>CAWUFW010008852.1:0-600000 GCA_963921515.1 Calotriton arnoldi
TTGAGGATCAGTACTGGGCTAAAAGATGCAGCACTGGGTTCTCTCCTGATAACAGGTGAGTAAATCGGAATTCGTATTTCGGCTGATTTTAGAGGAATATTTTAAAGTTCCAAAACTCCACACTTAGAAGAATTTCCAAGTGAAACCAGTCAATGTTAGCCTATGAAGGAAATTCAAGTTACCGGTAAGTACGGTTAAAATTACTTTTCAGGACCAGTACTGGGCTGAAAGATGCAGCACTGAGGTCTCTCCTGATAACAGGTGAGTAAATCAGAATTCGGATTTCGGCTGATTTTAGAGGAATATTTGTATGTTTCAAAAATCAAGACTTAGAAACTTTTTCAGCAAAAAGCAGGCAATGATATCCTATGGAAGGAAATTCAAGTTACTGGTAAGTACGGTTAAAATTACTTTTGAGGATCAGTACTGGGCTAAAAGATGCAGCACTGGGTTCTCTCCTGATAACAGGTGAGTAAATCGGAATTCGTATTTCGGCTGATTTTAGAGGAATATTTTAAAGTTCCAAAACTCCACACTTAGAAGAATTTCCAAGTGAAACCAGTCAATGTTAGCCTATGGAAGGAAATTCAAGTTACTGGTAAGTACGGTTAAAATTACTTTTCAGGACCAGTACTGGGCTGAAAGATGCAGCACTGAGGTCTCTCCTAATAACAGGTGAGTAAATCAGAATTCGGATTTCGGCTGATTTTAGAGGAATATTTTAAAGTTCCAAAACTCCACACTTAGTAGAATTTCCAAGTGAAACCAGTCAATGTTAGCCTATGAAGGAAATTCAAGTTACCGGTAAGTACGGTTAAAATTACTTTTGAGGATCAGTACTGGGCTGAAAGATGCAGCACTGAGGTCTCTCCTGATAACAGGTGAGTAAATCGGAATTCGTATTTCGGCTGATTTTAGAGCAATATTTTAAAGTTCCAAAACTCCACACTTAGAAGAATTTCCAAGTGAAACCAGTCAATGTTAGCCTATGAAGGAAATTCAAGTTACCGGTAAGTACGGTTAAAATTACTTTTCAGGACCAGTACTGGGCTGAAAGATGCAGCACTGAGGTCTCTCCTGATAACAGGTGAGTAAATCGGAATTCGTATTTCGGCTGATTTTAGAGGAATATTTTAAAGTTCCAAAACTACACACTTAGAAGAATTTCCAAGTGAAACCAGTCAATGTTAGCCTATGGAAGGAAATTCAAGTTACTGGTAAGTACGGTTAAAATTACTTTTCAGGACCAGTACTGGGCTGAAAGATGCAGCACTGAGGTCTCTCCTAATAACAGGTGAGTAAATCAGAATTCGGATTTCGGCTGATTTTAGAGGAATATTTTAAAGTTCCAAAACTCCACACTTAGAAGAATTTCCAAGTGAAACCAGTCAATGTTAGCCTATGAAGGAAATTCAAGTTACCGGTAAGTACTGTTAAAATTACTTTTGATGATCAGTACTGGGCTGAAAGATGCAGCACTGAGGTCTCTCCTGATAAACAGGTGAGTAAATCGGAATTCGTATTTCGGCTGATTTTAGAGGAATATTTTAAAGTTCCAAAACTCCACACTTAGAAGAATTTCCAAGTGAAACCAGTCAATGTTAGCCTATGAAGGAAATTCAAGTTACCGGTAAGTACGGTTAAAATTACTTTTCAGGACCAGTACTGGGCTGAAAGATGCAGCACTGAGGTCTCTCCTGATAACAGGTGAGTAAATCAGAATTCGGATTTCGGCTGATTTTAGAGGAATATTTGTATGTTTCAAAAATCAACACTTAGAAACTTTTTCAGCAAAAAGCAGGCAATGATATCCTATGGAAGGAAATTCAAGTTACTGGTAAGTAAGGTTAAAATTACTTTTGAGGATCAGTACTGGGCTAAAAGATGCAGCACTGGGTTCTCTCCTGATAACAGGTGAGTAAATCGGAATTCGTATTTCGGCAGATTTTAGAGGAATATTTTAAAGTTCCAAAACTCCACATTTAGAAGAATTTCCAAGTGAAACCAGTCAATGTTAGCCTATGAAGGAAATTCAAGTTACCGGTAAGTACGGTTAAAATTACTTTTCAGGACCAGTACTGGGCTGAAAGATGCAGCACTGAGGTCTCTCCTGATAACAGGTGAGTAAATCAGAATTCGGATTTCGGCTGATTTTAGAGGAATATTTGTATGTTTAAAAAATCAACACTTAGAAACTTTTTCAGCAAAAAGCAGGCAATGATATCCTATGGAAGGAAATTCAAGTTACTGGTAAGTACGGTTAAAATTACTTTTGAGGATCAGTACTGGGCTGAAAGATGCAGCACTGAGGTCTCTCCTGATAACAGGTGAGTAAATCAGAATTCGTATTTCGGCTGATTTTAGAGGAATATTTGCACAATGGTGAAGGGAGGGGGCGGGGCCTGAGGTGACATCTGTGCAAACGCGCCCCGTGGCGCGTTTTAAGTTGGGGGATTAAGTCCCCTTGAATCATGAGGGTCCCTACGGGCCAACTAGCCCACCAGGAACCTCCAGTATGCGCCAGGGGCTGCGTTGCAGAGACATTTACAGCGGCCACACCCCTTTTTACACCTCTCTGCAACGCAGCTCTGTGGCGCTTTCTGGACGTACCTGTTGGGCTAGTTGGCCCCCAGGGACCCTCAGGATTGAAGAGGATTTAATTCCCCATCTTAAAACGCGCCACGGGGCCTGTTTGCACACATGTCACCTGAAGCCCCGCCCCTCCCTTCACCACTGTGCAAACGCGCCCCGTGGCGCGTTTTAAGTCGGGGGATTAACTCCCCTTGAATCCTGAGGGTCCCTGGGGTGCAACTAGCCCACCATATACCTCCAAATAGCGCCATAGTGCTGCCTTGCAGAGAGGTGTAAAAGGGGCGTGGCCTCTGTACACCTCTCTGCAAGGCAGCCCCTGGCGCATACTGGAGGTTCCTGGTGGGCTAGTTGGCCCCCAGGGACCCCCAGTATTCAAGGGGAATTCGTCCTTCTCTGCAAACGCGCCAGGGGCGCGTTTGCAGAGTGGTGAAGGAAGGGGCGGGGCCTACGGGCCCGATGTTTTTTTGTTGTTTTTTTTTTCCTCTGAAGGGGGCTGTGTGGCCCCCTTCCTTTTTCCTATTTTTAGGCCCTGGGGACCCCATCCCCATGGCCTTTCCCCTTTTTAAATTAAAATAAAAAACGGGAAGGGGGCCGCGTGGCCCCCCTTCCCTGGGCCTGTATTGGCCCCGGGGACCCCATCCCCGGGGCATGGCCTCTTATTTTTTTATTTGGAGGGGGCTGCGTGGCCCCCTCCTCAGGCCATTTAAGGCCCCGGGGACCCCATCTCCCGGGGCCGGCCTTGCACTTTTTTTAAAAAAAAATTTCCTTTGGGGAGGGGGGCTGCGTGGCCCCCCTCCCGGGCCACTTATGGCCCCGGGGACCCCATCCCCGGGGCCTGGCCTCTCGTTGGGGACTGTGGGGGTCCCCAAGCCCCCCACAGTCCCGCCGGCTCCCCGTGTCCTATGGGAGCCGGCATTGCTTTACACATGGGGAGCAGCTAACATGCTGCTCCCCATGTGGAAAGCAGTCGGCTTTGGATATTGGAAGAGAGAGCAGGTTTCCTGCTCTCTTCCAATATCCAAAGCAGTTTGCAATGACAGGACGGGAGCCGCGAGGCTCCCGTCCTGTCATTGCAAACAGCAGTGTCCCGGGGTAGGCACCCGGGACACTGCTGGAGCCGGCCCTGGGGGTGGCGGTCCCCAGGGCCACCACAGGCTCCAGGAGGGGGCCGCGCGGCCCCCTCCCTACATTTTTAAAGCCCCGGGAGGTGGTGGTCCCCGGGCTCTGGGGTCCAAAACGGACCCCCATTTTAATTTTTCTTAGTGCCCCGGGAGGTGGTGGTCTCGGGCGTGTGGGGGCTGGAGCCCCCACACAGGTTTTTTTAAATAAAAAAGAAGCCCCGGAAAGGTGGCGGTCCTCGGGGCTGCGGGAGGGCTCAGAGCCCTCCCGCACCATTATACATAAAGCCCCGGGGGTGGTGGTCCCCGGGCTTGGGGGCCCTTAGAGGCCCCCACACATAAAATTAACCCCCCCAGCATGCCCCCGGGACTTGGCCCACCCGGGGCCAATTAACATCGAAGCGCGGAGACCGTGCTTCGATTTTTTTTTCGGCAGGGTTCGCGCTCCCTGAGCGCATCCTGCCGATTTTTAAAAAAATAAAATAAATTTTTGCCCAGGGGTCCTTGTGGGACCCCCTGAGCAGACCTAGGGGGTCAGGGTGTTTCTACCCTGCCCCCTTTGTGCACTTTGCGCACTTGTTTCTGTCCCTCGGTTCTACCGAGGGACAAAATGGCTGCCAACACTTTCTGGTTTGGAGTGTTGACAGCCAATTAACATAAAGCTCGTGCTCGGGAGGATCCGCGGCCCTAGATATCACTATCTTTTTTACTTTTCATTTTCTCAGCAACTACTGAACGGATTTACACCATTTAACAAAAGGGTTCTTTCTGAACCAAGAACTACCTCTTTGCCAAATTTGGTGTAATTCCGTTCAGCAGTTCGGGCTGTAGCCGTGTCTAAAGTTTCCTATGGAAAATTGCATGGGGAAAACGCGTTTTGGGACCCCCTTTTTCTCGGCCCCCGCTTGACGAATCCCCGAGACTTTCAGGGTAGGAGCGGACCGGAGCGGGCCATAAAGTTTGAAAATTTTGCGAAGATACGTCAACCGGCAAGAGAGTTATTTCAAATAGAATGTCGCGGATTTCCTATGGATAATAGGTTGTAACTATAACTATCTACTGGCGACCGCCAGTAGATAATATATATATATATATATATATATATATATATATATATATATATAAAATTCTGTCAATGAAAGTAAATACAAAACCGCACAACTATTGCATTTAACCACAGTAATACACTGCATAATACATTTGTGGCAAAACAAATAAATAACATTAACATTTTGTATATTCAAATAAACTAGCCACCACTTTGAGTGGTGGCGATGCAATTAACATTCACAAACACACTATCTGACAATCTAAAATGGCGGAAGCCTGCACTCACCATCAGGACATGTGCAATTAGATGGTAGTCGGTGGAAGTTGACGGGGTAGTGGGTGTGAAACTCCCCAATGGGCACAGCCAGAGGCTAACATGTGTGAAAGCAATGTATGAAACCAATGGATGTGTCCGTTTCCTTTACCGATCTCACACGTCTTGTAGATGTATGCAGCATTAAAAAAGCTCACTTGCCTCCTAGCAGCGCCACAAAGAACACCTCCTCATCTGTTGCTGTAGTTTCCTACCTCTAGGAATTACAATGCCTGGCAAAGCAGGAGACAGGGCCCCAAGCGTCTCCCCAGATGATCTAGAGATGCTGGCCAATGAGGCCCTGTCCCTGTACAGCAAGCTGTATGGCTTACCAGAGGAACAAGTACATGTTTTAAATGAAAATGTAATTATGACTAACTTTTTTTTATTTACACACAGGCTGAACTGTCCCTTTTAGTACCTAAGTGAAGTGTAGTGATTGAAGTGAAGTTTCTGATTATTTTTATTTACATAGAAATATTATGGTGTGTATATTTAAACATATTTAAATTATACAACACCACAACTTTAGTATGTGTTGTGTTTTTGACCCCTTTTTTACTTTTTTGGGGTGTATTTTGATATATATATGTATATATATATATATATATATATATATATATATATATATATATATATATATATATATAATGTTAATTTAAAAAGAAATGTATTTATAAACCAAATTAACACATACATATATATATTTTACATACAAAAAAAGTTTTAATTTAGAAATGTTTATAATCCGACAACCGACAAATAATTGACATCAATGGCCTGGATTAGTAAAATAAGGACATAACAAGGGAATAAGGTTACTCAACAGGTTACCACAAAATTGTTTATTTTTTAAATAAAAACACAAAGCTATGCACCCAAAAATTTTTTTGTATCCATACAGGTCAACTCCTATCAGGAGAGAGATATTTGGAAGGCCATCGCCAAGAAGGTGTGGACCATGGGGGTCTACAAGCAGCGCAGCATCCACTGACGAAAGAAATGGGAGGACGTACAACGCTGGACCAAGAAGTCAGCAAAAGTTTAGCTCAATCAGTCCTCCCAACATTCGAAGATGGGCACCGTACCCTGAAACCCCTAATAGCCTGCATACTCACTATCTACAGCTTGATGGGCACCTGAAAGAAAGCAAGACAACAGCATGAAGGCGGTAAGGTTTTTTTGTTTTTAATTTTTATTTTAAATAACTATATTTTGTTACAGCAATAACATTTGGCATCAACATAAAGGTTGACACATGACCAACTCACAAGAATAGTTCTTGAAGGTGTATGTTTTGCACAAGGTGAAAGATGCAGCACTGAGGTCTCTCCTAATAACAGGTGAGTAAATCAGAATTCGGATTTCGGCTGATTTTAGAGGAATATTTTAAAGTTCCAAAACTCCACACTTAGAAGAATTTCCAAGTGAAACCAGTCAATGTTAGCCTATGAAGGAAATTCAAGTTACCGGTAAGTACGGTTAAAATTACTTTTGAGGATCAGTACTGGGCTGAAAGATGCAGCACTGAGGTCTCTCCTGATAACAGGTGAGTAAATCGGAATTCGTATTTCGGCTGATTTTAGAGGAATATTTTAAAGTTCCAAAACTCCACACTTAGAAGAATTTCCAAGTGAAACCAGTCAATGTTAGCCTATGAAGGAAATTCAAGTTACCGAAGTACGGTTAAAATTACTTTTCAGGACCAGTACTGGGCTGAAAGATGCAGCACTGAGGTCTCTCCTGATAACAGGTGAGTAAATCAGAATTCGGATTTCGGCTGATTTTAGAGGAATATTTGTATGTTTAAAAAATCAACACTTAGAAACTTTTTCAGCAAAAAGCAGGCAATGATATTCTATGGAAGGAAATTCAAGTTACTGGTAAGTACGGTTAAAATTACTTTTGAGGATCAGTACTGGGCTAAAAGATGCAGCACTGGGTTCTCTCCTGATAACAGGTGAGTAAATCGGAATTCGTATTTCGGCTGATTTTAGAGGAATATTTTAAAGTTCCAAAACTCCACACTTAGAAGAATTTCCAAGTGAAACCAGTCAATGTTAGCCTATGAAGGAAATTCAAGTTACCGGTAAGTACGGTTAAAATTACTTTTCAGGACCAGTACTGGGCTGAAAGATGCAGCACTGAGGTCTCTCCTGATAACAGGTGAGTAAATCAGAATTCGGATTTCGGCTGATTTTAGAGGAATATTTGTATGTTTCAAAAATCAACACTTAGAAACTTTTTCAGCAAAAAGCAGGCAATGATATCCTATGGAAGGAAATTCAAGTTACTGGTAAGTACGGTTAAAATTACTTTTGAGGATCAGTACTGGGCTAAAAGATGCAGCACTGGGTTCTCTCCTGATAACAGGTGAGTAAATCGGAATTCGTATTTCGGCTGATTTTAGAGGAATATTTTAAAGTTCCAAAACTCCACACTTAGAAGAATTTCCAAGTGAAACCAGTCAATGTTAGCCTATGGAAGGAAATTCAAGTTACTGGTAAGTACGGTTAAAATTACTTTTCAGGACCAGTACTGGGCTGAAAGATGCAGCACTGAGGTCTCTCCTAATAACAGGTGAGTAAATCAGAATTCGGATTTCGGCTGATTTTAGAGGAATATTTTAAAGTTCCAAAACTCCACACTTAGAAGAATTTCCAAGTGAAACCAGTCAATGTTAGCCTATGAAGGAAATTCAAGTTACCGGTAAGTACGGTTAAAATTACTTTTGAGGATCAGTACTGGGCTGAAAGATGCAGCACTGAGGTCTCTCCTGATAACAGGTGAGTAAATCGGAATTCGTATTTCGGCTGATTTTAGAGCAATATTTTAAAGTTCCAAAACTCCACACTTAGAAGAATTTCCAAGTGAAACCAGTCAATGTTAGCCTATGAAGGAAATTCAAGTTACCGGTAAGTACGGTTAAAATTACTTTTCAGGACCAGTACTGGGCTGAAAGATGCAGCACTGAGGTCTCTCCTGATAACAGGTGAGTAAATCAGAATTCGGATTTCGGCTGATTTTAGAGGAATATTTGTATGTTTCAAAAATCAACACTTAGAAACTTTTTCAGCAAAAAGCAGGCAATGATATCCTATGGAAGGAAATTCAAGTTACTGGTAAGTACGGTTAAAATTACTTTTGAGGATCAGTACTGGGCTGAAAGATGCAGCACTGAGGTCTCTCCTGATAACAGGTGAGTAAATCGGAATTCGTATTTCGGCTGATTTTAGAGGAATATTTTAAAGTTCCAAAACTCCACACTTAGAAGAATTTCCAAGTGAAACCAGTCAATGTTAGCCTATGAAGGAAATTCAAGTTACCGGTAAGTACGATTAAAATTACTTTTCAGGACCAGTACTGGGCTGAAAGATGCAGCACTGAGGTCTCTCCTGATAACAGGTGAGTAAATCAGAATTCGGATTTCGGCTGATTTTAGAGGAATATTTGTATGTTTCAAAAATCAACACTTAGAAACTTTTTCAGCAAAAAGCAGGCAATGATATCCTATGGAAGGAAATTCAAGTTACTGGTAAGTACGGTTAAAATTACTTTTGAGGATCAGTACTGGGCTGAAAGATGCAGCACTGAGGTCTCTCCTGATAACAGGTGAGTAAATCAGAATTCGTATTTCGGCTGATTTTAGAGGAATATTTGCACAATGGTGAAGGGAGGGGCGGGGCCTGAGGTGACATCTGTGCAAACGCGCCCCGTGGCGCGTTTTAAGTTGGGGGATTAAGTCCCCTTGAATCATGAGGGTCCCTACGGGCCAACTAGCCCACCAGGAACCTCCAGTATGCGCCAGGGGCTGCGTTGCAGAGACATTTACAGAGGCCACACCCCTTTTACACCTCTCTGCAACGCAGCTCTGTGGCGCTTTCTGGACGTACCTGTTGGGCTAGTTGGCCCCAGGGACCCTCAGGATTGAAGAGGATTTAATTCCCCATCTTAAAACGCGCCACGGGGCCTGTTTGCACACATGTCACCTGAAGCCCCGCCCCTCCCTTCACCACTGTGCAAACGCGCCCCGTGGCGCGTTTTAAGTCGGGGGATTAACTCCCCTTGAATCCCGAGGGTCCCTGGGGTGCAACTAGCCCACCATATACCTCCAAAAAGCGCCATAGAGCTGCCTTGCAGAGAGGTGTAAAAGGGGCGTGGCCTCTGTACACCTCTCTGCAAGGCAGCCCCTGGCGCATACTGGAGGTTCCTGGTGGGCTAGTTGGCCCCCAGGGACCCCCAGTATTCAAGGGGAATTGTTCCCCTCTGCAAACGCGCCAGGGGGCGCGTTTGCAGAGTGGTGAAGGAAGGGGCGGGGCCTACGGGCCCGATGTTTTTTTTTTTCCCCCTGAAGGGGGGCTGTGTGGCCCCCTTCCTTCTTCCTATTTTTAGGCCCTGGGGACCCCATCCCCCAGGGCCTTTCCCCTTTTTTTAAATTAAAATAAATAAAAAAAAAACGGGAAGGGGGCCGCGTGGCCCCCCTTCCCTGGGCCTGTATTGGCCCCGGGGACCCCATCCCCCGGGGCATGGCCTCTTATTTTTTTATTTGGAGGGGGGCTGCGTGGCCCCCCTCCTCAGGCCATTTAAGGCCCCGGGGACCCCATCTCCCGGGGCCGGCCTTGCACTTTTTTTTAAAAAAAATTTTTCCTTTGGGGAGGGGGGCTGCGTGGCCCCCCTCCCAGGCCACTTATGGCCCCGGGGACCCCATCCCCGGGGCCTGGCCTCTCGTTGGGGACTGTGGGGGTCCCCAAGCCCCCACAGTCCCGCCGGCTCCCCGTGTCCTACGGGAGCCGGCATTGCTTTACACATGGGGAGCAGCTAACATGCTGCTCCCCATGTGGAAAGCTATCGGCTTTGGATATTGGAAGAGAGAGCAGGTTTCCCTGCTCTCTCTTCCAATATCCAAAGCAGTTTGCAATGACAGGACGGGAGCCGCGAGGCTCCCGTCCTGTCATTGCAAACAGCAGTGTCCCGGGGTAGGCACCCCGGGACACTGCAGGAGCCGGCCCTGGGGGTTGCGGTCCCCAGGGCCACCACAGGCTCCAGGAGGGGGCCGCGCGGCCCCCTCCCTACATTTTTAAAGCCCCGGGAGGTGGTGGTCCCCGGGCTCTGGGGTCCAAAACGGACCCCCATTTTAATTTTCTTAGTGCCCCGGGGAGGTGGTGGTCCTCGGGGCATGTGGGGGCTGGAGCCCCCCACACAGGTTTTTTTAAATAAAAAAAGAAGCCCCGGGGAGGTGGCGGTCCTCGGGGCTGCGGGAGGGCTCAGAGCCCTCCCGCACCATTATACATAAAGCCCCGGGGGTGGTGGTCCCCGGGCTTGGGGCCCTTAGAGGCCCCCCACACATAAAATTAACCCCCCAGCATGCCCCCGGGACTTGGCCCACCCGGGGGCCACTAACATCGAAGCGCGGAGACCGCGCTCGATTTTTTTTTTTTGGCAGGGTTCGCGCTCCCTGAGCGCATCCTGCCGATTTAAAAAAAAAAAAAAAATTTTGCCCAGGGGTCCTTGTGGGACCCCCTGAGCAGACCTAGGGGTCAGGGTGTTTCTACCCTGCCCCTTTGTGCGCTTTGCGCACTTGTTTCTGTCCCTCGGTTCTACCGAGGGACAAAATGGCTGCCAACACTTCCTGGTTTGGAGTGTTGACAGCCAATTAACATAAAGCTCGTGCTCGGGAGGATACGCGGCCCTAGATATCACTATCTTTTTACTTTTCATTTTCTCAGCAACTACTGAACGGATTTACACCATTTAACAAAAAGGGTTCTTTCTGAACCAAGAACTACCTCTTTGCCAAATTTGGTGTAATTCCGTTCAGCAGTTCGGGCTGTAGCCGTGTCTAAAGTTTCCTATGGAAAATTGCATGGGGAAAACGCGTTTTGGGACCCCCTTTTTCTCAGCCCCCGCTTGACGAATCCCCCAAGACTTTCAGGGTAGGAGCGGACCGGAGCGGGCCATAAAGTTTGAAAATTTTGCGAAGATACGTCAACCGGCAAGAGAGTTATTTCAAATAGAATGTCGCGGATTTCCTATGGATAATAGGTTGTAACTATAACTATCTACTGGCGACCGCCAGTAGATAATATATATATATATATATATATATATATATATATATATATATATATATATATATATATATATATATAAAATTCTGTCAATGAAAGTAAATACAAAACCGCACAACTATTGCATTTAACCACAGTAATACACTGCATAATACATTTGTGGCAAAACAAATAAATAACATTAACATTTTGTATATTCAAATAAACTAGCCACCACTTTGAGTGGTGGCGATGCAATTAACATTCACAAACACACTATCTGACAATCTAAAATGGCGGAAGCCTGCACTCACCATCAGGACATGTGCAATTAGATGGTAGTCGGTGGAAGTTGACGGGGTAGTGGGTGTGAAACTCCCCAATGGGCACAGCCAGAGGCTAACATGTGTGAAAGCAATGTATGAAACCAATGGATGTGTCCGTTTCCTTTACCGATCTCACACGTCTTGTAGATGTATGCAGCATTAAAAAAAGCTCACTTGCCTCCTAGCAGCGCCACAAAGAACACCTCCTCATCTGTTGCTGTAGTTTCCTACCTCTAGGAATTACAATGCCTGGCAAAGCAGGAGACAGGGCCCCAAGCATCTCCCCAGATGATCTAGAGATGCTGGCCAATGAGGCCCTGTCCCTGTACAGCAAGCTGTATGGCTTACCAGAGGAACAAGTACATGTTTTAAATGAAAATGTAATTATGACTAACTTTTTTTATTTACACACAGGCTGAACTGTCCCTTTTAGTACCTGAGTGAAGTGTAGTGATTGAAGTGAAGTTTCTGATTATTTTTATTTACATAGAAATATTATGGTGTGTATATTTAAACATATTTAAATTATACAACACCACAACTTTAGTATGTGTTGTGTTTTTGACCCCTTTTTTACTTTTTTGGGGTGTATTTTGATATATATATGTATATATATATATATATATTCACTGAAAAAACCATAGGTTTTAGGGACAGTTATAGTTACTTGGACATTGCACTCGTACAAAACCCGTGAAATTCCCCCGTTATAGTTAGTTCAGCTAACTATAACTCGCGCCCCGCAATGCACTGCTGATGACGTCACATATTACATCACTCATGACATGGTCAGTGACATCACTGATGACATCACTGATGACATCTCAAATGACATCACTGATGACATCATCCAGTGACTGTGTGTTTCTGTAAAGTTTAAATATTTTTAAAATATATAGGAAAAGACGTATTGAAGAATGAGTGGGTGTCTAAGTGTCTGTATGGATGATTTAGTAGGTGCGTGACTGACTCTATAAGTGAGTGATTTAACGTATCTTACTGAATGCATGGGTTAGTGACTAAACTGGGTGTATGTCTGTATCCGTCTGTCTGTTGCTGTGTAAGTGGCTGCATGTGTTTGTGAATAGCTAAATGATTTTCTATATGAGTTATTGAATGCTTGTCTGAGTATCTGTATGGGTGCCTGAGTGTTTGTGTGGGAGGGGTGTGTGCAACTCTGTGCATAGATGTGTGAGTGGGTGATTCACTGGGTGGATGGTTTCAAGAGTGCATCTGTGATAGACTGTATGGGTGGGTAAGTGTGTGTAAGAGTGTGTTAGTGAGTGAATGTATGTCCCAGTGGTACATGTGTGAGTAACTACATATGTGAAAGGCAGTATATATGTGTGTTGGAGTATATAAATAGCTATAAGCAAGAGTGAGTGATTGTGATAGTGGCTGTATGGATGATTGTGTGCTTGTATCAGTGATTGTATAAGAGCGTAACAATGTGCTACTATTTGTATGAGTAAGTGAGCTGGTGTGTGTATAACTGTATAGGTGAGTAAATGGCAGTGTGTTTAATTATTTGCATGACTGACTAGGTGTGTGAGTATCTCTATGGATGAGTGGCGTTGTTTGAGTGTCTATATAGGAGTAAGAGTGCATATGATAGTCCTGTACTGAGTGACCGTAAGTATGAGTGACTGTACGGGTGAGTGAGTGGATGTGTGTGTGTAGACCTAAGAATCAGTGAGTGGGTATGTAGTTATTGGTGTTGGAGTGTCTATGGTTTTGCGAATGGCAGTCTGTAATTTAGAGTGGGTGTATCAAAGATTATATTAGGGTGTGAGGAGGTGCATCAGATTATCACGTGGATGATGTCATCAGTGATGTCATTTGAGATGTCATCAGTGATGTCATCAGTGATGTCACTGACCATGTCATGAGTGATGTAATATGTGACGTCATCAGCAGTGCATTGCGGGCGCGAGTTATAGTTAGCTGAACTAACTATAACGGGGGAATTTCACGGGTTTTGTACGAGTGCAATGTCCAAGTAACTATAACTGTCCCTAAAACCTATGGTTTTTTCAGTGAATTTCAAAGGTTTTTTAAATGCTAATTTGTAACTATAACGTGTCTGAAACCTATGGTTTTTTCAGTGAATTTCAAAGGTTTTTTAAATGCTAATTTGTAACTATAACGTGTCTGAAACCTATGGTTTTTTCAGTGAATTTCAAAGGTTTTTTAAATGCTAATTTCTAACTATAACGTGCCTGAAACCTACGGTTTTTTCAGTGAATTTCAAAGGTTTTGTAAATGACAATTTTTAAATGTATTAATTGTTATATTAATTTTTTTCATACTGATTTACTACATTTTTAGAAACAATTTTTTTTTACATATTTTATTTGTCAAATTACATTGTAATTACATTATACATTACATTACAAAAAATACTTTCTCAGAATGAATTACTTTAGTTTAAATACTTTGCAGATAGGCAATAGACTTTTAAGTACAGTAGTTACAGTTGTTGCAATGGGCAACACATTTTCAAACACAATGCAACATTCAGCTCAATGTGAATTTCTAGTTAAATGCAATTAGTTACTTTATGGATTACTTTTGTAACCACAGGACTGGATCCTAGATTCAGTCCTGGTACATCTCCTGTAAACAGTTGAGTAAAAGCGTTTTGGTTACAGTCGTGATTTTTAAGGAATATTATTGTATTTTAAAAGTTGACACTGAAACTTTTTCTCATAGAATCACCAATGTTATCCTATGGAAGGAAATTCACTTAGCAGGTAAAAACTGTTATCGTTACTTTTTCTTACTCAGTGTTGGATCCTGGATCCAGCACTGGTGCATCTCCTGTAAACAGTTGAAAGAATGCGTTTAAGTCATACAGGCGATTTTTAAGGAATATTTGTAGTTTGTGAAAATCAACACTTTGAAACTTTTTGCTGAAAACCAGTCAATGTTAGCCTATGAAGGAAATTCAAGTTACCGGTAAGTACGGTTAAAATTACTTTTGAGGATCAGTACTGGGCTGAAACATGCAGCACTGAGGTCTCTCCTGATAACAGGTGAGTAAATCGGAATTCGTATTTCGGCTGATTTTAGAGGAATATTTTAAAGTTCCAAAACTCCACACTTAGAAGAATTTCCAAGTGAAACCAGTCAATGTTAGCCTATGGAAGGAAATTCAAGTTACTGGTAAGTACGGTTAAAATTACTTTTCAGGACCAGTACTGGGCTGAAAGATGCAGCACTGAGGTCTCGCCTGATAACAGGTGAGTAAATCAGAATTCGGATTTCGGCTGATTTTAGAGGAATATTTGTATGTTTCAAAAATCAACACTTAGAAGAATTTCCAAGTGAAACCAGTCAATGTTAGCCTATGAAGGAAATTCAAGTTACCGGTAAGTACGGTTAAAATTACTTTTCAGGATCAGTACTGGGCTGAAAGATGCAGCACTGAGGTCTCTCCTGATAACAGGTGAGTAAATCGGAATTCGTATTTCGGCTGATTTTAGAGGAATATTTTAAAGTTCCAAAACTCCACACTTAGAAGAATTTCCAAGTGAAACCAGTCAATGTTAGCCTATGAAGGAAATTCAAGTTACCGGTAAGTACGGTTAAAATTACTTTTCAGGATCAGTACTGGGCTGAAAGATGCAGCACTGAGGTCTCTCCTGATAACAGGTGAGTAAATCGGAATTCGTATTTCGGCTGATTTTAGAGGAATATTTTAAAGTTCCAAAACTCCACACTTAGAAGAATTTCCAAGTGAAACCAGTCAATGTTAGCCTATGAAGGAAATTCAAATTACCGGTAAGTACGGTTAAAATTACTTTTGAGGATCAGTACTGGGCTGAAAGATGCAGCACTGAGGTCTCTCCTGATAACAGGTGAGTAAATCGGAATTCGTATTTCGGCTGATTTTAGAGGAATATTTTAAAGTTCCAAAACTCCACACTTAGAAGAATTTCCAAGTGAAACCAGTCAATGTTAGCCTATGAAGGAAATTCAAGTTACCGGTAAGTACGGTTAAAATTACTTTTCAGGACCAGTACTGGGCTGAAAGATACAGCACTGAGGTCTCTCCTTATAACAGGTGAGTAAATCGGAATTCCTATTTCGGCTGATTTTAGAGGAATATTTGCACAATGGTGAAGGGAGGGGGCGGGGCCTGAGGTGACATCTTTGCAAACGCGCCCCGTGGCGCGTTTTAAGTTGGGGGATTAAGTTCCCTTGAATCCTGAGGGTCCCTAGGGGCCAACTAGACCACCAGGAACCTCCAATATGCGCTAGGGGCTGCGTTGCAGAGACGTGTAGAGAGGCCACACCCCTTTTACACCTCTCTGCAACGCAGCTCTGTGGCGCTTTCTGGATGTACCTGTTGGGCTAGTTGGCCCCCAGGGACCCTCAGGATTGAAGGGGATTTAATTCCCCATCTTAAAACGCGCCACGGGGCCTGTTTGCACACATGTCACCTCAAGCCCCGCCCCTCCCTTCACCACTGTGCAAACGCGCCCGTGGCGCGTTTTAAGTTGGGGGATTAAGTCCCCTTGAATCCTGAGGGTCCCCGGAGTCCAACTAGCCCACCATATACCTCCAAAAGCGCCATAGAGTTGCGTTGCAGAGAGGTGTAAAAAGGGGCGTGGCCTCTGTACACCTCTCTGCAAGGCAGCTCCCTGGCGCATACTGGAGGTTCCTGGTGGGCTAGTTGGCCCCCAGGGACCCCCAGTATTCAAGGGGAATTCGTTCTCTCTGCAAACGCGCCAGGGGCGCGCTTGCAAAGTGGTGAAGGAAGGGGGCGGGGCCTGCGGGCCCGATCGTTTTTTGTTTTGTTTTTGGGGAGGGGGCCGCGTGGCCCCCTCCCGGGCCACTACTTGCCCCGGGACCCCATCCCCCGGGGCTGGCTCCTCTCGTTGGGGACTGTGGGGGTCCCCAATCCCCCACAGTCCCGCCGGCTCCCCGCGTCCCTAGGGTGCCGGCATTGCTTTCCACATGGGGAGCTGCTAAGATGCAGCTCCCCATGTGGAAAGTATCGGCTTTGGATATTGGAAGAGAGAGCAGGTTTCCTGCTCTCTCTTCCAATATCCAAAGCAAGTTTGCAATGACAGGACGGGAGCCGCGAGGCTCCAGTCCTGTCATTGCAACAGCAGTGTCCCGGGGTAGGCACCCCGGGACACTGCAGGAGCCGGCCCTGGGGGTGGTGGTCCCCAGGGCCATCAAGGGTTCCAGGAGGGGGCCACGCGGCCCCCTCCCATTCAGTGCACAGCCCCGGGGAGGTGGTGGTCCCTCGGCTCTGGGGGTCCAAAACGGACCCCCATTGTAATTTTTCTTAGTGCCCCGGGAGGTGGTGGTCTCGGGCGTGTGGGGGCTGGAGCCCCCACACAGGTTTTTAATAAAAAAAGAAGCCCCGGGAGGTGGTGGTCCTCGGGCTGCGGGAGGGCTCAGAGCCCTCCCGCACCATTGTACATAAAGCCCCGGGGGTGGTGGTCCTCGGGCTTGGGGGCCCTTAGAGGCCCCCCACACATAAAATTAACCCCCCAGCATGCCCCCGGGACTTGGGCCACCCGGGGCCAATTAACATCAAAGCGCGGAGACCGCACTTCGATTTTTTTTTCTGGCAGGGTTCGCGCTCCCTGAGCGCATCCTGCCGATTTTAAAAAAAAAATTTTTTTTTTTGCCCAGGGGGTCCTTGTGGGACCCCTGAGCAAACCTAGGGGGTCAGGGTGTTTCTACCTCTCCCTTTGTGCGCTTTGCGCACTTGTTTCTGTCCCTCGGTTCTACCGAGGGATAAAATGGCTGCCAACATTTCCTGAATCGGAATGTTGACAGCCAGCTGACAGCCAATTAACATGCAGCTCGTGATCGGGAGGGTGCGCGAATCCTCCGTGCCCATAGATATATATGTACTTTTACTTTTTGATTTTCTCAGCAACTACTGAACGGATTTACACCATTTAACAAAAGGGTTCTTTCTGAACCAAGAACTACCTCTTTGCCAAATTTGGTGTAATTCCGTTCAGCAGTTCGGGCTGTAGCCGTGTCTAAAGTTTCCTATGGGAAAATGCATGGGGAAAACGCGTTTTGGGACCCCCTTTTTCTCGGCCCCCGCTTGACGTATCACCCCAAGACTTTCAGGGTAGGAGCGGACCGGAGCGCCCCACGAAGTTTGAAAATTTCGCGAAGATACGTCAACCGGCAAGAGAGTTATTTCAAATAGAATGTCGCGGATTTCCTATGGATAATAGGTTGTAACTATAACTATCTACTGGCGACCGCCAGTAGATAATATATATATATATATATATATATATATATATATATAATGTTAATTTAAAAAGAAATGTATTTATAAACCAAATTAACACATACATATATATATTTTACATACAAAAAAAGTTTTAATTTAGAAATGTTTATAATCCGACAACCGACAAATAATTGACATCAATGGCCTGGATTAGTAAAATAAGGACATAACAAGGGAATAAGGTTACTCAACAGGTTACCACAAAATTGTTTATTTTTTTTAATAAAAAACACAAAGCTATGCACCCAAAAAATTTTTTTGTATCCATACAGGTCAACTCCTATCAGGAGAGAGATATTTGGAAGGCCATCGCCAAGAAGGTGTGGACCATGGGGGTCTACAAGCAGCGCAGCATCCACTGACGAAAGAAATGGGAGGACGTACAACGCTGGACCAAGAAGTCAGCAAAAGTTTAGCTCAATCAGTCCTCCCAACATTCGAAGATGGGCACCGTACCCTGAAACCCCTAATAGCCTGCATACTCACTATCTACAGCTTGATGCGCACCTGAAAGAAAGCAAGACAACAGCATGAAGGCGGTAAGGTTTTTTTGTTTTTAATTTTTATTTTAAATAACTATATTTTGTTACAGCAATAACATTTGGCATCAACATAAAGGTTGACACATGACCAACTCACAAGAATAGTTCTTGAAGGTGTATGTTTTGCACAAGGTGAAAGATGCAGCACTGAGGTCTCTCCTAATAACAGGTGAGTAAATCAGAATACGGATTTCGGCTGATTTTAGAGGAATATTTTAAAGTTCCAAAACTCCACACTTAGAAGAATTTCCAAGTGAAACCAGTCAATGTTAGCCTATGAAGGAAATTCAAGTTACCGGTAAGTACGGTTAAAATTACTTTTGAGGATCAGTACTGGGCTGAAAGATGCAGCACTGAGGTCTCTCCTGATAACAGGTGAGTAAATCGGAATTCGTATTTCGGCTGATTTTAGAGGAATATTTTAAAGTTCCAAAACTCCACACTTAGAAGAATTTCCAAGTGAAACCAGTCAATGTTAGCCTATGAAGGAAATTCAAGTTACCGGTAAGTACGGTTAAAATTACTTTTCAGGACCAGTACTGGGCTGAAAGATGCAGCACTGAGGTCTCTCCTGATAACAGGTGAGTAAATCAGAATTCGGATTTCGGCTGATTTTAGAGGAATATTTGTATGTTTCAAAAATCAACACTTAGAAACTTTTTCAGCAAAAAGCAGGCAATGATATCCTATGGAAGGAAATTCAAGTTACTGGTAAGTACGGTTAAAATTACTTTTGAGGATCAGTACTGGGCTAAAAGATGCAGCACTGGGTTCTCTCCTGATAACAGGTGAGTAAATCGGAATTCGTATTTCGGCTGATTTTAGAGGAATATTTTAAAGTTCCAAAACTCCACACTTAGAAGAATTTCCAAGTGAAACCAGTCAATGTTAGCCTATGGAAGGAAATTCAAGTTACTGGTAAGTACGGTTAAAATTACTTTTCAGGACCAGTACTGGGCTGAAAGATGCAGCACTGAGGTCTCTCCTAATAACAGGTGAGTAAATCAGAATTCGGATTTCGGCTGATTTTAGAGGAATATTTGTATGTTTCAAAAATCAACACTTAGAAACTTTTTCAGCAAAAAGCAGGCAATGATATCCTATGGAAGGAAATTCAAGTTACTGGTAAGTACGGTTAAAATTACTTTTGAGGATCAGTACTGGGCTAAAAGATGCAGCACTGGGTTCTCTCCTGATAACAGGTGAGTAAATCGGAATTCGTATTTCGGCTGATTTTAGAGGAATATTTTAAAGTTCCAAAACTCCACACTTAGAAGAATTTCCAAGTGAAACCAGTCAATGTTAGCCTATGGAAGGAAATTCAAGTTACCGGTAAGTACGGTTAAAATTACTTTTGAGGATCAGTACTGGGCTGAAAGATGCAGCACTGAGGTCTCTCCTGATAACAGGTGAGTAAATCGGAATTCGTATTTTGGCTGATTTTAGAGGAATATTTTAAAGTTCCAAAACTCCACACTTAGAAGAATTTCCAAGTGAAACCAGTCAATGTTAGCCTATGAAGGAAATTCAAGTTACCGAAGTACGGTTAAAATTACTTTTCAGGACCAGTACTGGGCTGAAAGATGCAGCACTGAGGTCTCTCCTGATAACAGGTGAGTAAATCAGAATTCGGATTTCGGCTGATTTTAGAGGAATATTTGTATGTTTAAAAAATCAACACTTAGAAACTTTTTCAGCAAAAAGCAGGCAATGATATCCTATGGAAGGAAATTCAAGTTACTGGTAAGTTCGGTTAAAATTACTTTTGAGGATCAGTACTGGGCTAAAAGATGCAGCACTGGGTTCTCTCCTGATAACAGGTGAGTAAATCGGAATTCGTATTTCGGCTGATTTTAGAGGAATATTTTAAAGTTCCAAAACTCCACACTTAGAAGAATTTCCAAGTGAAACCAGTCAATGTTAGCCTATGAAGGAAATTCAAGTTACCGGTAAGTACGGTTAAAATTACTTTTCAGGACCAGTACTGGGCTGAAAGATGCAGCACTGAGGTCTCTCCTGATAACAGGTGAGTAAATCAGAATTCGGATTTCGGCTGATTTTAGAGGAATATTTGTATGTTTCAAAAATCAAGACTTAGAAACTTTTTCAGCAAAAAGCAGGCAATGATATCCTATGGAAGGAAATTCAAGTTACTGGTAAGTACGGTTAAAATTACTTTTGAGGATCAGTACTGGGCTAAAAGATGCAGCACTGGGTTCTCTCCTGATAACAGGTGAGTAAATCGGAATTCGTATTTCGGCTGATTTTAGAGGAATATTTTAAAGTTCCAAAACTCCACACTTAGAAGAATTTCCAAGTGAAACCAGTCAATGTTAGCCTATGGAAGGAAATTCAAGTTACTGGTAAGTACGGTTAAAATTACTTTTCAGGACCAGTACTGGGCTGAAAGATGCAGCACTGAGGTCTCTCCTAATAACAGGTGAGTAAATCAGAATTCGGATTTCGGCTGATTTTAGAGGAATATTTTAAAGTTCCAAAACTCCACACTTAGAAGAATTTCCAAGTGAAACCAGTCAATGTTAGCCTATGAAGGAAATTCAAGTTACCGGTAAGTACGGTTAAAATTACTTTTGAGGATCAGTACTGGGCTGAAAGATGCAGCACTGAGGTCTCTCCTGATAACAGGTGAGTAAATCGGAATTCGTATTTCGGCTGATTTTAGAGCAATATTTTAAAGTTCCAAAACTCCACACTTAGAAGAATTTCCAAGTGAAACCAGTCAATGTTAGCCTATGAAGGAAATTCAAGTTACCGGTAAGTACGGTTAAAATTACTTTTCAGGACCAGTACTGGGCTGAAAGATGCAGCACTGAGGTCTCTCCTGATAACAGGTGAGTAAATCGGAATTCGTATTTCGGCTGATTTTAGAGGAATATTTGTATGTTTCAAAAATCAACACTTAGAAACTTTTTCAGCAAAAAGCAGGCAATGATATCCTATGGAAGGAAATTCAAGTTACTGGTAAGTACGGTTAAAATTACTTTTGAGGATCAGTACTGGGCTAAAAGATGCAGCACTGGGTTCTCTCCTGATAACAGGTGAGTAAATCGGAATTCGTATTTCGGCTGATTTTAGAGGAATATTTTAAAGTTCCAAAACTCCACACTTAGAAGAATTTCCAAGTGAAACCAGTCAATGTTAGCCTATGGAAGGAAATTCAAGTTACCGGTAAGTACGGTTAAAATTACTTTTGAGGATCAGTACTGGGCTGAAAGATGCAGCACTGAGGTCTCTCCTGATAACAGGTGAGTAAATCGGAATTCGTATTTTGGCTGATTTTAGAGGAATATTTTAAAGTTCCAAAACTCCACACTTAGAAGAATTTCCAAGTGAAACCAGTCAATGTTAGCCTATGAAGGAAATTCAAGTTACCGAAGTACGGTTAAAATTAATTTTCAGGACCAGTACTGGGCTGAAAGATGCAGCACTGAGGTCTCTCCTGATAACAGGTGAGTAAATCAGAATTCGGATTTCGGCTGATTTTAGAGGAATATTTGTATGTTTAAAAATCAACACTTAGAAACTTTTTCAGCAAAAAGCAGGCAATGATATCCTATGGAAGGAAATT
Source organism: Calotriton arnoldi (assembly GCA_963921515.1). Lineage (NCBI taxonomy): Eukaryota > Metazoa > Chordata > Amphibia > Caudata > Salamandridae > Calotriton > Calotriton arnoldi. The sequence continues at coordinate 21,855 of CAWUFW010008852.1, forward strand.
CAAGTTACTGGTAAGTTCGGTTAAAATTACTTTTGAGGATCAGTACTGGGCTAAAAGATGCAGCACTGGGTTCTCTCCTGATAACAGGTGAGTAAATCGGAATTCGTATTTCGGCTGATTTTAGAGGAATATTTTAAAGTTCCAAAACTCCACACTTAGAAGAATTTCCAAGTGAAACCAGTCAATGTTAGCCTATGAAGGAAATTCAAGTTACCGGTAAGTACGGTTAAAATTACTTTTGAGGATCAGTACTGGGCTGAAAGATGCAGCACTGAGGTCTCTCCTGATAACAGGTGAGTAAATCGGAATTCGTATTTCGGCTGATTTTAGAGGAATATTTTAAAGTTCCAAAACTCCACACTTAGAAGAATTTCCAAGTGAAACCAGTCAATGTTAGCCTATGAAGGAAATTCAAGTTACCGGTAAGTACGGTTAAAATTACTTTTCAGGACCAGTACTGGGCTGAAAGATGCAGCACTGAGGTCTCTCCTGATAACAGGTGAGTAAATCAGAATTCGGATTTCGGCTGATTTTAGAGGAATATTTTAAAGTTCCAAAACTCCACACTTAGAAGAATTTCCAAGTGAAACCAGTCAATGTTAGCCTATGGAAGGAAATTCAAGTTACTGGTAAGTACGGTTAAAATTACTTTTCAGGACCAGTACTGGGCTGAAAGATGCAGCACTGAGGTCTCTCCTGATAACAGGTGAGTAAATCAGAATTCGGATTTCGGCTGATTTTAGAGGAATATTTGTGTTTAAAAAATCAACACTTAGAAACTTTTTCAGCAAAAAGCAGGCAATGATATCCTATGGAAGGAAATTCAAGTTACTGGTAAGTACGGTTAAAATTACTTTTGAGGATCAGTACTGGGCTGAAAGATGCAGCACTGAGGTCTCTCCTGATAACAGGTGAGTAAATCAGAATTCGTATTTCGGCTGATTTTAGAGGAATATTTGCACAATGGTGAAGGGAGGGGGCGGGGCCTGAGGTGACATCTGTGCAAACGCGCCCGTGGCGCGTTTTAAGTTGGGGGATTAAGTCCCCTTGAATCATGAGGGTCCCTACGGGCCAACTAGCCCACCAGGAACCTCCAGTATGCGCCAGGGGGCTGCGTTGCAGAGACATGTACAGAGGCCACACCCCTTTTTACACCTCTCAGCAACGCAGCTCTGTGGCGCTTTCTGGACGTACCTGTTGGGCTAGTTGGCCCCCAGGGACCCTCAGGATTGAAGAGGATTTAATTCCCCATCTTAAAACGCGCCACGGGGCCTGTTTGCACACATGTCACCTGAAGCCCCGCCCCTCCCTTCACCACTGTGCAAACGCGCCCGTGGCGCGTTTTAAGTCGGGGGATTAACTCCCTTGAATCCTGAGGGTCCCTGGGGTGCAACTAGCCCACCATATACCTCCAAAAGCGCCACAGAGCTGCCTTGCAGAGAGGTGTAAAAGGGGCGTGGCCTCTGTACACCTCTCTGCAAGTCAGCTCTCTGGCGCATACTGGAGGTTCCTGGTGGGCTAGTTGGCCCCAGGGACCCCCAGTATTCAAGGGAATCTGTTCCCTTCTGCAAACGCGCCAGGGGCGCGTTTGCAGAGTGGTGAAGGAAGGGGGCGGGGCCTACGGGCCCGATGTTTTTTTTTTGTTTTGTTTTTTTTTCCCCCCTGAAGGGGGGCTGTGTGGCCCCCCTTCCTTTTTCCTATTTTTAGGCCCTGGGGACCCCATCCCCCAGGGCCTTTCCCCTTTTTTTAAATTAAAATAAAAAAAAACGGGAAGGGGCCGCGTGGCCCCCTTCCCTGGGCCTGTATTGGCCCCGGGACCCCATCCCCGGGGCATGGCCTCTTATTTTTTTATTTGGAGGGGGCTGCGTGGCCCCCTCCTCAGGCCATTTAAGGCCCCGGGGACCCCATCTCCCGGGGCCGGCCTTGCACTTTTTTTAAAAAATTTCCTTTGGGGAGGGGGCTGCGTGGCCCCCTCCCGGGCCACTTATGGCCCCGGGGACCCCATCCCCGGGGCCTGGCTCTCGTTGGGGACTGTGGGGGTCCCCAAGCCCCCACAGTCCCGCCGGCTCCCGTGTCCTACGGGAGCCGGCATTGCTTACACATGGGGAGCAGCTAACATGCTGCTCCCCATGTGGAAAGCAATCGGCTTTGGATATTGGAAGAGAGAGCAGGTTTCCTGCTCTCTCTTCCAATATCCAAAGCAGTTTGCAATGACAGGACGGGAGCCTCGAGGCTCCCGTCCTGTCATTGCAAACAGCAGTGTCCCGGGGTAGGCACCCGGGACACTGCTGGAGCCGGCCCTGGGGGTGGCGGTCCCCAGGGCCACCACAGGCTCCAGGAGTGGGCCGCGCGGCCCCCTCCCTACATTTTTAAAGCCCCGGGAGGTGGTGGTCCCCGGGCTCTGGGGTCCAAAACGGACCCCCATTTTAATTTTTCTTAGTGCCCCGGGGAGGTGGTGGTCTCGGGCGTGTGGGGGCTGGAGCCCCCACACAGGTTTTTTTAAATAAAAAAGAAGCCCCGGGAGGTGGCGGTCTCGGGGCTGCGGGAGGGCTCAGAGCCCTCCCGCACCATTATACATAAAGCCCCGGGGGTGGTGGTCCCCGGGCTTGGGGGCCCTTAGAGGCCCCCACACATAAAATTAACCCCCCCAGCATGCTCCCGGGACTTGGCCCACCCGGGGGCCAATTAACATCGAAGCGCGGGAGACCGTGCTTTGATTTTTTTTTTCGACAGGGTTCGCGCTCCTGAGCGCATCCTGCCGATTTTTAAAAAAAAAATAATTTTTTGCCCAGGGGTCCTTGTGGGACCCCTGAGCAGACCTAGGGGTCAGGGTGTTTCTACCCTGCCCCCTTTGTGCGCTTTGCGCACTTGTTTCTGTCCCTCGGTTCTACCGAGGGACAAAATGGCTGCCAACACTTTCTGGTTTGGAGTGTTGACAGCCAATTAACATAAAGCTCGTGCTCGGGAGGATCCGCGGCCCTAGATATCACTATCTTTTTACTTTTCATTTTCTCAGCAACTACTGAACGGATTTACACCATTTAACAAAAGGGTTCTTTCTGAACCAAGAACTACCTCTTTGCCAAATTTGGTGTAATTCCGTTCAGCAGTTCGGGCTGTAGCCGTGTCTAAAGTTTCCTATGGAAAATTGCATTGGGAAAACGCGTTTTGGGACCCCCTTTTTCTCGGCCCCCGCTTGACGAATCCCCCGAGACTTTCAGGGTAGGAGCGGACCGGAGCGGGCCATAAAGTTTGAACATTTTGCGAAGATACGTCAACCGGCAAGAGAGTTATTTCAAATAGAATGTCGCGGATTTCCTATGGATAATAGGTTGTAACTATAACTATCTACTGGCGACCGCCAGTAGATAATATATATATATATATATATATATATATATATATATATATATATATATATATATATATATATATAAAATTCTGTCAATGAAAGTAAATACAAAACCGCACAACTATTGCATTTAACCACAGTAATACACTGCATAATACATTTGTGGCAAAACAAATAAATAACATTAACATTTTGTATATTCAAATAAACTAGCCACCACTTTGAGTGGTGGCGATGCAATTAACATTCACAAACACACTATCTGACAATCTAAAATGGCGGAAGCCTGCACTCACCATCAGGACATGTGCAATTAGATGGTAGTCGGTGGAAGTTGACGGGGTAGTGGGTGTGAAACTCCCCAATGGGCACAGCCAGAGGCTAACATGTGTGAAAGCAATGTATGAAACCAATGGATGTGTCCGTTTCCTTTACCGATCTCACACGTCTTGTAGATGTATGCAGCATTAAAAAAAAGCTCACTTGCCTCCTAGCAGCGCCACAAAGAACACCTCCTCATCTGTTGCTGTAGTTTCCTACCTCTAGGAATTACAATGCCTGGCAAAGCAGGAGACAGGGCCCCAAGCGTCTCCCCAGATGATCTAGAGATGCTGGCCAATGAGGCCCTGTCCCTGTACAGCAAGCTGTATGGCTTACCAGAGGAACAAGTACATGTTTTAAATGAAAATGTAATTATGACTAACTTTTTTATTTACACACAGGCTGAACTGTCCCTTTTAGTACCTGAGTGAAGTGTAGTGATTGAAGTGAAGTTTCTGATTATTTTTATTTACATAGAAATATTATGGTGTGTATATTTAAACATATTTAAATTATACAACACCACAACTTTAGTATGTGTTGTGTTTTTGACCCCTTTTTACTTTTTGGGGTGTATTTTGATATATATATGTATATATATATATATATATATATATATATATATATATATATATATATATATATATATATAATGTTAATTTAAAAGAAATGTATTTATAAACCAAATTAACACATACATATATATATTTTACATACAAAAAAGTTTTAATTTAGAAATGTTTATAATCCGACAACCGACAAATAATTGACATCAATGGCCTGGATTAGTAAAAATAAGGACATAACAAGGGAATAAGGTTACTCAACAGGTTACCACAAAATTGTTTATTTTTTTAATAAAAAACACAAAGCTATGCACCCAAAAAATTTTTTTGTATCCATACAGGTCAACTCCTATCAGGAGAGAGATATTTGGAAGGCCATCGCCAAGAAGGTGTGGACCATGGGGGTCTACAAGCAGCGCAGCATCCACTGACGAAAGAAATGGGAGGACGTACAACGCTGGACCAAGAAGTCAGCAAAAGTTTAGCTCAATCAGTCCTCCCAACATTCGAAGATGGGCACCGTACCCTGAAACCCCTAATAGCCTGCATACTCACTATCTACAGCTTGATGGGCACCTGAAAGAAAGCAAGACAACAGCATGAAGGCGGTAAGGTTTTTTTGTTTTTAATTTTTATTTTAAATAACTATATTTTGTTACAGCAATAACATTTGGCATCAACATAAAGGTTGACACATGACCAACTCACAAGAATAGTTCTTGAAGGTGTATGTTTTGCACAAGGTGTATCATGATGTGTTTTTATAAAATAAAAATAAAATGATACCAATATATTATTTGTTCACTTACAAAGGACTGTTTTGAGCAGACACATGCCTGACTAAAATAAATTAAACATGATTTTGTTCGATTTTGTAAGGGACAGTTGTACCAAATAGGCCAAAAGTTGTATTTGTGTCAGGTGTGATGCTCCATCACAATTGTGAAGGATGTTATGTTTCCTCTATAACAAGTGACATAGTATAAAATGCACTTATAATACAGTGTTTGTTCCCAACTTCACAATTGTCAGTTAGTTTTAAAGGCAAAAAAAATGTTGATTAAAAACATACTAAAATTGCGTAAATTAATAAAAAATATAACCAAATTTTTGTTAAAAATCACAATTTTGCATGATGTCTTACTCATTCACAAATGTGCATGTGAGCCAGTCTATTTATTGAAAAATGAATTCTATAGGCATATTTTTTTTTTTAAAACAGACAAGAATGTGAAAACATTAGTGGGAGAGTAACAAATACAAAAAAACATTATTTGTATGTCCTTTGTTATTTCCAAATGATAAATCAATATTGAACAAAAATAGAATACTGAAAGGAACTTTTGCAGACGCAAACAAAACAGATATTTTGTCCAACCTATACCTAGGGCAATATTGTATAACGCGCTTAGAATTTGACGGATGAAAATTCCGTCATGTATATTTTGAAGTATCCCATCTGCAAAACTCAAAATCAGTAACACTGGGCGGGTAACTCCGTTCCGCCAGCGGAGTTTGCGGAGACTTGCCTACTCCGCGCTCCGTTGCGAACGCAGAGGTAGGCAAAACTCCGCCTCCATGGCGGAGCGGAGTTAGCCGCTCCCTCCCCCCTCCCAAATTCTTTAAAAATTAAAAAAGAAGCCACTTACCTGTGTGTCTGCTGCCTCCCCTGCCTGGCGGCTCTCCTTCCTGCTCCTTCTGTAATAAAAAAAACACTATGTTGTACGTCTTGCGCGTGTTAAGGTGTTATAGAGTGTGACCTTTGAGTTAATTCTCCACACACATGGTATGTCCAAGAAAAGGAGAGTGAAATAACATTCATTGTCATGGCTTGTGGCCAGCATGGAATGAAATGAGTTAAGGAGTCAAAAAGGACAAAGGCCTCTCGCACTGTACTAATGTTGTGTGTTGAAACATTCAACCTGTGAACACTATTTGAATATCCCTTGATATTTGACTGTCGATTTCTCGGCCATGGTTTGTCTCATGAAGGGCCAGTGATGTTGGCTGACATTTAGAGGTGTCCATTGTACGGAAATCAGACATACTTTTAAGCTCCAGCACTTTCAACACACGTACTGCTGTGGCATACAGTGTGCCTAGCTGCTATTGCCTGCATATATTTTTACACACGTCAGAGGAGTGCACATGTGTAACAAACAAACATCGCTCTGGCCGACATCATCGGTCATTTTCAGCCATGTGTGAATGTATACACAATCCATGTGTAATTGTGTATCATTTTGGTGAGCATGGCAATGTCTGCAACGCAAAATCTTCATGTTGTGGTTGTGTGAGTCTTTGGTTAAGCTTTTTCCCACATCTCATCTTTTACTCATCTTTTGCATGTGTCCACTGCCAGAGTACGTAGGAGGAGACCACCTATCTATCGCCCTGTCCCAGACCTGGCGAAGATGGAGGACATAGAAATCATAAAGAAATTCCGTCTGGATCACCTTGCACTGCGAGAGCTATGTGCTCAGTTGAAGCCCCATTTGAAGCCCAACAGAACTTATCCGGCTGCATTGTCTGCTACAGTAAAAGTGATGGCTGCACTGCATTACTTTGCCACTGGGTCTTTCCAGTACACTGTGGCCAGCGCCGGTGGGATGTCACAGCCTATGTTCAGCATGGTGTTGCATGATGTCCTGTCTGCATTGATGACCTACAAGGACAGCTATATACACTTTCCAAGGAGAAATGAATTGGCAGCTGTGAAGGGGGATTTTTATGATCTTGGATGCATCCCAAATGTTGTGGAAGCCATTGACGGTACCCACATTGACCTAGTTCCACCACAGGCACGTGAACACATCTATCGTAACCGCATCACCACACCATTAATGTGCAAGTGGTATGCCAAGCGGCTCAGATAATATCACAGGTGTGTGCAAAGTATCCAGGTTCGGCACATGACTCATACATTCTGCGGTACAGCAGCATACCACAACTGATGGCAAATCTTCACCCAGAGCGTGCCTGGCTTGTTGGGGAGTGTGCTGTGTCAATGAGTGTGATGTATGTGTGACAAGCTGCTCTCCTCACATATTACCGTTACATTGTTTGTCTGTGTTTCTCACAACTAGGTTACTCAGGGTATCCCAATCCTCAGTTGTTGCTGACCCCACTGAGGAATCCAACTACGCCCGGGGAAGTCCACTTCAATGATGCCCATGGGAGGACACGTTGTGTGGTGGAGTGCACTTTTGGACTTCTAAAGTCTAGATTCAGGTGTCTGGACAAGAATGGTGGTGCACTTCTCTACTCACCCCAGAAGGTGTGTCAGATCATAGTCGCATGCTACACAACCTGGCCTTGCGCAAAGAAATACCCCTGATTCAGGACAATGATGAGCAGCAGGAGTCCCCCGCTGAACACCCACACGTGCCCAGTGGCGATGATAATGGTGAGGAAGAAGGTCTTGACCTGCGTCAACAGCTCATCGCCAACTACTTCCATTGAGTGTAAGTTAGCATTGAGCAACTATGACTGTGTCTGTGCGCTTTGCTGTTGTCTGCCAAACTTGGAGGATTGTTGCAGGGATTCTTCCCACAGTCAGAACTATGCACAGGATCATAGGACTTGGGTAGGCAGGGACTGAGTCAACCTACCACCTGAGTACCCATGAGCACAAGACCGAATAGCTATAGTGCCTCACTAGCTCTCCTACTCACTGACAGTGAAACAAGCGCTTATACACCCCAGGACACAACACTCTCAGATCTCTCAGGAATCGCGGTAACGAGATATACCCTGTCGCCCTCACTCTTATACTTGTCCACAATAAGATCAGTTGAAGACAAGAAACGTTTTCAAATGTTTATTTCAACTAACGTGTCCTAACATGCAGTATACGTGCCACAACAAGCAGAATAATGCATAATACAAAAACAGTCAGCACAGAAACATGTCCATATATCATGAAGGAAGATGTCATATTAATAAGCCCTAAGGAGGAAGACCTATGAGCTTATCCCCCCTCCCCTTGCTATAGGAAGTCTTATTTTGTATCCCAAGATGGCTTTGTCAGCAGCCCCCATTCCTCAGCCTATAGATGGTGATATGTACATCACATGTGCTGTGTTGCTCTTCTCTCTTGAAAGATCCCTCTCCAGGTGTGGGGCACCTAGCCTGCCTCCCCATATTATCAAAAAGGCACCCGTGGGCTCTAGCAGCTGCGAGAGTTTGTTGAGTCTGGGTGCTAGGGCCTGACCAGAACAGAATAACAAGGGACATTGTTTTACGACCTTGGACATGATGTACAGACTGTACTCCAGGACCCAACAGAGAACAAGCTCTGCGGATGGTTCTCATGTGAAAGACATAAACAAAGCTACTTGCAAAACAACAAAGCCATGGATTAACGTGCACTAAAGCTGCATAATGTAAGCCGGGCTCATACTAGGCGACAATGTCCACGACAGCCATTTAACAGCCTCCCCTTGCTCAGGTCTGTGGTACCAAGCGAAACAGCCTGCAAAGGTAAGCAGAGTCAAAGGGATTGCAGACAGGGCCAAGGTTTGAGATAAATCAAATGAAATTTCTGAAGGAGGCGAGAAAAGGTAAAACAATATTGAATTAGTTCCAAACAGTTGCAGATGCTGGTAAGTAGTTACGAATCCAAGAAAGCACTTGCAGCTTCGAAGGCAAGCAGTTCCAGAAGACGATCAGAATCAGCTTAAGCAAAAAGGACCGCCATCCAATCCAGTAGTATGAAGGAACAGATGTGCTCCTCATACCTCGTGGATGAAAGGAGCATTTCAGGGCAACCTGGAAGAGGTTCGATGTAGGCATGGCACAGGAGACGTTGCGCAAACGCACAGGCGCAGCTGGCAGCCCGTCTGCCACGTTGTGAGGCATCCCATGAACGGCAATCACCGGAACAGTCCTGGTTGTGGGCCAACAAAGGACTCACCCACAGGTCATAATCCAGATCAGCAAGAGATGTGTTGGAAAGGCAGACATCCATGGCCCATTGAAAGGGGCATCGGCGACAGTAGAACGCTTAATTCGTTTGCTGGCGATAGCACAGAGTTATCCTCGTGCACCCCCCACCCCGATGCTCGCTAATTAGCGAGACGGCTTCCAGATTGATTCCGGCCTCTACAACCACTTTCAAATATTCTCTCCTCGGCAGGGATGTGAATGACACCACGGGGCACCACTGTCCTCCCCCACCCCCTGATTCATTCATTTTAGTTTCATCACGTTGCCTGACGTCGCCCCCCTCTTGGCAACCCTTGTTTCACCAGACCAGGGCGGTTGAGTCACTCCACGTCCCCCTGAGCACTACTTTAATTATTGACCATTGTCCTGATGATGACCTGAAATCAATCAGGTTGAAACGCCGTCGACTACCCAGCTAAAAACATTGGCGCTGTTGTGGTCATTTTACCTGTCTTGAATACTAAATATCTACCCTGTAAAAAAACCCTCATTTACATTATTTTGACCACTGTACTATTATTACTCTGTTCGCCGTTTATGCTGTTATCCTCACCCGTGTGTCACTGCGCTGTTCACTATCACTAGCAAGCCCAGTGCTCACTTTGTGTTTTAATGGTCACTGTATATCAATCTGTACTGTAGTGCTGTTATAACTACGTACAAATGATAACTCTCTTTCTTTACCATCCACGTTGTGGTCTCCCTTTCTTTATCCCCTTCCCGCTGTGATCTACAACACGTTTTTTGTCTTTGTCCTAATTAAATGATTTCCAGTTGAGACATTGTCGTATGTTACAAACTTTACCCAGTCTCATCTGGGTTAACGGGTTATACTCCTGTAAACTGTTTCTTTTATAACTGATGCGAAGCACAGCTAATGGCAGACATCCAAAAATAAGCTGCATTCGTTCACGGTACAGTTGCAACTGACCGGGGTTGGCCAGCACCACAGGATGGGCAGCCATTGCGTAAGAGCAGTAGGAGAACCAGCATTCTGCAGAACAGCCAAAGGAGTGATGTTAAACTGCGAAATGCACTTGAAAAATTGAATGAATGACACCCGGTAGTACTCCAAAAATAGTCTGAAATGAAGTAACAAGGCCATAGCCCACAAGCTAATAAAATATGTTCAAGGCCTTCAGTATCAGACGATTTTGATATTTGGCGCATCAGTTCCCAAAAATGGAGTGGGAGAGTCGTGTTTAGCAGTGACTGAATCTCACTGGACGTTCAAGCCACCTGCAATTCGAAGGTCTCACGGGCTGATGTGAGAGCGACTTCTTGTTGAAACAAAAGCGCTTTGTGCCTGCTTAACTCATTGAAGTCTGCTTTCATAGTGGGAATGTGAGGCCACAACTAACTATCTACAGTCCCATAAGGGGGAGTAAAAAGAACATTGCTACAGCAAGTTACACATTGTGAAACTGTTACTATATACGGGACGGCTGCCCGTAAACTGCAGCGGTTGTGGTTATTCAGGATAAGATAACTTCAGTGAAAAAGGAGCTTTAGCATGGGAATGTTGGCAGGGACTGGTGTTCCTTTTTTAAAACATGCAAAAATCTTGCATGATACATTACAAGCCCCGTGTAACTGTACTTGAGTTAGTGAAGGCGACAATGTCCCCAACGGCCATTTAACAGGATGTGTTTGGATGCTGGCTCTTGTGGGCACACTGCTAAGGGTTACATTGAGCAGCGCTGTGTGAGTTTTACAACGTACGTCATGTCCATGTTGATGGTAGTAGGGGGATGGGAGGACACTGCTTCACCTCCCAGCACAGTTCACCGCTTAGCATCCTGGTAAATGCAGTTCAGTTCAAATACTTACTGAAGTGTTTCACCAAAGTTGGTCAGGGAGAGGTACAGAGACCTGAGAGGATTGTGGCAGCTTTCTCAGCAAACACAGATTTTCATTTTTTATCTCTACTGATGAAGAATAATATCCAGGTACACATGTGACTAGAGATTCACAGCACTAACCTGCAACAACCTTGGTGAAACACTTCAACGGAAATTCAAGTAAGCATTTAAACAGAAGTGTGTTTACCAGGATGCTAAGGGGTGAACTGTGCTGGGAGGTGACGTAGTGTCCTCCCATCCCCCTTCTGTCCATGTTGATGGTGTTGGCCAGAGTTATCTGGAATGCATCTTGTACAGTGTTGCCTAGTGGTGTGCTTTAGTTGTCATGCCATCATAAGTCAACTCACTATTATTTCTTGTGTCGTTCTAGGTTCCTCCGCTCTCTCAATGGATTGTCACATTCAAATCTTGTGATATATTGCAATATGAGTTAACATGCTACTTACTATGATAAACAAGTTACTGACACAAAGGCATAGGGGTGTGAATTGTGTTTATTTTTACATGCGTGACAGGTGAGTGGTGATGTCGAAAGTGCTGGTACATGGATACTTAGGGTGTTACACACAATGGTGGAATTCCACAGTCCAACAGAGCACTCCCATCATTGTGGCAATGTGGGATCAGCTGTACAACAAAGTCAATGCTCTGTGCAACACTGGTGACATCAACGGTGGCTCCTAGAACTGGTTTTGCAAGGTGCTTTGCCACGTGATCCTCCCCTGTACTTCTCGGACGTCCCCTCTGCCATTTGGCAGGGGGGGAACCTGCTGGATGCTCAGAGGTGTCTAAGGAGTCTGTCTCTTCTGCCTCACCCCTCCCTGTGGCCGCTGCTGAGGTATTGTGAGTATCATCAGGCTGGCCACTGGGTGGGGGTGCAACTATTTGAGCTGTATGGATGTCCCTCAGAACACCCACAAGCTGGCTCATGTACTCCAAAAGTTGTCCCAAACATGTGTCCATGGACCTTTGCAGCATGCGGAGTTCACACAGGTCTTCCACAACCTGGCCCATCTGTCCCTGGTTTTGTTGGTATGCACCAAGGACTGTGTTCACGGTGGCCAGGGCCTCACTCTCAGGGGGATATTCACAAGAACGTGCGCTAAACATCTCCAAAAAATGTTAACGCAACTCTACACATCGCAGTCCATCGCGGGAAAATAACCCTGTGTTAACATGGAATTCACAACACAGGGGTACCATGCGATAGTCTCCCGAAAACGCGGACAATGTCCGCGATACAACAACCGCGATGGTGATAAAAACCCAAACCCCAACGCAAAAAAACATGCGATGGGCCAAACCGCGATGAGGAAATCAGCGATAAGCAGTGCCAGGCCTGCCATACACACACAGCAGACGGGAAAATCACTACAAAAGTAGAAAAAGCACACAAACACAAAATGACCAACACCGAAGCACCATGGAGGCAGCCGGAGCAGGCGCAGAGGACGAGCGGAACCCCACAAGCACCCCGGACGACCAGCCTGGGACCTCGGGGACAGGGAAGGGCAAGGACAAGAAGAAGAGGAAGACGAAGTTCAGTCTGCAGGAGAATAGGATCCTGGTCACGGAGGTGAAGGAACACCATCAACAACTGCTTGTCACCTCCAACGTGTCATTGGGCACCAAAAATGGACTATGGCGGTCCATCGTGGACAAGGTGAATGCCGTCGGAGAGCACAAAAGGTCAATGGACGAGGTCAAGAGACGATGGATCGACATCAAGCGCAAAACCAAGGAGAAACTCGCAGGCAACCAGAAGGCAGCAATGCAGACTGGAGGTGGGAGCCCAACGCCACAGCTGGAGCTCGGTGACATGGAGGAGCTGGTGTCGACAGTCATCAGTGTGGAGACCGTGGCAGGAGTCGGGGCACTGGACACTGCTCGACATGACACAACACAACAGCAACAGGGTGAGTAACCACCAGGTACCGGGGGGACGGGGGGAGATGGCCACAATGGCACACATGCACAATCAAGCAGAGCACAGTGCACACCCACAATGACTCTGGATCATGGCCCTGATCTACAGACTGTCACAATGTACATTGCCATGCTGTCTGAATGTGAACATGTACCATGCAGCTACATACATGTGGACACATTGTAATACAGCATCTCCCCTTCACATTGAAGAGGCACCATCAACACCTCCTGCAGAGCAGTCCCAGCCACTCTTTACTGATGATGAGGAGGGCACCACCAGCATCAACACCCAAGCCCTCCAAGACATCATTGAACTCATCCGCCAATCACCTCCAGGACCAGGGCAGCCCAGCTGCATCGAGGAGACCCCACCCACTCCACAAACCACCCAGCAGGAGGCACCCACAACCCCGGCTGTCTCCCAAGACCCCCCGAACAACACATGGCCTTCCAACGCCGTGTGTTGGAGTGCCAGAGGGAGATGGCTGAGCAGGTGTGGGTGGGGTTCGACCTCATGGCTACCAAACTTGATGCCATCCATGGATGTCTGAGTCCCATCAGGGACCACCTCCAGTCCCTAATGGACACCCACAGGCCGCTCCATGGTCTCCAACAATCCCTGGCTGACATCGCTGGAGTCATGACTCAGAGACAAGAACACCTGTCCGCTCAGAGTGGCTCCAGCGATCTCAGCCGTGAGCTGGCACACAAGCGGAGGCTCATGGAGGACATGGTGTGGATGGAGGCGGAAAGGATGGCAGCCACTGCTGCACATCAGCAAAATGTAGCTGGGATCTACCATGCCCTGCATATCCTCATCATGGCATTGCTGCCACAAGGCGTGGCGCAGATGAATGCTGCTGCTCCTACACCATCCACATCTCCGCCCCCTGGTCTGTCAGTGCCTCACAGTGTGGAAGGCATTTCCACTCTGGCACCTGATTTGTCACTGCCACACAGTGCGGCTGACAATCCACCTCCGGCCCCTGATGTGTCAGTAGCACACAGTGCCGCAGCCGGAACTGCGCCACCCACAGGTGGGGCAGAGCACACATCCGAGGACGTGGATGGGCTTGAGATCAGAAGGTGGCACTTGCATTCATGTCCGCCACCTGGCCTGTTGCTGCTTGGTGCCGCACAAGGCCCCATGACCTTCCACTGACCCCCGATACACTCTGCTGCACTCACCTTGGACCGTGACATGGACTGCCATATCCTGTTTGGTCACCAATGACACGGCGACCAGACTGCGGACTGTACTCTTCCTCTTCCGCTGTACTTGTCATTCCCCGATGGACTCTGGCTGGCCCTCCACGGGCCCATATTGTGAAGTGGGCTTGGCATGGCCCTATACTGCTCCAGCTGCAAAGCTCCACTGGATGTGCATTAAACATTCAGAAACGCACTGCTGTGTCATGTCATTCATCATTCATGTATGAATGTGTGGATGAATGTAGGGTCAGTGATTCCCCCTAACTTCAATGATGCTCATCTAGTGGGATTCGAGTCACAGTGTGCTACATTGCCGATTGCATTCCGGGTGCCGTAGACACTACAACAGGGACACACGCATTAGTCACTTCCTTGTCCGGACATGGACTGAACCACGCCCAGAGCCCCCGAGTCATTGTTGCAAGCCCTGCGCTGGTCCGGTGTACGCCAGGCCAGACCACACCACTCCGCTTACGCTCCGAGGGGGGGGCCACATAGCTACAAGTCGCAGGTTTACACGCTAGTGGTCTGCAGGTCACTGGTCTAGTTGTCAGCATGTCACGGCCACTCCCTGGGGGCAGGTTTGCACACACACCACACCCATCCGGCACAGGCGTCACAGGCCATGTGACCCCGCCAATATAAGGGGCCGACAACGTCACATTCCCCACTGCCGGTGGTGACTGGATGACGGACGTTCCACGGTTCTCAATCATAAAGGGCCCATGAGTTGTTGCGCACAGGGTTAGTGGCACCCGGAGCCATGCGGCCATCCTGGGCCTACCACCACGTGGCGCTGACTGGGGTTGCACAGGGTTAGTGGCACCCGAAGCCTTGCGTCCTTCATGGGCCTACCACCAAGTGGCGCTGACTGGGGTTGCACAGGGTTAGTGGCACCGAAATTGCTGAGCGGGTGTGCAGCCTGCGATGATGACGTGTGCACTAATGTGGTCTCTGCCATTGATGCCTCAGGACTCAGCGTCATGTGTGGGATTTGCTGGGCCGCGGTGCGGGTCCGCATGATGTGGAGCATGCCATGGTGGCGGGACCTGGGCCTGGAGCTTGCACGGGCACGTGGTGTGCCCACTGGTGGACACACCGTTGGTGGCAGGTGAGCAGTGGGGCCTGGGTGCGCAAGTGCGGACAGCCAGCGCTGGCCAGCGGGAGGAGGTAGGGTGCAGCTGCATGTGTGCACAGGGACAGACAGGCGTTGTTGCCGTGTGCAGTGAGATGGACTCTGCCATGATTGACTCTGGCCTCGATTACAGATTGCAGACCTGGTGGCTTGCAGTGTATACCGGCTGTGTATACGTGGTTGGAGACACACCGGTGGCAGCAGGTGAGCAGTGGTGCCTGGGTGCACGGGGGCGGCAGTGTCCCTCCTTCTCTCTCTCTACCGTCCTTTCCTTCTCTCTCTCTCTCTCTCCCTTCCTTTCCTTCTCTCTCTCTCCCTCTATTCCTTTCTCTCTCTCCTTCTCCCTCTCCCTCTCCATCTCCCTTTCTTTCTTTCTTTCTTTCTTTCTCTCTCTCTCTTTCTCCCTCTCCCTTTCTTTCTTTCTCTCTCTCTTTCTCTCTCTGCCTTTCTTTCCTTCTCTGTGTCTCACTCCTTTGATGTGCGCATGACACACGTTCTGATTTTGTGCTTTATTTTCCAGGCTGTGACATCAAGATTGTCCCGGACGGACCCGACAGGAGTCTTCGGCATTGGTGTTTTGTGTTGTATTTCAATAAAGTTTTTGGTTGTTACTTCAATGATGAGTGACAGTTTCTCGTTCTTCTGGCCACACGTGTGTTTCTTGTTGGCATCATCATGCGCTTTTTGTGGCTCTTGTGTCGTGCACGGTATGTGTTTGTCCGGAGGGGAGGGGTCCGGGGGGAGGGGGCCTGGGAGTGGTGGCTGTGGGTGTTGTGGCCCTCATGGGTCTCCGAGCTGCATGATCATTGGCTCCATGGCATCTGTGGGTCTTCAGATGTGGCTCTGGGCTGGGCTCCCTTTCATACTGCAGGTAGTCGTCCTGCTTAACACCAGCAGAAGGCAGGTGTTAAATCCCTGCTGATACCACGGCTTATCGCCTGTTTTTGGTTCGCATCGCAGATCTGGCAGTTCGTTGTGAATGTGGTGTAGTGGTGTTTTCGTGTGTTTTTGCACGGGAACGCCTACTCTGCATCTCATTAGGGTTAGTTGGTGGTGTCACCCGTGGAGGTAACTTTTGCGGCTATTATCGCGGGAATACTGGCGTTGTCTGCAGTTTGCACCTGCTTGTGAATGGGGCGTTAAATCTATCTCCACTTTTGATGCGTTAAGGTGGCAATAACTCGGCGATAAGTCCTTGTGAATATGCCCCTCAGTGTCCTCCTGTGACTGTCCCCCAGTTGACCTCCAACCTGCCCTGCAGACATGGACCTGTGGCGTTGCCTGTCACCGCTGCCGCACACTGTCCCCAGCGTCCCCAGGCTGCCTGGTGGTATTAGTGACAACTGCCACAGGGACAGTGTTGGAGGCAGTGGTGGTGATGGTGGAGGTGGCTGCCACACAGGTCGTTGTTGCAGGTGTCAGCGTTGTTGTTGCAGTTGTTGAGGGACAGTGAGGTCCTGGGACTGAGCTTGCCTGGCCTCGCCGGAGGGGCCAGGTCGGTCCTCCTCATCTGAAAAAACCAGGGAATCTGCATCCACGAGTTCACCTTCCTGGGGGGGATACTGGCGTGGCTCATTCATGTCATGGTCGCCTGCTGTTGCTAGCGAGTCACCTGTTGGACAGAGGTTAGATTGTCAGCATGTTCAGTACACAGCACAACTTTGATGATCATGTTTTGCACATTTCATTTGAGATGACCTGACTTTTGACATTGGCATTACTTGGCATTCGTAACAGTTTGTCAGCAGTCGAACATGATGTAGAGGTACATACATTGCTCGTTATTGATGTGACATGGCTGAAGCAACAATTTCATATGTACAGATGTTTTATTTCCAAGAACATGTCCTCTGGTACCAACTTATTGCTCATCCACTTCAGTTGATGCTAGGATATTTGTGACTTTTCTATGAGTATCTGTCTACTATGCCGCAACTTCATGATTTGTGTTGTGCTCTTTTGTACTGACCTCCTGTGGTTTGTGATGTTTGACTGAGTCTCCATGCATGTGTTGTGTTGATGTGAGCCTTTATGCTTTGAGACAATGGGACTTGCACATTGGATTTTGGCCATTGCATTCTTTGGTTTTGCTTTGCAGTTACATGTGACTTCATCAATGACATTGTGATTGATGTGACCTCTCAATGGGATTAGTTGTGTGTGCACTGGCTACAACTTATGGAGCTTTACAGAGTTGGCTAAAAAGTGGGGGATGTGGTGGTCATATAGCACCATGCTGTTTGGGAGGGAGTACAGAGGCCCTAGTGGGAGTGGTGGTCTGGCTGTCAGGTCTCAACAACCCCCTCCCCAGTAAGATGGCTACCTACCTGTTAGGAAGCACTGTCAACGGTGATGGCTGCCACATGGCTCTGGGGTGGGGAGGGTGTTCCATGCTGTTTGGGAGGGAGTACAGAGGGCCTTGTGGGAGTGGTGGTCTTGCTGTCTGGTCTCAACAACCCCCTCCCCAGTAAGATGGCTACCTACCTGTTAGGAAGCACTGTCGACAGTGATGGCTGCCACATGGCTGTGGGGTGGGGAGGGTGCTCCATGATGTTTGGGAGAGAGTACAGAGGGCCTAGTGGGAGTGGTGGTCTTGCTGTCAGGTCTCAACAACCCCCTCCCCAGTAAGATGGCTACCTACCTGTTAGGAAGCACTGTCGACAGTGATGGCTGCCACATGGCTCTGGGGTGGGGAGGGTGCTCCATGCTGTTTGGGAGGGAGGCCAGGGTGCATGAGCTGACTACCTACCTGTGAGGTGAAGCAGAGGAAGGAAATGATAGCCTTGTGGGACATTTATCTTTAAAGCGTGCATTCTACTTGAGTTTGATTTGGTCTGGCAATTGAGACTCACTTGTTGTACACAACAGAACATTGCAGTGGGATGTGATCATTTTGTTTGTACTTACCAGCCTCCACTCCCCCCTCGATTCCTGTGAGACTCTCTGGATGCAGTATGGCAAGCACCTTCTCCTCCCATTCATTGAAGGTTAGTGGTGTAATGGGAGGGCCGCCACCAGTTCTTTGGGCCGCCTCGTGGTTCCTCTGAGCCTGAGCCTTGATCCGGGTCTTGAGGTCGGTCCACCGCCTTTTGATTTCACGCAGTGTGCGTAGGGTGGTCCCTACTGCATTGACTTTATTGGAGATCCTTGCCCATATCTGATTTTTGTGCACAATTGGGGTCTGTTGGACCAGGTTCCCATACAAATGTGGTTCTACCCTAATTATCTTGTCTACCAGCACTTTCAACTCTGTGTCTGAGAATTTGGGCATTTTTTGATTGGGCATGGTGCAAATGAATTAAAGGTGCAGGGTGCACGGTGGTGATGTAGATGTGTGAGGTGTGTCAGGTGTGTGGATGAGAAGTGGTGGTGTGAGGAGTTAGGTGGGTGTGATGTTGTGCTGTGTGCTGTGTGCCAAAATGGTGGGCTGTCTCTCTCTGTCTCTCTGTCTCAGCGCCTGCTTTGCAAAGGATGCTGGTCCAGGAAGGGCCTGGTTTTATACTGTGATATGTGGGTGTGTCCACATGAGTGATGACCACCAGGTGTCTCTTCCATGCTGACCATGGCTTTCATTTCAGGAATACATTTGTGGTGTATCATTGGTGCGTGTCTGATGTGATTGAGGGCTGCGGAGAGTACAGGCACACTTTGAGCATTGTAGTGAAGTTTGTTCCGACTGCCATTCCTTTTGCCTGAGCGCGACCGCGGCAGTCTGAACAGCAATGATTGTTACGCCATCTCCGCTATCTCATCTTAATTGGCCGTGCAGTCATTCCGCGCAGTAGCGGCCTTTTGAGTCAAATGAACAGCTTTCCCCGTCCGCCAAGGTCGGATTTACAGCTTTTCCGACCGGTATGGACGGTCTTTTGGGAATTCAGTCCGTCGCGGTAGGATTTTACGTGCGTTGCATCGTAATGTGACCGGCGGCAATTCCGCGGTACATGCGGGCGTTTCTTTACCGCGAGCATGGCGGACGGAAGGGTTTTCCGTCGGCCATCGCAATCGACCCCTAAATTAGGAGCAATAATAGAAAATTGCAAAAATGTGACTAAAAGTTTTCTGAAGATGTTCCCTACATGCAGGAGATGAAGATAAAAATATACCAATGTTTAAAAGCCTTGAAGCAGGTGAAATACAACAGTTTAGAAACATGTTTGAGAAAAAAACTTCATGATCGGTTATATAGTTACACAGATAGAATAAAACTATTGTATATGTCTTTACAGTATCTTCAACAGCAGGCGAAGGAGATATTGGCCAAGAAGGTGGGGAAGAAGCTGGCCACAGTGTATCTGGTGGTGAAACATCAGACACCGATGAACACAGTGGCATGGAGGGTGAATGGACTGTATTGGAGGTCACCACATCGTCATCTTCATCTGAGGCCTCCACAAGTGACCAGTCCCTAGTAGTGGTGGACCCTACCAGAACTGTAACAGCCTCTTCCTTGCCAAAAACCCAGAGACACATCTCCACCCTCCCTCATGCCCCCCGCCCAGTTGGCTAAACCTAACCCTCTAAAAGGGCTGGTGACTCCTTTGCCACTGGCACCTCACCCCATTCCCCTGTCACCTCAGCTGCACTGAGTGGGGAGGCTATTGACCTATTACACAGACTGCAATAATGAATGGCAATCCAGGGGCTAAGCTGCCAAATGAACAAATGGTTCCATTTCTGGATGACATTCACAGTTCAATGTCAGGCATGCAGAGATTGCTTGCCAAAATAGCAGCCTCCTCACTCACCCCAGCCTCCCGATCAGCACAACCTTCTGCTACAACTCAAGTCCCTTCCTCAACCCAAATCTAAACTCACACCCCTATCTCAAGAGCACTCACTTCTTTGCAGGCATCCACTCCAACATACACAGACAGAAAAATCACACACACACATAAACAAACAAAGAAAAACATAAACAACATGCAAACCCTATTGAAACCACACCCACAAGCACCACAATAGCAACACCCACAACCACCACCACACCCAGAACAACCACCACACACACTACAACCACCACCACACCCACAAGCACCACAACTACCACCACACCCACAGGCACCACAACCACCACCACACCCATAAGCAACATAACCACCACCACACCAACTCCACCACTAGACCCACAACCACCACCACACACACAAGCACCGCAACCACACCAACCACCAGAACAACACACACATCAAAACCAACACACTCACACAAAGGTACACCTACACACAAAACAACACCAACCAAAAGCATATGCACACACTCACCAGAATATCAAACATCAGTCAATAAACACAGATCCAAACATACACAACAAACACCAGACCCACATGCAACTGCCAAACATACAGACATAAGCATTTCACCCATCCAGCTCCCTCTACCTCCAAAAGTCAATCCTCTACCACCCCTCCTACACTTACTCCTCCTTCCGAATTCTTCTCTTATCTGTCCTTGACCCCTATCAATCCTAAACCCACTCCTCCCAAAAGCCTTTTTTTCTTCTGTACCCAATAGATGCCCCTTCCTGAGGAGGTTACCCTTTGTACTATGTTTAGAAGGCAAGTTATGGGCAACAAAGTCACAAGGTGTTATTTAAAATCTTTTTTTCTTCTTTTTTTATTGAATAAATACTTTATGAGAGAATTATCTCAATTATAAATATCAATCAATCAATCAATCAGGGGTTTGTTAAAGCGCGACTACTCACCCGTAAGGGTCTCAAGGCGCTAGGGGTGGGGGGGGTGCAGGTTCCATCCATCAAGGAGGGGGTCTGTCGAAGAGCCAGGTTTTGAGGTTTCTTGCGAAAATGGGGAGCGATGTTGTCTCTCTGAGGTGGAGCGGAAGGGCGTTCCATGCTTTGGCCGCGAGGAAGGAGAAGGAGCGGCCTCCCGATCTGGTCTTTCTGGTGCGGGGAATGACGGCGTAGGAGAGCTGGGCTGATCGTAGGGTCCTTTGGGGTGCGTGGAATTTGAGTCGGCTGTTCAGGTATGCTGGTCCGGTGCCATGGAGGGCCTTGTGTGCGTGGGTGAGCATCTTGAAGGTGATTCTCGCCTCGACAGGGAGCCAGTGGAGTGTGCGCAGGTGCTGGGAGATGTGGCAGTGTTTTGGCAGGTTGAGGACCAGTCTTGCGGCGGCGTTCTGGATGTTCTGTAGCTTGCGGGTGAGGTTTTTGTTTATTCCGGCGTAGAGTGCATTGCCGTAGTCGAGTCTGCTGGTGACCAGGGCGTGAGTGACGGTCTTTCGGTGTTCAGGGGGATCCATTTGAAGGTCTTACAAAGGAGGCGGAGGGTGTGGAAGCAGGAAGACGAGACAGAGTTGATCTGGCGGTCCATTTTGAGCTCGGAGTCCAGGATGATTCCCAGGTTGTGTTCGTGGTCCGTGGGGGTTGGCGGGTTTCCGAGGGCGTGGGGGCCACCAGGTGTCGCTCCAGGCATCGGGGTTTGGGCCCATGATGAGTACTTCTGTTTTGTTGGTGTTTAGTTGTAGGCAGCAGTTTTTCATCCATTTGGCGACAGCTTCCATGCCTTCTCGAAAGTTGCGTCTGGCGGTGTTGGGCTCGTTGGATAGGGAGAGGATGAGCTGGGTGTCGTCTGCGTATGACACGATGTTGAGTCCGTAGGTTCTGACTATAGGGGCGAGTGGAGCCATGTAGACGTTGAAGAGCGTCGGGCTGAGGGAGGAGCCCTGGGGGACTCCGCAGGTGGTAGGTGTGGGGTCCGAGAGGAAAGGGGGAGTCTGACCCACTGCGTCCTGCCGGAGAGGAAGAAGCGGATCCAGTCGAGGGCCTTGTCCTGGATTCCTGCGTCGTGGAGTCTGCGTATTAGGGTGCGGTGGGAGACTGTGTCGAACGCCGCTGATAGGTCGAGGAGGATGAAGGCTACTGTTTCTCCTTTGTCCAGTAGGGTGCGGATGTCGTCTGTTGCGGCGAGGAGGGCGGTTTCCGTACTGTGGTTTTTTCTGAAGCCGGATTGGGAGGAGTCGAGGATGTTGTGTTCTTCAATGAATGTGGCGAGTTGGCTGTTGATGGCTTTCTCGATGACTTTCGCTGGGAACGGGAGCAGGGAGATGGGTCTGTAGTTTTTGAGGTCAGTGGGGTCCGCTGAGGGTTTCTTTAGGAGGGGGTTGACCTCGGCGTGTTTCCAGTCGTCGGGGAACGAGGCGGTCGCCAGGGAGCGGTTGATGGTGTGGCGGAGCATGGGTGCGATGGTGTCGGCAGCTCTGTTGAAGATGTGGTGGGGGCAGGGGTCCGTGGGGGCCCCTGAGTGGATTGACTTCATTGTCTTCAGTGTGTCTTCGGTGGTGAGGGCTGTCCAGTCGTCAATCACTGGTTTCCGGGTGTCGGGGGTGGTTGGTGAGGGTTCAGTGTGTTGGTTGTCTTCGTCGAAGTTGTCGTAGATGCTCTTGATTTTGTGGTGGAAAAAGGTGCTGAGTGTGTCGCAGAGGTCTTGTGAGGGAGGGATGTCGGTAGACTCGCTAGTGGGTTGGGCGAACTCCTTGATGATGCTGAAGAGTTCCTTGCTGTTGTGCGCGTGGGTGGAGATTCTGTCTTCAATCGCTTTTTCCTCGTTTCTCTGATGAGTTGATGGTGGGCGTTGGTGGCGGCTCTGAAGTTGTCGTGGGCTTCTGTGGATTTGGTGTTCCTCCAGGCCTTTTCGAGGCGGCGGCATGTTCTTCTGGACTCTCGAAGTTTGGTGGTAAACCATCTGGCTTTCTTGGCGCGGGTATTGTTGTTTTTCTTGAGGGGGGCTATTGTGTTGGTGCTGTCCGAGATCCATCTATGCAGGGTTCAGGCTGCGGTGTTGGGGTCGTCGTTTTCCGCAATGGTTGGGGTGGAGTTGTTGAGTGAGGAGGTGAGCTGGTCGTCGGTGATTTTGGTCCAGTTTCTTCGTGGAAGCAGGTGCTGGTGTCTGTGGATGGTGGGTGTTCTGAAGGTGAAGTGGACGCAACGATGGTCGGTCCATGGGAGTTCGGTGGTGTGGCTGAAGGTGATGGAGTTTCCTGTAGTGAAGAGGGGGTCGAGGGTGTGTCCTGCTGAGTGCGTGGGCTCGGTCACGATCTGGCGCAGTCCAATGTTGTGGAGGTTGTCCAGGAGGGATGTGGTGTTGGGGTCCAGTAAAGTTTGTCTTAATGATATTATTCATTTACAATTCATTGATTATTAAAATTTTAATGATGAAAATGTGAAATGCATATTTTACTTACATTTATAACAGAAAATACAAAAGTTTTTTAAATAACATAGTAGTAAAGTACAAACAGTAAAAAAAAGGTAATGGGCATTAAAATTTTGGTGCAAGCATTCATCATGATAATGGACGCCTACACCAAAACAAAATTGAAATTTTTATTTTTAAGTGTTGCTATAGGTGTGTTTAATTTTACTTAATAAGTGAAAAAATAAACACATATGCATTACACCTTAGAAAAATTGAACAAAATAGAGAAAAAATGCACTAGACGATGGGAAATGTTACAGAAATAAAAGAAAATATGATTTAAGCTTACAGTAACATTGATTTTACACTAGTTTGTAAAAACCTTTACCTTGTCTAGTGCAATTACTGAATTATGTTAAATTTATATTATTCAAAAAATGTGTAACATATGTTTATAATTTGATAGTTTACAAAAATATTTAAACACTCCTGTATGAACACATTTTGAATTTTGATTAATGCCAATTTTTGTGTAAGTGTCCATTATCATGATTAAAGCTTGCACTGAATTTGAAAAAATATATAGTTAATGCAGGTGTGTTTCTAAACATTTCTTAAACAACAACATTACACACATATGCATTACACATTAGAAACAAATTGCTTGTACAAGAAATTTAAAAATGCACAAGTTCAGAGCAAATGTGAACAGACAATTAAAAAGAAAACAAGTTTCAAAGAAGTTTCCTTCGACTCTGATGATGAAGGGGTTGATTTGCATTGTGGTGAAGTAGTAGCCGTAAAGAAAGGCCTTGGACAATCGGGTTCATGATGGAAAGGCAAGTGGAAAAAACTGAAAAAGGTAAGTATCTACATTATATTCCTTCGAAACAGCCAACTCAGGTGTGACGGTTTACCCACCACAGTTATGTTGATGGGAAGGCACATCATGATTGGCCTGGCGGAAATATTGGCTGCACACCCTCAGACAGCCATTTTTGCCTACGATGCGTTGACACAGGAGAAAAATACTGGTGGAGACTGTGGAACTCAGACTGACTATCGTCCATAGAACCACCAGAATTTAAATTAAACGGGCAGACCACCTAGTAGGCAGACAGATTAACCAACAGAAAAGTGACGGTGAGACCAGATCCACCAAGATCTAAATCAGGCCCTAAAGCTCACTTATCACTAGTCATGTTCACCTACCTCCAGATAACCTTGCCGTATCTTTTTGTTTCCTTTTTTCTCATGAGCTACATCCTCATCTTGATGCCCTCTCCAATCACCCATTATGGGGGAACTGTTTAGTTTAATCTCATCGGCAAATTTATGTGATACCCTCTACTTTAGTTATTTTTCACCTCTGCTTTTTCTGGCTTACATTTTTAATTTCAACCCCTCTTCTACCACTATACCATATCTTCCTTTATTTGGCTATCCTCAAATCTATGAATCTTCTTTGCTCACCAATCAGTGACCTTATGCCTCTCCAAAGCTGCGTTTCATTCTTCAAACTCTCACCACTTGTCTCAAAACCATATTGTAGGAAAGTAGGATCCGCTTTTATGGTTACCCCCACTTTTTACCTGGTGCTATGCTGTTTCTGACTAGTCTGACTGGGATCCTGCTAATCAGGACCCCAGTCGCTCTGCTTTCTCCCCTAATTTGTTATGGCAAGTACTTAGGTGCATCCCAGATTGGATACTGGGGTGCCTATATAAGTCCCTAGTACATGGTACTAAGGTACCCAGGGCATAGGTACCCCAGGGGTCCCCCATGGGTGAAGCATGTATTATGTCACCCATGGGAGACCATTCAAACTGTCACTACAGGCCTGCCATTGCAGCTTGTGTAAACTTGTGCTAGAACCACTTAAGAAAGATATAGGTTCCCTATATCTAGGGTCACTGCACTTAAAACATATGTCCCCCCTACAGCAGACCTTTTCAATCCTGAAGGCAGGGTGCTCAGTTCTAAGTGTGAGGGTGCCCCTGCATGAGCAGGGCACCCCTACAACCTACGGAGTCCATTCTCCTGGGTTGTAAGTGCAACTGCCAAATAACATATGGAGGGGCATTGCGTCATTACGCAATGACCATCTCGAAACTGGCTGGAATGAACCCTATCATGTTTGGTATCAAACATGTTGGAATCATACTCCTGCACCATAAACGGTGTGGGAGGTATGATTCCAAGCATTGGAAAGGCCCTCCGTTAGGCCCTCAGTGCTCCCGGTACCAGTCTTCTGGACCCGGACAGCACAACATGGCTGCTGCTGACCAGAGACACGATTCTGCCCTCCTGCTGATGAGCCAAGCTCGAGCAGAGGAAGGCAGGACAATAGGTTTCCTTTCATGGGGAAGTGTGACCAACTCCCAGACATGATTAAGTGTATTAGGGCTGGGCGGAAGCGCGTGCCAGTGCCACTCAGCCTGCTTGAGGGGCACATTTGGTGCCCTCCTTGCATAGTCCAGTTCAAACCAGCTCAGCGAGCCATTGGCTCCCGCTCTGGTGCAAAACTGGACAAAGGACATGGGAGTATCCTCCCCATTGTCCGACCCTCCCCTGGGCGGGAACCCTGAATCGTCCCAATCTTTTCCTTAGGGTACTGAAGGGCTTACCTGAGGGTGGGTCCCTAGATTTGTTGTGGGATTCGATTCAGATCAAGCTCCGCATCTTCTTCAACCGTCTGGACATCCTGACTGAGTCATGCAGACCACGTCGGACTGACTTCGCCCTGGAACCAAGACTGCAACCAGTAAGACTCTGTCTCCTCCTGATCTCTCCATTCCGCGAGCCTGCTGCCCCATCAGTGTCCATGCCCATACAGGCCCATTCCAGGTCCTGCGGACATCCAAAGACACCTGAAGGAATCTCCCTTGGAGTGAAGGAGTCACTCCTCTGCATCCGCAGGCATCGCAACACAGCTGACCGATTGCTGATCCTGGTCTTCCACCGGGTCGGTAACACAGGTGATGGTCCTACAGCTTCCTCGAGGTCTGCACTGTCTTCAGAACGAGTCTGCAGCCAGTACGCCTCGTCGACACGACTGGAACCGCATCCTTGTGCACTGCGTCGGCTGACTGTTGCTAAGGCTGGGTGACTCTTGTCTCCTGAGACCTTCAGGCCCTGTCGAAGTGTCTTCTTCAACTTCAGTGGATTCCCCTGCTTGCTCGGGGCCTACTCTGATCCACTTATACGCAATGAGTCTCCTGGACCTTGCTGGTCCCGACACCGTACCTTGTCATCTTCTGCCACACGTTGCTGTTGCCAAGGCTTGTTGGTGCTCCCGCCGGACACCGACCCTCTGGATATCGACATCTGACGTGGGACATCTCATTTATCGTTCCTGGTCGTCCTCTGTGTCGCCAGGTCCACGCAGCTGCAGAAACAAGGGCACCGTCAACTTCCGACATTGGTGGGCTCACGACTCCTCTGCCCCTGGTCGCTCCTGAGTGACCTAAACTCTGTCCCCTCTGCTTGCAGGTTCCACTCTTCTTGAGCCCAGGCTTGGATTCCACCGGACACTTTCCACTCCTTCGCCAGTGGCATCTTCCTGAAGGCCTCCATTGAGTTCGACTGCAGTTTCCGACGCCACTTCGCACCTATGCACCCGGCTTCCCTGGTGTAGGTATCCTGGTTCCGAGGGTATCCACGGGTGGGATGGCTCTCCAACCTTCTGTATTTCATTGGGTTCCTTCAGGGTCAACTGGGAAGGGTCCATCTTCTTTAAAATTGCAACTGCGATGTACCCATTGACTTGAATTGAACACGCGGTCATGTTCTCACACTGCACCCGGCCTCCGTGTAGTTCCTGGTTACTTACCTCGGGTGGTTCCTTGGGTCCCCAGAACTTCTGCATCTCCTGGGCATAGTCTTGACTTGGATCGTGGTTCACATACCACCATTTTAGTATATGGTTTGGTCCCACCTTGGTGTCCACTGTGTATTCCTTGCTACTTACATGTTTCTATTACAAAGTATTGTGTGCATTGTGTATATCTCTGGGTAGGAGATATCTGTATGTGTTAGTGAGTGTCTTATAATAAATACATATTTTTATAAATACAGTGTGTGGTTCTTTTGCATTTAATCGATACCTACAAGATTATGTTCTGGTAAAACAAGCTGCTTTACACGCCTTCTGGACTAAGCCTGAAGGCTGCTCTCCACAGCTATCACTTAGAGAGCTTTCCAAGGTTGTCTAAGACCACTAAAATCACCATAAGGGTTGTCTGGATTAGTGCAAGGTGTCCACTTACATAAGTGTACATCATATACTAAGCCAGCCTCTCTCCCATATATTAACATAATAATCACAGATGACTTTCACTCCACACTATTTGCAGAGACTGTTATTGAACTCTTTTTCTGCTTTTATTTGTCATTTCTTTTGTCAATTTGCTTATCATATGTTCATGATAATTATAAGAGGTTATTGTGCACCTTCAAGTTCTGATGTACGGTGCACATCCTTCGACTGAGATGCACTTTATGAAATTTGATATTAGTAAATAGATAGATAGATAGATAGATAGATAGATACAAAAAATACATATTCCTTCTCACATTCAAGCATTACTCAGTGTTCACTCGTAAATTTGTATAAAAGAACTACTTATTGGGTGAAGAGGGGCTGTTCTGGAACTTCATGCTTCCAAAACTGTTTATGAGGTTGATCTACAGGGCTCTTCATCACACAGGTGCAGGCTATCTTAGGGCAAGAAATAGCTTTTATGTCCCTTTAAGGGACCTTCGATCAGCAAATACTATCCTGGCCAAAATCTCTAGAATACAGCATTCCAGGGTGGGGGAAGGTCCTTCTCTTTTCTAGGGCCATCTGCCCGGAACAAGCTTCCATTTGATTTACAAACTATTGCTGCAACCTCTTTGCTCAGGAAAACCTGAAAACATGGGTCTTTACTCAGGATTAATTGGCAGGACTATCCTTGGCAAGGAAGGCTTGTGTGCAGAGCACCAGGACACTCCTTGGAGTAACAGTGAGCTGTACAAGTCACTTTTCATTCATTCATTCATTTATGTACATTAACCTAATAAAAAGATAAATGAGAATTAGTTAGACTGCAAAACGAAAAAGTCCAAAATATCAAAAGAAGCTCTCTGATAGCCAGGTTACATAGCTTTTCCAGGTAAAGATGTTGCTATGTTGAAGACTCTAGAATATATAAGTACTGTTTTCAAAGAGTAGGACTCGGAACTGTGTCAGCAGCGCCAACTTCGCTTATCCACTATTAACATTAAAGGGTGCGACTCCAGTCTCTCTTGATATGATTGAAGGAACAGCCATATGCTCTGTTATTCTATTGCTTAGATATCACTGGTTTGATAGACATAATTGCATCCGATGGTTGTGGTATGTAAAATAGTACTACAATCAATCAATCGATCAGGGAATTATAAGCGCGCTACTCACCCGTGAGGGCCTCAAGGCGGGGGGGGGGTATGCCGCTCCGTTTAGCCAAAGAGCCAGGTCTTGAGAGTCTTCCTGAAGGTGTTCAGGGAGGGGGCGCGTCTGATGTCTGCCGGTAGCATGTTCCAGGTCTTGGCTGCAATGTGAGAGAACGATCTTCCGCCTGTTTTGTCTCTGTGGATGCGCAGGGTTTCAGCCAGTGCGAGGTTGGACGATCGCAGGTTTCTTTTGGGTACGTGGAAGTTTATTCTGTCGTTGAGGTATTTGGGTCCGTTGCTGTGTAGGCATTTGTAGGCGTGAATGAGGATTTTGAAGGTGACTCTCTTCTCCACGGGGAGCCAGTGGAGTCTCCGCAGGTGTTGGCTGATGTGTTCGTGCCGGGGGATGCCAAGGACGAGTCTGGCCGCGGTGTTCTGTATTGTTTGGAGTATGCTGTTCATAAACTACAAAATGTGATTCAAAAACCTATGGCAGGAGTCCTCCACCTTTCTATCTTTTCAGTGCAGAGATCCCGCCAAAGTGGAGGAGAAGTCCACACACACAGACATACATTTTTGTAGCAAATGTGAGCAGGGGTAATGGTGGTGAATGGGGACTATCTACTTCTAAATGGGAGGGGTTTAATGAAGTTTAAGGAGGGAAATAGGGAACTACATTCTAATACTAACGCCCACATCAACTATCATCACATGCTACACTTGTAAAGTTGCTACAGCCCTAAAAGTGTCACAACAGAAATGTACTCCAGCCCAGC
Source organism: Calotriton arnoldi (assembly GCA_963921515.1). Classification (NCBI taxonomy): domain Eukaryota; kingdom Metazoa; phylum Chordata; class Amphibia; order Caudata; family Salamandridae; genus Calotriton; species Calotriton arnoldi. Next base: position 51,523 of record CAWUFW010008852.1, read on the forward strand.
CTTGAAATAAGTCAAGCACCACATATCGTGGCCTACCACTAGCATACACTTCCATAAAAAACAACGGATGCCGATAATAAAATAACACCTATTACAGATAAATGTTAAATAAATTAAATTAGTTTGCCATTTAATATACCCCCATTAAGCACTTCTTTTGACTTCACATATTTCACCACTCATGACATGCATACACAACTCTCCATGTGTGCTCATTTCCCTTCCCCATCACCTTTTTTTGGGGGGGAGGTGTAGTACTTATTAGTACCTTGACCAATGTTGTTCTTTAAACCTAACGTGAGATGTCCTCAATTATGTAATTTACCATGTATGAATGATATAACATGTAAGGTCATAAACAGTGCATGCTAAGGGTGCAAGTTTAAGTTAATTGACTAAATTATAAGCAAAGTATTTCAGTGTTGTTGTTTTTTTTAAACTTTAGTTCTTGTCTCATTTCAATGCCTAACTCTAACACCACCTTAACCTTTGATTTTTTTCGTTCATTTCAAGGGTTTTTAACATAATTTAAAGTCTTAGCACCTAACCTAACTATAACATTACCTTAATCTTTATTTTTAGTGAATTCCTGGTTCTTTTCATCATATTCTAAATTACCATAGCCCCAAACCTGCAGGGGAGGCCAAACCCCCTCTGCACACACAGTTTGCTAACACATTGTTTCTGATTTAAAGTTGGATAGCTGTTAAGTGACTGAGAAGATGGGTAGGGTGAGTAAACAGATGTAGAAAGGGATGCTGTATTTATGCAGAAGTTTTTTCCTAAACTATTTCTAGCCCCTTTAAAAATACATTATGCCTCAATTTAGCAAAAACCCATACCTCCTCCCAATATTTTGAACCCATTGATTTTACACCTACATTAACATCTCACTACTCATTTACTTTAGCTTGCTCCTCAGGAAAGGCTTTAAATTTAGGAGCTCCCGTGCCAACAAAATGGCATTCAGGAATTCCTCCTTTTGCTTTGAATACAAAATGTTAACGCTCTAGTTATTCATTTGAACTCTGTGGTAAAGCTGCATTTGATCACTGGGGGTTAACTGACAAAATGCCGCTGGTGTTGAAAGTCAATGTTTCACTCTGCATGTCTGAATGTTTTAGGAAGATAATTGAGAAATTATAGAAAATGATTCCTAGCTTTCTGGACCAGCATCCATAATTTCTGTGTCAAAAAGGAAACCCTTTACTTTGTTCATTATTTACTGCAGTACGCTCTGTAGCGAATGTTTTGAGTTTTATAGCTTTAATTCCATCAAAATGGTATTCATGTATGCCACACTTTTGTCATAAATACAAAATTTAAGGGCACTAAGGGCCTTATTATGAGTTTGGCGGTGCAGTAGCGGGACCGCCCCACCGAACCCATGTTTGGACCGGCCGCCAGATTAGGCGTTTTCTCCTCACTGGTGGGCGGTTCTTTGGCATTCCCACGGCAGTGTCTATGAAATAGGCACCGCAATGGGAACGTCAAAATCAGTATCTGAATGGCATGGACTGCTGCAGTCACACTTTTCATGGCTGCAGCCACACTTTTCATGGCAGTTGCACCACCATGAAAAGTGTGGAATTGAGGAAACTTGTAATATGCTTGGTGGGGCAGCAACTGCCCTGCCAAGCATAATGTGGCGTCAAGTCCGCTATGCCACCGCCAGGGATCTCTGGTCCCTGGCGGTTGCGGTGGTCCCAGGGTGGCATGACCGTCCTGGTCATAATAGACCGGTCGGAAGACCACCACTACAGAGTCCCATGAGTCTGGCTTCCGTGGACCACCAGACTCGTAATAAGCCCCTCAATATTCTAATGTTGATGATGAAGATATTGGAGAATTCGCAGAAAATGTGTCCACTTTTTAGCTTTCTAGAGCACTAACCATAATTTCCATGAAAACATGAACCCCCTAATTTAGTTCATTACTAAAGGAAATGCTTTCAGTTTTACAGCTTTGATTGACTTAATGTCACATTCAGGTGTGCCCCAATTTTGCCGTATATACTGTCTTGTAGTTCCTAGGACCCCCCAGGACCTGCACGTTTTGGATGACCTAAACTGAGGGCTTGGTGTGCAGACAGACTCTGGACACCTCCACAGGATGAGTCAGCCGTTAGACCAGCTAGCTCTTCGGTGCCACTACCACCCCCCTGTATTCTACCATGGTGTGTGTAGTTTCTGGCAACCACCGAACATGACAACCCTGATTCCTCAGGTATCGTGGAAACAATAAGGTATCTTTTGCTCAGTCACTCGTGCTTGCTTTTTCTCAGAATACACATAGAATGACGATTGGAGCGGTTTCAATAACTATTTATTGGTCAAGCGTCAGTCTAGTGTGAACCATATTTGCTGCGACAATCAAAAGACAGGAGCAGACCAAAGTGATCGCTAGAACAGATATCGTAAATGGCAGATACATTTCTATCATATTGCTAATAAAATGAATAAAAGCTGATTGTATTAAACAATAATATTTGCATACCCCTACGATGCGTAGCCTACCTAAAAGTGCCTAGCCTAGATATGTAGGTGAAGCCTGTGTATGTAAATGTTAGGATAGATCCTAATGGAGCCAAGAATCCCCCAGGGAAGTACTAACCTCTCACCTGATGGTTCTGTATGAAGGACCCCGTCTCTGCGACGAGGATGGCACCCTGCAAGGAATGTCAGGTCTCTGCTTATCGAAGGATCAGCCTGCAGAGTCTCGGTCCAGCCTGGAAGGAATTCTTCTCTGCCTTTCTAGGGGGGAGTGAGGGTCTTTTAAACTAAAGTGGCCAATCCAGGGTTTTTCAAGAATCAATATGTTTTGGAAACATTCACTAATCCCTTGTTAATACTTTTCTAAACAAAATACTCATGCACAGCTGGCTGTTGGCCATGGATGGAAAAAAGTGGTGACCCTTATACAGAATAAATCGGCTGTGCCTAAGGACATGTTTATGTAACTCAGGTACAGGGATTAAGGTAGGATGCCGAGAGCTCGTTTTCGAAAAGACAGAAGGAAGCTACTAGGTAAAAGGTCACCTATGTGGTACAGTTATGTCGTGTGGACGGGACAAACTATATGTAATTTGTATGTACATGATGGGACTATCCTAAGGGACATGACACCCACTCCTCATCAAAAGGTCAACTAGGTAATGCTAAAATAAATGCTATAACAAGGCATAGAAAGCATGTATATTAAAACATACTAAAAGCACTTAAAAAGCTCTTTAAAATATTATTCATAAAAGCAGAAAACATCTTTCCCTAAAAGTGATCTAAAAAAGGTCCTTTATATGTCCTTTATATATATTATTGCATAGTTTCTCTGAGCACCTTGAAAGTCACTACGCTCAGACAGAGCAGAGAGAAGAAAAAGGAATAATGGAAGCAAAGTCAGTTCGACCTTCAATTTGTAAGATGTTTTAAAAAACTTGCCAAAACATTCCCAGCACAGGAGAGGCCAGATTGTTATTGTTTAAGAATCCTGCGCTGGAGACTCAACATCACTGAACATGTCATACGCAAGAGGCAGTCCTCCCAGCACCTCCAGTATGATATCAAGTGAACAGAGGTGGTCATCTCTTGTTCCCTCGGCAGCCGTCGGGGAAGAATTAGATGCCTGTGTGCCTGAGACTGATGCCTGTGCACCTGAGACTGATGCCTGTACATCCATGGTGGATACGCTGTGGACAACTGTGCATGTGGGCCCGTATAGGCTCCAGGAGCATGTTTATGTCCGGCGGCGTAACCAGTGGAAGTGTCAGACAGAGGTCAAATACACTTTAAAAACAGCACAATAGGCAGCAGAAGACTGGTACAATGCAGTCAAGCCAGGTCGATCTGAAAGACAGGAACCAATGTTCACTCAATTCTTGAAGCTGAGGTATACCCACGAAGAACACCAAGCGCTCACGACAACATCACTCCAGCAGTGTTCTCTCCATGTCTTGAGTGATGTTGGCATTCATTGCAAAGCAATAGGATTAAAATTAGGATACCCGCTACTGAAAGCAGGACCAAAGGAAGCCCTCCAAAAATGCTTCCAAGTACGGAGTGTATAAGTGATGGAATTACTCCGAAAATGGTTTGAAAGGTGGTTAGCAGGCCTGATCCAATGCTCTTAAATAAGTGTACTATCCCCCGCGTATCAGACATGTTAAAGATACGATGGACCATTTCTCTGAAATGGAGCGGGAAGTTCGTTCGGACCAGCGCTTGTATCTCTGCCGAGGACCTTGCAACCTGGAGATCAAATATCTCTCGGGCTGACGTTAAGGCCACGTTTTGCTGAAACAGCATGGCTTCCAGTCTGCTCGGAGAATCAAACCCTATGTTGGAAACATTCAGAGAAGGCCACAGTGGTGCCTCCCTAACTGTGCGAGCCGAGGGAAACAATACTTGCTTACTACAAATAACCCTGGAGTTGACGGTCACTAGATAAGCAATGCCGGGCGTCAATTACAGCAGCTGGGGACCCCTTCAGGATGCAGGACAAGTTTGCTATTGACGCATTACACGCCCCGTGCAACGTTACTTCTTTACACACTAAAGACCCACTAAAGGCCTTTTCACAGTTTGAACCACTCAAAAAGACTTCCCTGTCCTTATTCCTGCACCTATATGTGTTTGGCAGCTCCCAGGTTTCTCGTATGTACCCTTTGCCCAACGCTTCATACCTACCTACAGGGTAATATTTTTGGCAGTACTGGAATTGGAATGTCGTGATTGGCAGTGTGATATAGCCATGGATTAACCATTCTGTAGACGGTGATTCTGCTACAGTAAAAGGTAATTTCTCAAATTTTTCAATGAGCAGCATGGTGTACTTCGCATCTCTGTGTGACATTGTCAATTGTCTGTCGGTCAGATTGTAAGCCGAAAACAGATTTGTCTCTTTAATGTATCACCATGGAACGTGGCCGGAACGCAATGATTGAAGCGTCCAGCTTAAAAACATAATAGCATGTAACTGTGATTGCCCATGTTGTAGAATAGACAAACCTTGTTCCATTATGTCGATAGCTGAGGACACAATGTTGCCCAGTGAATAAATACGAGACGAGAGTGTGTTCATGCCGTTGTCTACCACAGCTAAGGCCTTTTTCAGGTTAATTCTATCGGTTTCACGAAGCCTCTCAGCAGCTTCCTGTTGGTAGACCTTCCAAACCTCATTGTAGATGGCATACAAGAAGCGTTTGTTGCATGATTTCTTGGGACCTAACAAGAAATTCCTAAGATCCATGTTGTCTGACAGAAGGGACAAGTGTTATTTCACCTGTGATAGTGTTGAGGTCTTTAGCCAATCTAGGCACAACTTCCTGACACTATAGGAAGTCACTACCCCTGGGTCATCTGAGTGTACATAATGTGGGTCGGGCCTATGGATACTTAACCCTTCGGTTGTACCCATGAATCTTGAGTGACACATGTGAGAAGTTGGCCTGGCATATGCTGTCCACTAATTATAGTGGGCACCTTGCACCAGTCCAAACAACCCCTTATTGGAGATAGGTTAAAGACAACCTTATTGAAAGCTATCCTAGTGGTAGCTATGGAGAGCAGCCTTCAGGCTAAGTCTTGAAGGAATGTAAAGCAGCTTGTTTTACCAGTCTATAATCTCTTGAGTGACCAAATGAAAGAGCACCACACCAGGTATATATTCAAAATATATGTATTTATTGCTAAACACACCCCTCTAGTCTCTTTATGAGGCTAGAGTTCGAAGTACATAAGTTAGAAGTTATTTAAACACAGTAATAGCACAAATACACGTTTGGGCCCTAGGGGCGTACCAAACCATATACCAATAAAGTGGTATGCGAACCACGACTGAACTAGACACTAGGCCTACAGCCTCTAGAAGTGCTTGGACCACAAGGAACCACCCAAGGTAGTGACACAGGGGACCCACGGGAGACGCGTGCAGTGTAAATACACAACCGCGATACGCCGTTGACTTCTATGGAGAAAGTCGTGATCGGGAAATTAGAGAAAAGGGACACATAAAAGAGGACTTGGACCAAACCTTTTGAGATCTAGGACTTTGAAGAGTCTCTACCCACGGGAGCACCGGAGTACTCGTGTTACCTCACCCAGGGAAGCCGGGTGCATAGGTGCCTTTCGGGGTCGGGTTTCGTCGTCGATTTGAATGGCGATCTGCTGCAAAGTGCTGCTGGCGACCAAGTGAAAAGTGTCCGGGTGGATCCAAGAGTGGATCGGAGTTCTGAAGAACCTGAAAGCAGAGGGGACAGAGTCTGGGTCACTAGCCAGTGACCAGGAAGGCGATGGACAGATGCCCACCGATGTCGAGTGCTTCAGGTGCGTTGACAGTCGTCTTGTCTCTTCAGTCACGAGGTCCAGGAGGCGTTGTTGGTGACCAGGAGCAGGATTCGGGCTGGTACACGATGTTTGTCGAGTGCTGAGGTGTCGGCGACCAGATGGGGCCCAACAAGCCTTGGCAACGGCAAGTCTCGATGCAGAGGAAGATCGTCGATGGTGCAGACCAGCAAGGTCTGGGGAACTCACCCAGCGAGGGTAAGTGAGGGCAGGCCTGGAGCAACCAGGATGCCAAGTTAGAAAAAGATTGGCCTTCGTTAAGGGCTACTAGCCAATGGGCTAGCGACCGCGAAGGAGCCTCGTGACGCCGCACGTGGAGCTGGCTTACAGGACACTCGTGGAGTGGGGGCCAGTGATCTTCAGTACAGGTGGTGCTGGAGGCTAGGGCTACTCGGAGCCCAAAGCACGACTTCTTGGGAGACCCAGAAGAGGATGCACTTGCAAATGTGCTCGGTGTCTAGGGGTCACGGTCTCAAGTCACCCACGATAGCCACGGGCCTCAGCTTTGCTGGAGACTCAGGGTAGCCTCGGGGAAGTCTGAGAATCCACCTCTGGTGATGCGATGTCTTCGGCGTCCGACGGGAGCTTCAGAAATGCGAACCGGACAGATGCTTCTTTGGTGCCTGCCAAGCAGGGGAGTCACTCCTTGACCCCAAGGGAGATTCTTCTGTCCTCTAATCGTGAGTAGAGCGTCGAAGGTCCAGGATTCAGTTTCAGAGTTTCGTCCAGGGATAATCTAAAGTCCTAAGGACTGGGTTCCTATCTTTATACTAAAGATAGGGGTTGGACTACTCTGTGGCCCCACCTATGGGTGGGTCAGGGCAGAGGGGTGGCTACACCCCTTTCCCTTTGTCCAGTTCGCGCCAAAGCAGGGGCTGCAAGCCCCTGATCCGGTTTGAACTGGGGTATGCACAGGGACACCAAATGTGCCCCCAGTGCAGGACTTCAAAGCACACAGATGGTGCTCCCGCCCAGCCCCAATACACATTGTCCTGTCTGGGGAGGTGGTCACACCTCCCTGGGACAGGAAACCTATTGTCCAGGCCTCCCCTGCCGGAGTTTCGTCCAGCAGCAGGAGGCCAGACTCGTGTCTGTGGCAGCAGCATCCATTTTGTGATGCCAGGGCTTTGGAGAGAAGTTACCGGGTTAGTCAGAGTTAACATGTCTTTCCCTCTAGAAGGGTGGAATGCTACCCCCGCCGCCAGAATTGGCGGGGGGTAGCATTCCAAGATGTTTGACACCAAACACGACATGTTTAGGTGCAGCCATTCCAAAGTTAGCATTTTACCGCAAGGTTATAATGCGCTTAAGAGTATATGGTCAGGCTGCACTACAAACAGCATCAGAGATGGTCTCCGAACGCTGCAGAGGGGCCCTGCTCATGCAGGGGCACCCTCTCACATAGGAACCACGCACTCTGCCTTTAGGATTGATAAGGCCTGCCTTAGGAGTGACTTATAGGTTTATATGTGTGTATGTATTTAGTGATATAGGTAACCTATATCACAGTAAGGGGTGCATGCACCACCTTACCCAGGCTGCAGTAGCAGACCTGTGGTGTCAGTTTGGATGGCCTTCCAGGGGTGGCATAATACATGCTGCAGCCCCTGGCAGGCCTCTGAGGTACCTATGCCCTTGGTACATAGTATACCATATACTAGGGACTTATAAGGGCACTCCAGATTCCAATCAGTGATGTGCCTAAGGCACATGGAAACCATTTTAGAGAGGAAGCAGCTAGGCTGGGGTTCTGATTAGCAGGGCCCCAGCCAGACTAATGTCGAAAAACAGTGAAGCATCAGCAAATAGTGGGGGTACCCATGTGAAGCAGATCCTACTCTCCTACACAACCCCCCCAAACGTAGGGACATTAAACTAACCTTGCCCAGTTAAGTCTTCATGTTCTAAGTGGAAATACCTAGAGAGTCCATCTGCATTCGCATGGTTACTCCCAGGCCTATGTTCCACTGTAAAGTCCATCCCCTGTAGGGAAATGGACCACCTAAGCAGTTTGGGGTTTTCACCCTTCATTTGTTTTAGCCATAAGAGGGGCTTATGGTCTGTCTGAACCAGGAAGTGTGTACCAAACAAGTATGGCCTCAACTTCTTCAGAGCCCAGACCACAGCAAAGGCCTCCCTCTCTATGGCTGACCAACGTTTCTCTCTAGGGGTCAGCCTTCTGCTAATGAAAGCTACTGGCTGATCCTGACCTTCTTCATTCAATTGTGACAGTACAGCCCCTACCCCCAATTCAGATGCATCAGTTTGAACAATGAACTTCTTGGAGTAATCAGGACTCTGCAGAATGGGAGCAGTGCACATGGCCTGCTTCAGGTCATCAAATGCCTTTTGACAGCTAACTGTCCACTGAACCTTTTTGGGCATTTTCTTAGAAGTTAAGTCATTCAGGGGTGTCACTATTGATCCATACCCCTGGACAAATCTCCTATAGTTCCCAGTCAGGCCTAAGAAGGCTCTCACCTGAGTCTGGGTAGTGGGAGCAGTCCAGTCCATGATGGTCTGGATCTTGCTCTGCAAAGGTTGAACCTGGCCTCCACCCACAAGGTGGCCCAGGTACACAACCTGACTCTGCCCTATCTGGCACTTAGTGGCCTTGATAGTCAGGCCTGCCTTTTGCAGGGCCTGTAAAACATTCCTGAGGTGGACCAGGTGATCCTCCCAGGTGGAGCTAAAGACAGCAATATCATCTAGATATGCTGCACTATAGGCTTCCAGACCTGTGAGAACTGTATTCACCAGCCTCTGGAAAGTGGCAGGTGCATTCTTCAGACCAAAGGGCATTACCACAAATTGATAATGCCCACTAGGGGTTGAGAATGCTGTTTTGGGCTTTGCAGCATCAGCTAGTCTGATCTGCCAGTAGCCAGCTGTTAGGTCAAATGTGCTGAGATATTTGGCAGAGGCCAAAGTATCTATGAGCTCATCTGCCCTGGGTATTGGATGGGCATCAGTCCTAGTGACTGCATTGAGACCCCTGTAGTCCACACAAAACCTCATCTCTCTTTTTCCACCACTGGTGTGAGGTTTTGGTACAAGGACCACTGGACTAGCCCAAGGGCTATCTGAGGGTTCAATAACTCCCAAATCCAACATTTTCTGGACTTCAGTCCTGATACAGTCCCTGACATGGTCAGGTTGCCTATAAATCTTGTTTTTAATAGGCAGACTGTCCCCAGTGTCCACTTCATGAGTGCACCAGGTGGTCTGACTGGGTGTCAGTGAAAACATATGTCTAAACTGATTGAGAACTTGCCTGCAATCAGTTTGTTGCTGGGTAGTGAGGCTGCCTGCCAAGGCTGCACCATCAACTGACCCATCGTCAGGGTTCTGTGAGAGCAGGTCAGGGAGTGGGTCACTCTCTTCCTCCTGCCCTTCATCAGTAGCCATGAGCAAGCCCATGTCTGCCCTGTCCACATATGGTTTTAACCTGTTGACATGGAGAACCCTGTGGGGACTCCTGGGTGTTCCTAGGTCCACTAAGTAAGTGACCTCACCCTTCTGCTCAACAATAGTGTGGGGTCCACTCCATTTATCTTGGAGAGCTGCTGGGGCCACTGGCTCCAACACCCACACCTTCTGTCCTGGCTGGTAAACAGTCAGAACAGCCTTTTGGTCATGCCAGGCCTTTTGAAGTTCCTGGCTAGCCTCAAGGTTTTTGGTTGCCTTTTTCATGTACTCAGCCATCCTGGAGCGGAGACCAAGTACATAGTCCACTATATCTTGCTTTGGGGGCTTGAGAGGTAACTCCCATCCTTCCTTCACCAAGCACAGTGGACCCCTCACAGGGTGGCCAAACAGAAGTTCAAAAGGGCTGTAACCAACCCCCTTCTGAGGCACCTCCCTATATGCGAATAAAAGGCAGGGCAAGAGTATGTCCCATCTACGCCTAAGCTTTTCTGGGAGCCCTTTAATCATGCCCTTCAAGGTTTTGTTGAATCTCTCAACTAAACCATTGCATTGTGGGTGATAGGGTGTGGTGAACTTATAAGTCACTCCACACTCCTTCCACATTGCTTTTAAGTACCCAGACATGAAGTTAGCACCCCTGTCTGAGACTACCTCCTTAGGAAAGCCCACTCTTGAGAAGATTCCCAGGAGGGCCCTTGCCACCACAGGTGCTGTAGTGGTCCTGAGGGGAATAGCTTCTGGGTACCTGGTGGCATGATCCACTACCACCAGGATAAACCTGTGCCCAGAGGCTGTTTGGGGATCCATGGGACCAACAATGTCAATCCCTACCCTTTCAAAGGGCACCCCCACCACAGGTAGTGGTATCAGGGGGCCTTTGTAGTGCCACCTGCCTTGCCACTGGCTTGGCAGGTTACACAGGAGCGACAAAACTCCTTGCTGTCTTCAGACATGTGGGGCCAGTGAAAGTGAGGGACAATTCTGTCCCAAGTCTTGTTCTGGCCCAGGTGACCTGCTAAGGGAATATCATGGGCTAGGGTCAATAGGAAGCCCCTGAACTTCAGAGGTATAACCAACCTCCTGGTAGCACCAGGCTTGGGGTCTCTACTCTCTGAGTACAGGAGTCCATCATCCCAATACACTGTATGGGGACCACTAGCTTTCCCAGCAGCCTCAGCAGCAGCTTGCTGTCTGAGGGGTTCAAGGGAGGGGCAGCTCTGCTGCTCCTGGCTCAGATCTGCCCTAGAAGGTCCCCCTGTCCCCAAGAACTCAACCTGGTCAGGTTCCAGTTCCTCTGGGACAGTTCCTTCTTCAGGGCTGAGATCATCCCCCTCAAGGGACTGATCTTCCTCCTGAGCCAAGGGGGAAGGCACTGCCTTAACCCTACTACTCCTCCTCTTGGAAGGCACTTGGTCCATTCTTCCAGAATCCAAGGCCTGTTCAGTGCTAGACATTTTGGCTTGTGACCTGGTCACAGCAAACACATCTGCAGGGATCCCCAGCATTTCTGCATGGGTCCTGAGCTCCACTTCTGCCCAAGCAGAAGTCTCTAAGTCATTGCCAAGCAAGCATTCGACTGGTAGGTTTGCACATACCACAACCTTCTTAAGGCCAGTTACCCCTCCCCAGGAGAAGTTAACAACTGCCAGAGTATGGTCTGTTCTGACATTGCTAGCATTGGTCACTTGGTACATCTCACCAAGTATAACTTGCCCAGGATTCACAAGGTCTTGTGTCACCATTGTGACACTTGCCCCTGTGTCCCTAAATGCCAAAGCCTCACGTCCATTGATTAAAGGCTGTTGTCTGTACTTGCCCAGATTACTGGGACTCATAGAGGAGGGCACATCCATGCCTCCATCACAGACTAACACAGCCTGAGTCAGTTCTCTGACTAGGTCAGAGCCCAACTCAGTACCCAGGGTGAACCCTACTAAACCCTTGGCTGGAGCACTCCCACCAACTGTAACTGTACTAGGGGGAACAGGTGCCTTAGGGGCATTGGTGGGTGCTGGACTTAAGTCTTTTGACTTGGTGCAATCACTGGTCCAGTGGGTCTTTTGCTTACAGACCTTGCACCATGATTTTCTTTGGCCTTTCCCTTTGGTAGACTGTGAATCCCCACCAGAAGAAGATTTTTGGGGGCCTGATGAAGACTTTTGATCTTTACCCTTCTCCCCACCCTTTTCAGAGTTCTTAGCATCTTGCTTCTTGGTTTCCCCACCTTGGTTCTGTACCTTCTGCTTCACCCTGGTTCTGACCCACTTGTCTGCCTTCTTTCCCAATTCTTGGGGAGAGGTCAGATCAGAGTCTACCAGGTATTGATGCAACAGCTGATTTTGACAGTTATTAAGAATCTGCTCCCTCATTATCAGATTGTACAATCCTGAGAAGTCACACACCTTACTGCCCATCAACCAGCCTTCCAGAGCCTTGGCAGAATAATCCACATAGTCTACCCAGTCTTGAGTCTGTGCTTTTTGGGTATCTCTGAACTTCAACCTGTACTGTTCAGTGGTTAGGCCAAACCCATCAATAAGAGCACTCTTCAAGACCTTGTAATTATCAGCATCCTCCTCTCTAACAGTGAGGAGCTTATCTCTACCTTTGTCAGCAAAGGAGAGCCACAAGATTGCTGCCCACTGCTCCTGAGGGACCTTCTGTACCTTACAGGCCCTCTCTAGAGCAGTTATCCACTTGTGGATGTCATCCCCATTCTGATAGGGAGGGACAATCTTGCTCAGGTTCCTATGGTCATAGGACCTTTCCCTATCTCTAGGGACATGGCTGCCACCATGGGACTCTAGTCCTAACTTTCTTCTCTCTCTAAAGAGATCTAGGGACTCCCTGTCTATGGCTAGTTGCTTCTTTTTGAGTTCAAGCGGAGCTTCCTCATATTGAACCAGCCTCTTTCTTCTCTCATGAGAGGATTCCCTCCTATGAGATGAGACAGAGCTCCCTATTGAGGTGCCAGAGTGGTTAGACTCCTGAGAAGAAGATCTAGACCTTCTGGGCACACTCACAATCCTTCCTGGGGGGACAAAGGGAGCACCATTCTGATCCTCCTCTTCCTCTTCCTCAGGAGGGGTTGGATTATCCAGGTCAGGGCCATTGTCGCCCTCCTGGCCAGTTTCAGAGGGGGGGCTGGGGGTACTGGTACCCCTGGTCCCATCCTCATCTTCTGCCCCACCCTCAGCTCCTACCCCTTCAGTCCCCAAGGGCTTACTAAGGTCATAAGCCACCAACAACTCCTTGAGGTGTTGGGTGGTGGGGCTTTGGCCTGTCCTTATTTTTCTCAAGTTGCATAAAGCTCTCAATTCCAAGAATGGGAGTGTATCATACTTGGAGGGTGGAAGCTCAATGGCTTCCTGCAAGGATTCTTTGGATCCTGCCCTTAAAGACATTACTAGTGTGGTGTGGTGTATGCACTACCTACTCTAGTGTGGCCTACTAAACTCTCTTGAGTCGTAGAAAGGGTTGTGCTATCCCTTAACACACAACTCTAAGTTCAGTAGAACTTACTGTATTCTAAGCTTAAATTATATGTACCTTAGGTACCTTTAGTGGTTTTCAGTTGATCAATTCAATTGAGATTATCTGGTAAAACAATAGCAAGCTGGAATCCCACACGCTGCACACCAATGTGAGAAGTTGGCCTGGCATATGCTGTCCACTAATTATAGTGGGCACCTTGCACCAGTCCAAACAACCCCTTATTGGAGATAGGTTAAAGACAACCTTATTGAAAGCTATCCTAGTGGTAGCTATGGAGAGCAGCCTTCAGGCTAAGTCTTGAAGGAATGTAAAGCAGCTTGTTTTACCAGTCTATAATCTCTTGAGTGACCAAATGAAAGAGCACCACACCAGGTATATATTCAAAATATATGTATTTATTGCTAAACACACCCCTCTAGTCTCTTAATGAGGCTAGAGTTCGAAGTACATAAGTTAGAAGTTATTTAAACACAGTAATAGCACAAATACACGTTTGGGCCCTAGGGGCGTACCAAACCATATACCAATAAAGTGGTATGCGAACCACGACTGAACTAGACACTAGGCCTAGAGCCTCTAGAAGTGCTTGGACCACAAGGAACCACCCAAGGTAGTGACACAGGGGACCCACGGGAGACGCGTGCAGTGTAAATACACAACCGCGATACGCCGTTGACTTCTATGGAGAAAGTCGTGATCGGGAAATTAGAGAAAAGGGACACTTAAAAGAGGACTTGGACCAAACCCTTTGAGATCTAGGACTTTGAAGAGTCTCTACCCATGGGAGCACCGGAGTACTCGTGTTACCTCACCCAGGGAAGCCGGGTGCATAGGTGCCTTTCGGGGTCGGGTTTCGTCGTCGATTTGAATGGCGATCTGCTGCAAAGTGCTGCTGGCGACCAAGTGAAAAGTGTCCGGGTGGATCCAAGAGTGGATCGGAGTTCTGAAGAACCTGAAAGCAGAGGGGACAGAGTCTGGGTCACTAGCCAGTGACCAGGAAGGCGATAGACAGATGCCCACCGATGTCGAGTGCTTCAGGTGCGTTGACGGTCGTCTTGTCTCTTCAGCCACGAGGTCCAGGAGGCGTTGTCGGCGACCAGGAGCAGGATTCGGGCTGGTACACAATGTCTGTCGAGTGCTGAGGTGTCGGCGACCAGATGGGGCCCAACAAGCCTTGGCAACGGCAAGTCTCGATGCAGAGGAAGATCGTCGATGGTGCAGACCAACAAGGTCTGGGGAACTCACCCAGCGAGGGTAAGTGAGGGCAGGCCTGGAGCAACCAGGATGCCAAGTTAGAAAAAGATTGGCCTTCGTTAAGGGCTACTAGCCAATGGGATAGCGACTGCAAAGGAGCCTCGTGATGCCGCACTTGGAGCTGGCTTACAGGACACTCGTGGAGTGGGGGCCAGTGATCTTCAGTGCAGGTGGTGCTAGAGGCTAGGGCTACTCGAAGCCCAAAGCACGACTTCTTGGGAGACCCAGAAGAGGATGCACTTGCAAATGTGCTCGGTGTCCAGGGGTCACAGTCTCAAGTCACCCACGATAGCCACGGGCCTCAGCTTTGCTGGGGACTCAGGGTAGCCTCGGGGAAGTCTGAGAATCCACCTCTGGTGATGCGATGTCTTCAGCGTCCGACGGGAGCTTCAGAAATGCGAACCGGACAGATGCTTCTTTGGTGCCTGCCAAGCAGGGGAGTCACTCCTTGACCCCAAGGGAGATTCTTCTGTCCTCTAATCGTTAGTAGAGCGTCGAAGCTCCAGGATTCAGTTTCAGAGTTTCGTCCAGGGATAATCTAAAGTCCTAAGGACTGGGTTCCTATCTTTATACTAAAGATAGGGGTTGGACTACTCTGTGGCCCCACCTATGGGTGGGTCAGGGCAGAGGGGTGGCTACACCCCTTTCCCTTTGTCCAGTTCGCGCCAAAGCAGGGGCTGCAAGCCCCTGATCCGGTTTGAACTGGGGTATGCACAGGGACACCAAATGTGCCCCCAGTGCAGGACTTCAAAGCACACAGATGGTGCTCCCGCCCAGCCCCAATACAGATTGTCCTGTCTGGGGAGGTGGTCACACCTCCCTGGGACAGGAAACCTATTGTCCAGGCCTCCCCTGCCGGAGTTTCGTCCAGCAGCAGGAGGCCAGACTCGTGTCTGTGGCAGCAGCATCCATTTTGTGATGCCAGGGCTTTGGAGAGAAGTTACCGGGTTAGTCAGAGTTAACATGTCTTTCCCTCTAGAAGGGTGAAATGCTACCCCCGCCGCCAGAATTGGCGGGGGGGTAGTATTCCAAGATGTTTGACACCAAACACGACATGTTTAGGTGCAGCCATTCCAAAGTTAGCATTTTACCGCAAGGTTATAATGCGCTTAAGAGTATATGGTCAGGCTGCACTACAAACAGCATCAGAGATGGTCTCCGAACGCTGCAGAGGGGCCCTGCTCATGCAGGGGCACCCTCTCACATAGGAACCACGCACTCTGCCTTTAGGATTGATAAGGCCTGCCTTAGGAGTGACTTATAGGTTTATATGTGTGTATGTATTTAGTGATATAGGTAACCTATATCACAGTAAGGGGTGCATGCACCACCTTACCCAGGCTGCAGTAGCAGACCTGTGGTGTCAGTTTGGATGGCCTTCCAGGGGTGGCATAATACATGCTGCAGCCCCTGGCAGGCCTCTGAGGTACCTATGCCCTTGGTACATAGTATACCATATACTAGGGACTTATAAGGGCACTCCAGATTCCAATCAGTGATGTGCCTAAGGCACATGGAAACCATTTTAGAGAGGAAGCAGCTAGGCTGGGGTTCTGATTAGCAGGGCCCCAGCCAGACTAATGTCGAAAAACAGTGAAGCATCAGCAAAAAGTGGGGGTACCCATGTGAAGCAGATCCTACTCTCCTACAACACATATTCGTGTCTGCTGGCCAAACCAACCAACCCTTCCAATCGGGAGATGATGAATTGTATGTACTTGTACCATGTGTCCCCTCACTTGTTAGTGTGTTATTCGAGGTACCCTTAATAGGTGTGGGTGAGGGGATGCTCGGTGTCTTCAGGTCTTTTTAATTTTTGCAAACCCATAACAGATAGTCTGTTGCACTGTTCTGTTCAGGACAATCATCTGTAATGGTATGAGGCTAGCTCTAAATAAAGCCTCAGTTCCCTGAACCTGCCACTCTCTTGTCTCCCAGATGGTTTTTGTGTCTACGGTGTCTCTCCAGTAGTCGAAACCCTGTATAGACAGTTGGGAGATAAAAGGTGCTGAGTATATCAGCTTCGTGTTTGTTGGCATAATTTTCTTTGCTGTTGCGTTCATTTCTGCAACTTTGTAATAAAACAATTTATGGTCTGATGTATTGAACCCGGAAAAGTATGCAAACATCTGTGCGAATGTGACAGAACTACCTTTTGGTGGTGTTGGGCAATGTTCCCATTGATGGCACACCTTAGCAGTGCGTTGTACACTTGCTCTATGCAAAAAATGATGACTATAATGTTGGTAACAAAACATGGTATTATAATCAGTTGTATCCTCATACAATTCCCTGTAAGAAAATGCAGCAGACTGTTCTAAATCTGTAAGCATAGTATTTACAGTTTCAATGTCCCAACAGTAGTTGGCCGTGGAGGAGTTCCGTGGGGCAGTGAGGTGGGGCGGGGAGGGGCAGGGTGGGGTGAAACACCGGAATGTGGATAAACGAGGTAGGTAAACATTTAAATAAATAAAACGAATTTCGTTGCGCGCGCTGCATTGCAAAATGCGTTGCAGCGTGCGCAACGAAATTCATTTTATTTATTTAAATGTTTACTTACCTCCGTTCATCCATATTCCGGTGTTTACTACCCCCCACTCTGCCCCTCCCCCGCCCCGCATCACCGCCCCACGGAACTCCCTCCACGGGCCGCTACTGTGTCCCAATCATCAGAATGTACTGGGGGTAATGAAATCATTTAACGAAATTTTAAACAAATGTGGAATTTTCAAATGTTCAGTGGGGCCATATACATCATAAGAAACCTTATCCCAAACTATAACATCCGGTATTGGAATTGCTGTAATGTTCACCAGGAACAAGTCTCTCTGTTCACGGTGTGATGACGTCTGTAGTTTCAGGACCAACTTCACGGATTGTACTGCAGAGCGTTCTGGGAGATAATGTCCGTTCAGAAATAGAAAAAAGACTGTCACTGTGCCAATCCAAATTAACAGATATACTACCCCTATGCCAAACCAAATGTTCAAGCAAGGTGGCACTAAGTAAGTCTTTTTGAGCAAAAGATAGAATTGGCGAAATTTTTCTCTCTTTGAAATGGGTGGCGTTTGATCAGGTTCACTTGGATCTGAAGAGAAATCATTGACGTTGATGAAGCAGACAGACGCAGTTCGATCTATATTTTGTAGCTCCGCAGGTTTTGTAGAACTGGCCAATGTGTCGTTTGAAGGCACATTAATGTTGACATCATTGTTGGGCAAAATTGCAACTTGCATTGTTGTTGTTTCTTGATGCTGTTCAATTTCAACTGGAATGATTTGTGCTCCATTATTTGGTACTCCTTCACTTTGTGTAGTGGAGTCTTGAAAGGTTATTAGTCTTTCCATCTGAACTTCCTGTATCGTAGCTAGAGGAGGTCTGCGGCTACTCAGGACCCCACGCGGCCTACTGTTGAGAATCGGCCACATTATGCGGTTTGATCAGATCAATGGATCAAATCTTTTTTCTTTTTTGCCGGAAAGAGGCGGCAGAAGTACTGTTCTTGCTCCCACTACCGGTAGGGCAGGTACAGCTGTTCTGTATGAAGACCCAAACTCTCTTCTGTGCACAATCTTTTCCCTGACTAGGTCCCCAATCTTCAGGACCCAGGCAGGTCTTGGCGGAACTGGTTTCACTTCCCCAGTGGCGGTGCGTTTGACTTGCACGTTGCTCTGTAATGCTCGGAATTCATTGAGTTCCTGTAAAACAGCCAAAAGGTTATTCAGTTTGAATGGTTTTGTATCTGCCACTGTGCTGGCACAATCGAGATCAGGTACCAACATTCTTTTCCCAAACAGGATTTCATATGGGGTACGACCTCCCAAGGATTTTCTTGGCATATTATTCAGTGCCCTCTGGACCCCATCTAGGTGATTGACCCAACTACCATCCGCGCCTAATACTCTAACTGTTAAGGATTGCTTTAGGTCCTGGTTTTTCCTTTCCACTACTGCATTTCCCTCGGGATGATAGGGTGAGGAGTACCGTAAGGCCACGCCCATACTTTCCATGGCTTCCTTGTAAGCCCTAGAGCTAAACTCAGGACCACGGTCGGAATGTAACGTGCCAATTGCGTATGTCCAGATGAAGACTCGCAAATCCTTTATAACAGTTCGAGCGTCAGCCGAGCACTGGGGCCAAACCCATAGGAATCTAGAGCATGAATCCACTGCCACCAAGATATACTTGTAAGTCCCGTCTGAATTTAAGGGGCCGCAGTGGTCCAAATAGACACATGCGAGGGGTTTGTCTGAAATCAGTAATGGTGTTTGTGGTGGCCTGTGAATGGTGAAACCCTTCATCTGCTGGCAAATATCGCATGTCAGGACATAGTCCTTCGTTTGTTTTGTCAACCCCGACCACCAGTAACGCTGCTTCAATAATGAAATTGTTGCAGTGACTCCTGCGTGTGCTGAGCCATGACCCTCGTGTGCAGCAAGTATTAAACTTGATCTGCGATCTTTATTTGTTATTACTCTAGCCCCCACTCCTGGAATTTGAGCATACGGTGTGTTGTGTGCATCTAACTTGTAGGAGTACTTGAGTGGAAAGCCTTTTGGCAGGACGGCAGAGCCGTTCTTTGTGGCATTGATAGCTACTAGTATATCTCTGTCTATTCTCGTGTGTGAACGAGTGATTGCGGCAACGGCAGCAGTTTGCACTGTCGCCTTGGTGGCTTCATCAGCCATTGAATTCCCTTCAACGTGTA
This sequence comes from Calotriton arnoldi, assembly GCA_963921515.1. Classification (NCBI taxonomy): domain Eukaryota; kingdom Metazoa; phylum Chordata; class Amphibia; order Caudata; family Salamandridae; genus Calotriton; species Calotriton arnoldi. Next base: position 70,747 of record CAWUFW010008852.1, read on the forward strand.
TGGCAACACGCTGATGACTCAAGGTGTGAATAACTTGAGCCCGTGGCAGGCATTCTTTCAGCTTTGCCACTTGTTCCCATAACAATTTATGTTTTATCGTGCATCCCTTGGAGTCTGAACCCATTCTGGCCCCAGTAGTGAAGATATTCATTATAAGATTGCACACAGTAAAATGAATCACACACAATCAGTGTGGGAATTCCCGATCCGTATACTGTAGTGCTAGTATCAGGGCTTTTAGCTCTGCCAGCTGCGCTGTACAATCTCCTAGAGATTATGTAGTCGTATTGCTGGGATGGAACTTACCATCCTGCACTCAACCTTTCCCTATAGCACACGCGGCGCTAGATTTCTGTTTACTACCTATGGCAGGCTGAGCAGATCTGTCAGTGTAAATAATGTATTCATACTGATCAAGAGGCAATATTTCATTTTGGAGAGGGTATTCTTGTTCGTACTGCAGAAATGCTTGGGTTCTAAGTCTTGGATCGTATCTGTATTCTACATCTCTTGCAGTAAGAGAATTAACCCATTGTATCCAAGGTGGATGCAATGCCTTCGCATTTGGAATGCTGGATTTTGTTACCGCTTCTAAAGCCGGTATCGGAGTTACAACAATGATGTGTATCCCCAGTGCTAGCGCTCTTTCCCTCACTACAGCAGTCTGTACTGTCGTCAGAATTTTTTCTGTTGCTGCAAATCGATTTTCAGCATTCGTGTACAGATGAGATTTGTACGCGATTGGAACTGTCTCACCTTTTTTGAACGTAATGTAGGTGTACCCTGATAACCCGGGACGCCCTTATTACCAGGTTGCGGACATTTACTCGTGTCTGCAAGTGTTTGGAAGCTATCATGTCAGCCTGAACTGAACGTAGAGTGTCTGTATGTTCTTGAGTCCACTTGTTTGCTGTGAAATCTGGTCTGATTAGGTCGTAGAAAGGTTTGACTCTTTCTGCATAAACTTGAATGTATGTTCTGCCGAAATTTAGAAATCCTAAAATGGATTGTAAACCCTTCAGAGTCTTTTGAGGTTGGATTAGTGCGCACTTTTCTAAAAGGTTCGCGGGAATGCTTTTGCATTTCACTTGACAGCCCATATCCCAAAAATAGGACGCTGAGATAGGCAATTTTTGATTTTTTTAAGTTAAATTTGTAGCCCAAATTGGCGAAACCAACAATTATGTTGTTCACCCTGCTCAGGTGTTCAAGTAATTCATTTTCTGCCAGATAAATATCATCTACATTCGACACTGCCTCTTCATCCCAAGTTTGTAATAGCTCTGACACTTTTGCCGAGAATAACCTGGGGCTGTTCTTTTAGCCTCGAGGCAGGCAACAAAATTGACGCTGAGTGCCTAAGGCAGAAAATCCGGTCAAGTATCTGCTTTCAGGAGCTATGTTTTGGCACAAAAATCCATTCGAGATATCTAATGTTGTTTTGTATTTTTTCCGCACAATGCTATTCATTAATGCGGCACTGTTTGCGTTCTGAACTGCAAATGTTTTTGTGCATTTGTTCAAGTGTCTGTAATCTAAAATCAAATGATATGTGTTGTCGGGTTTCATTACGGGAAACAAAGGGTTGTTCATTGATGATGTTCAAGTTTCAATCACACCTTGGTATTCAAGTTTGTCTAAGATTTCTTTGACCTGTTTCTTTGCTTCATTTTTAACAGGGTACTGTCTCTGTGGAGTAGTTTTTCATGGGATTTCGTGGTGTTTTGACTCCACGTCCCACCCTACATGGTTGCTGTATAATGCCGGAGCTAGCGCTTGCACCCACTCCTGCGCGTATGAGTGTTTTAAGGAAACAGGAACGAGGTCGGAAAAAGCAGGCAAAATGACGCTTTCAACTTTTGGACAATCCATTATAAATTCAGGCGACCGATCTTTTTCTGCTAACAGGATGTCGTATCCATATATCAAATTTTCCCAAAAGAGATTTTAATTTTTCTTGAGATGTCCCCCTCTATTTGGAGATTAATTTTGTGTAGACTTTGTGGGACACTCACTCTTGTATCAGGTGTTTCCACCGTGATGTATTCATTCAATACTGCTGTCACCAGAAATTCCTTCAGGTTCTGGCCAGCTATTGTTACTTCTGCCACGCTGTCTAGCATCTTCAGAGCCCATTCCCCATTCATAAGCTTTGTCCCCAGTAACCTGGGCATTTTTAATCTTTAAGCCAGCTACTTTCTTCTTTATGAATTGAGTCTTTGCTTTAGGTTGCTTTTCCTGTTTGATAATGAAATCTGAACTGCAATGTGTTTCCCTTTTTCCCTTTGGTCGATCTTCAATTTTTTTGTTCTGACCATCCTTGCCTTTCCGAGCTTTTTGATGAACCCTGAAAGGAACAAAGGAATGTGTATCAGTATCCTGATACCTGTCAGGTTTCCTAATGTTTTCACGATTCCTAAGGTTGTACCTCTTTTCAGAGGACTTCCGTTGGGGAGACCCACCCCTTGATCGTGAAGTGTTTCTGTTATTATTATTTTTTGATTGATTATTTTCCCATTTCTTTTTAGAAGAAATGGGTGCTTGCTTTGAGTTATCCTTGTCAGAGTTACCCACCATTTTTGGTTTTGCTGGTTTGTCTCCCAAACTATCTCTACCTAGTGAAGCATAGGTTTCTTTGATAATTTTTGGTAATGCACGCTCCTGATTTGCAGGAGTTGTTTCCCCTAATCCTTGATGTATAGCCACCGCTGCTGCTTCCCCCTTGATGTTGCTCAGCATAATTGCCAAGACTTGGTCAAAATTACCCATCAGTTTCAATCCCAAGTCCAGGGCAGGTCCTGCCCCGTACTCATTCTGTATTTGTTTTAATACTTCAGGAATAACTGATATGGTTGGGGTACCGTGTTCCCCATGTTGTACAATCCTCCAGTGAGGGAACCACTCCCATTGGCAAGCAAATTGTTAACATTCTGTGTTTTTCCTGTGGACCCGTATGGGGAAACATTGCTTCCAACTGTGCTATTTTTTTAGCGATCCAGAATGGTACTTGATCCCTCTTTGATGGGAACGCACCCATGACTGCTTTTAGTGTCTGTGGACTAATTACCGGTGTTGGCTGAGTCTGGAGTATTCCAGTTGGAGCAGCTCTCGCAGGTTGTAATGTGAGTGATCGCATAAGGAACTGGACAATGTGTATGTATAGCCTGACTATTTCTTTCTAAAGTGTACGCACTTTCCCTACTGGGAGTGTGTCTATATCAGGATGTGAAGTTTAAGCCGCTAAGACCGGCCATGTCGCTCCTCCTATGCTGAGCGGACTGAGTCTTACAGCTGAAGTTGTGTGTTTTAGGGCACCTTTAAACCAGTTTTTATGTTGCTGGTAAGTTAATGGAACTTCAATGTCCCCGTATGGGATGTATTCTCCCGGTGGATCCACTTCAATGTATTCGAGGAATAGAAGTGTGTGTAAATCTGCAGGTGGAAAGTTTTCCCAGGAATAGAATACCTCTGACCCGAACACCTCGTGTGCCTCAATCACGAAGGTAACATGGCCACCTGTTGCAGGTAATCCATGTTCTAACAATTTCAGAGTTACTGCCTGTGTGCAGTTTTCTGTAATGTTAAGAGCATTAGCAAATTCGTCTCCTTCCTCACTTCCACCGCTATTTGCGGGTTCAATCATTTTGGAAAGGGAGAAAAGTAAAAGTTTTAAGAGGTAGGTTTTTGCACAATATGGGAACTTTTTATCCTTACAAGCTTGTCTAAAACCTTCAGTTAATACACAGGGTGTGACTGCTCAGCTGAGGCGGATTAAGCTTCCCATTTCAGACATCTCTGGAAAATGTGAGATGGGGTGTCTGACAAAGCACGACTGAACTACTCAGATTTTACTGTTAATATAAGAACCAAACTAACGTTGGCAGCGCCATGTCGTGCAGTTCCTAGGACCCCCCAGGACCTGCGCGTTTTGGATGACCTAAACTGAGGGCTTGGTGTGCAGAGAGACTCTGGACACCCCCACAGGATGAGTCAGCCGTTAGACCATCTAGCTCTTCGGTGCCACAACCACCCCCCTGTATTCTACCGTGGTGTGTGTAGTTTCTGGCAACCACCGAACATGACAACCCTGATTCCTCAGGTATTGTGGAAACAATACGGTACCTTTTGCTCAGTTACTCGTGCTTGCTTCTTCTCAGAATACACATAGAATGACGTTTGGAACGGTTTCAATAAGTATTTATTGGTCAAGCATCAGTCTAGAGTGAAACATATTAGCTGTGACAATCAAAAGACAGGAGCAGACAAAAGTGATCGCTAGAACCAATATCGTAAATAGCAGATACATTTCTATCATATTGCTAATAAAATTAATAAAAGCAGATTGTATAAAACAATAACATTTGCGTACTCCTACGATGCGTAGCCTACCTAAATGTGCCTAGCCTAGATATGTAGGTGAAGCCAGTGTATGTAAATGTTAGGATAGATCCTAATGTAGCCAAGAATCCCCCAGGGAATTACTAACCCCTCACCTGATGGTTCTGAATGAAGGACCCCGTCTCTGCGCGAGGATGGCACCCCGCAAGCGATGTCAGGTCTCTGCTTATTGAAGGATCAGCCTGCAGAGTCTCGGTCCAGCCTGGAAGGAATTTTCCTCTGCCTTTCTAGGGGGGGGGGAGTGAGGGTCTTTTACACTAAAGTGGTCACTCAGGTTTTTTTTGAGCATTGATATGTTTTGGAAACATTCACTAATCCCTCGGTAATCCTTTTCTAAACAAAATACTCATGCACAGCTGGCTGTTGGCCATGGATGGAGAAAAAAGTGGTGACCCTTATACAGAATAAATCGGCTGTGCCTGAGGACATGTTTATGTAAGTCAGGTACAGGGATTAAGATAGGATGCCGAGAGCTCGTTTTCGAAAAAACAGAAGGAAGCTACTAGGTAAAAGGTCAACTATGTAGAACCGTTATGTCGTGTGGACGGGACAAACTATATGTAATTTATACGTACATGATGGGACTATCCTAAGGGACATGACAATACAGAATGACAACACTCTAGTTGTTCACTAGATCACTGTGGTGAAGCTGCAGTAGAATACTAAGAAATCAACCGACAGGCTGCGGCTGCTGTTGGAAGAAATGTTTTACTTAGAATATCAGACTTTTTTCTCACATGGCTGAGGAAGATAGTGTGAGATTATAAGAAATATGTTCTCATTTTAGCTTCTGAAGCACCTTCAAGACCTGAGCACCTCTTTAAATGTGAAATATGAGAAAAATTACACTCACAACTTTAAACTCATATACTCTGTTGTAGGAAGTTTTAGTCCCTGATGTGAGGGGGTGAAAATATGCAAGTCTACACTTAGCAAAAACATGTAGCATTACATCTAGAAGTTGGAGCAAATATAAATATGAGTAAATCTTTGTATGAATATTTACCTTTGTGAATCAAGCCCAATATTGTGCAGCTAATCTCCTTTCCTGCCAGCTTTTGATGAAAATGAGTTAAGCCTGCAAGTAATGTGGGCTTTATGTGATTTATTATTGAACAATATTTTGTGAACTTTGTAAAGCTCCAGATCTCAGATAAGCACAGTTTTGAAGCTTTATTTTAAAGCTTTTGCACAGGAAAACTTGTAGAAGATGCATGGTTTTGTGGCTTGCCATATTTATATAAAAATCATGACTTCTGCAGCAATTTATGTTGCAAGAGTTTATCTTCAGTGATGTCATCAATGATATCATAAATAATGTCATAGAACATGTCATGAGTGATGTAATGTGCGAGGTCATAAGCAGTGCATGGCAGGGATGCAAGTTGTAGTTAGCGCTGTTACATATAACTGGTGAATTTTTGTGTTTTTTAGGGGTGGGTGGTAACCTCCACTCTGCCAGCAGAGTTAGCGGAGTTTTGACCACCCCGTGCTCTGCTTGGAGCACGGAGTTCGGCAAAAACTCCGTCAACCGCCATCTGGTGGAGTTTACTGACCACTAAATTTGTGTTTCGAATGAATCAAGATTTTTATGTGCTGATAAACACAACTCTCCACGGGCAAAGCAGTACACAGAGGAGGAAAAGTGAATGAGGTTGAGATTGTAAGCGTAACATGAGGCGTCGTGGCTCCCAGCCACGAAGTGACCAAATCTAAGCATTGTATCGCTACAGCACACATGGGGGGGTTCGTTTGTGTTGACACAGGAAATGCCGTGCTGCTGAATTCATGTCAATACCCCCTAGCCACACACACACACACACTCCTATATAGAGCAGCTGAGTGGGTTAAGCGATCGTGGCTGAAGTCTGTTTGCAAGCAACCTGAAGGTCTTGGGTTCAAACCGTGTTGGGTCTGCACTTTGCACCAAGGTACAGACCATCATATGAGTAGCGTGTTGCTTACAACACCTTACAACTGCTTGACTATGGGAGTAGGTGCTATAAAACCACAACATAATAATTATAACAGTTGCACCAAATTTTTGCGTGTTTCCCATTCCACTGGAAGAAATTTAGACATTTTGGTTTAAAAGCATGTTTTTAAAAAGTGCCTGACGCAGAGGCAGTAAAAGCTATGCCGCCCATATGAGCTGTCACATGATAGCCAAGTGGGCCAATAAAAGGCCACCGGCCACAATTATCAGCAGGAACTTACAGAAGGGGAGCCCACTTTGTTTATCTCTCACACTTTTCACTTCAGACCGTGAAACATGGCCCTGCGGGTTGAATGCCTGGTGTTCTCATTGGTAAGTGAAGTTGTAGGAGTGCAGTGCTTTTAACAGGTGTGTAGTTTGGTAGGAGCCCGTTAACCCTAGTGGAGATTCCAGTTGCAGCATGAATCTCACTTGTAATGCCACCGTTTTATTGTTGAGCATGGCTATAGAAAACTTTTTTTGAAAAGTTTAACCCATTAAAACTTATGGCTATAATGCAGCAAGACATTTTTCTTTTTAAATATAATCATACTTTACATCATAACTGTAATGGCGACTGTGCCGTGCACTTTGTAACAGGTGTCTTGAATTGAATAGTTATCCACCAGAGGCCAGTGTATCACCACACTCATTACAAACAAGCGGCAGGATACTGTGAAGTTTGTTACTGCCTTCCCTATGCTCGTTAATGCTATTCAGCAACAAAGTGCAATTGCAGTGCTCATTGGTGCACAAGGCCTTTTCTATACTGCATTTCTCAGGTGCATTCAATCAGAACATTCCTAGTCCCAAACAAAACAGCTTCATCTGAGCCTGCTGTCCCTGTATCCCTGTAGCATGAGTAACTAATGCTCTGAACTGGCTCAACACCACTCCGGCCTCTAGGACCTGTGGACGGAGGTGTCTGCCGTCGAGCTCAGCTTCTGCACTCTCCTGTTTACACAGTGAGGCCTGTCCTGCAATTGGACTGGTGTCACCGGTGTGACAGATGAAATTTCAGTGTTTTGGCAAGTAAAGAAACAATAAGATGTAAACCTAGTTGGTACAGAGCTCTGGGCCAACCCTCTTGCCATTTTCCCCCCTATGGCCCTTCTCTTCGGTGCCTGAGAGTTGAAGGGAGTTAGCATTTCATCAATCAGTTTCAATTAACAGTCTAACCCATTTAGCCACACAATAAGGACCAGGAATCAATGACTATAGTTAAGAATGTTTATTACAAGTTAGCAGTCAGGTTAGGATAAACAAATCTCAGCATCATGCTGCAAAGATACAGAATGACAATCGGGAAACTAAACCTACTGAAAAAGCTTTAGGTATACCGTAAGTAAAATCTAAATTTATCTAAGTTATAGTGCAAATTAAGAGGAGTGTTCAATAGTCTAAAAAGTTCTCAAAAATCAGGGAAATGCAGAAAAATCTGGGAACGTACGGGAAGTAAGGGAAGGTTTCAGTATTTCAGAAGCTCAGTTAAGAGTCTTCTTGGGTCAGCTTAAGCCACACAGCAAAGAATCAAAGGTAATAAGCATAGAGGTCTAAACCGCTCAAAGACCAAAGGAAAAGTAGTCTTAACTAGAACGTGTGAACAACTGTTATTTCCACCAGAATTTCTAGAGCAACACCCCTCTATGCGCGTCATCAGGGGCTTCATTGTCTTTTCCATGGTCACCTAAGACATGTTGCAACAGTGCTGAATAGAACCTTTCAGTTAAGGCTGTGGCTCTCCATGTTCCTTATCAAGGTCTTCTTCTCAGGCTCTCTCTATCACTATTACAGTGTTGTATCTATTGTCAAACTAACAAACCATGTAAATGTACCCGCAAGGAAAAAAACACACGAGGAGAAAATGGAAAACAGCATTTTATGAAAGAAGAAATATAGGCTTAGTCAGGTAAAGTTTAAAGTATTGAATCAATGGTGCACATTTAATATGTGCGTGCACCTTCAAACACAAATGAATGTAAAACGTCAGTACATTAGATTCATAGTACATGTGGCCTACGGTAAAATCTTGAATACATGTGTGCAAGTATAATTAAGACCTACATTTAAATGAAAAACATGAAACATTAGTGAACACATTACATAAATCCTCATTGTTTCTAAACTAACTACATTTTCATAGCATGAGGATGGTTTCTACCCAATCATCTAAACAGTAAATATCATTTAATGAATTAAGGCACACAGTGTTTATTAATTCTCCAAATCTACAGTGAATGCACTTCAATAATGATGTCAAGTGCAACACTTTATATTAATAAAGTTAAGGCACACAGAAAACATGTGCTAAGTGCACGTTTATGTTATGTATTTGTGACGTGTAACGTTGGAGCCAGAATTTCACTGCTCCACTCAGTGGCCCTGATTACGAGGTGAAGGGTGAGGTATTTACTGTTCTCTGTAAATAGCGGTACCCCAGGGCGCTCTAATTACATGGTTCAGTAAGTAGCTAATATTCTGAGATTTCATATGGAAAGTCAGAAATGGCTCTCTAGGTCTGCCTCCTTACTGGCGGTTAGCTGGTGACCCACTTTCCTGTGAAGTGGGAGAGCTTTGCGAAACTTTGCATGTGAGCTGGGAGGCAAGGCTCCTCGGCCAGCCTTCCTCCTCTAGAGGTAGTTAAGAAAGGGAGGTGAGCTCCATCGGGATGGATTCTCTAGAGCAGGAGGGGTGAGGAGCACTGATTGAGGCTTCTACAAGGTGCAAACAATGATGGCTCAACTGTTAGCTTTCCACTACACGTTGTGACTCAGCACTAAACAACTTCTTATTGGCATCCTCGGTAGCTGCCGGATGGTGAGATGCGTGTTGTGACCTGTGAGGCCTCGTGCGCACTCACATCCAGACTTATCAGCGCTGAGCGCGACGGACAGGAATTCTGTTACACGTTGAACTTTGTGGAATCTCACCAAGTTTTTAGGTAAAATCACAGAATCCCGCTGTAAAACTCAGTGTGTTCTGCCCACCCCTATTTTTTTTAACTTCAAATCATTAATATTGGCATTGATAAATTCACCTAACTATAACATTACTTTAACCTTTGTTTTTTTCAGTGAAAAAAAATAAATGTGTATATATATATATATATATTATCTACTGGCGGTCGCCAGTAGATAGTTATAGTTAGGACCTATTATCCATAGGAAATCCGCGACATTCTATTTGCAATAACGTTGGCGCCGGTTGACGAATCTTCGCGAAAGCTTCCAACTTGCTGGGGCGCTCCGGTCCGCTCCTACCCTGAAAGTCTCGGGTGATACGTCAAGCGGGGGCTGAGAAAAAAGGGGGTCCCAAAACGCGTTTTCCCATTCATTTTTCCATAGGAACCTTTAGTCGCAGCTACAGCTCGAACTGCTGAACGGAATTACCCCAAATTTGGCAAAGAGGTAGCCCTTGGTTCAGACTGGTGCCTTTTGCTAAAATGCTGTAAATCCGTTCAGTAGTTCCTGAGAAATTCACAATTAAAATCACATATATATCTATGGGCGCGTCGGATCCGCGTACCCTCCCGATCACGAGCTGCATGCTAATTGGCTGTCAACACTCCAAATCAAGAAGTGTTGGCAGCCATTTTGTCCCTCGGTAGAACCGAGGGACAGAAACAAGTGCGCAAAGCGCAAAAGGGGGCAGGGTAGAAACACCCTGACTCCCTAGGTCTGCTCAGGGGTCCCACAAGGACCCCCTGGGCAGAAAAAGATTTTTTTTTTAAAAATCGGCGGGATGCGCGGATCCCGCCGAGAAAAAAAGAAACAAGTGCGCAAAACGCACAAAGGGGGCAGGGTAGAAACACCCTAACCCCTAGGCCTGCTCAGGGGTCCCACAAGGACCCCTGGGCAAAAGCATTTTTATTTTTTAAAAATCGGCAGGATGCGCTCAGGGTGCGCAAATCCTGCCGAAAAAAAAAAATCGATGATAATTGGCCTCGGGTGGCCCAAGTCCCGGGGGCATGGTGGGGGGATAATTTAATGTGTGGGGGCCTCAAGGGGCCTCCAAGCCCCGGGGACCGCCACCCCGGGGCTTTTAAAAATGGTGCGGGAGGGCTCTGAGCCCTCCCGCAGCCCCGGGACCACCACCTCCCCGGGGCTTTTTAAAATTAATTTAACAACCTGTGTGGGGGCTCCAGCCCCCCACACACCCCGGGACCGCCACCTCCCGGGGCACTAACAAATTAAAATGGGGGTCCGTTTGGACCCCTGAAGCCCCGGGGACCACCACCTCCCGGGGCTGTGCTGATGTAGGGAGGGGGCCGCGCGGCCCCCTCCTGGAGCCCTTGATGGCCCTGGGGACCGCCACCCCCAGGGCCGGCTCCTCTGCAGTGTCCCGGGGTGCCTACCCCGGGACACTGTAGTTTGCTATGGCAGGACGGGAGCCTCGCGGCTCCCGTCCTGCCATAGCAAACTGCTTTGGATATTGGAAGAGAGAGCAGGAAACCTGCTCTCTCTTCCAATATCCAAAGCACATTGCTTTTCCACATGGGGAGCAGCATGTCAGCTGCTCCCCATGTGGAAAGCAATGCCGGCTCCCAAGGGACGTGGGAGCCGGCGGGACTGTGGGGGATTGGGACCCCCACAGTCCCCAACGGAGGGCCAGCCCCGGGGGATGGGGTCCCCGGGGCAAGTAGTGGCCCAGGAGGAGGCCACGTGGCCCCCTCCCCAAAAAATAAAAATTAAAAAAATTAAAAAAATGGAAAGGCCGGCCCCGGGGGATGGGGTCCCGGGGCCTTAAATGGCCAGAGGAGGGGGCCACGCAGCCCCCTCCAAAGAATAAAAATAAAAAGGCCATGCCCCGGGGGATGGGGTCCCCGGGGCCAATACAGGCCCAGGGAAGGGGGCCACGCGGCCCCCTTCCCGTTTTTTTTTTTAATTAAAAAGGGTTAAGGCCCTGGGGGATGGGGTCCCCAGGGCATAAAAACAGGAAAAAGGAAGGGGGGCCACACAGCCCCCCTTCAGGGGACAACATTTTTTATTTTTTTTTAAAAACGATCGGGTCCGCAGGCCCCGCCCCCTTCCTTCACCACTCTGCAAACGCGCCCTGGCGCGTTTGCAGAGGGGAACGATTCCCCTTGAATACTGGGGGTCCCTGGGGCCAACTAGCCCACCAGGAACCTCCAATATGCGCCAGGGGCTGCGTTGCAGAGACGTGTAGAGAGGCCACACCCCTTTACACCTCTCTGCAACGCAGCTCTGTGGCGCTTTTGGAGGTATATGGTGGGCTAGTTGGACTCGGGGAACCTCAGGATTCAAGGGGACTTAATCCCCAACTTAAAACGCGCCACGGGCGCGTTTGCACAGTGGTGAAGGGAGGGCGGGGCTTCAGGTGACATGTGTGCAAACAGGCCCCGTGGCGCGTTTTAAGATGGTGAATTAAATCCCTTCAATCCTGAGGGTCTCTGGGGCCAACTAGCCCAACAGGTACATCCAGAAAGCGCCACAGAGCTGCATTGCAGAGAGGTGTAAAGGGGTGTGGCCTCTCTACACGTCTCTGCAACGCAGCCCCTGGCGCATATTGGAGGTTCCTGGTGGGCTAGTTGGCCCCTAGGGACCCTCAGGATTCAAGGGGACTTAATCCCCCAACTTAAAACGCGCCACGGGGCGCGTTTGCACAGATGTCACCTCAGGCCCCGCCCCTCCCTTCACCATTGTGCAAATATTCCTCTAAAATCAGCCGAAATACGAATTCCGATTTACTCACCTGTTATCAGGAGAGACTTCAGTGCTGTATCTTTCAGCCCAGTACTGTTCCTGAAAAGTAATTCTAACCATACTTACCAGTAACTTGAATTTCCTTCCATAGGCTAACATTGACTGGTTTCACTTGGAAATTCTTCTAAGTGTGGAGTTTTGGAACTTTAAAATATTCCTCTAAAATCAGCTGAAATACGAATTCGATTTACTCACCTGTTATCAGGAGAGACCTCAGTGCTGCATCTTTCAGCCCAGTACTGGTCCTGAAAAGTAATTTTAACCGTACTTACCGGTAACTTGAATTTCCTTCATAGGCTAACATTGACTGGTTTCACTTGGAAATTCTTCTAAGTGTGGAGTTTTGGAACTTTAAAATATTCCTCTAAAATCAGCCGAAATACGAATTCCGATTTACTCACCTGTTATCAGGAGAGACCTCAGTGCTGCATCTTTCAGCCCAGTACTGATCCTCAAAAGTAATTTTAACCGTACTTACCAGTAACTTGAATTTCCTTCCATAGGATATCATTGCCTGCTTTTTGCTGAAAAAGTTTCTAAGTGTTGATTTTTGAAACATACAAATATTCCTGTAAAATCAGCCGAAATACGAATTCCGATTTACTCACCTGTTATAAGGAGAGACCTCAGTGCTGTATCTTTCAGCCCAGTACTGGTCCTGAAAAGTAATTTTAACCGTACTTACCAGTAACTTGAATTTCCTTCCATAGGCTAACATTGACTGGTTTCACTTGGAAATTCTTCCAAGTGTGGAGTTTTGTAACTTTATAATATTCCTCTAAAATCAGCTGAACTACGAATTCCAATTTACTCACCTGTTATCAGGAGAGACCTCAGTGCTGCATCTTTCAGCCCAGTACTGATCCTCAAAAGTAATTTTAACCGTACTTACCAGTAACTTGAATTTCCTTCCATAGGATATCATTGCCTGCTTTTTGCTGAAAAAGTTTCTAAGTGTTGATTTTTGAAACATACAAATATTCCTGTAAAATCAGCCGAAATACGAATTCCGATTTACTCACCTGTTATAAGGAGAGACCTCAGTGCTGTATCTTTCAGCCCAGTACTGGTCCTGAAAAGTAATTTTAACCGTACTTACCAGTAACTTGAATTTCCTTCCATAGGCTAACATTGACTGGTTTCACTTGGAAATTCTTCTAAGTGTGGAGTTTTGGAACTTTAAAATATTCCTCTAAAATCAGCCGAAATACGAATTCCGATTTACTCACCTGTTATCAGGAGAGACCTCAGTGCTGCATCTTTCAGCCCAGTACTGGTCCTGAAAAGTAATTTTAACCATACTTACCGGTAACTTGAATTTCCTTCATAGGCTAAGATTGACTGGTTTTCAGCAAAAAGTTTCAAAGTGTTGATTTTCACAAACTACAAATATTCCTTAAAAATCGCCTGTATGACTTAAACGCATTCTTTCAACTGTTTACAGGAGATGCACCAGTGCTGGATCCAGGATCCAACACTGAGTAAGAAAAAGTAACGATAACAGTTTTTACCTGCTAAGTGAATTTCCTTCCATAGGATAACATTGGTGATTCTATGAGAAAAAGTTTCTAAGTGTCAACTTTTAAAATACAATAATATTCCTTAAAAATCACGACTGTAACCAAAACGCTTTTACTCAACTGTTTACAGGAGATGTACCAGGACTGAATCTAGGATCCAGTCCTGTGGTTACAAAAGTAATCCATAAAGTAACTAATTGCATTTAACTAGAAATTCACATTGAGCTGAATGTTGCATTGTGTTTGAAAATGTGTTGCCCATTGCAACAACTGTAACTACTGTACTTAAAAGTCTATTGCCTATCTGCAAAGTATTTAAACTAAAGTAATTCATTCTGAGAAAGTATTTTTTGTAATGTAATGTATAATGTAATTACAATGTAATTTAAAAAATAAAATATGTAAAAAAAATTGTTTCTAAAAATGTAGTAAATCAGTATGAAAAAAATTAATATAACAATTAATACATTTAAAAATTGCCATTTACAAAACCTTTGAAATTCACTGAAAAACCGTAGGTTTCAGGCACGTTATAGTTAGAAATTAGCATTTAAAAACCTTTGAAATTCACTGAAAAAACCATAGGTTTCAGACACGTTATAGTTACAAATTAGCATTTAAAAAACCTTTGAAATTCACTGAAAAAACCATAGGTTTTAGGGACAGTTATAGTTACTTGGACATTGCACTCGTACAAAACCCGTGAAATTCCCCGTTATAGTTAGTTCAGCTAACTATAACTCGCGCCCCGCAATGCACTGCTGATGACGCCACATATTACATCACTCATGACATGGTCAGTGACATCACTGATGACATCACTGATGACATCTCAAATGACATCACTGATGACATCATCCACGTGATAATCTGATGCACCTCCTCACACCCTAATATAACCTTTGATACACCCACTCTAAATTACAGACTGCCATTCGCAAAACCATAGACACTCCAACACCAATAACTACATACCCACTCACTGATTCTTAGGTCTACACACACACATCCACTCACTCACCCGTACAGTCACTCATACTTATAGTCACTCAGTACAGGACTATCATATGCACTCTTACTCCTATATAGACACTCAAACAACGCCACTCATCCATAGAGATACTCACACACCTAGTCAGTCATGCAAATAATTAAACACACTGCCATTTACTCACCTATACAGTTATACACACACCAGCTCACTTACTCATACAAATAGTAGCACATTGTTACGCTCTTATACAATCACTGATACAAGCACAAACTCATTCATACAGCCACTATCACAATCACTCACTCTTGCTTATAGCTATTTATATACTCCAACACACATATATACTGCCTTTCACATATGTAGTTACTCACACATGTACCACTGGGACATACATTCACTCACTAACACACTCTTACACACACTTACCCACCCATACAGTCTATCACAGATGCACTCTTGAAACCATCCACCCAGTGAATCACCCACTCACACATCTATGCACAGAGTTGCACACACCCCTCCCACACAAACACTCAGGCACCCATACAGATACTCAGACAAGCATTCAATAACTCATATAGACACTCATGTAGCTATTCACAAACACATGCAGCCACTTACACAGCAACAGACAGACGGATACAGACATTCATCCAGTTTAGTCACTAACCCATGCATTCAGTAAGATACGTTAAATCACTCACTTATAGAGTCAGTCACGCACCTACTAAATCATCCATACAGACACTTACACACCCACTCAGTCTTCAATACGTCTTTTCCTATATATATTAAAAATATTTAAACTTTACAGAAACACACAGTCACTGGATGATGTCATCAGTGATGTCATCAGTGATGTCATCAGTGATGTCATTTGAGATGTCATCAGTGATGTCATCAGTGGTGTCACTGACCATGTCATGAGTGATGTAATATGTGACGTCATCAGCAGTGCATTGCGGGCGCGAGTTATAGTTAGCTGAACTAACTATAACGGGGGAATTTCATGGGTTTTGTACTGAGTGCAATGTCCAAGTAACTATAACTGTCCCTAAAACCTATGGTTTTTTCAGTGAATATATATATATATATATATATATATATATATATATATATATATATATATATATATTCACTGAAAAAACCATAGGTTTCAGACACGTTATAGTTACAAATTAGCATTTAAAAACCTTTGAAATTCACTGAAAAACCATAGGTTTTAGGGACAGTTATAGTTACTTGGACATTGCACTCGTACAAAACCCGTGAAATTCCCCGTTATAGTTAGTTCAGCTAACTATAACTCGCGCCCCGCAATGCACTGCTGATGACGTCACATATTACATCACTCATGACATGGTCAGTGACATCACTGATGACATCACTGATGACATCTCAAATGACATCACTGATGACATCATCCAGTGACTGTGTGTTTCTCTAAAGTTTAAATATTTTTAATATATATAGGAAAAGACGTATTGAAGAATGAGTGGGTGTGTAAGTGTCTGTATGGATGATTTAGTAGGTGCGTGACTGACTGTATAAGTGAGTGATTTAACGTATCGTACTGAATGCATGGGTTAGTGACTAAACTGGGTGAATGTCTGTATCCGTCTGTCTGTTGCTGTGTAAGTGGCTGCATGTGTTTGTGAATAGCTACATGAGTGTCTATTTGAGTTATTGAATGCTTGTGTGAGTATCTGTATGGGTGCCTGAGTGTTTGTGTGGGAGGGGTGTGTGCGACTCTGTGCATAGATGTGTGAGTGGGTGATTCACTGGGTGGATGGTTTCAAGAGTGCATCTGTGATAGACTGTATGGGTGGGTAAGTGTGTGTAAGAGTGTGTTAGTGAGTGAATGTATGTCCCAGTGGTACATGTGTGAGTAACTACATATGTGAAAGGCAGTATATATGTGTGTTGGAGTATATAAATAGCTATAAGCTAGAGTGAGTGATTGTGATAGTGGCTGTATGGATGAGTGTGTGCTTGTATCAGTGATTGTATAAGAGCGTAACAATGTGCTACTATTTGTATGAGTAAGTGAGCTGGTGTGTGTATAACTGTATAGGTGAGTAAATGGCAGTGTGTTTAATTATTTGCATGACTGACTAGGTGTGTGAGTACCTCTATGGATGAGTGGCGTTGTTTGAGTGTCTATATAGGAGTAAGAGTGCATATGATAGTCCTGTACTGAGTGACCGTAAGTATGAGTGACTGTACGGCTGAGTGAGTGGATGTGTGTGTGTAGACCTAAGAATCAGTGAGTGGGTATGTGGTTATTGGTGTTGGAGTGTCTATGGTTTTGCGAATGGCAGTCTGTAATTTAGAGTGGGTGTATCAAAGATTATATTAGGGTGTGAGGAGGTGCATCAGATTATCACGTGGATGATGTCATCAGTGATGTCATTTGAGATGTCATCAGTGATGTCATCAGTGATGTCACTGACCATGTCATGAGTGATGTAATATGTGACGTCATCAGCAGTGCATTATGGGCGCGAGTTATAGTTAGCTGAACTAACTATAACGGGGGAATTTCACGGGTTTTGTACGAGTGCAATGTCCAAGTAACTATAACTGTCCCTAAAACCTATGGTTTTTTCAGTGAATTTCAAAGGTTTTTTAAATGCTAATTTGTAACTATAACGTGTCTGAAACCTATGGTTTTTTCAGTGAATTTCAAAGGTTTTTTAAATGCTAATTTGTAACTATAACGTGTCTGAAACCTATGGTTTTTTCAGTGAATTTCAAAGGTTTTTTAAATGCTAATTTCTAACTATAACGTGCCTGAAACCTACGTTTTTTTTAGTGAATTTCAAAGGTTTTGTAAATGACAATTTTTAAATGTATTAATTGTTATATTAATTTTTTTCATACTGATTTAGTACATTTTTAGAAACAATTTTTTTTTACATATTTTATTTTTTAAATTACATTGTAATTACATTATACATTACATTACAAAAAATACTTTCTCTTAATGAATTACTTTAGTTTAAATACTTTGCAGATAGGCAATAGACTTTTAAGTACAGTAGTTACAGTTGTTGCAATGGGCAACACATTTTCAAACACAATGCAACATTCAGCTCAATGTGAATTTCTAGTTAAATGCAATTAGTTACTTTATGGATTACTTTTCTAACCACAGGACTGGATCCTAGATTCAGTCCTGGTTCATCTCCTGTAAACAGTTGAGTAAAAGCGTTTTGGTTACAGTCGTGATTTTTAAGGAATATTATTGTATTTTAAAAGTTGACACTTAGAAACTTTTTCTCATAGAATCACCAATGTTATCCTATGGAAGGAAATTCACTTAGCAGGTAAAAACTGTTATCGTTACTTTTTCTTACTCAGTGTTGGATCCTGGATCCAGCACTGGTGCATCTCCTGTAAACAGTTGAAAGAATGCGTTTAAGTCATACAGGCGATTTTTAAGGAATATTTGTAGTTTGTGAAAATCAACACTTTGAAACTTTTTTGCTGAAAACCAGTCAATGTTAGCCTATGAAGGAAATTCAAGTTACCGGTAAGTACGGTTAAAATTTCTTTTGAGGATCAGTACTGGGCTGAAACATGCAGCACTGAGGTCTCTCCTGATAACAGGTGAGTAAATCGGAATTCGTATTTCGGCTGATTTTAGAGGAATATTTTAAAGTTCCAAAACTCCACACTTAGAAGAATTTCCAAGTGAAACCAGTCAATGTTAGCCTATGAAGGAAATTCAAGTTACAGGTAAGTACGGTTAAAATTACTTTTCAGGACCAGTACTGGGCTGAAAGATGCAGCACTGAGGTCTCTCCTGATAACAGGTGAGTAAATCGGAATTCGTATTTCGGCTGATTTTAGAGGAATATTTTAAAGTTCCAAAACTCCACACTTAGAAGAATTTCCAAGTGAAACCAGTCAATGTTAGCCTATGGAAGGAAATTCAAGTTACTGGTAAGTACGGTTAAAATTACTTTTCAGGACCAGTACTGGGCTGAAAGATACAGCACTGAGGTCTCTCCTTATAACAGGTGAGTAAATCGGAATTCCTATTTCGGCTGATTTTAGAGGAATATTTGCACAATGGTGAAGGGAGGGGCGGGGCCTGAGGTGACATCTTTGCAAACGCACCCCGTGGCGCGTTTTAAGTTGGGGGATTAAGTCCCCTTGAATCCTGAGGGTCCCTAGGGGCCAACTAGACCACCAGGAACCTCCAATATGCGCCAGGGGCTGCGTTGCAGAGACGTGTAGAGAGGCCACACCCCTTTTACACCTCTCTGCAACGCAGCTCTGTGGCGCATTCTGGATGTACCTGTTGGGCTAGTTGGCCCCAGGGACCCTCAGGATTGAAGGGGATTTAATTCCCCATCTTAAAACGCGCCACGGGGCCTGTTTGCACACATGTCACCTGAAGCCCCGCCCCCTCCCTTCACCACTGTGCAAACGCGCCCCGTGGCGCGTTTTAATTTGGGGGATTAAGTCCCCTGAATCCTGAGGGTCCCCGGAGTCCAACTAGCCCACCATATACCTCCAAAAGCGCCACAGAGCTGCGTTGCAGAGAGGTGTAAAAAGGGGTGTGGCCTCTCTACACGTCTCTGCAAGGCAGCCCCTGGCGCATACTGGAGGTTCCTGGTGGGCTAGTTGGCCCCCAGGGACCCCCAGTATTCAAGGTGAATTTGTTCTCTCTGCAAACGCGCCAGGGGCGCGTTTGCAGAGTGGTGAAGTAGGGGCGGGGCCTGCGGGCCCGATCGTTTTTTTTTGTTTTTTGTCCCCTGAAGGGGGCTGTGTGGCCCCCCTTCCTTTTTTTCTGTTTTTGGGCCCTGGGGACCCCATCCCCCAGGGCCTTACCCCTTTTTTAATTACCCCAAAAAAAAAACGGGAAGGGGGCCGCGTGGCCCCCTTCCCTTGGCCTGTATTGGCCCCGGGGACCCCATCCCCGGGGCATGGCCTCTTTATTTATTATTTTGAGGGGGCAGCGTGGCCCCCTCCTCTGGCCATTTTAAGGCCCCGGGGACCCCATCCCCCGGGGCTGGCCTTTCTATTTTTTAATTTTTTTTCTTTATTGGGGAGGGGGCCGCGTGGCCCCCTCTCCCGGGCCACTACTTGCCCCGGGGACCCCATCCCCCGGGCTGGCTCCTCTCCATTGTGGACTGTGGGGGTCCCCAATCCCCCACAGTCCCGCCGGCTCCCCGCGTCCCTTGGGAGCCGGCATTGCTTTCCACATGGGGAGCAGCTGACATGCTGCTCCCCATGTGGAAAGCAATGTGCTTTGATATTGGAAGAGAGAGCAGGTTTCCCTGCCTCTCTTCCAATATCCAAGCAGTTTGCTATGGCAGGACGGGAGCCGCGAGGCTCCCGTCCTGCCATAGCAAACTACAGTGTCCCGGGGTAGGCACCCGGGACACTGCAGGAGCCGGCCCTGGGGGGTGGTGGTCCCCAGGGCCATCAAGGGCTCCAGGAGGGGGGCCGCGCGGATTTAAATGAGTTCACTGACTGTTGGGCATTTACCATTCATGTGATAGCCTTCGAAGAAGTGCTACGCATGAAACGCGTCAGGCTATGATGTTTTACTACATGCTGTGGGGTGTTTTCATCTTCGCTGTTGCAGCTCCCATTAAAATTGTGCAAGCAGAACTAACCAGTGTGAAGGCTCCTCTGTGAGGGTAACTTTTTTTGTGGATAAATTACGGCTAACCCAGCCGTGGAGGAGCCCAGCCGCCCAACGCGGACCGGAGGCGACGCCAACCGGTGTGCGCCGTTGTCGGGACTGGTGCTGACAATGGAAGCTTTCAAGTGCAGTAACGTTTATTGAACAAGGCACAGCAACCCACTGGGGTTTTTTATTGGGACTAATACTTTTTGGTGATCTACCCAACAGGCTCACTCGAGCAATACAGAAAGTGCACTACGGAGTCCAGGAGGCCTTGGGAAGTGGCCAGGCCCACTGGGGACGGACAACCAGATTTAAATTAGTTCACGGACTGGTGGGCATTTACCATTCATGTGATAGCCTTTGAAGAAGTGCTACGCATGAAACGCGTTAGGCTATGATGTTTTACTACATGCTGTGGGTGTTTTCATCTTCGCTGTTGCAGCTCCCATTAAATTTTGCAAGCGGAACTAACCAGTGTGAAGGCTCCTCTGTGAGGGTAACTTTTTTTGTGGTTAAATTACGGCTAACCCAGCCGTGGAGGAGCCCCGCTGCCCAACGCAGACCTGAGGCGATGCCAACCGGCGTGCGCCGTTGTCGGGACTGGTGCTGACAATGGAAGCTTTCACGTGCAGCAACGTTTATTGAACAAGGCACAGCAACCCACTGGGGTTTTTTTATTGGGACTAATACATTTTGGTGATCTACGCAACAGGCTCACTCGAGCAATACAGAAAGTGCACTACGGAGTCCAGGAGGCCTTGGGAAGTGGCCACGCCCACTGGGGACGGACATCCAGATTTAAATGAGTTCACGGACTGTTGAGTATTTGCCATTCATGTGATAGCCTTTGAAGAAGTGCTACGCATGAAACGCATCAGGCTGTGATGTTGTACTACATGCTGTGGGGTGTTTTCATCTTCGCTGTTGCAGCTCCCATTAAAATTGTGCAAGCAGAACTAACCAGTGTGAAGGCTCCTCTGTGAGGGTAACTTTTTTGTGGATAAATTACGGCTAACCCAGCCGTGGAGGAGCCCAGCAGCCCAACGCGGACCGGAGGCGACGCCAACCGGCGTGCGCCGTTGTCGGGACTGGTGCTGACAATGGAAGCTTTCACAAACAGCAAAGTTTATTGAACAAGGCACAGCAACCCACTGGGGTTTTTTATTGGGACTAATACTTTTTGGAGATCTACGCAACAGGCTCACTCGAGCAATACAGAAAGTGCACTACGGAGTCCAGGAGGCCTTGGGAAGTGGCCACGCCCACTGGGGACTGACATCCAGATTTAAATGAGTTAATGGGCTGTTGGGCATTTACCATTCATGTGATAGCCTCTGAATAAGTGCTACGCACGAAACGCGTCAGGCTATGATGTTTTACTACATGCTGTGGGGTGTTTTCATCTTCGCTGTTGCAGCTCCCATTAAAATTGTGCAAGCGGAACTAACCAGTGTGAAGGCGCCTCTGTGAGGGTAACTTTTTTTGTGGATAAATTACGGCTAATCCAGCCGTGGAGGAGCCCTGCCGCCCAACGCGGACCTGAGGCGACGCCAACCGGCGTGCGCCGTTTTCAGGACTGGTGCTGACAATGGAAGCTTTCATGTGCAGCAACGTTTATTGAACAAGGCACAGCAACCCACTGGGGTTTTTATTCGGACTAATACTTTTTGGTGATCTACCCAACAGGCTCACTCGGGCAATACAGAAAGTGCACTACGGAGTCCAGGAGGCCTTGGGAGGTGGCTACGCCCACTGGGGACGGACATCCAGATTTAAATTAGTTCACAGACTGTTGGGCATTTACCGTTCATGTGATAGCCTTTGAAGAAGTGCTACGCACGAAACGCGTCAGGCTATGATGTTTTACTACATGCTGTGGGGTGTTTTCATCTTCGCTGTTGCAGCTCCCATTAAAATTGTGCAAGCAGAACTAACCAGTGGGAAGGCTCCTCTGTGAGGGTAACTTTTTTTGTGGATAAATTACGGCTAACCCAGCCGTGGAGGAGCCCCGCCGCCCAACACGGACCTGAGGTGTCGCCAACCGGCGTGCGCCGTTTTCGTGACTGGTGCTGACAATGGAAGCTTTCACGTGCAGCAACGTTTATTGAACAAGGCACAGCAACCCACTGGGGTTTTTTATTGAGACTAATACTTTTTGGTGATCTACCCAACAGGCTCACTCGAGCAATACAGAAAGTGCAGTACGGAGTCCAGGAGGCCTTGGGAAGTGGCCACGCCCACTGGGGACGGACATCCAGATTTAAATTAGTTCACGGACTGTTGGGCATTTACCATTCATGTGATAGCCTTTGAAGAAGTGTTACGCATGGAACACGTCAGGCTATGATGTTTTACTACATGCTGTGGGTGTTTTCATCTTCGCTGTTGCAGCACCCATTAAAATTGTGCAAGCGGAACTTACCAGTGTGAAGGGTCCTCTGTGAGGGTAACTTTTTTTGTGGATAAATTACGGCTAACCCAGCCGTGGAGGAGCCCCGCCGCCCAACGCGGACCTGAGGCGACGCCAACCGGCGTGTGCCGCTGTCGGAACTGGTGCTGACAATGGAAGCTTTTACGTGCAGCAACATTTATTGAACAAGGCACAGCAACCCACTGGGGTTTTTTATTGGGACTAATACATTTTGGTGATCTACGCAACAGGCTCACTCGAGCAATACAGAAAGTGCACTACGGAGTCCAGGAGGCCTTGGGAAGTGGCCACACCCACTGGGGATGGACATCAAGATTTAAATGAGTTCACGGACTGTTGAGCATTTACCATTCATGTGATAGCCTTTGAAGAAGTGCTACGCACGAAATGTGTCAGGCTATGATGTTTTACTGCCTGCTGTGGGGTGTTTTCATCTTCGCTGTTGCAGCTCCCATTAAAATTGTGCAAGCAGAACTAACCAGTGTGAAGGCTCCTCTGTGAGGGTAACTTTTTTTGTGGATAAATTACGGCTAACCCAGCCGTGGAGGATCCCGCCGCCCAACGCGGACCGGAGGCGACGCCAACCGGCGTGCGCCGTTGTCGGGACTGGTGCTGACAATGGAAGCTTTCACAAGCAGCAACGTTTATTGAACAAGGCACAGCAACCCACTGGGGTTTTTTATTGGGACTAATACTTTTTGGGGATCTACGCAACAGGCTCACTCGAGCAATACAGAAAGTGCACTACGGAGTCCAGGAGGCCTTGGGAAGTGGCCACGCCCACTGGAAACTGACATCCAGATTTAAATGAGTTAATGGGCTGTTGGGCATTTACCATTCATGTGATAGCCTCTGAATAAGTGCTACGCACGAAACACGTCAGGCAATGATGTTTTACTACATGCTGTGGGGTGTTTTCATCTTCGCTGTTGCAGCTCCCATTAAAATTGTGCAAGCGGAACTAACCAGTGTGAAGGCGCCTCTGTGAGGGTAACTTTTTTTGTGGATAAATTACGGCTAATCCAGCCGTGGAGGAGCCCCGCCGCCCAACGCGGACCTGAGGCGATGCCAACTGGCGTGCGCCGTTTTCAGGACTGGTGCTGACAATGGAAGCTTTCATGTGCAGCAACGTTTATTGAACAAGGCACAGCAACCCACTTGGGGTTTTTATTGGGACTAATACTTTTTGGTGATCTACGCAACAGGCTCACTCGAGCAATACAGAAAGGTCACTACGGAGTCCAGGAGGCCTTGGGAAGTGGCCACACCCACTGGGGACTGACATCCAGATTTAAATGAGTTCACGGACTGTTGGGCACTTACCGTTCATGTGATAGCCTTTGAAGAAGTGCTACGCACGAAACGCGTCAGGATATGATGTTTTACTACATGCTGTGGGGTGTTTTCATCTTCGCTGTTGCAGCTCTCATTAAAATTGTGCAAGCAGAACTAACCAGTGTGAAGGCTCCTCTGTGAGGGTAACTTTTTTTGTGGATAAATTACGGCTAACCCAGCCGTGGAGGAGCCCCGCCGCCCAACGTGGACCTGAGGCGTCGCCAACCGGCGTGCGCCGTTTTCGTGACTGGTGCTGACAATGGAAGCTTTCACATGCAGCAACGTTTATTGAACAAGGCACAGCAACCCACTGGGGTTTTTTATTGGGACTAATACATTTTGGTGATCTACGCAACAGGCTCACTCGAGCAATACAGAAAGTGCACTACGGAGTCCAGGAGGCCTTGGGAAGTGGCCACACCCACTGGGGACAGACATCCAGATTTAAATTAGTTCACGGACTGTTGGGCATTTACCATTCATGTGATAGCCTTTGAAGAAGTGTTACGCACGGAACGCGTCAGGCTATGATGTTTTACTACATGCTGTGGGTGTTTTCATCTTCGCTGTTGCAGCACCCATTAAAATTGTGCAAGCGGAACTTACCAGTGTGAAGGGTCCTCTGTGAGGGTGACTTTTTTTGTGGATAAATTACGGCTAACCCAACCGTGGAGGAGCCCCGCCGCCCAACGCGGACCTGAGGCGACGCCAACCGGCGTGTGCCGCTGTCGGGACTGGTGCTGACAATGGAAGCTTTTACGTGCAGCAACATTTATTGAACAAGGCACAGCAACCCACTGGGGTTTTTTATTGGGACTAATACATTTTGGTGATCTACGCAACAGGCTCACTCGAGCAATACAGAAAGTGCACTACGGAGTCCAGGAGGCCTTGGGAAGTGGCCACACCCACTGGGGACAGACATCCAGATTTAAATGAGTTCACGGACTGTTGAGCATTTACCATTCATGTGATAGCCTTTGAAGAAGTGCTACGCACAAAATGTGTCAGGCTATGATGTTTTACTACATGCTGTGGGGTGTTTTCATCTTCGCTGTTGCAGCTCCCATTAAAATTGTGCAAGCGGAACTAACCAGTGTGAAGGCTCCTCTGTGAGGGTAACTTTTTTTGTGGTTAAATTACGGCTAACCTTGCCCTGGAGGAGCCCCGCCGCCCAACGCGGACCTGAGGCGACGTCAACCGGTGTGCGCCGTTGTCGGGACTGGTGCAGACAATGGAAACTTTCACGTGCAGCAACGTTTATTGAACAAGGCACAGCAACCCACTGGGGTTTTTTTATTGGGACTAATACATTTTGGTGATCTACGCAACAGGCTCACTCGAGCAATACAGAAAGTGCACTACGGAGTCCAGGAGGCCTTGGGAAGTGGCCTCGCCCACTGGGGACGGACATCCAGATTTAAATGAGTTCACGGACTGTTGAGCATTTACCATTCATGTGATAGCCTTTGAAGAAGTGCTACGCACGAAACGCGTCAGGCTATGATGTTTTACTACATGCTGTGGGTGTTTTCATCTTCGCTGTTTCATCTCCCATTAAAATTGTGCAAGCGGAACTAACCAGTGTGAAGGCTCCTCTGTGAGGGTAACTTTTTTTGTGGATAAATTACGGCTAACCCAGCCGTGGAGGAGCGCCGCTGCCCAACGGAGACCTGAGGCGACGCCAAACGGCGTGCGCCGTTGTGGGACTGGTGCTGACAATGGAAGCTTTCACGTGCAGCAACGTTTATTGAACAAGGCACAGCAACCCACTGGGTTTTTTTTATTGGGTCTAATACATTTTGGTGATCTACGCAACAAGCTCACTCGAGCAATACAGAAAGTGCACTACGGAGTCCAGGAGGCCTTGGGAAGTGGCCACTCCCACTGGGGACGGACATCCAGATTTAAATGAGTTCACGGACTGTTGAGCATTTACCATTCATGTGATAGCCTTTGAAGAAGTGCTACGCACGAAACGCGTCAGGCAATGATGTTTTACTACATGCTGTGGGGTGTTTTCATCTTCGCTGTTGCAGCTCCCATTAAAATTGTGCAAGCGGGACTAACCAGTGTGAAGGCTCCTCTGTGAGGGTAACTTTTTTGTGGATATATTACGGCTAACCCAGCCGTGGAGGAGCCCGGCAGCCCAACGCCGACCTGAGGCGACGCCAACCGGCGTGCGCCATTGTCGGGACTGGTGGTAAAAATGGAAGCTTTCACGTGCAGCAACGTTTATTGAACAAGGCACAGCAACCCATTGGGGTTTTTTATTGGGACTAATACTTTTTGGTGATCTACGCAACAGGCTCACTCGAGCAATACAGAAAGTGCACTACAGAGTCCAGGAGGCCTTGGGAAGTGGCCACGCCCACTGGGGACGGACATCCAGATTTAAATGAGTTCACGGACTGTTGGGCATTTACCATTCATGTGATAGCCTTTGAAGAAGTGCTACGCACGAAACGCGTCAGGCTATGATGTTTTACTACATGCTGTGGGATGTTTTCATCTTCGCTGTTGCAGCTCCCATTAAAATCATGCAAGCGGAACTAACCAGTGTGAAGGCTCCTCTGTGAGAGTAACTTTTTTTGTGGATACATATATATGCAGGTATTTAACCGTATCCTGCAACATTTGCGTGCCATTGTCAATACGGACCACAACTACCCTGTTGCCCGACATTTTAATCTGGTACACAACAATAACTTAAAAGATTTAACTTATTTTGTTATTGATGCAGTCCCGAAGTTACCCAGAGGGGGAAACAGAGAAAGGAAGTTGCGCCAATTAGAGACACATTACATCCTGACACTTGACACTAAGATGCCAAATGGGTTGAATACGAGTGAAGACTTGCACAATTTTTTGTAAAGGGTTATGATTATGTCAGTATTCAGTACCCACCCGGGCATCTCTGCATGAACCTGTTTGGATTGGCCATGGATAATGAAATGAACTGTACAGTGAAACATGTATATATATTTTTTATCCAAGGGGCTTTTTTTATCCGACTAATGAGACCTTGTTATTAACCCCCGTTTTACCTTGTTTAGCCAACATCTCAGGTTTTAACTGGTTTTATGGGAATGTTATGACTCTGTTTTAGTCGGTTTTATGGAAGCTATTCTTTGGGTATTATGTATATTTATATGTATAGTTATATTAATATTTACATCATTTATGTTTCATCAATCACTCATTATGCTGCTATCTCTTGGTACTGTAACTGCGCATTTGCACATCTTTTCCTTGCTGGATTCAACCTTGCACTTTATATTAACACCAATCTAAATGTTAATGTATTAACAACAGTGCAGTCAGGCATGGTCACCTATGCTACATGTTTCTTACAACATATCTTCTCGTTCTAAGCGTCACCCTCACTGGGTTTAGGTATATCTTGCATTTTATGCTATTGATTTGTAGCCTATATATTCACATTTTGAGAAATTACCGGCTGCCCCAAACCTGTACCATTGAAGCTATGATGTTTGAATAGCTACAATTTTATGTGTCACGAACAGCACTTTATACTGCACTTGCACTTTCACTTCAGCACCCCAACTCCTTATGGCAGGCTTTGCAATTTTTAATAGGATCCTGCATTAACAGAGATGTCATGAATCTGAATTGTACTGTTACTGCTTATTATCCTAATAATTTTCGGCCACTTGGCTTTACGTTAAGGAATTGAATTGCATTTACTTCAAATACTATTTATGTGTGGCCACTACATTAGGCATTTCTTTGTATCAATATGTACTTGTTCTAATGCCCATTTGGCGCCATATAGTATGCTTTCTATGTCTGTTACCATAGGAGGAGTGGCTAATTGTATAGCACGTTACTATTTAAGACACACTAATACCTTTGCACGTCATGTGATCAAGACCGGGGTAACCCGGTCGAAACGCGTCATGCAGTGGAGATCCTTTGTACAATAAAGCACTTATTCAACTGAAAGCTGTTAGTGGTCAGTACCTGATTTTCCGTCCGTAAGGAAAAGGAACTTGGCTCAGGATTTGCAAGCTCATATATATATATATATATATATATATATATATATATTCCTCCAAAACGGTTCCCTTACACCGGGAAATGCAGCGCTCATCACGGGTGCGGCTCCCTGCGGCAGAACCACGCCGCTCAATATTTTCACACAATCCTTCAGCCAGAAGGAAAAAGGGGACGCACTCCCGTAGTTCAGTGCAACGATAATTGTATTCCTTTAGTTGTTCATTCATCGGGATAGCAAGAACGATCTACGCGTTTCGGTTTTACAAAAACCTTGTTCACGTTGATCGTGAACAAGGTTTTTGTAAAACCGAAACGCGTAGATCGTTCTTGCTATCCCGATGAATGAACAACTAAAGGAATAAAATTATCGTTGCACTGAACTACGGGAGTGCGTCCCCTTTTTCCTTCTGGCTGAAGGATTGTGTGAAAATATATATATATATATATATATATATATATATATATTATCTACTGGCGGTCGCCAGTAGATAGTTATAGTTAAGACCTATTTTCCATAGGAAATCCGCAACATTCTATTTGAAATAACGTTGGCGCCGGTTGACGAATCTTCGCGAAAGCTTCCAACTAGTTGGGGCGCTCCGGTCCGCTCCTATCCTGAAAGTCTTGGGGTGATACGTCAAGCGGGGGCCGAGAGAAAAGGGGGGTCCCAAAACGCGTTTTCCCCATTCATTTTTCCATAGGAACCGTTCATCGCGGCTACAGCCCGAACTGCTGAACGGAATTACACCAAATTTGGCAAAGATGTAGCCCTTGGTTCAGTGTCGTGCCTTTTGCTTAAATGGTGTAAATCCGTTCAGTAGTTCCTGAGAAAATCAAAAGTAAAGTCACATATATATCTATGGCCGAGTAGGGTCCGCGTACCCTCCTGATCACGAGCTGCATGCTAATTGGCTGTCAACACTCCAAATCAGGAAGTGTTGGCAGCCATTTTGTCCCTCGGTAGAACCAAGGGACAGAAACAAGTGCTCAAAGCGCAAAAAGGGGGCAGGGTAGAAACACCCTGACCCCTAGGTCTGCTCAGGGGTCCCACAAGGACTCCCTGGGCAGAAAAAGCTTTTTTTTTTTTAAATCGGCGGTATGCGCTTAGGGTGCGCGGATCCTGCCGAGAAAAAAAGAAACAAGTGCGCAAAACGCACAAAGGGGGAAGGGTAGAAACACCCTGACCTCCTAGGTCTGCTCAGGGGTCCCACAAGGACCCCTGGGCAGAAAAAAGCATTTAAAAAAGAAAAATCGGCGGCATGCGCTTAGGGTGCGCGAATCCTGCCGAAAAACCCAAAAACGAAGCGCGGTCTCCCGCGCTTCGTTAGCTATTGGCCCCGGGTGGGCCAAGTCCCGGGGGCATGCGGGGGGTTATTTATAATATGTGGGGGGGCCTCTAAGGCCCCCCCAAGCCCCGGGGACCGCCACCCCCCGGGTCTTTAAAAATAAATGGAGCCACAGCCCCGGGGACCGCCACCCCCCGGTGCTTCTTTTTTAAAAATTAATAGTACCTGTGTGGGGGGGCTCAAGCCCCCCCACATGCCCCGGGGACCACCACCTCCCCGGGGCTTTAAAGACATGGGAGGGGGCCACGTGGCCCCTCCCGAGCCTGTGGTGGCCCTGGGGACCACCACCCCCAGGGCCGGCTCCTGCAGTGTCCCGGGGTGCCCACCCCGGGACACTGCTGTTTGCAATGGCAGGACGGAGCCTCGCGGCTCCCGTCCTGTCATTGCAAACTGCTTTGCTTCATTGAAGCGAGAGCAGGAAACCTGCTCTCGCTTCAATGAAGCAGCAGAATTGCTTTTCCATAAGGGGAGCTGCATGTCAGCAGCTCCCCTTATGGAAAGCAATGCCGGCTCCTGCAGGACGCGGGGAGCCGGCGGGACTGTGCGGGGATTGGGGACCCCCCCACAGTCCCCAACCGGAGGCCAGGCCCCGGGGGATGGGGTCCCTGGGGCCATTAGTGGTGTGGGAGGGGGGCCACGCAGCCCCCCTCCCCATAAAGAAAATTAAAAAAACGTTAAGGCCGGCCCCGGGGATGGGGTTCCCGGGGCCTTAAATGGCATGAGGAGGGGGCCACGCAGCCCCCTCCAAAAATGTAAATAAAAAAACAGTGTGCATGCCCCGGGGATGGGGTCCCCGGGGCCAATAGAGGCCCAGGGAAGGGGGCCACGCGGCCCCCTTCCCCTTTTGTTTAAAAAAAATAAAAAGAAAGAAAATCATCAGGCCCCGGGGGATGGGGTCCCCGGGGCCAAAGTGGCCAACGGAAGGGGGCCACGCAGCCCCCTCCCATACAAAAAAAGACCGGCATTGTGCCGGAGGCCCCGCCCCTCTCTGCAGCAGTCTGCAAACGCGCCCCCTGGCGTGTTTGCAGATGGGGAACGATCCCCTTGAATACTGGGGTCTCTGAGCCAACTAGCCCACCAGGAACCTCCAGTATGCGCCAGGGGGCTGCGTTGCAGAGAGGTGTACGGAGGCCATGCCCCTTTTTACACCTCTCTGCAACGCAGCTCTGTGGCACTTTTTGGAGGTACATGGTGGGCTAGTTGGACTCCAGGGACCCTCAGGATTCAAGGGGACTTAATCCCCCAACATAAAACGCGCCACGCACAGTGGTGAAGGGAGGGGGCGGGGCTTCAGGTGACATGTGTGCAAACAGGCCCCGTGGCGCGTTTTAAGATGGGGAATTAAATCCCCTTGAATACTGGGGGTCCCTGGGGGCCAACTAGCCCACCAGGAACCTCCAGTAAGCGCCACGGAGCTGCGTTGCAGAGTGTTGTAAAAAGGGGCGTGGCCTCTGTACACCTCTCTGCAACGCAGCCCCCTGGCGCATACTGGAGGTTCCTGGTGGGCTAGTTGGCCCCTAGGGACCCTCGGAATTGAGGAGGAATTAATACTCCAACTTAAAACGCGCCACAGGGTGTGTTTGCAGACATGTCATCTCAGGCCCCACCCCCTTCCTTCACCATTGTGCAAATATTCCTCTAAAATCAGCAGAACTACGAATTCCGATTTACTCACCTGTTATCAGGAGAGACCTCAGTGCTGCATCTTTGAGCCCAGTACTGATCCTGAAAAGTAATTCTAACCGTACTTACCAGTAACTTGAATTTCCTTCCATAGGCTAACATTGACTGGTTTCACTTGGAAATTCTTCCAAGTGTGGAGTTTTGTAACTTTATAATATTCCTCTGAAATCAGCTGAACTACGAATTCCAATTTACTCACCTGTTATCAGGAGAGACCTCAGTGCTGCATCTTTGAGCCTAGTACAGATCCTGAAAAGTAATTCTAACCGTACTTACCAGTAACTTGAATTTCCTTCCGTAGGCTAACATTGACTGGTTTCACTTGAAAATTCTTCCAAGTGTGGAGTTTTGGAACTTTATAAAATTCCTCTAAAATCAGCCGAACTACGAATTCGGATTTACTCACCTGTTATTAGGAGATAACCCAGTGATGCATCTTTTAGCCCAGCACTGACCCTGAAAAGTAATTCTAACCGTATTTACCAGTAACTTGTATTTCCTTCCATAGGAATCCATTGTCTGGTTTTCAGCAGAAAAGTTTCAAAGTGTCGATTTTCACAAACTACAAATATTCCTTAAAAATCACCTGTATGACTTAAACGCATTCTTTCAACTGTTTACAGGAGATGCACCAGTGCTGGATCCAGGATCCACCACTGAGTAAGAAAAAGTAACGATAACACTACTTACCTGCTAAGTGAATTTCCTCCCATAGGATAACATTGGTGATTCTATGTGAAAAAGTTTCTAAGTGTCAACTTTTAAAATACAATAATATTCCTTAAAAATCACTACTGTAACCAAAACGCTTTTACTCAACTGTTTACAGGAGATGTCCCAGGACTGAATCTAGGATCCAGTCCTGTGGTTAGAAAAGTAATCCATAAAGTAACTAATTGCATTTAACTTGAAATTCACATTGAGCTCAATGTTGCATTGTGTTTGAAATTGTGTTGCCCATTGCAACAACTGTAACTACTGTACTTAAAAGTCTATTGCCTATTTGCAAAGTATTTAAACTAAAGTAATTCATTCTGAGAAAGTATATTTTGTAATGTAATGTATAATGTAATTACAATGTAATTTAAAAAATAAAATATCTAAAAATAAATAGTTTAAAAAAATGTAGTAAATCAGTATCAAAAAAATAAATATAACAATTAATACATTTAAAAATTGTCATTTACAAAACCTTTGAAATTCACTGAAAAAACCATAGGTTTCAGGCACATTATAGTTAGAAATTAGTATTTAAAAAACCTTTGAAATTCACTCAAAAAACCATAGGTTTCAGACACGTTATAGTTAGAAAGTAGCATTTAAAAAACCTTTGAAATTCACTGAAAAAACCATAGGTTTCAAACATGTTATAGTTAGGAATTAGCATTTAAAAAACCTTACAAATTCACTGAAAAAACCATAGGTTTCAGGCACGTTATAGTTAGAAATTAGCATTTAAAAAACCTTACAAATTCACTGAAAAAACCATAGGTTTTAGGGACAGTTATAGTCAGGTGGACATTGCACTCGTACAAAACCCGTGAAATTCCCCCGTTATAGTTAGTTCAGGTAACTATAACTCGCGCCCCCGCAATGCACTGCTGATGACGTCACATATTACATCACTCATGACATGGTCAGTGACATCACTGATTACATCACTGATGACATCTCAAATAACATCACTGATGACATCACTGATGACATCATCCATGTGATAATTTGATGCATCTTCTCACACCCTAATATAACTTTTGATACACCCACTGTAAATTACAGACTGCCATTGTCAAAACCATAGACACTCCAACACCAATTACTATATACACACTCACTGATTCTTAGGTCTACACACACACATCTACTCACTCACCCGTACAGTCACTCATACTTATAGTCACTCAGTACAGGACTATTATATGCACTCATACACCTATATAGACACTCACACACCGCCACTCATCCATAGAGGTACTCACACACCTAGTCAGTCATGCAAAAAATGAA
This sequence comes from Calotriton arnoldi, assembly GCA_963921515.1. Taxonomy (NCBI): domain Eukaryota; kingdom Metazoa; phylum Chordata; class Amphibia; order Caudata; family Salamandridae; genus Calotriton; species Calotriton arnoldi. The sequence goes on from CAWUFW010008852.1 coordinate 103,829, forward strand.
GCACACACCCATTTACTCACCTATACAGTTATACACACACCAGCTCACTTACTCATACAAATACTAAGGGTGGGCGGCAAATTCCGTTCCGCTCGCGGAACTTGCGAAATTTCGGCATTTCCGCGTTCCGCGCGGAACGCGGAAATGTCGAAACTTCCGCGATCCGCGGCGGAACGGAATTTGGGTGCATGAAGCACTTACAGATTTAAATAAAGCAGGTGCCTGAGTTGAAGCTCAAATTCTGTAACGCATTAATCAGCACAAAAAATTCGTGAGCAAGGTCGAGGCTAAGCAGGAGTGCTTTCTGCCCAGATCTACCGCCAAACATTAGCTGTAATCCCTGATGGAGGTCTTTGCATCCTTGATTTTCTCGAGCGCAATCCCCGTGTAGGTCCAGTGGCCAGGAGGTTCTTTCTCCTCATCTGCTGCTCAGATCGTGCTCTGACCCTTTATAAACAAGATGCATGTGAACTCGCATGGATGCCCCGCCCATTTTGCCCCGCCCCACATACACTAGCGGTATGCAACGTCTTCCCGCCCTTTCCCCACTATGATGGACAGCTTACTCAAAGGACCCCGGCGCCTTTCCGGCGCGGTGGCAAAGTTACAGACACACAGGTCACTGGGGACAATTCTTCTGGTCCTTTACGCTGCTGTAGTGTAGGAAAGGCACTGTACATTTACCCAACGAGGTAGCACTTACTGATTAGCCAGTAGAAAGTACTCCAGTTGAGTAGAGGTATTGCACAAAACGGTGGCATCTTCGTGGATAAATATGCAGGGCAGGTGTGCAGAATTCGTGAGCGTGGTTAAGCAGATGTGCCTTCTCTCCATTTCCAACGTGAAAAGTTAGCTGTAATCCTTGATGGAGGTCTTTGCATCCTTGATTTTCTCGAGCGCAATCCTCGTGTAGAATTCGTGAGCGTGGTTAAGCAGATGTGCCTTCTCTCCATTTCCAACGTGAAAAGTTAGCTGTAATCCTTGATGGAGGTCTTTGCATCCTTGATTTTCTCGAGCGCAATCCTCGTGTAGAATTCGTGAGCGTGGTTAAGCAGATGTGCCTTCTCTCCATTTCCAACGTGAAAAGTTAGCTGTAATCATTGATGGAGGTCTTTGCATCCTTGATTTTCTCGAGCGCAATCCTCGTGTAGAATTCGTGAGCGTGGTTAAGCAGATGTGCCTTCTCTCCATTTCCAACGTGAAAAGTTAGCTGTAATCATTGATGGAGGTCTTTGCATCCTTAATTTTCTCGAGCGCAATCCTCGTGTATAATTCGTGAGCGTGGTTAAGCAGATGTTCCTTCTCTCCAATTCCAACGTGAAAAGTTAGCTGTAATCCTTGATGGAGGTCTTTGCATCCTTGATTTTCTCGAGCGCAATCCTCGTGTAGTTCCTGTGACCAGGAGGTTCCTTCTCCTCATCTGCCGCTGAGATACTGCTCTGACCCTTTATAAACAAGAGGCATATGAACTGGCCTAGAAGACCCGCCGTTTGGCTTGGCCCCGCCCCACATACACTAGCGGTATTCAACGTCTTACCGACCTTTCCCCAGAATGATGGACAGCTTAATCAAAGGAATCCGGTGCTTTCGGCGCGGTGGCAAAGTTACAGATACACAGGTCACTGGGGACAATTCTTCTGGTACTTTACGCTGCTGTAGTGTAGGAAAGGCACTATACATTTACCCAACAAGGTAGCACTTACTGATTAGCCAGTAGAAAGTACTCCAGTTGAGTAGAGGTATTGCACAAAACGGTGGCATCTTCGTGGACAAATATGCAGGGCAGGATTCATTCTGGGACGATGCTCGTCTGCCCCTGAGAGTGACCCTGCATAGATTACAACGGGCGCAACGAAATCTCCGCAAGCACGCAAAATTCCACGTGCTCGCGGAGATTTCTTGCCGTTTCGCGGAATTTTGCGGAATGCAACTCCGCAAATTCCGCCCACCCCTAACAAATACTAGCACATTCTTACGCTCTTATACAATCTCTGATACAAGCACACACTCATCCATACAGTCACTCTCACAATCACACACTCTCGCTTATAGCTATTTATATACTCCAACACACATATATACTGCCTTTCACATACGTAGTTACTCACACATGTACCACTGGGACATACATTCACTCACTAACACACTCTTACACACACTTACCCACCCATACAGTCTATCACAGATGCACTCTTGAAACCATCCACCCAGTGAATCACCCACTCACACATCTATGCACAGAGTCGCACACGCCCCACCCACACAAACACTCAGGCACCCATAGAGATACTCAGCCAACCAATCAATAACTCATATAGACACTCATGTAGCTATTCACAAACCCATGCTGCCACTTACACAGCAACAGACAGACGGATACAGACATTCACCCAGTTTAGTCACTAACCCATGCATTCAGTAAGATACGTTTAATCACTCACTTATAGAGTTAGTCACGCACCTACTAAATCATCCATTCAGACACTTATACACCCACTCATTCTTCAATACGCCTTTCCCTATATATATTAAACATATTTAAACTTTACAGAAACACACAGTCACTGGATGATGTCATTTGAGATGTCATCAGTGATGTCATCAGTGATGTCACTGACCATGTCATGAGTGATGTAATATGTGACGTCATCAGCAGTGCTTTATGGGGCGCGAGTTATAGTTACCTGAACTAACTATAACGGGGGAATTTCACGGGTTTTGTACGAGTGCAATGTCCAACTAACTATAACTGTCCCTAAAACCGATGGTTTTTTCAGTGAATTTGTAAGGTTTTTTAAATGCTAATTTCTAACTATAACGTGCCTGAAACCTATGGTTTTTTCAGTGAATTTGTAAGGTTTTTTAAATGCTAATTCCTAACTATAACATGTCTGAAACCTATGGTTTTTTCAGTGAATTTCAAAGGTTTTTAAATGCTAATTTCTAACTATAACGTGTCTGAAACCTATGGTTTTGAGTGAATATATATATATATATATATATATATATATATATATATATATATATATATACATTACCTACTGGCAGGACCGCAGAGAGACATTACGCCCTCGCAAAATAATACAACTACCAAACAAAGACTTAACCGCAGGCGTAGAGAAAGACGCAAGTGCAACAAATGGCACCAACAGCAATGTCAAAAAACACACTACAAAAAAAGATGGAATCGCAAGTAACATCCAATATATCAAACCAAAACAGAACTGTCATCAATCTGTCCACAATGAGTCTAAATGAAGCAGAGACTAAGTTGCTGGAATTGGGTTTGTCTTATTGTCCACCAAACAATTTTGATTATGCCCAAACTCGAGTGGATGTATATAAGTTTGTGCGAAAATTAAAACTTAGGAAATTCCATACCAACAAATCCAAAGACTGTAACTCTAGCAATGCAACTCCAACAAATGCCAAAAGCAACCTAACAGCTGCAGATGCAGATCTACTAAGCAACCTACAGGAATTGGAAAATGAAGGCATTGAAGGAGTAGTTAGTGATGCAACTACTAACCTCACAACATATGGCACTGTCCACACCAACTTCAAGCCTAAATCTACATTCCAACCGATTACTCTCAGAGACTCATTGGATATTTTTAATGATCTAGTCACTGCAGAAATAAAAAGATTAAAAATACAAACCAGCAGAAGCAAACAACGACAAAATTACCAACAAATGGCATATAACCGACTCATGCAAAAACTACAGAAAAATGATCAAATTATAATCAGGAACTCTGACAAGGGTGGCAACATTGTTATATGGCCTAGAGATGACTATATTAAAGAAGCAACTCTACAATTGGGCGATACAAATTGTTATAAAAGAACTATTGTCCAAGTAGTACGTGCTTCATGGATTGAGTACTACTCTAAATTGAGTGCTTGGAGAAGCACTGGTTTGATTACTATGGATGAATATAAGTTCCTAAAAAATGAACACCCTGTAATGCCAACCATGTACTTTATCCCTAAATTGCACAAAAATGCTACCATTCCACCGGGTAGACCAATAATTTCAGCGATAGGGTTTTTTTTAGAAAACACTACCAAATATATTGATTTCTTTTTGCAAGATTTTGTTAAGAATCTTCCGTCTTTTGTGCAAGATACTGGTGATTTTTTGAGACAATTGGAATTGGTAGAATGGGAACAGAACTGCTTGTTAATGTGTTTAGATGTTACATCACTATACACCAGCATACATCACAAAGATGGCATCAAAGCAACACAATATTATCTGAACAGCAGACCTCTCCACCTTGCCCAACACAACAAAATGCTAATCTCCATGATCACATATTGTCTCAATAATAATTACTTTTTGTTCCAGAACCAAATCCTACAGCAGATCAGAGGAGTAGCTATGGGAGCTTGTTTTTCCCCTAGCTACTCCTGTCTGCATATGGGCTGGTGGGAGGAAGTAATCTTGAAAAATGAATTTAAATCAATCATTGATACTCAGGTAAAAGTCTGGCTACGCTATATCGACGACTTATTCGTGATATGGCGTGGTACAAAAGAATCTGCGCAGGATTTTGTACACAATCTAAATCAAAATAGCCTGAACCTACATTTTACAGCTACAATCAGTGACCAATCTGTATGCTTCCTAGACGTGGAGATATACATCAAAAACCACAAGATGGAGACAAAACTTTTTCGTAAACCCACGGCAGGCAATAGTTTGCTGCATGCTGGCAGTCATCATCCTCAGCATCTCATCCATAGTATACCCTATGGAGAGATGCTGAGAATACGACGCACATGCAGCAACAACCATGATTTGGAAGAGGCCCAACAACAGAGCAAGAACAGATTCCTAGAGAGGGGTATAACTCTAAGATCATTGATGAAGCCATCTCTAAAGCAAATAAAAAAGATCGAAGGGCTCTCATCAACAAAGATAGAACCACCAACATTCTCACAATGCAGGATAGCACGAATTCTAAAACCAGACTGATCCTGACATATAGTAAACAACAGAATACCTTGCGTGGAATCATTAATAAAATTGGTCGGTGGTACGAAGTGATCCCATTATCGGAACTTCACTACCTGTGAAACCTAGTATCACCTTTAGGAAATGTAGATCAATGAGGGACACATTAGTCAAGAACAGCCCGGAAATACCAACTACTAGAAATTGGTTAAATCAAATCAGAAAAGGTTTCTATAAATGTAACTGTTGTCGAGCGTGTCAATATGGGGTAAATACATCCTCATATATCTCTCCATTCACAAAGGATCCCATCAAAATAACCAAATACTTGACATGCAAGACAGAATATGTGGTGCATGTGTTGGGTTGATCACAAAAATCATGACAGAGTGCACACCAATTCCTTCGTATTTCAACAAACGTTCATTCTTTTCAATGTTTAGCGTGCATGCCCGGAATCGTGGACTGTCCGACCACGTAATTGAAACATCACTGAAGAAAGTGGGGCAGGTTAACACGCTGGACACGTTTGTGAACATAGCGTGTCCAACGTGTGACCTACAAACCACTAACAGCGTATATATGGAAGTGTTAAACAGTAATAAACATTTGTGATGAACTCGAGTAACTTTTTGGCATATTTGTTATGCACTCAAACGCTGTGCGTCCGGAGTGGGGTGTTAACCCGCCCCACTTTCTTCAGTGGTATGTGTTGGATTGCCCATGTGGACTGCAGTATGTGGGCAGCACTAAATTGCAGGCCCACAAACGCATACTGCAGCACATGCGGGCAATTACTAACAGTGATCCCTCATATCCACTCGCACGACACTTTAAAGAAAGGCATGCTAACAACCTTCAGGATTTTAGTTATTTCTTAATTGATTCCATTTTACCATTAAGAAGGGGAGGTGATCGAGAAGCGAAACTCAGACACCTCGAAACTAGATACATCCTCAATCTTGACACAAAAAATCCTAATGGACATAATTCAAGTGAGGATTTCTACACTTGGCTATAGTTAATCTGGGATCAGATTATACTAAATAGTTTCCACCAGAGAGAAAGAAATATATACATAGATATACTGTTTAGAATTCTCTAACTGTATTAGGATTTTTCTTTCTTTTTTATATGCTTTCTCTGCTCTAGGATTCTTTAATCAGCCAGCTGCCTAATTTTTAATTTTTTTTATATAATTGTAAAAATCATTCACTTATGTAATTTTATTTATTGACAATTTTATGAGAGATGGCTTTTGCGATCTTTTATGCAAATTTGTTCAATGTTTAGATTTGTTATTTAGCACTTTATTGACACTTTGCACTTTACACATAGATATTCTCAATTAGATAGGCAAGACGGACCCTGAACAATATACTAATATCTACATTGACATTGTATTTAGTAACTAACTACCTCATAAAAACATACAATGAATTTTATTACATTTCATTAGTATATATAAAGCAGTTTTTATTGAGGTTTTACTACAATTATATTTATGTATTTTAAATATTGTGGTTATATTGTATTTTACATCTATACTACTTATTTATTTATTTATCTCAGGTATTTATTAATGTATGTATTTATACATCGATTGCCGTATTTTTAACTAATTTAGTTACTTTAACATAGTATGTTGTTTATGCCTATGCAAGAATCTCATCACGTGTGGAGATGATCTGTCACTTTAAATATTGCACTGTGGCTCTAAACGCGCGTCATGTGATCAAGGCCGAGTTTGGCTGAAACGCGTCATGGCAGCATGGTGGCTCACTGAAAAATAAAGGAGAAACTTACACCAGTTTGGGTTCGTCTTCCGTTTTGTTTCCGCTGTGAGGAACGTTGAGGCGGAGTGTGGCGATATATATATATATATATATATACATTACCTACTGGTGGTCGCCAGTAGGTGGCTATAGTTAGGACCTCATTTCTATTCAAAAGCCGGTTTTCAGTTGCCTATATCTTTGGTGCCAGTTAACGAATCTTCATGAAATGCTCCTAAAAACTTTGACACTCACTTCAACTGCTGTCTGGAATTTTTCAGGGTGATCCATGCAGTGGCGTCCGAGAAAAAGGGGGAGTCCCAAAACAGCTTTTTACCCATGTTAATTCTTATAGGGTATTTGAAGAGTTCTACAGCCCGAACCACTGAACGGAATTACACCAAATTTAACAGGAAGCTAGATCTTGGTCCAGAGAAGTGCCTTTGGGTAGTTTGGTGTAAATCAGTTCAGTAGTTTTAAAGATATTAAGCAAAATCCAAATTTGTATATCTGAGGACGCGGATCCTCTGTGGATTCACCCGCACAGGATCCGCGTGTCCGCGCACCACACCAGGGACCAGAGTGACTGGCCGCACCTTCACCAAAAATTTGCTGCCACCATTTTGTTTGTTGTTAAAAGTTGTTTACAAAGTGAATAAAGCAGTCACGGTGGAGGTACCCTGACTCAATGGGTCTGTTAGAGGGGTCCCAGAGGAACCTATAAAGGCCAATAAATTGCCTTATACTGTGTTTTTCTCAATGTGTGGGAAATTGCAGATAACTTTAAGTGCTCAGCGTGAACCCCATCCCCTGTGGAACCGCAAATTCTGACGCAGCTCATCAGATGCCCGACCCCTTTGTCCACCACTCTGCAAACATGCCTCCTGGTACACTACTGGTTGGGGGATGAAGTCCCCTTGGATGCTGAGGGTCCATGGGGGCCAAGAACCCCTCCTGTTACCTCTAGGAAGTCCCACACCGGGGATTGCTGAGAGCTCATCGGAGGCCCTGTCCACTTTGTCCACCACTCTGTAAATGCACCTCCTGGTGTACTACTGGTGGGTGGATGAAGTCCCCTTGTAGGCTGAGGGTTCTTGAGGGCCAAGAACACCTCCTTTTACTACCAGTAAGTCCCACACAGAGGGATTGCTGAGAGCTGGTCAGAGGCCGACCCCTTTCTCCACCACTCTGCAAACGCACCTCCTGGTGCACTACTGGTTGGGGGATGAAGCCCCCTTGTATGCTGACAGTCCTTGGGGGCCAAGAACCCCTCCTGTTGCCGCCAGTGAGTCCTACACAGCAGAATTGCTGAGAGCTCATCAGAGGCCCCGTCCCCTTTCTCCACCACTCTGCAAACACGCCTAGTAGTTAACAAACCATAGAAATTAACTGAAAAAAGCAAAGGTTACAAGGATGTTATAGTTAGGCTCAGATTTCACTTGCACAAAACCAGTGAAGTGCAGCAGTTATAGTAACCTGAACTAACTATAACTTACACCCCCATAATGCACTGCTTATGATCTCACATATTACATCACTCAAGACTAGGCCTGGGCAGAGATCACGGATGACATCTCAAATGACATCACTGATAATATCACTCAATACATATTCCACAAAACCACTCACAGACTCACTCATACACCCACACAACCACTCACATGCCCATTCACAGACCCATACTTCAACTAACACACAAACTCACTCATCCTTTGAGAGACTAACACACCCACTCACTTACCCATACAGCTACTCACACAGCCACTCACTCACCCATACAGCTACTAACAGAGATACTCACTCACCCATACAGCTACTCAGACACCCATTCACTCACCCACACAACCACTTACATACCCATTCACACATCCATACAAGCCCACTCATTCACCTTTACAGCCACTCACGCAGACACTTAATGTACAATACAAGCACTCACACACCCACTCACTTACCCATACACCCACTCAAACAGCCACACACTCACCCATACACCCACTTATACTCCCAGTCACTCCCCAATAGAGCCATTCACACAGCCACTCAGTCACACTTATAGGCACTCATACACCCACCAATAGAGCCACTCACACACCCACCCATTAAGACACTCACACAGCCACTCACCCACCCATACAGACACCAACACATCCACTCACTCACCTATACAGCTACTAACACAACCACTCATTTACCCATACAGCTACTCACACACCCATGTATTCACCCATACAGACACTCACACACCCATACAGCCACTCAAACAGCCACTCACACACAGATTCACTCAGTCACACAGCCACTCAGATGACACATGATTGAAATAGTGTCACTCAGTAGTACACAAACAATAGTGGTCTAACTAATGTGGTAACTTGTAATGTATATATCTTTAAGTCTCAAAAACGTTTTAGAAACACTTACACTCACTGGATGATGTCATCAGGGATGTCATCAGTGATGTTATTTTAGATGTCATTAGTGATGTCACTGACCATGTCATGAGTAAGGGTGGGTGACAAATTCCGATGCGCCTGCGAGGTGCGCAGACTTTTGCCCATTCCATACTTTCCGTAGAGTGCGGAGTTCTAAAAAACTCTGCAAGACAGCACAGAGCAGAGTTTTCCTCTCGCACGACTCGCCAACATAAGATTGGCAAGCGCGAGCAAGGAAAATCATACTCTAGACAACCTCCTGGCAAGATTTCTCAATGCGGGCGGTCGTAGCAGGTCGCTACAATTCGCATTGAGAAACCTGCTGCTCGCGTTGAGGAAGCTGCCACTTGAGTAGAACATTTATTTGAGTGGCAGAGAGAAGCAGCGCCCTCTTGTGCTGCGCGTGGTGCCATGCGCACTGATTTTACAGCACAGGAAAAACTCCCAGAGCTAAAAATCAGCACGAGCAGCGTGACTTATCCCACTCCATCACTTGCGGATCTCCCTGGAGCCATGTGTTGCAAAACTCCATGAACTCTGCCCAGGCCTTGTCATGAGTCATGTAGTATGTGAGGTTATAAGCAGTGCTTTGCGGGGGCGTACGTTATAGTTAGCTCAGGTAACTATAACTGCTGAACTTCACTGTTTTTGTTCGGGTGAAATCTGAGCCTAACTATAATGTTCTATTAACCTTTGTTGTTTTTCAGTGATTATAAATATATATATATATATATATTCACTGAAAAAACCATAGGTTTTAGGGACAGTTATAGTTAGTTGGACATTGCACTCGTACAAAACCCGTGAAATTCCCCTGTTATAGTTAGTTCAGCTAACTATAACTCGCGCCCGCAATGCACTGCTGATGACGTCACATATTACATCACTCATGACATGGTCAGTGACATCACTGATGACATCACTGATGACATCTCAAATGACATCACTGATGACATCATCCAGTGACTGTGTGTTTCTGTAAAGTTTAAATATGTTTAATATATATAGGGAAAGGCGTATTGAAGAATGAGTGGGTGTATAAGTGTCTGAATGGATGATTTAGTACGTGAGTTACTGACTCTACAAGTGAGTGATTAAACATATCTTACTGAATGCATGGGTTAGTGACTAAACTGTGTGAATGTCTGTATCCGTCTGTTTGTTGGTGTGTAAGTGGATGCATGGATTTGCGAATAGCTACATGAGTGTCTATATGGGTTATTGATTGGTTCTCTGAGTATCTGTATGGCTGCCTGAGTGTTTGTGTGGGTGGGGTGTGTGTGACTCTATACATAGATGTGTGAGTGGGTGATTCACAGGGTGCATGATTTCAAGAGTGCATCTGTGATGGACTGCTTGGGTGGGTGGGTGAGTGTGTGTATGGGTGTGTTAGTGAGTGAATGTATATCTCAGTGGTACATGTGCGAGTAACTATATATGTAAAAAGCAGTATATATGTGTGTTAGAGTATTTAAATGGCTATAAGTGAGAGTGTGTTATTGTGAGAGTGGCTGTATGGATGCGTGTGTGCTTGTATCAGTTATTGTATAAGAGCGTAAGAATGTGCTAGTATTTGTATGAGTAAGTGAGCTGGTGTGTGTATAACTGTATAGGTGAGTAAATGGGTGTGTGATTAATTTTTTGCATGACTGACTAGGTGTGTGAGTACCTCTATGGATGAGTGGCGGTGTGTGAGTATTTATATAGGTGTATGAGTGCATATGATAGTCCTGTACTGAGTGACTGTAAGTATGAGTGACTGTACAGGTGAGTGAGTGGATGTGTGTGTAGACCTAAGAATCAGTGAGTGGGTATGTAGTTTTTGGTGTTGGAGTGTCTATGGTTTTGAGAATGGCAGTCTGTAATTTAGAGTGGGTGTATCAAAAGTTATATTAGGGTGTGAGAAGATGCATGAAATTATCACATGGATGATGTCATCAGTGATGTCATTTGAGATGTCATCAGTGATGTCATCAGTGATGTCACTGACCATGTCATGAGTGATGTAATATGTGACGTCATCAGCAGTGCATTGCGGGGCGCGAGTTATAGTTAGCTGAACTAACTATAACAGGGGAATTTCACGGGTTTTGTACGAGTGCAATGTCCAACTAACTATAACTGTCCCTAAAACCTATGGTTTTTTCAGTGAATTTCAAAGGTTTTTTAAATGCTAATTTCTAACTATAACTTGTCTGAAACCTATGGTTTTTTCAGTGAATTTCAAAGGTTTTTTAAATGCTAATTTCTAACTATAACGTGCCTGAAACCTATGGTTTTTTCAGTGAATTTCAAAGGTTTTTTAAATGCTAATTGTGAGAAGTTGGCCTGGCATATGCTGTCCACTAATTATAGTGGGCACCTTGCACCAGTCCAAATCGACTCTTATGGTAGGTAGGTTAAAGACAACCTTATTGAAAGCTATCCTAGTGGTAGCTGTGGAGAGCAGCCTTCAGGCTAAGTCTTGAAGGAATGTAAAGCAGCTTGTTTTACCAGTCTATAATCTCTTGAGTGATCAAATGAAAGAGCACCACACCAGGTATATATTCAAAATATATGTATTTATTACTAAACACACCCCTCTAGTCTCTTTATGAGGCTAGAGTTCGAAGTACATAGGTTATAAGATCTTAAATCACAGTAATAGCACAAATACACGTTTGGGCCCTAGGGGCGTACCAAACCATATACCAATAAAGTGGTATGCGAACCACGACTGAACTAGACACTAGGCCTAGAGCCTCTAGAAGTGCTTGGACCACAAGGAACCACCCAAGGTAGTGACACAGGGGACCCACGGGAGACGCGTGCAGTGTAAATACACAACCGCGATACGCCGTTAACTTCTATGGAGAAAGTCGGGATCGGGAAAATAGAGGAAAGGGACACTTAAAAGAGGACTAGGACAAAACCCTTTGAGATCTAGGACTTTGAAGAGTCTCTACCCACTGGAGCACCGGAGTACTCATGTTACCTCACCCAGGGAAGCCGGGTGCATAGGTGCCTTTCGGGGTCGGGTTTCGTCGTCGTTTCTTATGGCGAGCTGCTGCAAAGTGCTGCTGGCGACCAGGAGAAAAGTGTCCGGGTGGATCCAAGAGTGGATCGGAGTTCTGAAGAACCTGAAAGCAGAGGGGACAGAGTCTGGGTCACTAGCCAGTGACCAGGAGGGCGATGGACAGATGCCCACCGATGTCGAGTGCTTCAAGTTCATTGACGGTCGTCTTGACTCTTCAGCCACGAGGTCCGGGAGGCGTTGTCGGCGACCAGGAGCAGGATTCGGGCTGCTGCTCGATGTCTGTCGAGTGCAGAGGTGTCGGCGACCAGATTGGACCCAACAGGCCTTGGCAACGGCAAGTCTCGAGTAAGAGGTAGATCGTCGATGATGCAGACCAGCAAGGTCTGGGGAACTCACCCAGCAAGGGTAAGTGAGGGCAGGCCTGGAGCAACCAGACTGCCAAGTAAAGAAAAGATTGGCCTTCGGTAAGGGCTACTTAGCCAACGGGCTAGCGACCGCGAAGGAGCCTCGTGACGCCGCACGTGGAGCTGGCTTACAGGACACTTGTGGAGTGGGGGCCAGTGATCTTCGGTGCAGGTGGTGCTGGAGGCTAGGGCTACTCGGAGCCCAAAGCACGACTTCTTGAGAGACCCAGAAGATGGTGCCCTTGCAAATGTGCTCGGTGTCCAGGGGTCATGGTCTCACGTTACCCACGATAGCCACGGGCCTCAGCTTTGCTGGGGACTCAGGGTAGCCTCGGGGAAGTCTGAGAATCCACCTCTGGTGATGCGATGACTTCGGCGTCCGACGGGAGCTTCAGTGATGCGAACCGGACAGATGCTTCTTTGGTGCCTGCCAAGCAGGGAGTCACTCCTTGACCCCAAGGGAGATTCTTCAGTCCTCTAATCTTGTCGTAGAGCGTCGAAGGTCCAGGATTCCGTGTCAGAGTTTCGTCCAGGTATAATCTAATCTTGCTGTGGCAAGGGTTCCCCATTTTTAACTAGTAAAACAGGGAGGGACTAACTCTATGACCCCACCTATGGGAGGGTCAAGGGAGGGGTGGCTACACCCACTTCCCTTTGTCCAGTTTCACGCCAGAGCAGGGGCAGGTAGCCCCTGAGCTGGTTTGAACTGGCATATGCACAGAGGAGCCTTTTGCTCCCCAGTGCAGGACTTCAAAACACTCTAAGAGTGCACCCACCCAGCCCCAATACACATTATCCTGTCTGGGGAGGTGGTCACACCTCCCTGCAACAGGAAACCTATTGTCCAGGCCTCCCTGCCGGAGTTTCGTCCAGCAGCAGGAGGCCAGACTTGTGTCTGTGGCAGCAGCATCCATTTTGTGATGCCAGGGCTTCAGAAAGAAGTTACCGGGTAAGCCAGAGTTAACATGTCTTTCCCTCTAGAAGGGTGGAATGCTACCCCCGCCGCCAGGATTGGCGGGGGGTAGTATTCCAAGATGTTTGACACCAAACACGACATGTTTAGGTGCAGCCATTCCAAAGTTAGCATTTTACCGCGAGGATATAATGCGCTTAAGAGTATATGGTCAGGCTGCACTACAAACAGCATCAGAGATGGTCTCCGAACGCTGCAGAGGGGCCCTGCTCATGCAGGGGCACCCTCTCACATAGGAACCATGCACTCTGCCTTTAGGATTGATAAGGCCTGCCTTAGGAGTGACTTATAGGTTTCTAGGTGTGTATGTATTTCGTGATATAGGTAACCTATATCACAGTAAGGGGTGCATGCACCACCTTACCCAGGCTGCAGTAGCAGACCTGTGGTGTCAGTTTGGATGGCCTTCCAGGGGTGGCATAATACATGCTGCAGCCCCTGGCAGGCCTCTGAGGTACCTATGCCCTTGGTACATAGTATACCATATACTAGGGACTTATAAGGGCACTCCAGATCCCAATCAGAGATGTGCCTAAGGCACATGGAATCCATTTTACAGAGAAAGCAGATAGACTGGGGCCCTGAATAGCAGGATCCCAGTCCAACTAAGTCATAAACCAGCAAAACACCATAAAAAAGTGGGGGCAACCATATAGTCAGATTCCACCTTCCTACATAACCCCCCAAACGAAAGGAGATAAGGCTAACCTTGGCCAGTTGAGCCTATATTGACTAAGTGGCCATATAAGGAAGCACCTGCACTAGCATGGTTGCCCCCTATGTTATGGTCCACTAAGCAATCCCTCACCCTAAGGGTATGAGAGGGTCTCCACCATGGGGAATCACTACCTCTGGTGTGCTTAGGTAAAGTACAAGGCTGGTGAGGTGTCTGAGTAGGGAAGTGAGGCCCTAGGAATGTTGGCCTCAGTTTCCTCAGATCACTGGTCACCATGTATGCCTGTCTTTCCATGACTGAGTTGCACTTTGCTCTAAGGGTCAACCTTTGGCTGCCTACAGCTGGGGGTTGGGTCCCTTTGGATGGAACACTGGAGGGACATGGCAGGTTTGGAACCTTCTGGTCCCAGGTTTGCCCTTGCCTACCAGAGTCCTTCTGGGGAGGTCCCTACATAAAGGTATGGGGGATCCCTCAGTGTGTAGAGGAATTTTCACCTGGCTAGGGCTACTAGACTGGCTGCCCCTAATCTGCTGATGGGGGCTTCCTCTGGACAGGGGGCCCGGGGGTCCACTGACCTCCCTGACCTCTGCAGCCCTGGGCTGACTGAGGCAGGGTAGAGAGGGGCAGGTTACCTGCTCCAGACTGGGTACCACCGTGGAAGGGTCCTCTGCCATCAGGGGTGTGGCCAGGCCAGGCCTGACTACCTCTGTGGCAGTTCCTTCACTAGGGGTAGGGTCAGTTCCCTGAGGAGGCTGACCCTTACCTACTGTCTGGGGGAAGAAGACTTTTCTTCAACCCTTTTGCTCTCTTTTGGGGAGAGTGGGCCATTCTTTCAGGCTCCATCTCTCCAAAGTCTTGGGCTGGGGCTGTGGCCATCACAGCCCCACTAACCTTTGCAGGGACGCCCAACATCCTAAGATGGGTTTGGTGTTCAACTTCAGCCCAGGCTGAAATTTCCAAATCATTGCCCATCAGGCAATCTACAGGTAGGGTTGGGGACACTGCCACTCTTTTGGGCCTGTGACCCCCTCCCAGCTGAGATTGACTATGGCCATGGGGTGATCTGTTCTGACACCATCAATGTTGGTCACCTGGTATTTAAACTCAGGTAAAAGCTGGTGAGGGGGACTAGTTTCCCTGCCACCATGGTGACACTAGCCCCTGTGTCCCTAAATGCCACAGCTTTCTGACCATTAATCATTGGCTCCAGTCTGTACCTGCCCAATGCTATGGGACCCATGGTAAAGGTGGCAAATCCTATACCACCATCAGAGTCAGAGGAGTCTGTTGAGGGGTCCCTGTCTAAACTAGGGCCCACCTCTGTTCCTCTTGCAAAAGCACCCAACTTTTTGGGTGCACTACTCCCAACTGGAGGATTACTACTGGTAGTACCAGGAGGGGTGGTAGTAGTTGTGGGAGGAACATTTTCTTTATTGCCAATCCTGGGGCAACTGGGATCAGTTTTCCAGTGCCCAGGCTTTTACAGACATGGCAATATGGTTTCTTTTCAGGAGAGGAAGGAGTTTGGGACCCACCCCCAGAAGAGGAATTTTGGGGCCCTGTAGGGGACTTATCGTTAGATTTATCCCCACCTTTCTCTTGGGACTTAGTAGAATCTTTCTTCTGGTCACCACCCTGATTTCTAGTTTTTACTCTGGTTCTGACCCATTTGTCTGCCTTCTTTCCCAATTCTTGGGGAGAGGTCAGATCAGAGTCCACCAGATACTGGTGCAAAAGCTGGTTTTGACAATTATTAAGGATCTGCTCCCTCATAATCAAATTGTACAATCCTAAAAAGTCATGCACTTTGTTGCCATGTATCCAACCTTCCAGAGCCTTTGTAGCACAATCTACAAAATCAACCCAGTCTTGAGTCTGAGCTTTTTGGGTGTCTCTGAACTTCAACCTATACTGTTCAGTGGTTAGGCCAAACCCATCTATCAGAGCACTCTTCAAGACTGTGTAATTGTCAGCATCCTCTTCTCTTACAGTGAGGAGCTTGTCTCTACCTTTGTCTGCAAAGGAGAGCCACAAGATTGCTGCCCACTGCCTCTGGGGGACCTTCTGAACTTTACAGGCCCTCTCCAGTGCAGTTATCCATTTGTGGATGTCATCCCCACTCTGGTAGGGAGGGACAATCTTGTTTAGGTTTCTATGGTCATAAGACCTGTCCCTATCTCTAGGGATATTGCTGCCACCATGGGACTCTAGTCCCAACTTTCTTCTCTCCCTGAGGAGATCTAGGGATTCCCTATCTAAAGCCAGTTGCTTTTTCTGATTTCCAGCTGAGTTTCCTCATACCGGACCAGCCTGGCTCTCCTCTCATGAGAGGATTCCCTCCTGTGAGAGGAGACAGAGCTCCCTATAGAGGTGCCAGAGTGGTTAGACTCCTGAGAAGGAGATCTAGACTTCCTGGGCACACTCTTAATCCTTCCTGGGGGACAAAGAGGGCATCATTTTGATCATCCTCATCATCATCCACAGGAGGGATTGGGTTTTCCAGGTCAGGGTCATTGTCACCCTCCTGGCCAGTTTCAGAGGGGGGCTGGGGGTATTGGTACCCCTGGCCTCCTCCTCTTCTTCTGCCCCACCCTCAGCTCCTACCCCTTCAGTCCCTACAGGCTTACTAAGGTCATAAGCCACCAACAACTCCTTGAGGTGTTGGGTGGTGGGGCTTTGGCCTGTCCTTATTTTTCTCAAGTTGCATAAAGCTCTCAATTCCAAGAATGGGAGTGTATCATACTTGGAGGGTGGAAGCTCAATGGCTTCCTGCAAGGATTCTTTAGATCCTACCCTTAAAGACATTACTAGTGTGGTGTGGTGTATGCACTACCTACTCTAGTGTGGCCTACTAAACTCTCTTGAGTTGTAGAAAGGGTTGTGCTATCCCTTAACACACAACTCTAAGTTCAGTAGAACTTACTGTTATACTAAGCTTAAATTATATGTACCTTAGGTACCTTTAGTGGTTTTCAGTTGATCAATTCAATTGAGATTATCTGGTAAAACAATAGCAAGCTGGAATCCCACACGCTGCACACCAATGTGAGAAGTTGGCCTGGCATATGCTGTCCACTAATTATAGTGGGCACCTTGCACCAGTCCAAATCGACTCTTATGGTAGGTAGGTTAAAGACAACCTTATTGAAAGCTATCCTAGTGGTAGCTGTGGAGAGCAGCCTTCAGGCTAAGTCTTGAAGGAATGTAAAGCAGCTTGTTTTACCAGTCTATAATCTCTTGAGTGATCAAATGAAAGAGCACCACACCAGGTATATATTCAAAATATATGTATTTATTACTAAACACACCCCTCTAGTCTCTTTATGAGGCTAGAGTTCGAAGTACATAGGTTATAAGATCTTAAATCACAGTAATAGCACAAATACACGTTTGGGCCCTAGGGGCGTACTCAAACCATATACCAATAAAGTGGTATGCGAACCACGACTGAACTAGACACTAGGCCTAGAGCCTCTAGAAGTGCTTGGACCACAAGGAACCACCCAAGGTAGTGACACAGGGGACCCACGGGAGACGCGTGCAGTGTAAATACACAACCGCGATACGCCGTTAACTTCTATGGAGAAAGTCGGGATCGGGAAAATAGAGGAAAGGGACACTTAAAAGAGGACTAGGACAAAACCCTTTGAGATCTAGGACTTTGAAGAGTCTCTACCCACTGGAGCACCGGAGTACTCGTGTTACCTCACCCAGGGAAGCCGGGTGCATAGGTGCCTTTCGGGGTCGGGTTTCGTCTGTCGTTTCTTATGTCGAGCTGCTGCAAAGTGCTGCTGGCGACCAGGAGAAAAGTGTCCGGGTGGATCCAAGAGTGGATCGGAGTTCTGAAGAACCTGAAAGCAGAGGGGACAGAGTCTGGGTCACTAGCCAGTGACCAGGAGGGCGATGGACAGATGCCCACCGATGTCGAGTGCTTCAAGTTCATTGACGGTCGTCTTGACTCTTCAGCCACGAGGTCCGGGAGGCGTTGTCGGCGACCAGGAGCAGGATTCGGGCTGTTGCTCGATGTCTGTCGAGTGCAGAGGTGTCGGCGACCAGATTGGACCCAACAGGCCTTGGCAACGGCAAGTCTCGAGTAAGAGGTAGATCGTCGATGATGCAGACCAGCAAGGTCTGGGGAACTCACTCAGCAAGGGTAAGTGAGGACAGGCCTGGAGCAACCAGACTGCCAAGTAAAGAAAAGATTGGCCTTCGGTAAGGGCTACTTAGCCAACGGGCTAGCGACCGCGAAGGAGCCTCGTGACGCCGCACGTGGAGCTGGCTTACAGGACACTCGTGGAGTGGGGGCCAGTGATCTTCGGTGCAGGTGGTGCTGGAGGCTAGGGCTACTCGGAGCCCAAAGCACGACTTCTTGGGAGACCCAGAAGATGGTGCACTTGCAAATGTGCTCGGTGTCCAGGGGTCACGGTCTCACGTTACCCACGATAGCCACGGGCCTCAGCTTTGCTGGGGACTCAGGGTAGCCTTGGGGAAGTCTGAGAATCCACCTCTGGTGATGCGATGACTTCGGCGTCCGACGGGAGCTTCAGTGATGCGAACCGGACAGATGCTTCTTTGGTGCCTGCCAAGCAGGGGAGTCACTCCTTGACCCCAAGGGAGATTCTTCAGTCCTCTAATCTTGTCGTAGAGCGTCGAAGGTCCAGGATTCCGTGTCAGAGTTTCGTCCAGGTATAATCTAATCTTGCTGTGGCAAGGGTTCCCCATTTTTAACTAGTAAAACAGGGAGGGACTAACTCTATGACCCCACCTATGGGAGGGTCAAGGGAGGGGGTGGCTACACCCACTTCCCTTTGTCCAGTTTCGTGCCAGAGCAGGGGCAGGTAGCCCCTGAGCTGGTTTGAACTGGCATATGCACAGAGGAGCCTTTTGCTCCCCCAGTGCAGGACTTCAAAACACTCTAAGAGTGCACCCACCCAGCCCCAATACACATTATCCTGTCTGGGGAGGTGGTCACACCTCCCTGCAACAGGAAACCTATTGTCCAGGCCTCCCCTGCCGGAGTTTCGTCCAGCAGCAGGAGGCCAGACTTGTGTCTGTGGCAGCAGCATCCATTTTGTGATGCCAGGGCTTCAGAAAGAAGTTACCGGGTAAGCCAGAGTTAACATGTCTTTCCCTCTAGAAGGGTGGAATGCTACCCCCGCCGCCAGGATTGGCGGGGGGGTAGTATTCCAAGATGTTTGACACCAAACACGACATGTTTAGGTGCAGCCATTCCAAAGTTAGCATTTTACCGCGAGGATATAATGCGCTTAAGAGTATATGGTCAGGCTGCACTACAAACAGCATCAGAGATGGTCTCCGAACGCTGCAGAGGGGCCCTGCTCATGCAGGGGCACCCTCTCACATAGGAACCATGCACTCTGCCTTTAGGATTGATAAGGCCTGCCTTAGGAGTGACTTATAGGTTTCTAGGTGTGTATGTATTTCGTGATATAGGTAACCTATATCACAGTAAGGAGTGCATGCACCACCTTACCCAGGCTGCAGTAGCAGACCTGTGGTGTCAGTTTGGATGGCCTTCCAGGGGTGGCATAATACATGCTGCAGCCCCTGGCAGGCCTCTGAGGTACCTATGCCCTTGGTACATAGTATACCATATACTAGGGACTTATAAGGGCACTCCAGATCCCAATCAGAGATGTGCCTAAGGCACATGGAATCCATTTTACAGAGAAAGCAGATAGACTGGGGCCCTGAATAGCAGGATCCCAGTCCAACTAAGTCATAAACCAGCAAAACACCATAAAAAAAGTGGGGGCAACCATATAGTCAGATTCCACCTTCCTACACTAATTTCTAACTATAACGTGCCTGAAACCTATGGTTTTTTCAGTGAATTTCAAAGGTTTTTTAAATGCTAATTTCTAACTATAACGTGCCTGAAACCTATGATTTTTTAAGTGAATTTCAAAGGTTTTTTAAATGCTAGTTTCTAACTATGCCAACAGAGGTAGGACATGTGAAGAAAGAAGAAAAAACGCACAGAAAGAAGCAAAAGATGTGCAGAAAGAACCAACAGAGGAGCAGAAAGAGGCCTTGTTGCAAAATCATCCTGTGCCCACAACTTTTTCAGACGGGTACTGGTGGTAACTGACTCTGACTAACCAGAGCCAGTGCGCGTTTGCACAGTGGTGAAGGGAGGGGGCCTGAGGTGACATGTGTGCAAACGCGCCCCGTGGCGCATTTTAAGTTGCGGGATTAAGTCCCCTTGAATCCTGAGGGTCCCTGGGGCCCAACTAGCCCCCCAGGTACCTACAGTTAGGACCACAGAGCTGAGTTGCAGAGAGGCGTTCCGAGGCCACGCACCTTTTTTCACCTCTCTGCAACGCAACTCTGTTGTGCTTACTGAAGGTACCTGGTGGGCTAGTTGGCCCCAGGATTCAAAGGGAATTAACTCCCCAACTTAAAACGCACCACAGGGCGTGTTTGCGCACATGTCACCTGAGGCCCCGCCCCCTCCTTTCACCACTGTGCAAACGAGCCCCGTGGCGCGTTTTAAGTTGGGGGATTAGGTCACCTTGAATCCTGAGAGTCCCTGGGGCCCAACTAGCCCACCAGGTACTTCCAGTAAGCACCACAGGCCTGCGTTGCAACGCCTGTAACAAATTGTGCAGTTGTGTTTAGGTAGTGAAGAGGGTCGTGCTGGGGGTAGTGTTTTAGGGTTTAGGGTAGTGCAGTGGTGTTTGTGTAGTGTAGGTGGTCATGCTGGGGGTAGATTTAGGGTTTAGGGTAGTGCAGTGGTGTTTGGGTAGTGTAGGGAGTCGTGCTGGGGGAGTGTTTTAGGGTTTAGGGTAGTACAGTGGTGTTTGGGTAGTGTAGGGGGTCGTGCTGGGGTTAGGGTTTTAGGGTTTAGGGTAGTGCAGTGGTGTTTGGGTAGTGTAGGGGATACTGCTGGGGGTAGTGTTTTAGGGTTTAGGGTAGTGCAATGGTGTTTGGGTAGTGTAGGGGGTACTGCTGGGGGTAGTGTTTTAGGGTTTAGGGTAGTGCAGTGGTGTTTGGGTAGCGTAGGGGGTACTGCTGGGGGTAGTGTTTTATGGTTTAGGGTAGTGCAGTGGTGTTTGGGTAGTGTAGGGGTTCGTGCTGGGGGTAGATTTTTAGGGTTTAGGGTAGTGCAGTGGTGTTTGTGTAGTGTAGGAGGTCGTGTTTTAGGGTTTAGGGTAGTGCAGTGGTCTTTGGGTAGTGTAGGGGTTGTGCGGGGGTAGTGTTTTAGGGATTAGGGTAGTGCATTGGTATTTGGGTAGTGTAGGGGGTCATGCAGGGGTAGTGTTTTAGGGTTTAGGGCAGTGCAGTGGTGTTTAGGTAGTGTAGGGGGTCGTGATGGGGGAGTGTTTTAGGGTTTAGGGCAGTGCAGTGGTGTTCGGGTAGTATAGGGGGTCGTGCTGGGGGAGTGTTTTAGGGTTTAGGGCAGTGCAGTCGTGTTCGGGTAGTGTAGGGGGTCGTGCTGGGGAGAGTATTTTAGGGTTTAGGGTAGTGCAGTGGTGTTCGGGTAGTGTAGGGGGTCATGTTGGGGGTAGTGTTCTAGGGTTTAGGGCAGTGCAGTGGTGTTCGGGCAGTGTAGGGGGTCGTGCTGGGGGTGGTGTTTTAGGGTTTAGGGCAGTGCAGTGGTGTTCGGGCAGTGTAGGGGGTCGTGCTGGGGGTGGTGTTTCAGGGTTTAGGGCAGTGCAGTGATGTTCGGGCAGTGTAGGGGGTCGTGCAGGGGTGGTGTTTCAGGGTTTAGGGCAGTGGTGTTCGGGCAGTGTAGGGGGTCATGCTGGGGGTGGTGTTTCAGGGTTTGGGGCAGTGCAGTGGTGTTCGAGCAGTAAAGGGGGTCATGCTGGGGGTGGTGTTTCAGGGTTTAGGGCAGTGCAGTGGTGTTCGGGCAGTGTAGGGGGCGGTGCAGGGGGTGGTGTTTCAGGGTTTAGGGCAGTGCAGTGGTGTTCGGGCAGTGTAGGGGGTGGTGCAGGGGGTGGTGTTTCAGGGTTTAGGGCAGTGCAGTGGTGTTCGGGCAGTGTAGGGGGTCGTGCAGGGGGTGGTGTTTCAGGGTTTAGGGCAGTGCAGTGGTGTTCGGGCAATGTAGGGGCGGTGCAGGGGGTGGTGTTTCAGGGTTTAGGGCAGTACAGTGGTGTTCGGGCATTGTAGGGGGTGGTGCTGGAGCTGGTGTTTTATCTGGGTTTAGGGCAGTGCAGTGGTGTTCAGGCAGTGTAGGGGGTCGTGCTGGGGCTGGTGTTTCAGGGTTTAGGGTAGTGCAGTGGTGTTCGGGCAGTGTAGGGGGTCGTGCTGGGGCTGGTGTTTCAGGGTTTAGGGCAGTGCAGTGGTGTTCGGGCAGTGTAGGGGGTCTTGCTGGGGCTGGTGTTTCAGGGTTTAGGGCAGTGCAGTGGTGTTCGGGCAGTGTAGGGGGTCTTGCTGGGGCTGGTGTTTCAGAGTCTAGGGCAATGCAGTGGTGTTCGGGCAGTGTAGGGGGTCTTGCTGGGGCTGGTGTTTCAGGGTTTAGGGCAGTGCAGTCGTGTTCGGGCAGTGTAGGGGGTCGTGCTGGGGGTGGTGTTTCAGGGTTTAGGGCAGTGTAGTGGTGTTCGGGCAGTGTAGGGGGTCGTGCTGGGGCTAGTGTTTCAGGGTTTAGGGCAGAGCAATGGTGCTCAGGCAGTGTAGGGGGTTGTGCTGGGGGTGATGTTTCAGGGTTTAGGCCAGTACAGTGGTGTTAGGGCAGTGTAGGGGGTCGTGCTGGGGGTGGTGTTTCAGGGTTTAGGGCAGTGCAGTGGTGTTCCGGCAGTGTAGGGGGTCGTGCAGGGGGTGGTGTTTCAGGGTTTAGTGCAGTGGTGTTCGGGCAGTGTAGGGGGTCGTGCTGGGGTGGTGTTTCAGGGTTTAGGGCAGTGCAGTGGTGTTTGGGCAGTGTAGGGTGTCGTGCTGAGGGGTGGTGTTTCAGGGTTTAGGGCAGTGCAGTAGTGTTTGGGCAGTGTAGGGGGTCGTGCAGGGGGTGGTGTTTCAGGGTTTAGGGCAGTGCAGTGGTGTTCGGCCAGTGTAGGTAGTCTTGCTGGGGGTGGTGTTTCAGGGTTTAGGGCAGTGCAGTAGTTTTCGGGCAGTGTAGGCGGTCGTGCTGGGGCTGGTGTTTCAGGGTTTAGGGCAGTGCAGTGGTGTTCGGGCAGTGTACGGGGTTGTGCTGGGGCTGGTGTTTCAGGGTTTAGGGCAGTGCAGTGGTGTGCGGGCAGTGTACGGGGTTGTGCTGGGGCTGGTGTTTCAGGGTTTAGGGCAGTGCAGTGGTGTTCGGGCAGTGTAGGGGGTCGTGCTGGGGGTGGTGTTTCAGGGTTTAGGGCAGTGCAGTGGTGTTCGGGCAGTGTAGGGGGTCGTGCTGGGGCTGGTGTTTCAGGGTTTAGGGCAGTGCAGTGGTGTTCGGGCAGTGTAGGGGGTCGTGCTGGGGCTGGTGTTTCAGGGTTTTGGGCAGAGCAGTGGTGTTCGGGCAGTGTAGGGGGTCGTGCTGGGGGTGGTGTTTCAGGGTTTAGGGCAGTGCAGTGGTGTTCGGGCAGTGTAGGGGGTCTTGCTGGGGGTGGTGTTTCAGGGTTTAGGGCAGTGGTGTTTGGGCAGTGTAGGGGGTCTTGCTGGGGGTGGTGTTTCAGGGTTTAGGGCAGTGGGGTTCGGGCAGTGTAGGGGGTCTTGCTGGGGGTGATGTTTCAGGGTTTAGGGCAGTGCAGTGGTGTTCGGGCAGTGTAGGGGGTCTTGCTGGGGGTAGAGTTTCAGGGTTTAGGGCGGTGCAGTGGTGTTCGTGCAGTGTAGGGGGTCGTGCTGGGGGTGGTGTTTCAGGGTTTAGGGCAGTGCAGTAGTGTTCGGGCAGTGTAGGGGGTCGTGCAGGGGTGGTGTTTCAGGGTTTAGGGCAGTGCAGTGGTGTTCTGGCAGTGTAGGGGGTCATGCTGGGGGTGGGGTTTCAGGGTTTAGGGCAGTACAGTGGTGTTCAGGCAGTGTAGGGGGTAGTGCAGGGGGTGGTGTTTCAGGGTTTAGGACAGTGCAGTGGTGTTCGGGCAGTGTAGGGGGTCGTGCTGGGGCTGGTGTTTCAGGTTTAGGGCAGTGCAGTGGTGTTCGGGCAGTGTAGGGGGTCTTGCTGGGGGTGATGTTTCAGGGTTTAGGGCAGTGCAGTGGTGTTCGAGCAGTGTAGGGGGTCTTGCTGGGGGTAGTGTTTCAGGGTTTAGGGCAGTGCAGTGGTGTTCGTGCAGTATAGGGGGTCGTGCTGGGGATGGTGTTTCTGGGTTTAGGGCAGTGCAGTAGTGTTCGAGCAGTGTAGGGGGTTGTGCAGGGGGTGGTGTTTCAGGGTTTAGGGCAGTGCAGTGGTGTTCGGGCAGTGTAGGGGGTCGCGCTGGGGGTGGTGTTTCAGGGTTTAGGGCAGTGCAGTGGTGTTCGGCCAGTGTATGGGGTCATGCACAGGGTGGTGTTTCAGGGTTTAGGGCAGTGCAGTGGTGTTCGGGCAGTGTAGGGTGTTGTGCTGGGGCTGGTGTTTCAGGGTTCAGGGCGGTGCAGTGGTGTTCAGGCAGTGTAGGGGGTCGTGCTGAGGCTGGTGTTTCACGGTTTAGGGCAGTGCAGTGGTGTTCGGGCAGTGTAGGGGGTCGTGCTGGGCCTGGTGTTTCAGGGTTTAGGGCAGTGCATTGGTGCTCGGGCAGTGTAGGGGGTCGTGCTGGGGGTTATGTTTCAGGGTTTAGGGTAGTGCAGTGGTGTTCGGGCAGTGTAGTGGGTCGTGCAGGGGCTGGTGTTTCAAGGTTTAGGGCAGTGCAGTGGTGTTCGGGCAGTGTAGGGGGTCGTGCTGGGGCTGGTGTTTCAGGGTTTTGGGCAGAGCAGTGGTGTTCGGGCAGTGTAGGGGGTCATGCTGGGGGTAGTGTTTCAGGGTTTAGGGCAGTGCAGTGGTGTTCGGGCAGTGTAGGGGGTCGTGCTGGGGGTGGTGTTTCAGGG
This sequence comes from Calotriton arnoldi, assembly GCA_963921515.1. NCBI lineage: Eukaryota > Metazoa > Chordata > Amphibia > Caudata > Salamandridae > Calotriton > Calotriton arnoldi. The sequence goes on from CAWUFW010008852.1 coordinate 128,991, forward strand.
TTTAGGTCAGTGGTGTTCGGGCAGTGTAGGGGGTCTTGCTGGGGGTGATGTTTCAGGGTTTAGGGCAGTGCAGTGGTGTTCGGGCAGTGTAGGGGGTCTTGCTGGGGGTAGTGTTTCAGGGTTTAGGGCAGTGCAGTGGTGTTCGGGCAGTGTAGGGGGTCATGCTGGGGGTGGTGTTTCAGGGTTTAGGGCAGTGCAGTGGTGTTCGGGCAGTGTAGGGGGTCGTGAAGGGGGTGGTGTTTCAGGGTTTAGGGCAGTGCAGTGGTGTTTGGGCAGTGTAGGGGGTCGTGCTAGGGGTGGTGTTTCAGGGTTTAGGGCAGTGCAGTGGTGTTCGGGCAGTGTAGGGGGTCATGCAGGGGCTGGTGTTTCAGGGTTTAGGGCAGTGCAGTGGTGTTCGGGCAGTGTAGGGGGTCGTGCTGGGGGTAGTGTTTTAGGGTTTAGGGTAGTGCAGTGGTGCTTGTGTAGTGTAGTGGGTCGTGCTGGGGGTAGTGTTTTAGGGTTTAGGGTAGTGCAGTGGTGTTTGTGTAGTGTAGGGGATCGTGCTGGGGGTAGTGTTTTAGGATTTAGGTTAGTGCAGTGGTGTTTGGGTAGTGTAGGGGGTCGTGCTGGGGGTAGTGTTTTAGGGTTTAGGGTAGTGCAGTGGTGTTTGTGTAGTGTAGGGGGTCGTGCTGGGAGTAGTGTTTTAGGGTTTAGGGTAGTGCAGTGGTGCTTGTGTAGTGTAGGGGGTCGTGCTGGGGGTAGTGTTTTAGGGTTTAAGGTAGTGCAGTGGTGTTTTTGTAGTGTAGGGGGTCATGTTTTAAGATGCAATGCTCCAATACCTGACCAGTCTGCACTACATAAAACTGCAAAAAACTAAAAATAAAAAGTGTTTTGCACACTTTTGTCATTGGGCTATATGTGGGCTACATCTGGGTAATATTTGTGCTACATTTGGGCTCTTTTTTCACTGGTGGCCATCTTGGAAGACTTCTTTGTTATGAAGTTTCCTAATTTCTTCATTTACTGCAGTCTCCTCAGTAGGAAATGCTTTCAGTTTTTTACTTTGATTCCATCAAGAAGGCATTCAGATGTGTCTCACATCTGCCATAAATTCAGAATGTTAGCACTCTAGTTGCTCATTAGATCACTGGAGTAAAGCTACTGCTCACCAGGGAGTTAACTGGTAGTCTGCTGCTGGTATTGAAAGTGATTGTTTCAGTCTGCATGTCAGAATTTTCTAATGAAATAGAAGAGGATTTGAGATCTCACTTAAAACATGCCCTAATTTTTCTTTCTGCAGCACTAACCATCATTTCTATTTTCAAAAAGAACCCCTCATTTTGTTCCTTTTTAAATTAAATGTTTTAAGTGTTACCGGTTTATTCCAATCAAGATGGCTTCAGGTGTGCCATACTTTTGTCATAAGTAAGGCTGTTAGCGCTCTAGTTGTTCTTTAGAACACTCTGGGAAGCTGCAGTAGAACACAAAGGCATCAACTGGCAGGCTGCTCCTGTTGAAATATAACAGGAAGATATTTGAGATCACACTTGAAATATGTCTTAATTTTTCTTTCTACAGCACTAACCATAATTTCTATGACAAAATGAACCCCATCATTTTGTTCCTTTTTAAATTAAATGTTTTAAGTGTTACCAGTTTATTCCAATCAAGATGGCTTCAGGTGTGCCATACTTTTGTCATAAGTAAGGCTGTTAGCACTCTAGTTGTTCTTTAGAACACTCTGGGAAGCTGCAGTAGAACACAAAGGCATCAACTGGCAGGCTGCTCCTGTTGAAATATAACAGGAAGATATTTGAGATCACACTTGAAACATGTCCTAATTTTTCTTTCTACAGCACTAACCATAATTTCTATGACAAAATGAACCCCATCATTTTGTTCCTTTTTAAATTAAATTGTTTAAGTGTTACCAGTTTATTCCAATCAAGATGGCTTCAGGTGTGCCATACTTTTGTCATAAGTAAGGCTGTTAGCACTCTAGTTGTTCTTTAGAACACTCTGGGAAGCTGCAGTAGAACACAAAGGAATCAACTGACAGTCTCTGCCCTTGTTGGATGTACATGTTTTACTGAGAATGTCAGACTTCATTCTCACATGAGTGAGAAAGATAATGTGAATTTACAGAAAATATGCTCTCATTTTAGCTTCTGGAGCACCTTCCAAACCTACATGGGACAAGCATGAGAAAATAGTGTTCTCTCAAACATGATTCATGATATCCCAGCAGAAGGTTTTTCACATGGTAAAATCACCTTAGAATACACCACAATTCCTAAAATTAGTATGGTACCATCAACAAATAAATTCTAATGTAACTAAAGCCTGTTATCACCCTTTATAGTTCTCCTTTTGGTGACCCTCAAAATCTTCTATTCACTACAATGCATTTCAATGAGGTACTATCATTTATATTGGTCCCAAGATGGCTGCCAGCAATTCCAGGATGAAGTGCTGACAGCCAATCAGATCTCACGATGACATGTGTGGTTAGGCTCCGCCCAGATATATATGTGACTTTACTTTTGATTTTCTCAGGAACTACTGAACGGATTTACACCATTTAAGCAAAAGGCACGACACTGAACCAAGGGCTACCTCTTTGCCAAATTTGGTGTAATTCCGTTCAGCAGTTCGGGCTGTAGCTGCGACTAAAGGTTCCTATGGAAAAATGAATGGGGAAAACGCGTTTTGGGACCCCCTTTGTTCTCGGCCCCCGCTTGACGTATCACCCCGAGACTTTCAGGATAGGAGCGGACCGGAGCGCCCCAACAAGTTGGAAACTTTCGCGAAGATTCGTCAACCGGCGCCAACGTTATTTCAAATAGAATGTCGCGGATTTCCTATGGATAATAGGTTTTAACTATAACTATCTACTGGCGACCGCCAGTAGATAATATATAAATATATATATATATATATATATATATCATATGAGCTTTCAGACATGTATTTCTTCTCAGTATAAAAAATTACGACTGAGAGGAAATACGTGTCTGATAGCTCGTATGATGGATTCTTTTATTCACACAAGGAATTCATTCTCAAACAGCCAACACGTGTTTTGTGCACTCTGCGCTTCTTCAGGGCTTATGTGTACATATTCTCTCTTGTATGCATTTTTCAATGTGTGATAATCTCATGGGTTGTTTTCAGAGTGTGTTTCTTTGTTGTGGAAGTCACTATCTGTGTAATTGCTTGCTTAGATGCTTTTTGATAGAGCTACTTTTTCCTGTTTCAATTTAATGCTCCTCTGTAATGTATCCTGACCACCTCTATTTGCTTCTTATCAACTGAGTTTTTTCATAAATGTTCTCTTTTTTTGCAAAAAGTAGGTATTTTCCTCTAAGGTTAGGTTACCTTCTCGAATTTTATAGGTGCCCCATGATAAGGGAATCGCGTCCTTCTGACTGCCTCCACTTCTTTGCATTACCAACTTTCCCTGTAACTCGAGAAGCAGGAGCAAACCCCAGGTCCAGTCCCAGCTGGCGGGAGCTTTGAAAAAATGCTCCCGCCTGCTGGAAGTGGACTTTAGATTTGTTTCTCTGCCCACAGTGATACGGGCAGTGAAATAGATCTAAAAGTTTTCCCCACCCAAAGGGAGCAGCATTATTAGCTGCTACCTCCAGGCAGAAGCAATGCTGGCTCCTGCTGAATGCCGAGAGCCAGCTAGGGCCGTGGGAGGCATGTGGCTCCCCTCATGGCCCCCAACAATAGTATGGTGGGTGCCCTGGGTGGGCACCAGGGCACCCTCCTTTAAGGTGCTGGGCCAAACACGGTAAGGGGAGGGGGGCTGCATGCCCCCTCCCTTTCAGAATTACGCTAGGCCCCAGGAGATGGGTTCCCGGGGCCTAAATCAGCCCAGGGAGCAGCGTGCATGCCCCCCTCCCTTTTAAATTGGTGCCAGGCCCCAGGGGATGGGGTCTCTGAGACTGAAATTGCCCTGGAGAGGGGGTCCACATGCCCTCTCCACATAAAAATTATGCTGGGCCATGGTGGATAGGGTTCCTGGGGCCATAATCGTCCTTCAGAGGGGGCCACACACTTCCCCTCCCCTTTATTTAAAACACTGGCCCTGGGGGATGGGGTCCCCAGGACCCAAAAAGGCTTGGGGAGGGGTGCCACACCCCCCTCCCCATTATTTAAATAAGTTGCCCCAGGCAATGGGGTCCCTGGGGCCGATAACAGCTCGGGAATGGGACTATGTGGCCCTCTCCCCTTTAAACTAAAAAATAGGCCCTGTGGGATGGGGTCCCCAGGGCAAAGCCCTATGGCCATTCTCCTACTGTGCACAGCATGGGGCTGTTCAATCAATCAATCAAGGGTTTGTAAAGCGCGGCTACTCACCCGTGAGGGTCCGAAGGCGCTGAGGGGGCTGCTGAGCCGTCTGGGTGAGGAGGTTCAGTCGAAGAGCCAGGTCTTGAGGTTCTTCCTGAATTGTGTCAATGACACAGATTGCCTGAGGTGGAGGGGCAGGGTGTTCCAGGTCTTGGTGGCGAGGTAGGAGAAGGATCTTCCTCTGGTTCTGGTCTTGAGGATCCATGGGTCGGAGGCCAGGGCGAGTTGAGAGGAGAGGAGTCGCCTGGCTGGTGTGTAGAAGGAGAGGTGTGGTTGTGTCATGTGGCTGCTGCGGGGGATGTCAAAAACCAGTCTGCCTGTGGTGTTTTGGACGTTCTGTAGTTTCCTGAGCTATTTCTGGGTGATGCCGGCATAGAGTGTGTTGCCGTAGTCCAGTCTACTGGTGATGAGTGTGTGGGTGACTTTCTTTCTGGATTCTGAGGGAAGCCATCTGAAAGTCTTTTGAAGTAGGTGGAAACAAGATGAGGATACTGCGTTGATTTGGCGGTTCATAGAGAGCGGGAGTCCAGTATTATGCCAAGGTTGCATGCGTGGTCTGTAGGGGTGGGAGGGGTTCCTAGTGCAGCGGGCCACCAGGAGTTGTCCCACGCTGAGGGTGTGGGTCCCATGATGAGTACTTCGGTCTTGTCCGAGTTGAGCTTGAGGCAGCTGACCTGCATCCAGCTAGCGACTGCCTTCATTCTGTTGTGAATGTTGAATCTGGCAGTTGTGGGTTCGTTGGTGAGGGAGATGATCAGCTGGGTGTCAGCGTAGGAGATGATGTTGAGTCTGTGGCTTCTGATGATGGCTGCGAGTGGAGCCATGCTGATGTTGAAGAGGGTGGGGCTCAAGGAGGAGCCCTGGGGCACTCCACAGCTGATCTCTGTATGTTCTGAGAGGAACAGGGTAGTCTGACTCATTGTGTTCAGCTGGTCAGGAAAGATTGGATCCAGTCCAGTGTCTTGTCACGGATGCCGGCGTAGTGGAGTCTCATGATTAGGGTGTGTGGGAGATGGTGTCGAAGGTGGGCAAGAGGTTCAGTGGGTCCCCGGTCAAGGAGGGAGCAGATGTCGTCAGTGGCGGCGAGGAGTGCGGTCTCGGTGCAGTGGTTGCTTTGGAATCCTGATGGAGAGGTGTCCAGGACATGGTTCTCTTCGATGAACTCTGAGAGTGGGGCGTTGATGGCCTTCAAAATGACCTTGGCTCGGAAGGGGAGGAGGGAGATAAGTCTGACATTCTTGAGGTCTGTCGGGTCGGCGGACAGTTTCTTCAGCAGAGGGTTGATCTCAGCGTGTTCACAGTTGTCTGGGTAGGTGGTGGTTTCGATGGAGCAGTTGATGGTGCGGCAAAGCTGAGGGTGCTGGAGGCGGCTGCTCTGTGGAAGCCGTGGTATGGGCAGGGATCCGATAGGGCTCCTGAGTAGATGCTCTTCATGGTCTTGGGTGTGTTGTCTGTGATGAGCGGAGTTCAGTTGAGCATGATCTGTTGAGGTGCAGCGGCGTGGTTGCATGCAGTGGTGGTGGGTGCAGTGGCAGAGTCTTGGGTGTCGAAGCTGTTGCAGATCTGCCTAATCTTCTGGTGGAAGAAGGTGCAGAGTTTGTTGCAGAGGTATTGGGTGGATAGGATGTCTCTGGTCTCGCTGTTGGTCCTAGAGAACTCCTTGACGATGATGAAGAGCTCTTTGCTGTTGTGTGCGTTGGCGTGTATTCTGTCCTGGAAGGCCGTTTTCTTTGTGGATTTGAGGAGAAGGTGGTGTGCGTTAACTGCAGATTTGAAGGTTGTGTGGGTTTCTGGTTTTCTTTGTTCCTCCATCTCTTCTCGAGTCATCGGCAGGTGCGTCTGGACTCGTGGAGGGCGGGAGTGAACCAGCTGCCTTTCTTGAAGTGTTACTTGCCTGGTGTCTTCTTGAAGGGTGCCCGGGTGTCGCGCAGTTGGAGATCCATCAGTGAAGGTTGTGAGCTGCGGTGTTGGCGTCTGTTGGTGTTTGCGGGGTAGTAGTGCCGAGGAGGTCTACAAGACTTTCTTTGGTGGCCTTGTTACAGCTGTGATGGGGACGATGAGGGCTGTGTTGTACGGTGGGCATGGCGAAGGCTAGATGTATGCAGTGGTGGTCGGTCTAGAGGAGCCCAGTAGTGTGGCTGTTTGTATGGGGGTTGTTGGCTGCAGGGTCTGGCCATAGGCCAGGCCCTGCAGTGAACCCTCCCACTGTGCGCTGTGTTGCATTTGGGTAAGGTAATTAAGTATTACTTTATGTTAAAAAAAAGGAAATTCACTAAAAAACTTTAAAGTTAGGTGTAATAAAAGGATCTGTTTTTTTAAAAATTTACTGAAAAAACTAAAGGTTAAAGCTAAGTTATCGCTAGGTGAATATGTCAATTATAACATTAACTTTTTTGAACAAAAAAACATAGAAATTCACCAGTTATAGTTAGAACAGCTAACTATAACTTGCGCCTCCGCCATGCACTGCTTATGACCTCACATATGACATCACACATGACATATTCTATGACATTACTGATGATATCTCAAATGACATCATTGATAGTAACCAAGCAGGTAAATTGGTTGACTGCTTGGGTCCACTGACAGATGAATCTTCTATATGCCCTTTTTCCTGTAGATCGATCTGATGTTACCTGTATGCAGAACTCATGTCTCTTTGCCTCTCTATGAGATGGCAAATAGAGGATCAACGTTCTTGCTGCTGTACTCTCACCAGTTACCCTCTGAAATCTGCAACCTTTTGCAGATGTGAGTCCAGTTTTGAACTGCATTTATACAGTCTCTTGATTGTGCCTGCAAGATTACGTGGCTAGAATCCACTACAGTCAAACTTCTATAAATATTTTCTAGAGTCCCTATGGCTATGTTTGTGGTGGTTAGGGGAGGTGCAATCTCTTGTGAGGACCAACAATGTTGGACATCTTGAGATGAAGGACTCTTTTCAATGTCTGCCCAATTCTCTTCTTCCTCTTCAGTCATTTCCACTACATTGTTTGGCAGTGTAACTTAAATAAGAGGTGTAGGAAAATAGGTTGTATTAGCTATAGTCACCCTAGAAAGTACACCTGATTTAGGTATGATGAGTTAGGTATCACTACTGCTCTCACAAACTACATAGACAATGACTGTTGTTGGCACTATATCACTGATACACAGGCAGGCTGTGTAACTGTGAAGGATTCGCTATTGAAGAGGCAGAGGTTGTTGTATTGTTATCTGTTGCAACCACACGTGCAGTGGTGTGAGTTATTTTTGGTGTGTGGGGAGACTTTGCACAGTAAGGGGGGGCAGGATTTTTCAATGGTTGTCTTCGGGATGTTTAGCTCACAAAAATCTGAGGGGCATATTAGCAAGGGCTTTATCGCCACTTTAGCTGCACTTTTTGCCGCCAAAGCGGCGATTTTTTTATCGCCCTATCAGCAAGCTGTCGCTAACAGGCGTTAGCGACAGCTTTCTGGCGATAGCGGCCGGTTTTCCCATCGCCTTGCATGCCAGCGATAATTAGCGCTAATGACATGCAAGGTAGGCGTTCCCAACTAAAAGCGACTGAAAACAGTCGCTAACACAACTTCCCCCTATTAGCAACGCAGGCGAAGCGATAAAAAAAGTCACGCTAAGAGCGATTATCGCTAGAATTTAACACCTGCTAAATACATGACTTACCTGTTTCTTCAATGGGAGGTGGATTGTCAGGCTAAGTCCACCATGGTGTTAATGCGTGAATATCGCTGGATTTCCAGCGATATTCACGCATTTCGCCGCTATCGCTGGATATTTTATCGCATTGGAGATAAACGTTGCTAATAGCGTATTATCTCCGCGATAATATCCAGCGATAGGCGGCGATAAAAAAAAACGCGCTAAGCGCGGTTTGCGATAATTATTGCAAGTTGTTGCTAATATCCCCCTCAGTAACTAAGAGATGCCTTTTTCAACTTTATATTTTGCTTTGAGTGCTGTTCTTTCTAGGCTTTCTTTTTCATGTACCCAGAGTTAACGCCTATGTTGCTTCTAGGCTGCACTGTTGAAATGGCATTAATCTTGACTTTCTGGCTCGTTCATCAGCTGCTTCGACATATTTAGAAAACTGGAGAGTGAGGACTTTCTTCAATTTGAAAATTTGAGGCACATTTCTGTGTGGCTCCATTGGCTTGCAGCCCTTCAGCATATTTGGTTCAAGGCCACATGCGTTGTCCCTGGTGCCGTACGGCTTTTACCACACCGTTTTTGTGGTATACTTACACTTTGGTTACTCCTAATGCTCTCACTTTTGAGAAGATGCTAAGCCCATTTTTTAGCTAAACAACTTTTGGACTTTTCAAACCCAAATAAAACATATCAAAGTGTGCCTCATAATACTGGCTCAAGTTGTAGAGCCTATGAGGCAGCTATTTAACTAGCTATCCACCAGTTATTCCCTTTGACCGGCTCCTTGAGATGATCCCTCTGTTCCTCCTGACTCAGGTTTGAAAAATGGCAGCCAGAGGGGTTCACATGGCACCACCATATTATGTTGTGTTGTGTGCATGTATAGGCTTTCAAAGCAATGGAATGACTGACAGTTTTTTAGTATTGGAATTATGGGTCTGATCTACGACCTTAATTTGCGGTCTCAAACGGGTAATCGGCCCATTTGCAACCGCAAATTTGGTCTGCCCCATGTACAAACCTTATTTTGCGGGTCAGTGACCTTTTACCGACTCGCAAAATAGGGTTTGCGACTCGCTATTGGGAAGGGGCTTGCCAAGGGTGTCTCTTCCTAATAGCGACTCGTACTGCAATGTAAGATTGTTTTTGCGACCGCACACTCGCAGTTTACCACCTACTTCAAGTAAGTGGTAAACCACTCACAAAGGGGAAGGGTTCCCCAGGAGACCCCTTCTCCTTTGTGAGTGTGCGTGAAAATATTTTTTAAGAGCATTCTCTTGAAAAATAAAACTGAAACGTTTAATTTTTCTTTTTTAGATACATCCCTTTTTTTCCTTTAAGGAAAACGGGATGCATAAAAAAAACTGCTTTATTTAAAAAGGAGTCACAGACATGGTGGTCTGCTGACCCCAGCAGGCCACCATACCTGGATGTGCTAGCCATTCCTAATGGGGTCGCAAATAGCACCTGCCTCATGAATATTAATGAGGCAGGCAATTTGCGACCCCATTAGAAATCGCAAACAGTGTCTGAGACACTGTTGTAAAATACATCTTGCGAGTCGCAAATTGAAAGCCGCAAAACAACTCGCAAATTGAAAGGGTCGTACATCTGGCCCTCTATGTTTTGTTTTCTTAAAAAGTTAATGAGTCTGCGGAGCAGAGTTTCAATGAGCGACTGAAGACGTGTCAGTTCAAGTCAAAATAAGTGTGTTCTCTGCAGGAAACGGTTACCATACACAAAACAGAAGAGATGATTAAGCAGTCGAGCAGAAACCCATACAGTCTGGCAAGGTTAGAGGGATGCACTGTCTCGTAGGGAAAACGAAAGCTTTTCTTTAGCAAGTCATTTCCTCTTGAAAAGCAAGCAGGGCTGAGGCGCACAAAGCGCTTTTTGAAAAACTCACCCTCATCCCCAGTCTCCTCATCTTCAGCCTCAATGATACCCGAGAGATATTCGCTTGTTGGGAAATCTAATGTGTTCCTCTGTAAGCCGGACCCTCTCTGTAAACTAGAACAGGAGAGCAAGCATAAGGTCAGTACCCCAAAACACACCTTGCAATAACCTCATAAAATGGGGAACGGTGGCATTTATTAATAAGAGGAGGTCGGTCGGAATATTTCGTGCTCTCCATGCCACTGGAGTCAAACTATCCTGGCTGATGAGGGCTGAAAGCCTGAAACCGGTCCTAGGATGCTTGTTTCCGGTCCAGGGAGGACCTGGCCTGGCAGTTCGGGCTGGACTGTTCCCATTGGGCGCAGGATCAAGACTGATTTGCATATGGCTGGGTCCAAACTTGAATGGCATGGTGAGCAAAAAAACGATGGATTTAGGCCCAGATCTTTGTATTGGGGTGAATGTATGACATTGTTCTGCATTCTGTCCATCAATTGTTGTTTTTGCACCCGAGAGATATTCGCCTGTTGGGAAATCTAATGTGTTCCTCTGTAAGCCGGACCCTCTCTGTAAACTAGAACAGGAGAGCAAGCATAAGGTCAGTACCCCAAAACACACCTTGCAATAGCCTCATAAAACGGGGAACGGTGGCATTTATTAATAAGAGGAGGTCGGTCGGAATATTTCAATAAACTCCTGTTTATATGTCCTGTGTATATGTTTGTGTAAAGATATGTGTGTGTTCCCTGTCATTCAGTATATTTCCTTCAGCTTTCTGTTTACACAATTAATGCTTCAAATATCACTGTCATCACAACAAGGGGCAGAGAAATAAAAGATTCCATAAAATATCTTCCTACAATTGCTTGCTTTTCCGTGACAGTTCCCATTAGTTACCACTAAAGACAAAGACACCCACAATACAATGATTATAATAAAGGCCTGCAGTCTTGATAGCTATTTGCAGATTGTAAAACAGAGAGGGAGAGGTTAGGCTGTAGAAAAGAACAGTAAAATGTACAGAGCAATTTACTGGCATTCAGCTTTCCCAGTGCAAGGAACGCACTGCCACTTTGGTAATGCATCTCTCTCCTCCTGCCTTTCGAATGTGACAAAAGATGACAGCGGCAGCTTATGCTCTGATCTGTGATGTTTCCGCTGTAGCATCTTTCACTTGTCTATGAAGCAGAGGGACTTGCTAAGTCGCCCTGGTCTGTTATAAGAGGTAGAGGTACCAGAGTTTGTCAGTAAAAATTAGTTAGAGCTCAGAAATTTCTAACAGTTTTCACTGTTAAGAAATAATTGCCACATTAAATACAATACATGAGTGGCACTCCTTATCCACTGTTTTATTTGTAAATGGGTAGCATTCCTTATCCTCATTTTTATATATTTATTTTTCATAAAAAGATCGAAACAAATGCTCCTCTAACGGAGAGTGATATCCCGGGTATGGTAAAGCAAATGCTAACATCTGAAAACATTGTTAAATTATCTGTTTCAATTACTAATACAAATTGCGAATGTCTGTGCTAATGGTGCGTGCCCTTGTACTTATTCTAATGTCCGTAGTCTTACAATTTCCTCATCTTGTCCTGTCATAATTTTTGGTTTTAAAGACCCCGGACATCCTAACTCCAGAGACAAACTGCAGAGCCGGTGGTATTGGCAGTAGCAGCCTGCTTCAGTCCTCACAAGCTCCCAATCCTGAGGTCAAGTGTCAGCATTTGGTGCTAGGGAGATCCATTGATGGAAAAACCTCCTGGGCAGTATTGGGAAGAGCCTGCTCGCATAGCAAGCCTGCTAGCTCTGCTCAATTTCCTCATAAAATTCAGTGCTTCTCCATACAATGCTGTGCACACTAATAGAAAGACAAGTTTAGTGCTGAATTTTCTCTAGTGGTGCACTGGGCTGCCCATGTACTACCAGAAAGACTATGGGGCATATGTACAAGCACCTATCGCCACGGGAACGTCACTTTTTGTGACGTTCCCGTGGCGATAGGGGCCGTGCCTTATGTACAAGGCAGCGTTAGGCCACTTAACGTGGCTTAACGCTGCCTTGTACATAAGGCACCCTTTCACGCTATGTTTAGCGTGAAAGGGGCGTGCAGTGGGTGTTGTGGTGGGCGTTCCACCGCAACACTCATTGGGGGATATTCTCAAGAACGTGCAATAAACATCGCCAAAATAGGTTAACGCAATTTCTCATATCGCCGTCCATCGCGGGAAAATAACCCTGTGTTAACGTCTCATTCTCAACACGGCGGTAACATGCGATGGTTTCCCGATAACGCGTCAAATGTCCATGATACAACTACCGCGACGGCGATAAAAAAGGAAACCCGAACGTGAAAAAAGTTGCGATGGGCCCAACCGCGATAGAAAAATCGGCGACAAGCAGCAGCAGGCTTGCAATTCCCACGTCAGGCGGAAAAAATCACCATAAAAGCTGCAAATAAAAAATAAAAAAAAACATAACAACTGCGAAGCACAATGAGTTTTAGTTTATTTTATTTTAGCATAGTTAATTAAAACCATTGCAATAGTAACGCTACAAAATTCTTTAAAAAATCGTTGTTAAAACCAATTAAAATTCAAAGATGGAAAATTCATTGCAGGTTAAAATCGCATTTAGGTTGTGCTAGATTTAAGAAAAGTCAATAGGTCGCTGGATGCTGTCATGTGCTTGTCTCACATTGTCTTTATTCCAGCCCTGCTTACCCATTTTTCCAATCACATTGTCTCTGTTTATTGCAGGATTTATCTCTCTGCTGCTAGTAAGCATCTTTAATGAGGTTCCGCTAAGACCTTTTTTCCGTCTGCTAGTCAGCTTTGCAGCAATGGATTTTGTGAAGCATTTTTTGGTATTTTTGGCATTTTTTGTTCAGCCATCGATAGGAATTTTGCCAATCTGCAGTTTAATTGAATATTCTCTGGGTTGAAGCAGGCCAGCACTGCTTGCCTTCTGGTACGGATACCTTTCTGTTTAAGAGGTTCTTTTAGGAGCTGTTGCCGCGCTTCGTCCAGTTCTATGCATAGGCAAATTAAGTGAAGAATATCGCCATTCTTGGTGTTGCACAGCCTGCAAGTGTTTTGTCCTTTTGTCCTCAGCCATGGTGGTAGATGCTGGGTACATGGAAGGATCCCCATTCTGTACCTTAGGAAGTTCATTTTTATGGCCCTGGGATAGCCCTGATTAAAGTATGGTTGTGGGGCGAGTGATTTGTAAGAGTTAAGGGTCATCCAAGCATGAGATCTTTTCGCGAAGCTTGCCTTGTCCTCCACTACGGAGATTAGTTTTATGTTTTTCCAGACTAATTTTTTTTAATTGAGATAGCCGAGTTGCGCATCCCAAAGTCCAGAGAGTTTGGTAGAATCCAAGGCTAACTGAAGAAAGTTTCTTGCCTGGGAGAACTCCCTGTGTTGTATATCGTGCCACAGCAAATAGTTAAGCGTGTTTATAGTGGCACTTCTTATCTTATGCCAACAGATGATGTATGCACCATACCTGGCTAAAACTTGTTGTTGAAGGCCAAACTCCAGCCTTATTTGAGCAGGTGATGTATAGAGTGGAAGGCAGAACATAGTTCTGTAAGCTTTGACCAGCGTACTGTCCAACTCCTTAGCGTCTCTTCCCCGCATCGCCTCGCTGCCTTAAGTGATTGAGGGGAGAAGTTTGGCCTGAACTACCTTCAGTAGCGGGGTCAAAGTCGGTCCCATCAATTGGTTTGCCAAATTTTTCATTGTTAGGGCAATCAACAAGCCTTTCCTTCTTAGTTCCTCTTTTTGGCGCCAGAACGACCCTTCCTTATCGAATATGACTCCTAAGTACTTATACTCAGAAGCAGAGTCAATTTTAGTGCCGCCAAGGAACCAGCTCTTCTGTGTATTCTTTTTGTTGTTATTTATTGACATTGTCCTTGCCTTACTCAGGTTTATTTTTAAGTTGTTTTCTGTTGCGTATTTCTGCATTTCCGTCAGTAAATGTTGAAGACCGACGTGAGTATGGCTAAGCAGAACTACGTCGTCTGCATACATGAGATTGGTCAACGTTCTCCCTCCCACCCTTGGAGAGTGGGAGTTACAGGCGTCAAGCACCTTTGGTAGGTCAGCCATGAATAAGTTGAACAGGGTTGGTGCTAGCACACAACCCTGTTTCAGTCCTTTTGTTGTTGGTACTTTTGAGGAAAGATGGGTGCCACCGCCTAGTTTCACCTGCACCCAGGTGTCCGTGTGTAGAAGCATCAGCATGTTTAAGGTGGACTGTGGAATGCCCCATCGCACCAGTTTCCCCCACAGTCTGCCTCTCTCAACGTTGTCAAAGGCAGCACTGAAGTCAATGTAACACAGGTGCAAAGGGAACTTGGAAGCTTTTGCTGCGTCAATTATTAATGAGATTGCAAGGATATTTGTAGATGTGCTAGTCATTTTGCGGAAACCGGTCTGAGTCAGCGGTATTATCTGATTCATCTCAGCCCAGAGTGTGAGCTCCTCTAATATGATGCCTGCAAAATATTTCGCTTCATTATCAATCAAAGCTACTAGGCGGTAGTTGTTGGGCTCGGCCTTGTCCCCTTTTTTATGAATTGGGACTATTGTAGAGCCCCTCCAGGATTCTGGTATTCTATTTAACTGCCTAATTTCCAGAAAAAGGGGTTGTAGAATATCCGCCCAATCTTCTCTCTTCGCTTTGAACAGGGCAGGTGGCATGCCATTTGGTCCCGGGGCTCCTTCTTTCCTCCCTTTGGCGATCTGCTTTTGAATTAAGAGTGACAACGGGCAGCTCACTTTGCCTGATGGTTTGATTCCTGTGGCTCGATCCTCTTGTTCCCTTATCTCAGATATGCTTGGTTTAGCTTGTCCCTCTGGAATCCAGCTGCTAACCATTTGAGCTCCTACGATTTCTGTGTGATTGTTAAAGTGACTGGTAAGATATATTATCCAATTTGCTTCTGAGATGTGAGACCCAATGCCATTAAATTGTGGTCGCATAATCCCGTTCACAGTTTTCCAAAAGCGGGCACTATTGTTACAGTTCGTATCGTATAGGAGTTTTGCCCAGGTTTCGTTCTCGCAATCTCTCTTGATGTTCCATTTCAATCTTTTTAACGCTGCCCTTTGATGATTGAGGAAAGCTCGTGCATTAATATTTCCGGGAGATCTTCTCAGATTACGCAAAATCGAGTTTACTGATCTTTTGAGTGACTTGAGCTGGGCTCTCTGCTCTTTCTGAATTTTATTTTTTCCACATTTTTTCTGAAAGTTATCATTTGTAGAGAAAGTATCTGCAAGCTTGTCTAGCAGTATGACTGTGAAATGTCCCCAGTGAGTGATTTGATCATCTGTACTGGGAGCTTGCGAATTGAATAATTGTATTGCAGCTTCAGCTTTCAAGTTTGAGTTGTATGTTGTGCATTTAATCCTTTTTAGATTTAAGGAATGAATAGGCCCCAGGGATGTGTCTGGCCTAATTAAACTCGGCGCAGTAGCTGTTAGTTGGATTTCCTGGGGGCGATGGTCGCTGTCACCCTTGTCCCCCATTCTGAACCCGAGGATGTATGGGAACAGCGCGAGACTTGCGAAGGTGTAATCCAGTATAAAGCTTGTTGTCGTGGAGTAAAAGGATTCAACTGGGGGAGAGTCTTCCGGAAATCTTCCATTCAGTGCGCGAAGATTTTGATGTTCTAAATCTTCAAGAAAGCAGCTGTTACGGCTTTTCTTCTTCCCCTGTAATGGAGCGCATTGTGTAGGAATATTGTAAGTTCTAGTTAGATCCGATACCTCCTCCCCTGCTGCCGAACCAATGAGATAATGGTTTAGATCCCCTGTCAGAATGAACATCGGGTTTTCCATCTCTGCAGCATATTCAGCCAATTGGTTGATAATTTTGGTTGAGTCCTTTGCTTTGCGTTTCGGATGGACGTACGAATTAATTATGCAAACCTCCATTTCTATTTCGTCAAAAGCGATTGTAATTGTGGCTGCTAGTATTGCTCTTGATGTCGAATCCATGAGGGTTGCTGTGGCTATTTTTGTTGTAGAACCATAAGTGGTCAGCCCTCCTGAGCAATGGCCATACCTACCGGTCCTAGTTGCTGGTGTGGCGAAACATATATAACCCTCAATATGCTGTGGGACCATGAGCCAAGTTTCTTGCAACATAATTATGTCAAAGGTAGTAACATAGTTCAAAAATTCAGGATCCTCTATTTTTGTTGCAAGGCCATTAATATTCCACGAGCATAGACTAAGGGAAGGATTCTTTGCCCTGCTGTAGACTCTATCTCGTGGGTTGCGTCAATCCTCCTCTGTGCGTGTTATTATTATGCGGGATAGTGTTTCTCTGGTGAGACCTTGATTTGAGTAGGCAACTGCCCTCGACGATACATCTGGTCGGTCCCGCTGGCTGCTGGTACTCCGTTGGCGTGATCTCCCCCGCGCGCCTCTAAGTACACTGTTTAAGTGTGCTTGATGTTTTTTTGTTACAGGGCTTACAATGCTCAATAATGGAAGTGGGTAGGCTGGTTTTTGAAAAGGGGTGATATCAATGCCCCAGTTTTGCAATATCCCCAGTTCAGCTAGGATTGTGTCTGCAATTTTACTTGTGGACCACGTTGTCTTTGTTACCTCTGAGCTTTGAGCATTAGCAGTAGGTATGAACTCTACAGAAAGTAGATCCTTTGAACTTATATCGGCCAGGTTTGGAATGGACTTCGTTAGTCTTAAAATGTTTCCTCGGTTTAATGAATCATGATGTCCCTTTGAGGTATATACAGGATGAAAGACCAAGACCTCTGTTTCTTGCTGTCTGATTCTTGGTATTTGTGGTGTCCGTAGCTGTAAGTTTGATGTGACCATTATTTCAATTGGAGGTGTAAAACTGGATGTTTTTCCAGATTGTATTTCCCGTTGATTGCTTGGTCCTTCTGCCAAAAAGTTCTCTTTGGTTGGTTTGGATGTTGTAAACATGAGGGTTGTTTTCTTTGGGACTTGGCCCCCGTTCTGTGTCTTTGTTTCCAGTGACTTCCTGCTGGGGCTGACTTTGGTTGGTGTAATAAGCCTTTTAGTCTCTCTGAGCGATAAGACCTGATTTGGCCTGTCTATCGATCCGCAAGCATTTCTTCTGGGCCCTGTGATTGAACTCGTGATTGCGGCTTTTTGCTTTGTTTCGCTCAGCCTTGAGGCCCCTGAGTTGCATGCCTCTCCGTGTGTCTGCTGTAGCGATGCAGGTTCACTGGATGGGTCCCTTTTTTCTCCCCTCAGTTTAAGTCTATATGTAGGTTGTTGGTTGTAACCTCTGTCAGATTTTATTGTTGGCATAGTGGTTGTGGCTTCTTGTCTTTTTACTTCTTTTTGTTCTATGTTATCCCTTGGTGGGATTCCTTGTCCAAATCCTTCTTCGGTTTCCGTATTTGCCTTAATTTCAATTGACTGTTTTGTATCTGGTCCTTGTACCAGAAGATGTTTGGGAGTGACTGGCAGCGATTGTGCCTGGTTTGTTGAACTTGCGTCTCTATTGTTGGTGGCATGTTTGTTCTGTGAACCTAAGAAGATAGGGAAGTATTTCATCACATTTACTTGGGGCTTTTGATTGCGCCCTTTCCTTTTCTGTTTCCGGCGTTGTTTGGCATTGAGTTTTGGAAACCCTCCGTCATCGAGCCTTTCCGTCTTCTCGTTGACCGCCTCTGGATTGACTTTATGCGTGTTGCCAGTTGTTTTGCTGTTGATTGTTCCCTCCGTGCTATTGGAGATACCCTGGTCTTTTATTGAGTTTTCTGCTGTCGCACCTTTGATATCCTCTATCAGACCACTTAGCATTGAGGGCAAGGTGGATAATTTATCAACAACCTGGTTGCAGTTGCAGCTGAGGTAAGTGTTTGATTGAGCTCTTGTTATCAGGCCATTTAGGTTTCCCAGTTTTTCATCAATGCCTGCAGTAAAGACTGCCAGTGTGTTCAGTAGTGTTAATTGGATTTCCATCTTTTGGACTGATATTGCAGTGCTTCGACGGCTAGTTGTATTGTATTTAGTAGTGAAGTCCAAATACCAGTGTTTTGATCCTTTCTGTGCTCGTTCTCCTTTGTGCTCTATTATTGTTTGGTTCTGCTGAGAAAGAGTCCCGGGGAAAGTCTCGAGGAGAGTGCACTCTTTGTTCCTGGTCTGAAGTGTAAGTGGCGAGCATATCCTCCCATTCTTGTGTGTTTAAGTAGGATATGGTCGCCCTTCCCTCCTCTTTCTGGCTTAGGTCCGGTATCCCTGCGCATGATCCTCCGTGTTGGGTAGGCATGCTTCCTTGAGCAAGGGGTTGTGGGGATTGTGGAATTAATGATAATTTTTTGTTTACTCGATCTATTGCTTTAATACGAGTGCTATAACTTCTTATTGTCAGAAGCACAATGAGGGTAGCCGGAGCAAGTACAGAGGACAACCCGAACCCCACAAGCCCCACGGAGGACCAGCCTGGGACCTCGGGGTCAGGGAAGGGCAAGGAGAAGAAGAAGAGGAAGACGTGGTTCAGTCCGCAGGAAAACAGGATCCTGATTACGGAGGTGGTAGAACACCATCAACAACTGTTCGTCACCACCACTGTGTCATTGGCAACTAAAAATACTATATGGCAGTCCATCCTGGACAAGGTGAATGCAGTCTGAGTGCTGAGGAGGACAATGGAAGAGCTCAAGAGGCGCTGGAATGATGTGAAGCGCAAAACCAAGCTAAAACTCGCAAACAACTGGAAAGCAGCAATGCAGACAGGAGGTGGGAGTCCAGCGCCACAGAAGGAGCTGGATGAGATGGAGGAAATGGTGTCCACAGTCATCAGTGGGGAGACGGTGGCAGGAGTCGGGCGACCAAACACTGCTCAACATTACCTGACACAACAGCAACAGGGTGAGTAACCACCAGGGACTGGGGGGACGGGGGAGTTGGGCACAATGGCACACATGCACAATGAAGTATAGCACAATGCACAACCACAATGACTATGGATCATGTCCCTGATCTCTTTGCCACACTGCAGCACACATAGAAACAGCAAGTAGTCCCCCGTCCACAATGTGCCCAGAGGGGGCCCTCCCTACACATCACCAATCTCACAACAAACCCATTCACATGTGCTGAACCCAGCAAAGCTGCGGATCCGTGAGCCCCACTGACAATGCAAGTGACACTGCATGACGATGAGCATCTCTGCAGGCCACTCATCATTACATGTTGCACCCCACGACACCGAGGTGGCTGAGTGTGGTCCACATCTGGAAAGGAGCAGGTCACACACTGACACATCCACGTGCACAAACAACCCCTGATGGCAACAAGACATCTGCGGACAAACCATGCCCAAGAGCCCCAACTCCCACCAAGAGCCCAATTTACCCAAGTATGCAACACCACAGCACTGCATAAGCACAGAAGTCAAAGGCACACCGCCTGAAAGGGAGAAGGCCAAGCAAAGTCTGAGCTGCAGGGGTGACTCTCCCACAATGCAGCACACACACAAGAATCAGAGCACATCAACATTAACAACAATGTGGTACAAACTGCAACACATTCACAACAGAACAGAGGACACAACTGCTGCCGCTTGTGTGTCGAAACTGGCCAATCACATTTGGCATAGCAGGAAACTGTGACATGATAATGGACAAGTACAACCCCACATCCCTGATGGTGCACACATTTCCACTGTCCCGCTTCAAATAGGCAGCTCCTCCTAAACAGTCACAATGTACATTGTCATGCAATCTGTTTGGGAACTTGGCCAATGCCTGAACATACATGAAACACACTGTTAAACTGCATCTCCCCTTTACATTGCAGAGGGAGAATCAACACATCCTGCAGAGCAGACCCAACATCTCTTCACTGATGACGAAGAGGACCTCCACACCTTCGACACCGACGCCCTCCAAGAGCTCATGGACACCCTCAGCTCCCCACCCCCAGGAGCAGGGCAGCCCAGCTGCATCGAGGAGACCCCACCCCCTGCACAGATCACACAGCAGGAAGCAGCCACCACCCCGGCTCTCTCCCAGGATCCCCACGACCAACACATGGCATTTCAACGCCGTGTGTTGGAGGGCCAGAAGGAGATGGCTGAGCAGGTGCGGGTGGGGTTTGACCTCATGGCAGCCAAACTAGATGCCATCCATGGGTGTCTATGTCCCATCAGGGACCACTTACAGTCCCTAACGGACACCCACAGTCCGCTCCATGGTCTCCAATGAGCCATGGCTGACATCGCTGGAGTCATGACTCGGAGACAAGAACACCTGTCTAGTCAGAGTGGCTCCAGCAATCTCAGCCGGGAGTTGGGACACATGCGGAGGCTCATGGAGTACATGGTGCGGATGGATGCGGAAAGGATGGCTGCCACGGCTGCACATCAGCGACATATAGCTGGGATCTTCCATGCCCTGCAGATCCTCATCATGGCATTGCTGCCACAAGGCATGGCGCAGATGAATGCTGCTGCTCCTACACCATCCACATCTCTGCCCCCTGATGTGTCAGTGCCCCACAGTGCGGCAGACATTCCACCTCCGGTACCTGATGTGTCACTGCCACACAGTGCGGATGACAATCCACCTCCGGCCCCTGATGTGTCAGTGCCCCACAGTGCTGCAGCCGAAACACCACCACCCACAGGTGAGGCACATCACACATAAGAGGACGATGATGTGGATGAGACTGCCGTTGTGGTAATGAGGAAGCGGTAGCATTCATCTCCGCCATATGGCCTGTTTCAGCTTGGTTCGGTCCTTTGCATCATCACCTTCCACTGTCCTCCGATACACTCTGCGGCACTCATCTTGGACCTCGACATGGACTGCCATATTCTTTTTGGTTACCAATGACACAGCAATCAGACTGTGGACTGAACTCTTCCTCTTCCGATGAATCTGTCCTTCCCTAATGGACTCTAGCTGGCCCTCCACGGGGCAACAATGTAAAGTGGGGTTTGCATGGCCCTGTACTGCTCCAGCTGCAACACTCCACTGAATGTGAATAAAATATTCAAATTCACACAGATGTGTCATGTCTATGATCCTTCAAGTATGACAGTATGGATGAATGTAGGGTCACTGATTCCCCCTCACGTCCAATTAGCACATCTTGTGGGGCTTGGGACACAGGGTGCAACATTGCCGATTGCGGTCCGGGTGGCGCAGACACTACAACGGAGACACACGCATTGGTTAATTCTTTGTCCAGGCCAGAACTGAACCACGCCCAGAGCCCCGGGCTTATTGTTCACAGCCCTACGCTGGACTGGCATACGCCAGCCCAGCCCACTCCGCTTACGCTCACAGGGGGTGACGACACAGCTACATGTCCCAGGTCTTCCCTGTAGTGATCTGCTGGTCACTGGTCTAGTCATCAGTATGCCACAGCCACTCCCTGAGGGCTGGTTTACACCCACACCACACCCATCCAGCACAGGCGTCACAGGACATGTGACCTTGCCAATCAAAGGGGCCCACCACAGCACATCCCCCACTGCCGGAGGTGACATGATGGCGTCCACATCCACGGAACACAATCATAAAGGGTCCGTGACTTACGTTGCCCTGAGTTGGTGGCACCCGATGGCCTGGGTCCGGCATGGGCCTACCGCCACGTGGCAATGACTTGCGTTGCACTGAGTTGGTGGCACCCGATGGCCTGGGTCCGGCACGGGCCTACCGCTACGTGGCAATGACTTGTGTTGCACTGAGTTGGGCCCACCTGAAGAGTTGAGCGGGTGTGCAGTCTGCGATGATGCGTTGGCCTCAATACGGCGTCCAGCATATCAGGACTCGATTTGATTTGTGAGCCCTGCTGGACCGCAGTTTATGCGCAGGCAGCAGTCAGCACACACATGACTCCTCGGTGCGGTGCCGCAGGGTACGCTGGGGGCCTGTGGCGCAGAATCCAGCCATCGGCTGAGGAGGTTGCACTGGCACGTGGAGGGCCCTCTTGGAGACATGCCGGTGGCGGCAGGTGAGCATTGAGGCCTGGGTGCGCAGGGGCGGGCAGTCATCGCTGGGCGGCGGACAGGTCTGGGGACCAGGGCTGGGGTGCAGCAGGCGTACAGGATCGCGCAGGCACCACCGGTCATGGCGGCTGCCTCGTGGCTGGGTGAGGGGCACCGCCCTGGCAGACACGGCCCTGCATGCGCTGACGAGATGTGCACGGGTTGGCTTGGGACATAGTCACCTCGTCTCCAGCATGAATGCAGCCGTTGATTGTGGTTGGGCACGTGTGTGTAGGCCTATGGTCATAATATGGCGGACACAGAGACACACGCAGTAGTTACTGTGGTGGCCATCCCGGAACTGGACCACGCCCAGTGCCCCGGGGTATTCATTTACGACATACGCCGGCCAAGGCCGCTCCGCTCAGGCTTACAGGGGGGACCACATGGCTACATGTCGAAGGGCTTCCACACTGCCGGGGGTAACCTGTTTGCGTCCACTGTCCACTACACTGCAAACACCAGCAGTAGATGTCCACATGGACATGTCTGTGCTTTGCATACTGCAATCTGTCCAGCACATCTCCGCAACACTTGGCATTGTGTCCTTTCTTGTTGCTGGGTCACTTGCCTCCTTCGCACATTCTTGGTTCCCACCTCTCCCCACATTCTGCAATTGTGTGGCAGAGGGGCTCTGCCTTTGTGGATGGTTTGTCTACATGTCTGGCCCCTGTTACCATGGTTACTTGAGTTGTCGTGTCCGGTAGTTGGGCATGTTGGTTGGCATGTTGTATGTGATTATGTTACGTGTGCTCTCCCACAGTTGTGTGTTGTGTGATTGTGGAGTTGAGGGGTGTGGTGTGTTCAGTTAGTACTTACCAATGAGCAGTGCATTGCCATAGGTGCCATCCTGGAAGCACTGGTTGATGATGGACTGTCAGAAGATGTATGTATCATGCACGCTGCCTGTGAAGTTGGTGACGACATTGGTGAACTGTCCCGGGTGATCCACTATTGCCTGCACATTGATGGAATGCGTGTGCTTTCTGTAGCGGTAATTGTGTGCAGGGTCGGCAGGGGGCCCAAGTGGTACATGTGTACAGTCAATTGCCCCCGACACGTGCGGTAAGGCAGCTATGGCATAATTCCCTTGCATGGTCTCCAGCTGTTCATGCACAGCGTGGGGGAAGTGATGGTGCAGGGGTATCAGGATGATACAAACCGTGATGTTTACAGGTATGATGAATCCTGCGTAATGAGACCGTAACAGATGTTTGTGTGGTCGTAACCTTCTTTTTCTTTCCTGCGGAGGTTACGGGCACACGGACTGCTGCTACAGTGTATTTGGACTGGATTCATCATACCTGTATGCATTCCGGTTTGTCCAAGTGCAATACACTGTACCAGATTACGTATGTGACTATGAGGACGCTTGACCATTGTCACCATTTCTCCAACAGGTTTCTGACTACTGATTTCGGGATATGGGATGGTATTGGGGAGTTCCCGCAGCATTTGCAGTTTATTGGATCCACACGTTGCCCTGGTGAAGTTCCCCGTTGGGAATGGAATGCGTTGGCTGAGCTTTTCGTCTTGTTGTTTATGTGTTTGTAATAAAGTTCTGTTTTTCCACTACCGTTGACTACTGGACTTCATGACCTGGGGGGGGAGGGTCCGGGGGGTGGTTGCGGTGGGTGTTGTGGCCCTCTTGGGTCTCCAGGCTGCATGTTCGTTGTCTCCATGGCATCTGTTGGTCTTCAGATGTGGCTCTAGGCTGGGCTCCCTTTCATACTGCAGGTTGTCGTCCTCCTTAACACCAGTAGAAGGCAGGTGTTGAATCCCTGCTGCTAACGCGTCTTATCGCCTGTTTTCGGTTCGCATCGCAGATCTGGCTGGTCGTTGTGAATATTGCGGAGTGGTGTTTTCGTGTGTTTTTGCACGGGAAGGTCTACTCTGCATATCATTAGTGTTAGTTGTCGCTCTCATCCGTCGCAATGTTTTTTGCGGCAGGTATCACTGGAAAACTGGCGATATCGGCAGTTTGCACCAGCTTGAGAATAGGGCGATAAATCTATCGCCACTTTTGCGGCTCCAAGTCCGAGAAGCACCGGATGATGATGAGGAAGATGATGCAGGTGTACCACAATCCACTGCAGCCGCAGCAGGAATAGCCCGAAGGAACACAATCATCAACAATTTCTTCACATGAGCACATCACATGGTGACTGTCCACAGCAATCATGGCACAGTACAAGATGACCACATGACCAGCATGTGCAAATAAAATCTTAGCAACACACATTCCCCGTGTGCATGTCAGTCCTCTGCATTAGCACATTACTCTGATGGGTGTAAGTGCAACATTGAGTGCTAGCATTCGCATATGTTGGAGAGATGGTGTGTATGTCACCTCTGTACTGAGAAGCTGTTTAGGGCGTCACGTATTCGATATGCCACATCAGGGTGTCACATGTAGTACGTCATGCCACTCATCAGCGTCCCACGTGTACATGAACATGACATGAAGGCCGTCATTGGTGTTCAGGAAAAGACAACAGGGTGCCATTTGTGGTCAGAGATGTACCTGCCTGATGCAAATATACACCCTGTGTGTCGAGTCCCACAACATGAACAACATGGCCGTAAGGGGGATGTGGGCACAGTGGACACCTCAGCAACATTGGGAGATGCACACCAGCCTAGAAGCCAGCAGGTCCACCTTGCGTGGAACACACCAAGGTGTCCCCAGGTGAAATGTGCCATGTACAGGTCACATGTGTACACGGACATCATCCATCAAGAGTAGTGATCAGTGCCAGCTAATAGGTGCAAGGTGAGTGGCCAACTGCCTCCTCACAGCTACCTGCACCCATCACTGTCAGACTGCAGCAAAACAACACTGCTACATCAGAGCATGCAATACTGACCGTGAGGGCACGTACATGGCTGGTAAGGGTTCAACCATGCCGGAAGGCGAAGCAGTGACATCCCCCCCACCCAATCCCCATCACATTTCCAGAATGCAAGCAGATGACAAACTAACATTGTGGATGACAGCCCCTCTGTCTGAACTAGAAGGCGGTAGCACATCTGCACCTCCGACCTTGGGAATGCATGCGCCCCGCACCCCCTGAGCGATACCATAGCAGCTGCTGATGGCTCCCACACTATGCACAGCGCTAACCAGAGACCAACGTATACACACCCCACACACAGGAGTCCTTGCTCGTAGTTCACTTGCATGGTATGACCTTCACAATTACACACCGACCATCCCAGGAGTCCAAGCGCTCCACACTCAAACCAATCATTGCTCCGAGCTGTGGCTACCACATAACTTTGACTTTGCCTTTGTGACACGCAGCCCTATTTCATACATTGACGTGGGGCTAAGTTTGTAAATAGCGAGATTGTTGTTTTGGAGCAATGAGGCCCCAGCTAGTTCACACATTCCCAGTCATCTCACTGCCTATCTGGGTCACGGACACACATGCGCCTTGAAATCAGTTCCCAGGGAGCACCGTTGTTTGGAATCACTGCCGCTACATACATCCATACTTTCATACTTGCTTGATCATGGACATGACTCATCTGTGTGAATTTGAATGTCTTAATCACATTCGGTGGAGTGGTGAAGGTGGACCAGTACCTGGCCATGCACACGCTACTTTACAATGTTGCCCCGTGGAGGGCCAGCCAGGGTCCTTTGGGGAGGGAAAAGTACATCGTAGGAGAGGGAGTTCAGTCCGCAGTCTGATTTCTGTGTCATTGGTTGCCTAAACAAATTTGGCAGTCCATGTCAGGGGCCAAGGTGAGTGTCGCAGAGTGTTAAGGGGGACAGTGGAGGGTGTTATCCCTGGGCATGATGCAGAGGGCAGAACCAAGCAGAAAGAGGCCATATGGCGGAGATGAATGCTACTGCTTCCTACTTAGCCCAACGGCAGATTCATCCTCATCATTGTCCTCCTATGTGTGATGTGCCTCACATGTGGGTGGTGGTGTTTTGTCTGCCACACTGTGTGGCAGTGACACATCAGGGGCCAGAGGTAGATTGTCAGCCACACTGTGAGGCACTGACACATCAGGGGGCGGTGATGTGGAGGGAGTAGTGGCAGCAGCATTTATCTGCGCCAGGCCTTCTGGCCGCACTGCCATGATGAGGATCTGCAGGGCATGGTAGTTCCCTGCTACATCTTGCTGGTGTGCAGCCGTGGCAGCCATTCTTCCCGCCTGCATCCACTCCATGTTCTCCATGTTCCTCCCCATGTTGGCCAACTCACGGCTGAGATCGCTGGAGCCACTCTGACTAGACAGTTGTTCTTGTCTACGAGTCATGACTCCGGCGATGTCAGCCATGGATTGTTGGAGACCATGGAGCGGACTGTGGGTGTCCGTTAGGGCCTGTAGGTGGTCCCTGATGGGACTTGGACACCCACGTATGGCATCTAGTTTGGCTGCCATGAGGTCGCAGCCCACCCGCACCTGCTCTGCCATCCCCTTCTGGCCCTGCGACACACGGCGCTGGAATGCCATGTGTTGCTCGTGGGGATCCTGGGAGACGGCCGTGGTGGTGGGTGCTTCCTGCTGTGTGGTCTGTGCAGGGGGTGGGTTCTCTTTGATGCAGCTGGGCTGCCCTGCTCCTGGGGGTGGGGTGCTGAGGGTGTCCATGAGCTGTTGGAGGGCGTCGGGGTCGATGGTGTGTAGGTCCTCTTCATCATCTGTGATGTGGAGTACGGTCTGCTCTGCAGGAGGTGATGATTCTCCCTCTGCAATGTGAAGGGGAGATGCAGTTTGACATTGTGTTCACATGTATGTTGACGCATTGGCCAAGTTTACAAACAGACTGCATGTCAATGTACATTGTGACTGTTTGTGTGGAGATGCCTATTTAATGCTGGACAGTTGACATTTCTGCACCATCAGGGATGTGAGGGTGTACTTGTACATTATCATCTCACAGTTTCCTGCTATGCCACATGCAAATGGCCATTTTCTACACACAAGCGGCAGCAGTTGTGTCCTCTGTTCTGTTGTGTGAATGTTGCAGTTTGTAACACATTGTTGTCAATGTTGAGGTGCTCTGATTCTTATGTGTGTGTGCTGCATTGTGGGTGAGTTGCCCCTTCAGCTCTGATTTGGCTGGCCCTTATCCCTTTCAGGCGGTGTGCCTTTCACTTCTGTGCTTATACAGTGCTGACATGTTGCGGTCTTGGGTAAATTGGACTCTTGGGCATGGTTTGTCCGCAGATGTGCTATACTTAATTGTGCATGTGTGCCACTGTGCCCATCTCCCCCGTCCCCCCAGTCCCTGGTCGTTACTCACCCTGCTGCTGTTGGGTCAGGTCATGTTGTGCAGTGTCCGGTCCCCCAAATCCTGCCACCGTCTCCCCAATGATGGTCTCCGGCTGGTCCTCCGTGGGGCTTGTGGGGTTCTGGTTGTCCTCTGTACTTGCTCCGGCTACCTCCAAGGTGCTTCGCGGTTGTTTGTGTCTTGGTTGTGTTTTTGTTTGCAGCTTTTATAGTGGTTTTTCCCGCCTGACTTGTGTGACTTGCAGGCCTGGCGCTGCTTATCGCGGAATTTTTTATCGCAGTTGGGCTCATCGCAACTTTTTTCACGTTCGGGTTTGGATTTTTATCGCCGTCCAGGTAATTTTATCGCAGACATTTGACGCGTTGTCGGGAGACTATTGCATGTTACCGCCGTGCTGGGAATATGACGTTAACACTGAGTTATTTTCCCACGATAGACGGCGATATGATAAATTGCGTTAGCCTATTTTAGCGATGTTTATCACATGTTCCTGAGAATATCCCCCTATATATGTTTAGTTACCAGCACATTACCTGTGTTATTGTAGTTTGGAGTGGGAATAGTATATTACATATGTTTAGTGTGCAGCACCTTCATTGTTTTTAAGTTGTTTGGAGTAGGAATAGTGTATTTTATATGTTTATTGTCCAGCACTTTCCCTGAGTTAATATAGTTTGGAGTGGGAATAGTAAATTATATATGTTTACTGTCCAGCACCTTCTCTGACTTAATGTAGTTTGGAGACGGAATATTTAATTATATATGTTTAGTGTCCAGAACTTTCCCTCATTTAATGTTGTTTGGAGTGGGAATATTAAATGATATATGTTTAGTGTCCAGCACCCTCTGTATTTTAATTTAGTTTGGAGTTGGAATAGTATATTTTATATGTTTATTGTCTAGCACTTTCTCTTAGTTAATATAGTTTGGAGTGGGAATAGTAAATTAGATATGTTTACTGTCCAGCATCTTTTCTGATTTAATTTAGTTTGGAGAAGGAATAGTTAATTATATATGTTTAGTGTCTAGAATCTTCCCTCATTTAATGTTGTTTGGAGTGGGAATATTCAAATATATATGTTTAGTGTGCAGCACCCTCTACATTTTAATGTAGTTTGGAGAGGGAATATTATAATGTATATGTTTATTGTCTAGCACATTACTTGACTTAATCTAGTTTGGAGTAGGAATATAATTTTGTATATGTTTAGTAACCTGTGCTTTTTTGAGTTAATGTAGTTTGCAATGAGAATAGTAAAATATAGATCTTTATTTTTGAGCAACATTATGAAAATAATGTATGTTTAAGTGGTAGTAGTATGTAATATATGTTTATTAAAATAATAATTTATAACAATTATGAAATGTAAGACATCGATTTTATTGCAAATATAGTATAAGTAAAATGGCATAGAAAGTAAATAAATAACAAGATGTATATTTTATTTATTTCTTTATTTTCAATCAAAGATTCAAGCAAAGAAATGAAGTGCATTTTATTTTATTTACAATCTTTCATAGATATTGACATAAAGCAAAATAATCATACATTTTTAATTTTGAATATGTCACATATTTGGTAAATATTTTAACATAAATATTACAATTTTTACAACATAGAAACAATTTTATGTTTTATATAATGTACACGTTTGTAAATATGTACATTAGTTACAAACATAAGATGCAGTGATTCACTGTTTTGTATACATTTATTTAATATGTTTTTTGTAACAGTTGTACAATTTTATAAATATGTATTAGATAATTATATACAGTTTACAGTATTTTTTACATACATTTTGGATTATGTTTTTTTTTATTTGCATAATTGAAAGTAAATAATATAATATTTTGTATAATATTTTTTAATTTGTATCAAACAATAATAGTATCAAGTTAAGAAAACATTTCGTAACAAAAACAAATATTTTTAACATAAATACAATTTTTCACATTTTTGATAGCCATTAAATAATTATTTTTTATAACAATAAGTTATTACAAATGTTTTAATGTATAATAAAAAATAGTATTTTTGTTGTAATATTTATTATTATACATTGTACAATTTTTAACACAATACAAAAAAGATTTTTTGCATTAGTAGTATGAATAAGTATTTTTCCAAACATTTTTTTCATTAACATTTGTATTTTACATTAACTTTAATGTGGAAAAGTATTTTTATTATTTCAATTAGGCGGCCATTTTTTTAAACTAATTTCTATTTTCTAGGCTATAGGTGTTGTTTTAGGGTCGTTTCTGAAAGGAGAAGCTCGCGGTTGGAAGATGGGTCACATCGGTTAAGGTAAGTTTACTTTAATTACTTTTAGACTTCATTTAGGAGTAGGTCGAAGGTAGTTAGGTAGTTTATAGTGTATATAAGTTTTGTATTTTATGTTTGTTGTGAGGTTTTGTTTTTAGTTTAGCGTACATCAAATGCTGTTAGTGCGTTGCTAGTATAGTGTTATGGTTTCCTACATATATTTAAATCTATTCATAGTATTTTGTTTAGGAATTATAAGTATGTTTATGTGTGTTTTTAAATAATATTACGGTATATTTGTGTGGGAGGGATTGTGTTTTTTTTTCTCTACAGGTATTCTACATTTCCTAATTGGCGTTGGGTGAAGGCTGTCTTATTTTTTTTTTAGAAGGAAATGTGTATTCGTTTCAAGTAAACTAATAATTATTTTATATTTCCTTTAATTTTCGGGTTTTCCTGGAGCGTTTCTTTAAAAAAAAAAAAATTCTGGTTTTTTATGGTTCTACACTACGGAGATTTTGTTGGTGGAGTTTGTTTTACACAATTGTATTTTTCCATCTGGATTGATTTTGTTGCCTGGTTTTATTTACAGCTACAAAAACTTAAGTTATTTTAAATTATTTTCAGTGGGAGGGAAAAGTTATTTCTATAATTGTTATTGATATTTTTTATGATATAAAATATATTTATTATGTCAAATATTTGTATAAAAGTTTTAAAAATATTTGCCATTATATTTTATATTTTAGATGTTGAAAAAAAATGTTTAGTTACCATATTATGTGTAAATGTTTTAAAGTAGGGACTTTGCTATTGTTTCTAAATATTCTAACCCTTTCATGTTTGGGTAGAGTCTTACATTATGGGCCCGATTCCGATGTCGTTCGGAAGGCCTCCGAATCGGACTTGGCTTTACCGGATCCGATTCGTAGCCCTTGTTTACGACCGAATCGTACACAAGTCCGAACGATCAAGTACGATGCGAAGATCGCGTAAGCGCCGATCGAATCGTTTCCGTACCCGAACCGCTCCGTACGTCTCGTTTGTAGACGAATCGTGCCGCGCAATGGAGCCGATTTCCGACCGAGCGAGTACGATGCACGATTCGGACAGCCGCTTCGCCTCGGTCTCAGCGAGACAAAATGGCTGTCGGAAGCGTACTTCGGGGGGCCTCCAAATCTATCACGGGGGTGCCCATGGGTCCCCCCGATCCAAGCATGCACAGTGTGGCGGGCCCCAAGGGGTGCCCGCCACAGGGTGTACGCTTTTCCCAACCCACCCCTTTTCTGCTATGGGAGCCTGTGTACGCGTCTGTACACGGGCTCCCATAGAGTTCAATGGGAGACTGAGCGAACCGAGTCCATAGGCATACAGCAGCATCGTGCTCGCTCGTTCGGACTCCCGGAGCACTTCTCACTCGGAAAGCCCTCCGGATCCAAGTCGTACGGAGGGCTTTCCTAGCAAGATCGGAATCGGGCCCTATGTTGTAAATACTCGTACATTGTTTTAGTTTGTTTAGTTAGATTTGGACATAGTTGTGTTACAGACTGTTCTAGTCTTAGGGGCCGATTCCGATTCAGGCCGGAAATCTCTCCGACCCAGCCGGACCCGGAGAGATTTCCGACCGAATCGGACTCTGGCAGCCGACCGAACGAGTACGATGCGCACGCATGCAATCGGACTCGAGTCGGTCGGACTCCCATTGAAGTCAATGGGAGCTGGATGTACAACGCGTACGTGGGCTCCCATTGACTCAATGGGTGCGAGGCGAACAAGGGCGCCCCCTACAGCGGGTACGCCTCGATGCGACTCGCACTGTACATGCACAGGTAGGGGGGACCCATGGGTCCCCCCTGTGTGCGACTCACGCGGCTACGCATATAGGGGGGTCCGACATGGACCCCCAAAGTCCGGCTCCAACTGCTCTTTCGAGCTGGACGGCGCGAGTCGGTCGGACTGCTCGCGGCGCGCATCGTACTTGCCCGGCCGGGGAACGTCTCCATTGCACGGTGCGAGTCGTGTCCGTGCGAGTCGGTCGGATCGGTTCGGACCCGCGTACGAGTCAGTCGGCGATTTCGCGTGCGCTCGTATCATACTCACTCGGCCGGACGCACGTACGAATCGGTCGGGAAAGAGGGCTCTGAATCGGATCCGGTTAAGCCGAATCCGATTCGGTGCCCTACTGCCCTACTGGCCCCTTAGTTGTTGGTAGCTTTGTTCTTTTTGGATTGATTCTAGTAATTTATGTAGTGTTGGTTGGGTTATGCCTGTTGTGGCTTGGAAGGCATTATGCCATCCTTCGATAGCGTTCTTGATTTTTGCTTCTTTGTTTAGGGTACTGTTGTATACATTCCACCATTTATTAAGTTATAACATTAGCTTTACATTTTACTTACTTTGTAAAGTTGAAATCTTTTTTTTCGATTTGGAAGTCCAATGTTGTAGAAGCAATCCGGTAGAGATTTTCCTTAATCTTGTGTTTTCTGTTGTAGTCTAAAAATTTTTTGATTTTTCTTTAGTTTATATAGTAATTGTTCTTTACATTTTATTGGTTTATTTAAGTTGTAGGTCCTTTTAATTGGATGTTACTAATGTTTGTAAATTATTTTGGCAGTTGTTTCCTTATTTGGGAAATACTAATTAATGTTCAGTTAACCGTTTTTTAATTATTTGTTCCTTTAAAAATATGATAGTATATAATTTGTAAAATATATTGTATTTAAGGTATGAATTAATTTATTTATTTTTTATTTTTTGTTTGTAAAGAGAAATTAATTTTGTGGTGTTAGTTATGTTAAAGTTATTTTTTTTAATTATAACTTTTTATTTTAGTTGTATATATTTAATATATTTTGTGTGTTTGTGATATTGTTTATATTTTTTTTGTTTTGTATTGCGTTATTTGGATTATTTTTAAGGTGTTGATATTTTGGTTTTGACGATAATTATGTGGTCTATATTTTTGATTTCGATATTTGTGTCATTTTGTATGTTTATTTAATGTTATCGATATTATTATTCTAACGATATTATTGATTTCGATATTAGTCATTTCGATGTTTGTGTTTGACGATATTTATGTTTCGATTTTGTGCTTTTTTAAAAATAAGTATAGTAAATCGATATTTATGTTATCGATATTTGTGTCTATGGGTCGTTGGGAGCCTATTCGTATGAATTGCCGGTCCCTACATGGGAAGCGCCTTCAACCCTTACAAAATTGCCTGTTTTTCCCTGCATGGGTGCCAGACCAGCAAGCTGTGATGGGAGTGGCGGATCTCACCTGCAGACTTTGTCACGGCCAGACTGTCGGGATCCCGCAGCTCAGCCCGGTCACTTCAGAAGGGGCCGCTCACCGCCGGTCCGATCCCCTTCCCAACAGGATGGAAACTTGCGTCTCGGCTAATCTTGGCACGTTCACAGCATCTCATGCACCACAGCCGTACAGCGCTCCCAATTCTGAAGCATAAACCTGCCACAGCACCTTGTCAGCAGTTTGTCAATTTCCGTAGTCGAGACACAGGCCCCCAGGAGTTTCAGAGTGATGTTAACAAAAGTCAAGGCAATACTGTTCCTGCTCTCCAAGGAATCTGCGAGCAGTAATCAAATCAAATTGTCGGCTGGCACGGCATATTCTACATTTCCTCCTGCCGAGTGTTAACAATAAAAATATGCAACTATGTAACAGCGCCTGCATCCTCCGTGGTTTTCCATTAATATGCAACAGTTTCGAGGAAAGTTCAAGCCTTTTGAATCTCGTGCCAAACTCAGCTCATCTCGGCACGCTCACGGTGTCTCCTTCACCACAACCGTGCAGTACTACAGCTCAGCCACATAATCCTGCCGCAGCACCCTTTCCGCAGCCCGGCAGCTGCCTCTTACTTGCCTCTTACTTTCGGCTCCTCTCCAGCCGCCAGCGGGGGCCAGCATGCACCTTGCTCTGCGGTCAAAGCAGCAGCGGCCGTCGAGACAGAAACCCCCAGGAGTTCAGGGCGACGCCACCGCTGAGTTCTCCGGTCTAGAGCAGCGGACTCCGTTCCATTTTACTCCTCGTCTTGGGAATTCAGGAGTAGCTGCGTGAATCGGCAGGCTCCATAGGAGGGAGGGGCAAAGTGGTCACCTGTGGCTACACTAGGTGGGATTCGCCGTAGCCATCCTTCCCATTTTTTGTTTACCGGGGAGGTTTTTCTGCCACTGCTGGGATATTCATAGAATCCCCTCCCCAGTCAGTTCCAGTGCCTCTGGGCTTTACAAACTGTTTGGGGACTGTATGAAGCAGGAAACACTGACAGCTGCCATTCAGCTCAGCACACTGTAAGGAGCGGGATAGTTCTCTCCCTTCTAAGAGGTTGGAACAGACACAGTGGTTCGGTTTTCTGGTCCTTTGTTATGATGGGGAAGCACTTAAAGATTGCCAACGTAATAGCCCATGTCGATTCAAGTGTGGGTCTTAAGTCAAAAACTCGAACGACCCAGATGAAGACAGCCTCAGCAATTGCAAGAGCTGAACGCTCGCAGAAAGCCCGTCAAGGCTCAGTTACAATATCAAGCCCTGTGAGCTCGGAAGATGATCTGATGGAGCTTCGGAAGGGTACTAAAGGCTATCATACCCCGGAAATATCCAAAACCCCTCACCTGGAAATGCTGAATGTGGAACTAGGTGCTGAAGGGCTGGTCTCGGCCCAATCTGGCTCAATCGCTAAAGGGGTTATTGCTTGGGAAGATAGCGGGGCAACAGGAAATTTAGAGGATAGCCCGAACCAAAAGGTTGCAAAGGAGGACTCCTCCAGCATACCTCAAACCAAAACCAAGGAATACTGATTATTTGTGAAACCTAAAATATCCCTACCGCCTGCACAACCTCCAGTTGCAGAACAAGAACCCGCGGGGAAAATACAAGTGGGTGGGCTACTAGGGGGTCGATTCCGATTCGGGCCGGAAATCTCTCCGACCGAGCCGGACCCGGAGAGATTTCCGACCGAATCGGACCCGTGCAGTCCGACCGAACGAGTCCGATGCATTCGTATGCCACCGGACACGAGTCGGTCGGACTCCCATTGAACTCAATGGGAGCCGGTCGTACAACGCGTACGCGGGCTCCCATTGCCTCAATGGGTGCGAGGCGGACAAGGGCGCCCCCTACAGCGAGTACGCCGCGGAGCGCTCGCGGCGTACACGCACAGGTAGGGGGACCCATGGGTCCCCCTGTGTGCGCCTCGCACGGGTACGCATACAGGGGGGTCCGACACGGACCCCCAAAGTACGGCTCCGACAGCGAGTTCGAGTCGGACGGCGCAAGTCGGTCGGAGCGGTCGAGGTGCGCATCGTACTTACCCGGCCGGAAAACGTCTCCATTGCGCGGTGCGAATCGGGTCCGAGCGAGTCGGTCGGAGCGGTACGATCCGGGTACGAGTCGGTCGGAGCGGTCGGGTCGCCCGGACGAGTCGGTCGGCGAGTCCGCATCGTACTCGCTCGGCCGGACCCGCGTACGGTTCGGTCGGGAAACAGGCTTTCGCATGGCTTTTTTCCCGACCGAATGGTATTGGGTGCGCCTCCGACCGAGATCGGAATCGGCCCCTCGGTGTCCAAGCATCTGCTTCACCTCTTTGGCCCCTGGACCAACGGAAGAGGGTTCTAATGGATGGCCAGCCTCCAGCCTCTCTGGCGGATAAAATCACAGTGGCAGAACAGCAAGACCTGGTTCCGCTAGCTCCGGAAGAGCCTGTAGGAAACCAGCTTTCAGAGACCGGGATTAGCTTCCAATACGACATCAAAACCATGCTGAATCTCATTTTGGATGAGATACATGAGCTGAATGTAACACAAGCAAATGAGATTGCAGCATTACACCTCCGCTTGTCAAACATCGAAGAAGCAGTCAGTAGCTATCCGGCAAGATTACAAGAAGCTAAATCCAGGATACCACACCTCGAGGACCAGATGGCCTCGATGCAACATCAGGCTACTTTGTATAAAAAACCAAAAAATCTATTGGAAAGCAAGCTGGGAGAGCTGGAAAATCACTCTCAACGGATCACTAATGCTCCACTGGGTTGAGTCATTTATTAAGGATAATGTGCTGCCCGAGTTCTCCGGAGATCTTACCATCACAAGAGCACATAGGGTCCCAGCCCAGCCATTTCTGAACTCAAAGTTACCTCGAACAATCCTAGTTAACTTTGCAGACTTTCAGGTCAAAGAACAGATATTGACCAGAGCTATTTAAAAGAAGCAATTTTCAACCCGTGAAGTTCCCAACTGCAGTATTTTTTCCGATATGTCAGCAGCAGCGGCTCGCCGTCGGAAGGAATTTGTCAAGCTTCTCTACTTGTTCAAGGCACAGGGAGCTCAGGTGTCTATATAGCCCAGCAATCTAAGCTACGTGTCTTGGTGCGAGGGAAATTCCATATGTTTGCAAATATTGATGAAGCACAGGAACTCCTTTAGAAAATTACTATGGAAAAATAGAGACCTAAAAGTGGTTGTTGCGTCCTTTTTCCCCCTTTTTTTTCTTCTCTTACTAAAAATACTTGTTTTTTTTTCTTTTGTTTGCTGCGACTAAGGTGGAGGGGTGATAGGTCACTTCAGGGTGCAATATCATGGCACCCAGCTTAGGGGTTATTCAGGGGGGAGGCAGGGGGTATGGTGGGCTATTCCCCAACTGCCGGGGGTTCGAAGGGGTATGGGGAGGCTGTGAGGTTTAGGGAAGGGGTAAGCAAGGGAAACAATGGGCACAAAAAGAGTGAATTACACAAGATGTGCTCTCAAGTTAGCAAGATACCGCAGAGAGTGGTTTTGGTAGGAGAAGACGGTAAAAGAAGGGTTAAAAATGCAGAGAAAAATTTCAGAGTGGGCAAAGCTGAGATAGGCATTCTAAGATGGATCAAATGACACAAAATATAAAAGTGATCAAATGTAACGTCAATGGATTGTTGAACCTGCGTAAAAGTTGTGCATTTTTAAATTGGCTAACATTCCTCACTCCTGAAATCTTATTTCTACAAGAAACGCATTTCAGGACTGACACCCCCAAGATATCTCTACCTAAGAAATATGCGTTGGCCTATTTCTCATCTGCTAATTTAGAGGTGCGAGGGGTTGGGATTTTACTATCTAACACGTTGGATTGGCAGGTTAAGGAGGTCCGGCGAGATGGAAAAGGTAGATGGTTATGGGTGAAGGTAAAGCTCGAGGAAACAGTGCTAAATTTAGATAATTACTACAGCCCCATAGATGCCGAAACCACAGCACTTGAGCAAATGTATCAATTTGCGGCGAATATGGAAGGTATATTGATTTTGTGCTGCGACTTTAATTATATTCAGAATCTGCCACTCGACACCTCAAATAAAACAAAATGACAATTAAATCCTAAAACTGCAAAGTTAATAAAAAGTTTGTCAATAGATTTTGCCTTAACAGATCCTTGGAGGCAAGGGCACCCGGGCTTCTCTCAATTCACCTGTTACTCCTCAAGATGCAGAACGGCATCCCGATTGGATTTTTTTGGGTGGACAAACTGTTAGCCAATGGTGAAACTGAGATTTTGACCAACTCTTTTTCTGATCACTCTGTAGTTTCTTTTATGTTAATGTTAGGGATCACCCCGAAAAAAAAATCAAGGTGGCAGTTTGATAAATCTTTACTAGAAGATACTACTTGGGTGACAGAAACTAGAATTTTTATAAGGGACTTTTTCCAGTTTAATGCAAATACTGCCCCAATCTTTATGGTTTGGGAGGCATTTAAAGCCACTTTTAGAGGGCAGACGATATCTTATAAGTCTAGGCTAAGTAAACAACATAAGGAAAAGGTTGCGGGGTTACAGACCGCTGTGGAGAAAGTCAGACAAGACGTATACTTAACAGCGACAGCAGAGCACATTATTAAAGGACAACAGCAAGAATTATTAAAAGCTAAGGAGCAATTGAAGGATTTTTTTTTTGTTAGAGGAGATCTCTGGAAGCAAGGCTTACCAACAAAAGCTCTATGAGGAAAGCCAGCATATTGGTAGATTTTTGGCCTGGACTACAAAAAGTCAGAAAGCAGCGCAAATAATTAGTCATGTTAAAAATCCTTCTTCTGGCCTACTAGAAGAAGATAAACAGGCGGTTTCTGAGAGTCAAAAGAGTCAAAATTGATTTCATATTTTGAATCACTGGAGCTACCGCAGATATCTCAGCAGCTTATAGAGACGCTCAATGGCCCAATAGGAATCTCAGAAATTCTGACAGCATTAAAAAGTATGTCCAACGCCAAGGTCAGTGGGTCAGATGGGATCCCGGCGGAAGTATAGAAGATATTCCAAGAAGAACTACTTCCTTTTCTAACAAAGCTGTTTAATCAAATAAAGGACGGGATAGACACCCCTAAAAGTTTCAAGGAGTCAGTGCTGGTAGTTTTCCTTAAATAGGATAAAGATCCTCACAATCCTAATTCTTACCACCCTATTGGTTTTTTAAATACAGATTACAAACTGTTTATGAAGATTTGGGCAAGAAGGATTGCTCCATGCCCTCAACAGGTGGTTCATACAGATCAAAATGGCTTCCTTCCAGGACGGCTAATGGCCACTAACACATATTTTTTAATGCAAGCTATTGATTATTTTTCCGCTAATAAGATCAAAGCGGACATTCTGATAATGGATGCCGAAAAGACTTTTGATTTGATAGACTGGCGTGCCTTATTTTTTATTTTGGATAAGTTTGGTTAACCACTACAGTTGATACATATGTTAAAAGAATTATATAGTCAGGCGGAAGCCATAATTATCATCAATAAAACAGAAGCCGGTAGCGTAAATATTAAACGTGGCATGCGACAGGGTTGTCCGTTATCCCCTCTTTTGTTTACTCTGTTTATTTAACCCTTAGCTCACAAAATTCGCAATAATTTATTGCTTTTGTCCCCCATGGAGGGATGACAAAATTAAGTTATATGCAGATGATATAATCTTATATCTCAAAGCGGGGGCCTAATATACAGAATGCATTGAACGAAATTCAGAAATTCACGCAGGTAGGGGGATATAAAATGAACTGAGCTAAAACAGAAATCCTCACATTTAATTTGTTGCCCACCGATATCCCGGATTCCCTACAACTACAATCACCACATCCAGTTACGTACCTAGGGGCTGATTACGATGGCGGGCGGAAAAGCATTCCGACCACTGTGCTTGCGGGAAATTTCCACCCGCAGGTACCGCGGCATAACCGCCCGCCAGATTAAGATGCACCGCCAGAAACTCCCTACCGCGGCGGTCGGATTCCAGGATTCAGTGGTGGAAAAGCTGAAAATCCGTCCGCGGCGGTCGGATTTGCTGCGGAAAGGCCAAAGACCGCCGTTTCCCCAGCGGACTGGAACACATGGAGCTATCCGCAGTATAGCCACCGCCATCCTCAACTGGCCGGATTCTCCGCAGCGGTGTGGTGGGCTGTTTGAGGCATCGTGATTTGACTGGCGGTCGTGACCACATTCCGCACGGCTGTACCTCTCTTTTGGCTCCGTCCGCTACTGGTGTGGACGGAGATTTTCGGCGGAACCCGGAACACCGCAGCGGACGGGAAATGGGCTATCTACGCCCATCATAATACGGCCGATGCAAAGACCGCCGATGGAGTGCGGAAAAGGGCATTTTCCGCCAGCACAGTGGATGTGCCTCCGCCCGCCATCGTAATCAGCCCCCTAGTTATCTTTGTCACAAACGATTATGGCCAACTATTCCCATTGAATTATAGCAGTACGCTTGGGAAAGTGAAAAAATTACAAGATAAATGCTCTTTGCTCCATCTATCATTGATAGGACGGATCTCCATGGTTAAAAAGTCTGTGCTCCCATTGTTTTTCTTTCTTTTTAGCAATCTTCCCTTAAAAATCCCTAGTTCCTATTTTAAAGAATTGGACGAAATGATCCGGAAGTATGTGTGGAATAACAATCACCCCCGGGTTAAGCTAGCCACACTACAACTGAATGTAGCACGGGGGGATTAGCACTCTCACATTTTGCAACCTACTACCAGGCCTCTCTGATCAACTTGCTATCACAATTAGGAGAGGAAAATTCAGTTTTTGATAACTTTTTTTTAATACATATGCTGAAGGAAAGTGCTATAAAACTCCCCACTTTTTTACAATTTGCAAAACTTCCTAAAAGGACCTGATACAAGGTGATATTGGCATTAGCAGCAAGAATTCAGCTCTTTTACAAATCGCAAGATATTCCAGCATATCATGCTTATACCCCTATCCAAGATTGTGCAGTAGGATGTTTAACGTTGCCTAGAGGACTTTACCAAGTATGGCAAGAATTAGGTTTTGGTCAGCTTGGGGATTTTTATAATCATGAGACATTAATTACATGGGAAATGGTACGATTGCAACCTCGATATCCAAACACCGCTTTATCTATGAGTTTTCTCCAGCTGGTGAACTTTCTCAAAAACAATTATACCATGCTGAGTGAGGCCGCATGTCATATTACCAGGCAGTTGTCGAATAAAATAGTGGGTGTGGGATTTTGGTATCGGCTATTACATCAGAAGGCTCATAGTGAAGAGATCATTATGAAAGAGCTTCAGAAAATTCACTCGGAGACAGGCTGCAAGTTTAACACAAAAGAGTGGCAGCAGCTCAGTGAGATTTCGAATACAGCACTGCGAGGAGCAAATTTTAAGAGAATTAATTTTTTATCCAGATGGTTAGCATATTATACCCCTTTGAGATTGCATAAGATGTTTCCAACTAATCCGAACCAATGTTTCAGATGCAATAAACAGGATGATGGGGGCTGGGTACACATATTTTATGAGTGTAGCAATCTACAGCAATTCTGGAAGGACGTTTTTATTATGATTTCTCAATCTCTGTCTTTAACAATTGCCCCAGTCTTCTATGCTGGTTTTATTTGGTTCATCAGGGGAGGCAAAATGTTTAATGAAATATCAGCAGTATTTTATAGTAATTTCTATAGCGGTTGCTAGGTCACTTGTCTTGCAAAATTGGAAAACAAATAAACAACCTAGAATTGACCATTGGGTTAATAAAATGTGCAGGACTTACACATTTGAGGAGGCCTATGCAAAACATGTAGGAGCTACTGTAAGATTTAGAGCTATCTGGGCAAATGTCTCTACTTATTGTATATCTGAGTAAAGTATATTTTAAGAGCCCTGTGCTGTAGGGAGTTAATCTCTCCACTTTACTAAAAAATCTGCTGCTAGCCGCACATGCACTTTAAATAGTTTTTGATTTTTATACGCTAGTCTGATGCAGCCATTGTATAGATTTTAGTTTGCTAACTACCTAGTAATAGTCACTAATGAATATATGTATTGGTGTTCTTGGGGAATTACCAGGAGGTAGCAAAAGCCTGGTAGATTAGGGGACTATGGTTTAGTGTGGGTTACTTCGAATATATTTCCTATTCATTTTCCTATTCCTATTCCTCTCAAACTGGCTTTTTATCAAGTATTTTTATAGCTGATGTTAACCCTGACTTTTTCATGCAATTTCACGTAATGTATTTTTGCTGCTAGCTACTTGATATCCGTAATTTTCATCTTTTTTACCCATCCTGTAACGCCATGTTTCTTCTGCTTTTATTCCTGCTCTAATAAAAATAATAAAAATTTTAAAAAAGATATTTGTGTCTCAATATTTTCGAATGTCGAGATTTTCAGTGTCGATATTATGTCAGTGATTCATCTCGGGTGGCCATTTTAAGACCATTCGTGGTCTAGTTGTTTTGTGAGGGAACGTAGGCGGGAGCACCCCGTCACCACGCTACGTCCTAGCACAAAACAGCCTGGGAGTACGCACGTCGCAAGATGCGGTCCCCGGGAGAGCAGCACAGGTACACTGGGCGAGGGTCTGCTTTGACAAAATAAGTGGGTCCCAATTCCTAAGGAAGGTTGATTGCCTTTCCTTTTGACAGACTGTCAGCCTTGACATTGTGAGCACTGTTTTGCCGCCAATCTCTATCAGCTATTCGGATGCTCACTAATTACTATGGTCAGTTAACTTCTTTTTCCTTTTCCAGAGTGTGACTACAGGCCACCCTCCCCCTGGAGAGACCATGACGTGATATTTTAGCGTCAAATATGTATATGGTTTT
The DNA here is from genome assembly GCA_963921515.1 of Calotriton arnoldi. Taxonomy (NCBI): domain Eukaryota; kingdom Metazoa; phylum Chordata; class Amphibia; order Caudata; family Salamandridae; genus Calotriton; species Calotriton arnoldi. The sequence continues at coordinate 170,532 of CAWUFW010008852.1, forward strand.
CTGTTTGTAAACGATTTCAACATATACCTGACTAACTAAATTACCGAACTATGCTCCGTAGTGGGGCTTTTTCCTACACCTTTTGATATTTGGTTGTGGGATTTGTTCAAATTGAACAACACAAGAAGTGTTCACTTATTCCTGTTGTGAATTTACACTTTTGCATGCGATGGTGTTTCACTGAACACATAAAGAATTGATGATGTTCAGCCTTAGGCTGACACACTTAAACTCTCCTTTTATATTTTCACAGAAAAGCAGTAGGACACCATTTGGTGGTAAATGTATGTATCTCCTGCACATCGCATGGCATGCAATTTAGCGTGCTCCTATTAAGGAACAAGTAGGAGTGGTACCAAAGGAACTAGGTTCCCATGGTCCTGAAGAAGAGCCAATAGGGGCAAGGCTTGAAACATGTTGACCCTGAAAAACGTAGGTACAATATAACCTCACCTTTTTCAAACCAACCCCTGTTTTTTAACCATACCGACTAGAGGCAGGATTAAAGTAGATAGACCTACTAGTCAGGTATTTTTAAATTAGTTTAGCACTTTCCTCCACTCCCCTCCTATAGGATCTTCTTTATCATTGTATATAATATCATTTAAGTCCTCCCACGTAACCATAGGTCGTAGCACACCCCAATCCACAGCGGATCGGGAAGGACCCAATGATGAAGCATGCCACCAAGGGGCAACCCTGGTGGGTGAGGGTTTTATAAGAAAAACAAAGGGCCAGATGTACGACCCTAAATTGCATGCGCAAACGGGTTTGCGACCCGTTTGCGCATGCAAAATGGCCCATGGCCATGTACAATTCCTAATTAGCGAGTCACAATTTATTTTCAACTTGCTATTTAGGAATTGCGAGTCGCAATTAGGAATCGGCGTTCCCTTCCTAATTGCGTCCGCAAAGCAATGTATGAATGTTTTGTGACCGCAATTGCGGTCGCAAAACACTCGCAAATTACCACCCTCTTCAAGAGGGTGGTAATGTAGTCGCAATTTGGAAGGGGTCCCCAGGGGACCCCTTCCACTTTGTGACTGTCTCTAAAAATATTTTTTAAGGGCAGGCAGTGGTTCCAGGGACCACTACCTGCCCTTAAAAAATGAACCGAAAACGTTTCATTTTTGTTTTTTAAATGCATCCCGTTTTCCTTTAAGGAAAACGGGCTGCATTTTAAAAAAACCAAAAACTGCTTTATTTAAAAGCAGTCCCAGACATGGTGGTCTGCTGAGCCCAGCCGGCCACCATCCCTGGGAGGGCCTGTCATTCCCAATGGGGTCGCAAATTGCGAGAGGCTCATTAATATTCATGAGCCTCGCAATTTGCGACCCCATTGGGAATCGCAAACAATGTTAAACACACTGTTGTACATGCCAAATAGGGCCTCGCACATTGAGAGTCGCAAATGAGTCGCAATTTGCGAGGCGCTATTTTGCAGGTCATACATCTGGCTCATAGTTTTTCTTCTTTATGGAGAGTTTTGAAGTGTCGCCCTGCTGCGTCCTGTTTTTGGTAGAAACAAATAGCGCCAACCGGGGTTATCTGGTCACACTTGAACAGGTCAAATACAAATGTTTAGGCAGTCCGTGATGAAGTGCGGGTGAGATCCAGGGACCAGCCATGGCCTGCTGAACAGTACCTTGGATGCGTTAACGTCAAGGGCGATGCGTCATCGTTGTTCTCGCAGATGTAGGCAATGTGTTGATTCCAAGCTGAAAATAGTATATACCTCTAGACTGACCTATTTGATTTGACAAACGACCTATCAAGGTTCAAGTTACCAAAGAACCCCTTCACAACATACATTTATTTTAAAGCCCCACAATTAAGTAGATTTGCAAACAGCATAATAAACAGTGTATCTTTTTTAGAAAAAATTCCTTTTTATTTAAATTTGAAAAATATATTCGTATTTATCTCTAAGATTCACACAATTACATATATATAACACATCCAATGATTTTGATTTTTCTAATATTTCATCATAATACTTTTACAAACATGAATTTATCACATTAGACATCCCATATAAAAAACAACCAATGTAAAAATCTCACTAGCATAATTCATTCAAAACCACTGTCATTCTATCACACACTCTCATTCATACAAACCAACTACAACAACATTCTATAAAAAACGGAAAAAAACGAACCTTTTGACCCTGTGGTGGATTATACGGTGTTTGTAAACAAAATTATGTAATTATTTTCCCCAAAAAACCAATTATAGGAGATAAAATTCTCCCAGTTCTCTAATCTGAAAGTAAGTTGTGGTCGTAGTTTGCGGTCTACGCGCGTTTCAGTGGAAACAACCACCTTCCTCAGGACCCGGTTTGCTTGTAGATTCAATTAAAAAATCTGGGGATGTCTGGAAATGAAGAAAAAGGGCATTAGCTGGGAGGGGGTTTTGGTAAAACTAATTTAAGATATGGACAAATTCCTGTGATTTAATCATATTCTCAGTGATTTGACTCTTCTCTCATTTAGGTACTACAGTGCCAGTGAGTGAAATGAATAAGTGGGTTTGCATAGTGCCTGCAAGATTCAGGTTATCATGCACCGAAAGGATAGATATAACCAAGGACCCCGTGTTGGAGAGATCCCAGCTACCAAACCTGAAAGGAAAACGAATAGACATGGATACTAATTTGTCAAACAATCACCTGTGACACCTCAAGAGTTTTTGGTTTATGCCGTGGGATATATTTGTAGAAACTGACAAGATTTTAGCTAACCTTGATTAGAATTTTGTAGACAGTCCTTTATAAATGCTTGGCCTTCTATTTATTATCATACAGTGCATCATTCTGTAAATGAACAATTACAGGTTTAGTAATCCGGTCTGATATCTAACTCATTGTATTTAGACTAGGGTATTGTATTAAGTCAATACCTTTCAATTTCGATCGATAACACTATACAGGTAATGTCCAGACTGCAATACGGCAAATTGATGAAAATGGACTGTGAAGGTAGCAGAAGGGAGAAGAAGATTAATTGCACAATCGCAAAAGGTATGTTTGACAGGAAGCTAGTATTATTATTTTGGTAGGCTATATTTACCCTTTATTGGAGAAGAAGCCTCATTAATGGAAGTAAATATTGCAGGAGAGAAGGAGGATCCCTCTTCACAGATCCTACAAATAAAGGTAACTGTTTCACTTGAGTCTCTTCTCAAATCGATATTTGTCTCTGCTGGAAAAAGAGGCGATTACAAATTACTTGTACATTATATTGGTTTAAATGCTAACAAGCACATCCTAATGATGAGGATATTACTCAAATTACAAAAAGACCAATATTTATGCTATAAGTTAACGTCTATATGTATTATTATACAACATATACGCTGTCTGCTAATTGTGAAAGCGAAGACCGCAAGCCTTTGCGGTGACTCATATGGGTCTCTACAAATGACGCCCACAGTGTGAAATAAGAATTATTTGCCTATCCTGTCTGTCCTAGGGCTATACAGTATAATACCGCGTCCATTGTTAAAATTTGAGAAGATGCAAACCGTGGTTGTAGAGAAGCTGTTTAAAACACTCTAGCAACAATATCATTAAAGTGCTTGCCTATTCTCATGCTCCTAAGACTATGGCTCGTGCAGTATGTGCCTCTAGAAATGCTAATGGGTGTACAGTAATGTACCTCATCCGAAGTTAAAGTTTGAATAGGTACAAACCGGGGCATGACGGAATGCTGTAAAAACAACACTCGAGTAGCAATATCATAGGAATACTTGCCTATTCTCATGCTCATGGGACTATGGCTCGTGCGGAGTGTACTTCTAGATAAACGCCCCGGATATCGAGATGTATACTTTCGAATAGGCGCCGTAGATGTCAAAGTGCTTGCTAAACGCACTCAAACGGCTAGTTCCCTGTAGTCCTGGTAAACCTTACCTATAGTCAATTCTCCCGATGTGAACGGTCCAAGTGCCAGTGTATCCACTGCCGAAGAGAGTAAGCTAGTTAATCACGTCAGTCTTTAAAGTACCTGTAGTACCTAAATGAGAGAAGAGTCAAATCACTAAAGCTAATGCCCTTTTTCTTCATTTCCAGACATCCCCAGATTTTTTAATTGAATCTACAAGCAAACCGGGTCCTGAGGAAGGTGGTTGTTTCCACTGAAACGCGCGTAGACCGCAAACTACAACCACAACTTACTTTCAGATTAGAGAACTGGGAGAATTTTATCTCCTATAATTGGTGTTTTTTGGAAAATAATTACATAATTTTGTTTACAAACACCGTATAATCCACCACAGGGTCAAAAGATTAGTTTTTTTCCGTTTTTTATAGTATGTTGTTGTAGTTGGTTTGTATGAATGAGAGTGTGTGATAGAATGACAGTGGTTTTGAATGAATTATGCTAGTGAGATTTTTACATTGGTTGTTTTTTATATGGGATGTCTAATGTGATAAATTCATGTTTGTAAAAGTATTATGATGAAATATTAGAAAAATCAAAATCATTGGATGTGTTATATATATGTAATTGTGTGAATCTTAGAGATAAATACGAATATATTTTTCAAATTTAAATAAAAAGGAATTTTTTCTAAAAAAGATACACTGTTTATTATGCTGTTTGCAAATCTACTTAATTGTGGGGCTTTAAAATAAATGTATGTTGTGAAGGGGGTTCTTTGGTAACTTGAACCTTGATAGGTCGTTTGTCAAATCAAATAGGTCAGTCTAGAGGTATATACTATTTTTGGTTTTTCCTTCCTCCCTCCTCTTGGACCTAAAAGTAACTTAGGGAGGGCCTTCCTTCCCCCATTTTGATTCCAAGCTGTACACTGTTGAGGATGCGTCAATAGTCAAGATGCGAAGAACACCAAGGAGATTCATCATCGTCAAACCGCTGGGCTGAAGATGATGTGAGCAGCACAAAGAGAAGCGCAAACACCGAGCCACGCAAAGTCGGAGATGAGTTGGAAACTGAAGACGATGCTTCGTGCAGTCGGCGATGTAATGTCCACGGTTCATGCAGCAGCAGCACTGCGTCAAAGGAGATGCGCCAGTTCCGATTGGAGCAACATCATCGATGCATGGATTTTCACGGTTGTGGGCACTTTCAACTCACTTTCAAGGGCCCAGGACTGGATTGGCACCACATGGCAGAGCGGGACTCACAGCAGACAGAGTCCAGGTGCTGTTTGCAGGTTGAAGAGAGAAGTCTTTGATATCCCTGAGACTTCTGAAAACATGAGGTAAGCCAAAAAGCTGTTGGAGATACCTAAGTTCTGGGATGTAGAGATGCAGGTCCAGTCTCACTCCCAGGAAGGAGGGCAGAAGGCAGCAGGCCAACACAATAAAGCAGTTGAGCAGAGTGTCAGTCTCTCCAGCAGCACAGCAGTCCTTTTTTCTGGTAGAAAGTCCTCAGCTCCAGAAGTGTTCTGAATTGTTTGTGTCAGAGGTCAATTACATATACCCATTTGGGCCTTTGAAGTGAGGGAGGCTTCAAAGAGGTGTCTTTGAAGTGCACAGGTCCCATTCTTTCCTGACCTGGCACCAGACTCAGTATATGAGGGTATGCAACCCTTTGTGTGGTGACAGGACACAGCCCTCCCATCCTGCCCAGGATGGCCCATCAGGATGTGGATGGCCCATCAGTCACACCTAAGCTACCTATGTGTGCGGCTGTCTAGAGGGAATGCAAAAAAAGCCAGATGTCACCCACCCTAGACATGTATTCGGAGACAGACAGAAAGCACCAAATGGTTACAGAAAGAAAATGGCAACTTTTTACGAGTGGCATTTTCAGAATTGTAATTCAAAATCCAACTTCACCATAAGTCAGAGGTCTTCAAACTTTTTGATAACGAGACCCCCTTGTCAAACTTTTTTGAGGCATAAGTACCCCCTTCTGACAAAAAGTTCTAGAGCCTGGTACACTCATCATCTACAACCATAAGCACCCCCAAATCCCTCAGCAAATAATTTTTACGGTGGGGAAATCATATTAAACAGCGTTTAGCAAACCAAAGATCTGTGAGTGTAGGGGTGTGGTCAAAGGTGTAGCTAAAAACAAAGGATCTCATTTATGAGGAGTTGGCATAGGGCGGCACCACATGTCTTCTTGCTGCGCTACCCTACGCCAATGTCAAAGGGCAGAAATGCACCATATTTATGAACTATTGTGCATTCCTGTCCTTTCCCCTTGCGTTGTCGCACAAATTGCTGCCTGGCACCAACATGGGCAGGTTTGCTTTTGTGCAGGAAGGGGCATCTTCCTTCACAAACAGTCCTGAGAGGTGTTTTCCTCGTTCTATGAGCAGGGCCGGACTGGCTACCGGGCGTTTTGGCATGCTGCCGAGCTGGGGGCTGATGTCACTGCAGTGGGGGCTAATTTCGTTGATGGAGACCTGCGTGTGCTACGAAATAAACAAAGCAAAACGAATTTCGTTCAGCACACGCAGGTCCCCATCAACGAAATCAGCCCCCAGCTTGGCAGCATGCCAAAACGCCCGGTAGCCAGTCCGGCCCTGTCTATGAGAGCTGCAGAATGCAGCACACATTAAAAGAGGAATAAACAAGGAGAAATGAAAACATTCCTTCTAGTTACGCCTCTGCTGGGGAGACGTACGTTTTTGGCACTGCCCCAGGTTTACATGATTTTGTAAATATGGGGCAGCATCAAAATCCATGGGAACCCCCATGCAACGCCCATGGAACACCTCCTTGACACGGAGTAAGGCAACGCAGTGATTTGCGATGCTTTGCCATACTCCATTTCTATGAGGCCATGCAAAGCCATGCAGGGACACTTTGTACTGCCTCATAGGTATGGTTGAGACACTTGCGCCACCGGAGAGTCAAAAAAAGTTTTAGGTCTTTCATTGTTAGGCACCTACATATAAAATAATGGGCAGCGTAAATGAAAAATACATTTTGTACTCAGTGGGAAAGGCATGGTAGCACATTATGAAACCTCTATTAGTTAATGCACTGCAGAGGTCTGTGTGTAACCAGAGAGCCACAGATTTAAATCTTGGTTGGTGCAGTGGAGAATAGTGACTTGTGTATTTTTTGTGCTACAAGGTCACAGCTTGTGACAAAAGCACTGTGAATATGTAAGTCATTATTTTATACTTGCATTTCATTACCCAAAGTAGAAGATAGACTGATACAAAATGTGTAAATAGTTTTACGTAACCCTGGGCGGAGTTCGCGGAGTTGCACTACGCAAAGTGCAAAAAAAACTCAGTCGCACTACGTGGAGCTCCGCGAGCGTCGGAGTACGATAGAAGAATGCCGTTCGCGGTGATTGCACAGTGCCGGATGCTTGTCCGCACTGTGCAATCATTGCGAACAGCACAATGCACAGTGCAAGCTTACCTTTTCTGCCACTCGAGTAGATTTTTACTCGAGCGACAGCTTTCTCAACGCGAACAGGCAGTTTCTCAACGTGAGCGGTCGCGAGCATACGCGACCACTCGCAATGAGAAACCTGACCCCCCCGCGTTGAGAAATCTCGCCGGGAGGTTTATTTTCCACGCTTGCGCTCGCCAACTTGATGTTGCCGATCGCGAACGAGGACAAATCTCGCCGGAAGGTGGATTTTCCTCGCTCGCGCTCGCCAACTTGACTTTGGTGAACGCGAGCGAGGAAAAACACTCCACTCCGCGAAGCAAAGTTTTTCGGAACTCCGCGAGCTCCGCATGATGCGGAGTGCGGGAAACTCTGCAAACTCCGCGAGCGGAGCAGAATTCACCTCCCAGGCCTAGTTTTACGATAAAATGGTTCTTCCAAAATTTAGATTTTAGTAATACCAGGGCATATGTAATGCAATTGTTTTTTTACATACCTGTCCCTTCAACACCTCTTTAGGGGTACTAAGGGCAGTGTAAATACAGTTATGATTAAAAGCAAGCACTTCACAGCCCAATTGTTAACGCTTTGCACTACCACTAAAAAAAACAAATCTTTGTCATCACAAAGCTTGTAACGATTCACGGGTCCCAAGCACCCTTTACACTTGCAGATTAACTAACAGGGCATATTTGCATTTCTTTCAGGCGACCAGGCACCCTGGCACGAAAACTTTTCACAGCCCAGGACACTCAGCTGGAGCATTTTAACAATAAAAATTTGCCATCTTTTTCCAAGATGAAAGCAAACGTTTTTGATTCCAGGCACAAGTGAGGTTTGGGAATGCGCGACCCCCTTCCAAGGACTCCACAGCCCCCCTGGGGGTCGCACCCCACATATCGAAGACCTCTGTCCAAGGGCATTAACAGGGTGCATGCCAACTAGGCCTTGGAGTCCGAACTTCTAATTTGGGATTAAGTGGGAGCAGGACCAGCCCTTGGGGTTTCTCTCCACAGGTAAACCAGTAGCTTCAGTGCAGAGTTCTAGTCCTTTGGTACAGCAGGTGTGCGCTCATCTTCCTCAGGTGGCAGCAGCACTCAGGCTGGTAGCCACTATGCCAGTTTAGAGTTTATGGTTGGAGAGGACCTCTAAACAATTAAGAATCTTTCCACAGACAACCCTACCCAGCCATGCATCACTCCCTGGGAGATTAACACTAAGGGCCCGATTACGATCTCATTGGGAAAGCCTTACCAACAACTCAGATCGGGAATGCCTTCCAACCGACTCTGACGCACGCTGTCCGAACGCCGAAGTACGACGCAATGCGTGTCAATTCCGAACAACTCGTACGTAGCACTATACGGACGAGCGAGTCGTACGGAATCGAAGCCGTCTGAGCAAGACGTCCGGAAACCAGGCCTATGCGAGTGATTTGGACACGAACGTTGCCACATAGCTCCCCATTTATGGGACACATTAGCATCACCCCGCAAGTACATGACGAAGCATCCGGTGCGGTCTACGGAACATGTCGGTCATGCGCAATAAAGTTAAAAAAACAGACAGAAAATGGCCAAACAAGCATTGTCAATGACAAAAAATATATATATTAAAAAAAAATCTGCCACACCCTCAACTCCACCCATATAAAGGCAGAACATAATGACCATGATCCCTTTCAAATTCCAAATATTGACATGACACAGGCACTCATTCACTGCTTCCTGCTCTCTGCCTCATACACCCACACTCCACACACCACACAACTTGCACACATTTTGCACCTTTGCCTAACTACACTCTCAAACACACACACATTTACTCATACACACTCACCATCACCTTCACACTCACACACACCCCCTTCTCCAACTCCTCACCATGCCCCCAAAGAAGAATCCCCAGTTCACAGCAAAGGAGTTGGAAGTGCTGGTAGATGAAATTCTCAGAGTAAAGCCACAGTTATTTGGGACCTTAATCCAACAGACCCCCAGTCCCAGAGAACTAAGATGTGGGACAGGATTGTCGACAAGGTGAACACTCAAGCACCTTGCCTGCGCACAATGAATGTCATCAGGAACAGGTACTACGATGTGCGAAGGAGGGTCAAGAAGCTGATTAACAAAGAGCATGAACTTAGTCAGCGAACTGGCGGTGCCCCTCCTGCACCACCGATGGACTTCACTTCCCGGGAGGAAAAGGTGCGTGCCATCCTTTCACCAAGAGCATCCATGGAATACCAGGAGCAGAAGAGTCTGGTGAGTACATACTCAAATAGCCAAGAAGGTTAACTCATACAAGTGGGGAGGGAGCACACCGCCTCTCATCCCAGCACAGTCCTCCCCATTGCTTCCTGGTAAATGCAGTATGCATACTTTAAAAGTTGCTGTACTTGTTCTCCAAAGTAGGTGCAGGTAGTGTACTCATCTCTAGACATGTGTTGCTGTGTTTAGCCCTTCCTCAGTAGTGAGCAAAAGTAGCAGAGAGCAGACAAAAGCCTTCAGGGGTTGCTGAAATGCTGTTAAACTATTCACAGCTCACAGTACCTCTCCACAGGCACACAGGTGTATCCCAGGAGAGCTTGTCAGCTCATTAGCTCAAGGGAGCCTTCCAAACACAAGGGGGGAGGGAGCACACCGCCCCTTATCCCAGCACAGTCATCCCCATTGCATCCTGGTAAATGCAGTATGCATACTGTCAAAGTTGCTGTACTTTTCCCCCAAAGTAGGTGCACGTAGTGTACTCATCTCTACACATGTGTTGCTGTGTTTAGCCCTTCATCAGTAGTGAGCAAAAGTAGCAGAGAGCAGACAAAAGCCTTCAGGGGTTGCTGAAATGCTGTTAAACTCTTCACAGCTCACAGTACCTCTCCACAGGCACACAGGTGTATCCCAGGAGAGCTTGTCAGCTCATTAGCTCAAGGGAGCCTTCCAAACACAAGGGGGGAGGGAGCACACCGCCCCTTATCCCAGCACAGTCATCCCCATTGCATCCTGGTAAATGCAGTATGCATACTGTCAAAGTTGCTGTACTTTTCCCCCAAAGTAGGTGCACGTAGTGTACTCATCTCTACACATGTGTTGCTGTGTTTAGCCCTTCATCAGTAGTGAGCAAAAGTAGCAGAGAGCAGACAAAAGCCTTCAGGGGTTGCTGAAATGCTGTTAAACTCTTCACAGCTCACAGTACCTCTCCACAGGCACACAGGTGCATCCCAGTGGAGCTCATCAGCTCATTAGCTCAAGGGAGCCTTCCAAACACAAGGGGAGAGGGAGCATACTGCCCCTTATCACAGCACAGTCATCCCCATTGCATCCTGCTAAATGCAGTATGCATACTGTCAATGTTGCTGTACTTGTTCCCCAAAGTAGGTGCAGGTAGTGTACTGATCTCTAGACATGTGTTGCTGTGTTTAGTCCTTCATCAGTAGTGAACAAAAGTAGCAGAGAGCAGACAAAAGCCTTCAGGGGTTGCTGAAATGCTGTTAAACTCTTCACAGCTCACAGTACCTCTCCACAGGCACACAGGTGCATCCCAGGAGACAGTGATACTAAACACTGTTAATAAATCTAAAAAAACCTAGGGGCATATTCACAAGGATTCAACTCCGATTTATCGCCACCTTAACGCAACAAAAGTGGAGATAGATTTAACACCCCATTCACAAGCTGGTGCAAACTGCAGACAACGCCAGTATTCCCGCGATAACTGCCCCAAAATCTAACACCACGGCGGACACCACCAACTAACCCTAATGAGATGCAGAGTAGGCGTTCCCGTGCAAAAACACATGAAAAAACAACAACACCACTTTCACAACGAACTGACAGAACTGCGAAGCTGAACCAAAAACAGACGATAAGCCGCGGTAGCCGCAGGTATTTAACACCTGCCTCAAGCAGGTGTAAAGACGGACGTCTACCTGCAGTAGGCAAGGGAGCCCCGCCCACAGCCATACCCAAAGAACAAATGACGCCATGGAGCTACTCTACATGCAGCTCGGAGCCCCAACAGGGCCACATCACCCACCGCCACCACCGCCACCACCCCCAGGACCCGGACCCGCCCCCCCCGGACCACCACAGAGGCAGCGTAGAGTAAGACAGCGGACCTACCGAAAATGCACCACTCTCACAGACCTAACGCCCGCAGAAGTCATTGCCCACTACAGGCTCAAAATGACAACCATCCTACCCACATCGCCCACAGGCTGGCGGTCCCAACACAGCGGAGAATAAACATCCCTCCGCAGACAAAGCTGCTGGCAGTGCTGCACCTGTTGGCCTCTGGGACCTTCCAACCAACAACTGCCAGAGTCGGAGGGGTCTCACAGCCAGCCCTATCAAAGTTCATCACACCTGTCCTGGATGCCATCATCAGCTTCATACCCCAGTACCTTCACTTCCCCAACACTGCGCAGGAACAGCTGGAGACTAAGTAAGGCTTCTACGCCATAGCCGGATTCCCGGCCGTGTTGGGGGCAATTGACTGCACACATGTCCCACTTGTGCTCCCTGCGGATACTGCACACCACTACCGCAACAGAAAGCACACGCATTCCATCAATGTGCAGGCAATAGTGGACCACCGGGGACTCTTCACCAATGTCGTCGCCAAATACCCAGGCAGTGTGCATGATTCCTTCATCTTCCGACAGTCCATCATCAACCAGCGCTTCAAGGATGGCACATATGGAACGGGACTGCTTGTTGGTAAGTACCAAATCAACACACCACACATCCCACAGCCACCAACGCACAAAGCACAACTATGGGGATGCACACGTGACCAAACCACATCCGACATGTCAAACTACACGACCACCTACCAGACACGACTACACCACTCCATGGTCATCCTGGGCTACCCCTGCACCCAATACAGACTTCACAAGGCACCACAGCCACACAACAGCTGAACGTGTGGAGATGCGGAATGCAGCCATGACACATGTGAGGCACTGCTCTGCCCTCATGACCCTACCCCAGACTCCCGCAGGTCAGCGTCCCGTGGTGGTGGGCCCGTGTCGGCCGCTGTGCATCCGGGGCGACTAGCCCTGTGTGACTCGAGTCATCCCCCCTTGTAGTTCTGACATTGCATATCTGTGTGCCTGATGACTGTTGGTGTAGTTGCCAGCACCAGCTACTCCCTAAGGGCTGGCTTACACTCACCCCACACACAGCCAGCACAGGCGTCACTGAATTGGTGGGCCTGCCATCACATCCTGCCGAACCAAGTATTGACTCTTTTCTCCCTGCACTGTCACAGGTGATCAAGGATATGCACTCTGCCCTTGGATGATGACACCCCTCCGGGACCCGAACACACCCGCCCAGAGGCAGTACAATGCGGCCCACATACGCACCAGGGGCATCATTGAACGCACATTTGGCATGTTGAAGTCACGTTTCAGGTGCATGGACGGCACTGGTGGGAAGCTCCTGTAGAGCCCGGACATCGTGTGCAAGATGATAGTTGCATGTTGTGTGTTGCACAACATCTGTGTTCGCACCAGGGTCCCATGGATCCCAGTTCCAGAGGTACCGGACGATGATGGTGGTGATGGGGCAGGTGGTCCGCATCCCACTGCAGCTGCGGCAGGAAAGGCCCGTAGGGACTCCATCTTTGACACTTACTTCTCATGAGCACGTCACATTGTGACCGTCCGTGGCATTCATGGGACAGTAGTAGATGTCCAATTGCACTGCATGTGTGAATAAAACATATTTGCAGGTTACAGGTTGGAATTGTACATTGTCATGTTACAGATCCCTGGGATTTCAGATGTGATTTTCCAGGTTGTGCACATTTTCCAAACCAGTTGTGTCCTGTGTTCAGTTGTGGAGGGGTTGCTGTTTGTACCGGGATGTTGTCAATGTCGAGGTGCACTTCTGCTTATGTGCGTATGCTGCATGGTGGGTGTGTCGCTCCTGCGGCTCTGATTTGTCTACCACTGGTCTCTTTCATGCGGTGTGCCTGTAGGTTCTGTTCTTCCACGGTGCTTGGATGTTGTGCTGTGCATGTTGTCTTCTGCAGTAGGCCAAGGTGCATCCGTGGTACTCCGCTGTTGATGTATTTTGTTCTGTGGCATTTTCCGTATGCTGTTCTTGTGCTTTTTCCCGCATTGCGCGTGAGTATTGCTGCCCTCGCGCTGGTTGTCACTGTTTTCTTATCGCGCTTTGGCCCATCACAGCTTTTTTCGCGTTGTGGTTTGTGTTTTTATCTCCGTCGAGGGGGTTGTATCGCGAGCATTGGCCGCAGTGTCGACCAACTATCGCATGCTACCGCCGTGCTGTGAATTCCACGTTGTCACGGGGTTATTCTCCCACGATAGGCTGCGATGCTGAAAGTTGCGTTGCGCTACTCTTGCGGTAATTATCACACGTTCTTGTGAATATACCCCTTAGAGTAAAAGAGCATGTAATGTGTATGCCAATTTGACTAACAACATACCTGCAATGAAACAGGAAATCTCACTATTTAAAAACATGTTCATACTTATCACCAACTCACACCAAGGCTTTGTGATCCAAACACCAGTCACCAGCGACAGCCATCTTGTCTGCACACAGTCACCCCAGGAAAGCTGAGTCACATGAAGGGTGTATGGGATGGCGGACAAGGTGGGTGTGGGCACAGGCCTTGTGTGAGTCGTAATCACACCAAACACTCCTACTCACACATATCCAAAATTGACCATATGGGTCTATGGCCACATCACAGCATGGGGAGGTGTACTCACAAGATGACTAGCACTTCCACAAGGGGTTGATCTGGAAGCACAATACCACCATGGCCATTTGCCACAAAAGCATGACCCTGGGTCAGCCATCTTGCCAGTACATTTCCACTCACTAACAGGGAATGCATAGTCCCAGGGGTGCTGCTTGGGCTGGCCGGGAAGGTGTGTGGCGGACAGGGCATTGGCAGTTGAACTCCCACCTAACACTCCTCCTCCCACATAGCACAACAAGTCCACATGGAAATTTGCAGTACTCACTGTGAGTGGAAAAGTACTGCCAACATGGCTGACACTGGGGATTGGTGTGAGGGTCACATGGCCATCATTGTACTGGGCTTCATGATCAACGCTGTGTAGCAGTGATAGTGAGCTCATAAGTACACTTCCCCACACTAGGATGCAGCCATAGGCCCAGATGAGCAATTTGGGAGGTGTGTGAGGAGGTGTGTATGGTGTGACTACAATTCCCATGATGCCTGTGCCCACACCCACCTTACCTGCCATCCCAAACACCCTTCCTGTGGCTCAGCTTACCTGGGACGGAGTGAAAGTGTGCGGACAAGATGGGTGACACAGGGGGCTAGTATCTGCTGGGACACAAACATACATCAAGCACACATTATCCTCATCACACCAGGTCACAGTGACAGCCATCTTGCCAGTGTGACTGCATTCACTGTGAGGAAAGCACAATTCATGGTGGGCTTGTCGGGCTATGTTGGAAACTAAGTGTTAGCTGTGACTTCAACTCCCATCATGCCCTGGCCTCATGCCCTGGCCTCCACACACCTCCCCAGCTAGCCCATACAGCACACCTGGCACTATGCAATCCCTGAGAGTGGATGGAAATGTACTGGCAAGATGGCTGACACTGGGACTGATGTAGGATCAGGCCACAACTCCCATCAAGGCCTCCTGCTCCTCACACCAGTCCACAGTGTCAGCCATCTTGCCAGTACATTTCCACCCAATCTCATGGACTGCATAGTGCCAGGTGTTGTTTGGGTTGGCTGGGGTGGTGTGTGGATGGCAGGGCATGATGGGAGTCTGAGTCAGTGCAAATACTCCTCATACCAAATACACCAACAAGCCAAAAAGGAAGTGTGCTTCACTCACAGTGATTGGAATTACACTGACAAGATGGCTGACACTGGTGCCTGATGTCTGAATTGAACACAACTCCCATCAAGGGCTTGTGCTCCCCACACCAGTCTCCATTGTCAGCCATCTTGACAGTGGTTGTCCACTCACTGTCAGGAAAGAATGGTTCCATGTGGGCTTCTTGGGCAATGTGGGAGGAGGCGAATTTGCTGTCACTACAACTCCCATCAGGCCTGTGCCCACACCCACTTTCCCAGCCAGCACCAAAAACTACCTGTTATTCAACTTCCCTGACAGTGAGTGGGGATGTCCCTTCAAGAGGTCTGACACTGATGACTGTTGTCTATTTGGCCACAACTCCCACCAGGTCCTTCTGGTCCAGAAGACCAGTCCCCAGTGTCAGCCACCTTGACAGTACATTTCCACTCACCATTAGGGATAGCATAGTCCCAGGTGTGCTTTTTGAGGTTGGTGGGAAGGTGTGTGTAGGACAGAGCCTGATGGGAGATGTAGGCAGTGCAGATGCTCCGTCTCCCAGGCAGCACAACCAGGGCATCAGGAAGAGTGATGTCTTGACAATGTGAAAAGTCTACATTCAAGATGTCCAACACTGGTGCCTGCTGTCTGTAAAGACCACCACTCCCATCAAGGCCTCATGCTCCTCACACTAGTCCACAGGGTCAGTCATCTTGCCAGTACTTCATGCCATTCACTCTCAGGGAATGCATAGTCCCAGGTGTGCCTCTTGGGCTGTCTGGGAAGGTGTATGGAGGACAGCGCATGATGGGACTTGGAGTCAGAGCACACATCCCTACACACACCCAAAGCAACCCGTTCATCAGGAGCAATGGCTATCTGACTCTGAATGGAAGTGCCCCAGGAAGAAGGCTGACACTGTTGCATGGTGGCATGTGCACTAGGCATTGGTGGTAGTTGCATTCTGGTTCCACTCCATGCAGCAGTGTCAGCCACCTTGCCACTACACTACCATCACTGTCAGTGGGCACTTGTCAATGAGGAGTAAGATGGGCGGGGTGGGAGGAGGGGTGCAATTACCAGCAGCAGGACACAAGCACACAAACCGCTGTACATCAAAGCTCCTAGCCACAGAAAGCAAGAAAGTAGACTTTCTGAATTCATCTGTCCATGGAGGTCAAGGACAATATAAATGATGTGATTCGGCAAAAAACTAAGCAGTAACACAATGTGCTACTCACAGCTATTCCAATGTGCACAACAAGATGAGAACTAGGAGCAAATCCCTCAAAACAGACTCTCAATAACACATCACATACATAGCAGCCTGTGAGTGTGTAGGTAGCCACACCAATGGTACAGAAATAGACGTGCACAAAGCCCTGCGCACAGGCACAAACCTTGCAGCACAACGTAAGGGGACGACTACGTATGTCATTGGCAAAGCACAGATGTGAGAAATAGTAACACACCTGTGTCATGCACAGGGTGTCACTAAACAGTCAATGTATATGTACATGTAATGTCAAGTTACAACAACATGCCCATGTATGCACAGGGCTGGACAAGCACAGCAACCCCCATCTGGTACAAATTAGAATGTCCTCAGAAAACATAGGCCAGCATCAGTGGTGTAGTGGGACAATCTATGTACATACACTGACCCTAATGTACATTAGCATATGTAATTTGTATGATCTGAGGAGCTGTGAAAAACACAACAAACATTGTCTCTCTTTTCTACCCACAGGGAGTGCTGGGAACACTTCAGGAAGCCAACAGGACACCCAGTCCCAGACTCTGGTTGAGCCAGAGCTCTCCGGCCTCAAGGTCTCTCACACACCTTCGGATGACCACGAACGACCTGGCACCTCCGGTGTGGGTCAGCGTGCACCACCAGCAGCTGGACCATCAGCATCCACTGTGACCACTCCTGCTACATCAGACAACACCCAGATGACCCCTATCCCCATGCAGCCAACAAGACGAACAGACGAGAGCACAGCAACACAGGGCACTCTGGAGTTGGCAGACAACAACACCACTGTCAATGAGGAAGGAGGCCCATTGCTGACTGTGCCAGCAACAACTGGTCCTGCTCGGATGGGTAGGGTTGGCAGGAGGAGCCGTGGGGACAGGTGCCACACTGCAGCTGGTGCTGATGAGGAAGCTGACCCCCAGCTCTCACAGATAAGCTATGCATATGATGGCTGCACCGGAGATTTTGGTCAAGTAGTAGGGATCCTCAGGAACATGCAACAGCAGCAGGCTGACCATTACGCCCGTATGGAGTCGCACATGGGCAATATTGACAACGTGACAGCGGTGCACAGGGACATCCTCACCTGCCTCCGCCAGATTGCCAACACCATGTCCACACCTCCCTGTGTGCCTACAACATCTGATGCATCAACATCCGCACCTGCCACAGGGAGTGATGTGGACTCTGGCGGAGAGACCCCTGCACCGCTGCGGCCTGCACCTGAGGGTCCCCCCTCCAAGCGTGGGAGGGGTCGTCCACGGAAGTAGTAGTGAGAGAGTGAAGGTATGCAGCAACACCAGGAAGTGAACACCTGCTCCTGATGACCTCCATTGTGTGCTAAGCGTTCACCTTGTTGACTGTCACTGAACTCTCCCACATGGGATGAAGGGTCTGAGTTGGACCTTGGACACAAATGACTGTGGACGTGCCTCTGAGAATTCCATTCTACAATCCCTACCAACTCCTCTCTTCACTCCGTCCATCATGTTTTGCACTGCACTACCCCATTGTGTGTTCATCACCTCATGCACTGAAATAAATCACTTTGCACCTAATACTTGCTTATGTCGTGACTAAAACACAAATGTACTGATAGAAATTATGCACAAATCCAAATTTGTTGGTGTGTCAATGAAATTGTCTGTGAAAAAGTAACTAGTTCACCTACTGGCTTGGGAGTAAATGTAACCTGACACAGCTTGACAGGTACACTCAACCAGTTCATCACACAGACCATTGTACAAAGAAGAGAATGTATTTTACCATACCGTTGGTAACAATATCACAAATGTAAACCACTAACAACAACTAGGGTCAGATACACAGATCATCATGGCAACAGACAAGGCACGCCTCAATGTGGAGCACAGTTTATTCTACAGGCACAACCTGGTGCCCTCACACAAAATGAGATCACATCACACGGTGACAAAAAACATAAATGAACATAAATGTAGCATTAGGTCTTAAGGGAGTGTGTGGCAC
Source organism: Calotriton arnoldi (assembly GCA_963921515.1). Classification (NCBI taxonomy): domain Eukaryota; kingdom Metazoa; phylum Chordata; class Amphibia; order Caudata; family Salamandridae; genus Calotriton; species Calotriton arnoldi. The sequence goes on from CAWUFW010008852.1 coordinate 188,925, forward strand.
GGATTCAGGATCAGTTTCAATCTTGCAATGTGTCACTGCATCATGGGTCTGGGAGGTCACAAGTCTCCAGATGACATCAAAAGGACCCTGGGAAGGAGTGACATAGAACAGTCAGGGAATCATCAATCAGTTGCCCACACCTTCAAGAGACTAATCAGATCCACAAATAATTTTCACTGTGAACACTAGCTAGGATTCATGTTAGCACTGTACTTGTGAACCTAACTCATTACTAGACCCAAAACAATTCAGATGAACATGTTGAGTAGCATACACTCACACGCATAAAAACATATTGTAAACCAGACGCACTGAATGCAACCAAAGTGCTTTGTCACCTCCTCTCATTGCAAACTTACACTCATGTGAAGAAGTTGTTGATGAGCTGCCTCCGGGAATCCGCCTCCTCATCCTCACTGGCAACATGTCCCAGTCCTGGATCCTCCCTTGCTGGCCGCTGCTGGTCTCCGTTATCCTGTATGAGTGGTAGCGCATTCCTCACAGCAAAGTTGTGGAGCATGCAACATGCAGTGACGATATGACACACCTTCAATGGTGCATATTGTAGGGCTCCTCCTGAACGGTCCAGGCAGCGGAATCGGGTCTTCAGCAGTCCAAATGTGCGCTCACCCACTCTCCTGGTCCTCCCATGTGCCTCATTGAAACGAACCTCAGCAGGGGTGACAGGGTTCCGGAGTGGTGTCAGCAACCACGGCAGGTTGGGGTATCCAGAGTCTCCTACATTGAACACAGAAAAGACTTCATTTGTCTGAAAACAGAGTACTATCTCACATACAAGCAACACACAACATTGACATACAACATGACCTCCCAACAAGCCAGGCACACTCAGGTTGCAGCCGAGACATCAACTGGGGGCTGACACATTCCTCATGATGTACGCATCATTTGCTGATCATGGGAAATGTGCACAGACATGGGAGATCAGCATGTCTGTAAATGATTCCAAGTGGAATTATACTTGGCTCCCTTCCCCACTGCACAAGATAGCTTTTATGTTGCTAAATACTATTAAATTCAACACCTTAAATCATTATTTTCAACAACAATTATACCAAGAATATCATTACATGATGCTTTTGTTTATTGAAAACATTATATGCAAAAAGTATATTCACTGCTAATGCATTTTTTTTGTGTCATACATGAATTTCAAACTAAGCAGTTTGCAAAGTAATAAAGATGTGTATCCATGTGATACTCAAATTTTACAATGAATAGCTCTCACAGGACTGTTCCATTCCCAATGCATTTCAGGATATACAAATCCCTTCTTCAGGGGTGTGTGAGTGAACTCCAGTCTACTTGAGCGTGTTGAATGAGAATCCGATAGTCTGCATAATTGCCAAGAAACCTGGATTCAATCGTGAAGTATCACGTTTCTGTTCTCCGAGCTTGTAAGCCGCGGAACCTCTATTCCTCGAATTCAATACTTCTCAATTGTAAAGTCCGCCAGAGTGTTACACGTGCTTTCAAAGAACCATTCTCATTCAACACGCTCAAGTAGACTGGAATTTAATCTCACACCCCTGAAGAAGGGATTTGTATATCCTGAAATGCATTGGGAATGGAACAGTCCTGTGAGAGCTATTCATTGTAAAATTTGAGTATCACATGGATACACATCTTTATTACTTTGTAAACTATTTATTTTGAAATTCATGTATGACACAAGAAAAATGCGTTAGCAGTAAATATACTTTTTGCTTATAATGTTTACAATAAACAAAAGCAACATGTAATGATATTCTTGGTATAATTGTTGTTGAAAATAATGATTTAAGGTGTTGAATTTAATAGTATTTAGCAACATAAAAGCTATCTTGTGCAGTGCGGAAGGGGGCCAAGTGTAATTCCACTTGGAATCATTTACATTGTTTTCTCATGAGGCAGGCTACCTCATCCCCAACCAGCACGCCAAATCCGTTTAAGCATTTGTACATTAGTAGATCTGCAGTTAATACATATTGACAAACAGGAGTGCGCAACAATCCACATTCAAGATCAGCATGTCTGCCAGACAGACCACCTGGACATTTATGGAGTGGTAGTGCTTCCTATTCCTGTAGGCCTGTTCATTGGCATGTGGTGGAACCAAACCCACATGTGTTCCATCTATAGAGCCAATGACTTGTGGCGCACACCCCAATGTGTAGACGTCCCCCTTGATGTCAGTAAACTGCCTAGGTGTCGGGAACTTGATGTACACGTCCAGGAAACGTAGCAATGCCGCCAACACATCACAAAGCACATGGCTGAACAGGGTCTGTGACATTCCCCCAGCAGTTCCCACAGTATTCTGGAATGACCCAGTGGCAAAGAAATGTAGTGCGGCCATCACCTTCACTTTGGGGGTTAACGCAGTGGGATATGGCCATCCAGGCTGCAAATATGGGGCCAACTGGTCAGACAATTCCACAATGAGTTGCCAGGTGAAGCGGTATCGCCTGATGCTATCCTGTTCTTCCATGGTCTGGAGGTCGGGGAAGGGCCTGTGGACAGCCGGTCTCCTGCGATACCTATATTACAAGTGCAAATACAGTGGAGGTCAATTAACGATGTACAAAGATACATGCAAAAACACACAGACCATGAAATCTATACACAATGAAATAACAGGACTAAGGTTGAGCATAGTTACAAAGCACAAATGTGACAGTTTCCAGACATGTCATCAAGGTATGGTTAGCCAGCAATTAAAGTGCTGTACTGTAAACAGTCACTGGCGTCTGTCATTGTATATGTGACCAACCATAACATACTCCACAACCCCGAAAATAATAAGCCCAGAAATAGGTATGTGAAAACTATCACATGTTTGAAAGGTACAAACAACAGGATCATGTAATGCCCGATATGCGGTACACTGGATGCAGACAGCAGGTCACCATGCAAACCCTGCACACCACTGTCACAGGGTGGATACTGTCATGATGTCATGTCTGACAAACATGTACTATCACGCACACATGACATTAACAATGTGAGGCCGGCATGTATTTGGCAAGCAGCCATGTATGCCTGGGACACGAAGACACAGCAGCAACTCACATGACAGACACAAGCTGATGTGGCAGCCAAAAATCATGGTCCACACACTACAAAGTGACTGCGTAGTACAGAACTCATACACAGTCGAGTTACAGACATGAATCTCACACAAGGCACATTGGGCCACACAGTCCACCATAGCAGTGAACATGTGTGGCCACAACATGTCTTCAACAATGATCCCCTGGGTCTGCGTCCAAGCCTCGGAGGGTGTCCTGTGAAGTGTACCCTCAATGTTGTGATGGGCTTCACAAACAGTGTGTTGTGTGCCCCTCAAGCTTGGCTCACCATCTGAGTGTGAGCTATCAAGTCCTATGTCCAAAATGTCATATTTATCACTGTCCCCACACATATAATGTTAATGTTAATGTTAATGTTAACCAGATTTATATAGCGCACAGCTGCCCCAGCGAAGAGGCGTCCCGGCGCTGCCAGCCTCAGAGAGTAGCAGGGTAAAGGAGAAACTGGTAAGCAACAGGAAAAAGAGCAGGCGGCCTAAGCTGGCGGAAAGAGGAAGGTTTTGATAGCTTTCCTGAAAGCCAACAAGTGATTTAAGCAGCGAATCTGAGGGGGCAGAGAATTCCATAGCTTAGCGGCCATGTAGTGGAATGATCGACCACCAGCCCGGACGCGCTTCACACGGGGGACAGTGACTAAGTACTGCCCCGAGGATCGCAGCTCACGAGTGGATTCGTAGGGAGTTAACATATTGGCAAGGAGGCTGGGTGAAGCTAGTTTCAAGATCTTGAAAGATAGGCAAAGTGCCTTGAATTGGATCCGTTTGGCCACCGGAAGCCAGTGAAGCCGCCGAACGGCGTCAGTGGCGGAACAGTGACGTGGGAGCCCTAAAAGGGCTCTAGCAGCCGCATTCTGCACACGCTGTAATCGAATTACCTCAGCCTGATTGGCTCCTAAGAGGAGCGAGTTAGCGTAGTCCAGTCTGGATAGAATAGCAGACTGGACAATCAGCTGGCATGTGGGTGGGTTGAAAAACCTCAGCAACGGCTTGAGACCCCGCAGGAGGCCAAAACAAGTGCCCGCGACTTTTTTTGTAAGTTCTTGGAAGCTGAGGGTGGAATCCATCCAAACCCCTAAGTTCTTGACCGCCATCTTAGGGGTGGGGGTGTCTCCAAGCACACTTGGCCACCATTGCTCATTCCAGAGGTTCCTGTCCTTCCCTACCAACAGTACCTCCGTTTTAGTGGCGTTCAACTGAAGGCAATTAGAGGTCATCCACTCTGCCACGGCGGCCAGGCCGCTCCTAAACCTGAGGGCGTCCAGAGGGGAACCATCGGATAGGGCCACCACAAGCTGTGTATCGTCAGCATATGAGACCATAGTGAGGCCCATCTTCCTGGATAATGCACCAGAACATGAAGATTTACACGACTACCTGCCCTGCTGACCGATTAGTGGAAGGACGCGGTAGCCCTATGCGAACCGTTTCACTCGCATGCTTTGGCTGTTGTTTGTTATGGTGAACGACGCGGGTGAGTATTGAAAGGATGCGTTAGCCGTATGCGAACCGTTTCGCTCGCATCCTTTGGCTGGTGTTTGTTACGGTGAACGACGCAGGTGAGTATTGAAAGGACGCGTTAGCCGCATCCAAAACGATTCGGACGCATTCATTGGCTGTTGGTCGTTATGGTGATCGACGCCGAGAGTTTTCAAAGGACGCGTTAGCCGCATTCGAAACGATTCGGACAGCATTGATTGGCTTTTGGTCGTCATGGTGATCGACGCGGGTGAGTTTTCAAAGGATGCGTTAGCCGCATCCGAAACGATTCGGACGCATTGATTGGCTTTTGGTCGTCATGGTGACAGACGCGCTTTTCGTTTCGTGCTCGACCCGCATGCAATACGATTCGGATACCTTCCATCACCAATGTATCTAAGTCAATAGCGGACAGATTTGGATATTTTGAACATCGCGGTAGGCATGTCGGATGCAAACAATGGAATGGATTGGGCAGATTTGGATAATGCTACGGACTCTGACCTATTGCTTTGGACGCATGGAACTGAGCCTGCCTCTGCTGCACACATGTAAGTCTGTGTGTTCCCTACATTCCCCACTTGCCTGTTCTACCTGCAGCTTTGCTGCACCTCACCATCTCACAGCTGCTGTCTCTACATCCTCTGGGAGCTACCATGGTGCGTACAGTGGAGAGGGCCCCTCCTATACTGAGGAAGAGAACCAGGCCCTGCTGGACAGCCTCCTTCCAGTGTACAGCCAGCTGTATGGCAAACCAGAGGAGCAGGTGAGTGTTGATTCCACTGCCTTTACTTTGTCCATGTGTGATACCATGCACCACTAGCATTGGAATTCCCAAGGGCAAACATGCAAACGGAGTTCCTGTGAGTTTTGCATTGTGTACATTTGTGTTCTGGCCAGATACACTACTGTAGAAGTGTGTGTACTGGGGTTGACTTCTAAGCCCTGTTCTAATGGTTTGGAGTGATAATTGCACAATGGTCAACTGCCCATGATGCCACCTGCCTAGCCCTTAGACATTGTTGCCATTCTGACCATGATCAATGTGGACAGGTGTGCGACTTTGACACAAGTACCGTGTTGACTAATGGTCTGTCACAGTGTCATCCTTACAGGTCAGCTCCCATCAGAAGGCCGAGCTATGGCTGACCATCGTCCAAGCAGTCCGATCCGTAGGGGTCTTCAAACGTGTCCGCCACTGCCAGAAGAGGTGGCAGGACCTCCGTGGCTGGGCCTGGAGCATTGCAAGGGTGAAGCTGGGCCTGTCACCTCCATGCAAGAGGGGCGGACGTCGGACCCTGACCCCCCACATGCTAAGGATCCTGGCCGTGGTCTTCCTTGACCTGGATGCGGAGTTGAAGGCCAGACAGCAGCAAGAAGGGGGTGAGTATGTGCCATGCCGCACACCTATGTCCAACATGCATGTTTCACTCCCTCTGCCTGCTGTCCCTCTCACAGGTCATCAGTCAGCCAAACCAACAGTTCTATCTCAAAAACTGACTAAGCCCCATGATCATTTGATGCCCGGTTGTGCCCCTTTCCATCTGTGACATGTGGGTGACTTATGTCCTGGATAGTGTCTGTAGTCCCATGTTCATGTGATCTGCACAATATACGACATGTGCATGGACATTAACATCATGAGTGATGCTATTTGCTGACATATGTCAGCACAGTGAGTAATGTATGAGCTGGACTCAGCGTGTTACAAACATATATGTGCGTTAGGTTTCATTTGGAGCACACAGGTGTGCGTATTCAATGCTACCCATCTGGGCAGCAGGTGATACCAATGTGTATGCCTCTGTCAAGTCATATAGATCATTGTGCAAAATCTTTTGCCCCAACCGTAGTGCTCAGTGTGATCAGATGTATCCCATAGGCCAAGGACAGGTATGCCAACCCAGGCCATCAGAGACACTGGCCTATCACATGTCTGTGTGTGAGGTACCACTTTCCCCATTCACATGAGCACATCCATGTGTCAGACTCTGTGACAAGGACTAAATGTGCCAATGTTTGAAAGACACAGGTAGTCACTGTTGGAAACCTGGCTACACATCAAATGCATGTCTGTTGTCTCACAATCACAACAGTTGACATGTGTATCATCCCTTAACTATGCATACTTGTGGCTTGGTCATCCATGTGCATGCTGCATTACTAACAGCCTGAGAGATGTGAAATGAGCATCTACACTCACCTGTTACCTCACATACTCTGAGGGGTAACTAGAGCAATGGCAGCTTTTCAAAGTGTACAATTTGTGCCCATTTCACTATAGAAAATCTGATACCAAATCCTAACTTTACCCGTTGTGGTATTCAGAAATGGCATTCAGGAGTATTAAAGTTAGGATTCCAAACTTTGCTACTCCTAAATGCCATTTCTGAAAAACAAAAGTCGTAAAGTCATGATTTGGTCTCACATTACTTTTGTGAATTGTGCCCTTTGTGTCTACCACGTAAGGGACCTGCAGACTTGGCACATACAGATGTGGACATAAGCAACATAGACAGGATTGAGGCACGATGCTGACAGGAACCATGAGATGTACAGATCCTGTGCCAAGAGTCCATACAGACGGTGCAGCCAGACAGGCCAGGGGCATAGTGTGCCACAGTAAGCATTGTGAGGATGCAGTGTTTGGACTTGGAAGTATGTGAATATTGTTCACATTTGTAAATGGTGAGCTGTATACAATGTGCCGGACTTCCAGAGTAATCTCCATAGCTGAGACAAGACAGTGGGCCATTCAACTCTCACCATGGATAGGCCTATGACCTTGGTGTCCCAAAGGAACATTCAGATTAGTGAGCTGACAGCAGTTGAACTAAGACACTGGACACATGCAGACAATCACTGTTAACTTTGTAAAATGAGTCATGTTAGGACTATGGAAGTTTGCTGTATTGCAGGCCAACCATTTGACCCGTTATGTCAGAAACAAAGGTGCACAGCATTATGACTGGGGATTGCAGGGTGGTTACCATGTCACAATTGACACATGTGCATCTCATTTGCAGTGTCACTTCAAGACTCCCTTGCAGGAGATGAGACAGGTATTTCATGACACAAGACCGTCAGGAGCATGACAGATCAGGCCACCTGTAACGTAGTGTAGTTGTTGACATGGTGGTAGTGTAATTTGACATTGATCTAACCGATGTTGCACATGGCATCATGTGTCTGGAAACAATGGTTAACTGGCAAACTGGCAAGTGCCATGTACACATATGTGTCAATTTTATGTACCTGCTGTCAAAATGATGTATATGCTTGCTCTGTGATGTATTGTAATGATACCCATGTGTCAAGTCTAAGCAGATGACTAATGTGAATCTCTTTGTCATCCTTGTTCACAGTATCAGCACCGGCTACCGGAGGAGGCAGTGCCACGGCCAAAGGGGTAGCGGTCACCTGACTGGGTCCAGTGTGGAGGAGGAGGAGGAGGGACCTAGTGGTGCGGAGGGTGATTGGAGCCTCACTGAGGGCAGGTCGGAGACCACCACAACATCAGAAGAGCACTCCAGCTCCAGTGAGGACTCCCTTGTGGTGGTGGGTGAGCCAAGATTGGATCCAACAATATCGCAGTCCACCAACACCACTACCACCACCACCATCTCCACCCTCCCAGCTGCTCCCATTTCCCCTGTCCGTGGGCACTCCCATGTTAGGGAGCATATCTACTTCGGACCAGGCACCGCACCCCTGACTCTGTCTCCCCTGCTGCCCTCAGTGCAGAGGCCGTGGATCTGCTGAAGCAGATCTCTGTGGGTCAGACAGCAGTGCTGAATGCCCTCCAGGTGCATACCACACATTTCAATCAGATGGTTGTATTCCTGGAGGGTCATTCACTCGCACATGTCTGCCCTACAGAGATATAATCAGGCCCTGGCCTCCTCACTGACGGCAGCAGTATCCTCCTCCAACAGTCCCTCCCCCCTCCTTCCTCTGCCCTGTCCACAGTCCCAACTACCCTACCTGACCCAAGCACACTCCAACAGGCACCTGGACACACATCAACATCCACATCAAGGACACAAACCCACAAACACAAGTCTGAATACACACGCACGCACACTCAGGGGACTAACAGTGGACCCACTACAGAGAGGACCAAACGATACAAACATGCATCCACAGGCACTCCGCATACCTCAACTCCCTCTGCCTCCACAACCCCTACCATTGACTCTCCTGCTAAAACCTCTTCCCAGAAACTCTTCCTCAAAGAGTTTGACCTCTTCCCCAGTGACCCATTTGTCACACCACCCAAGATGAAGAGGCGAACACCCACCGCAGGCCTGATCTCCAAACCTGCCCCCCGAAGATCATCACGGTCCCAAAAACAAAAACCCCACCACCTACCCACACTTCCCCTGGAAAATCCAGGGAATCCCAGTCCCAGGCCCCCCTCCCAAAGCTCACACCTCTGACCCCATCCTTGTTTTCCCTCTGCGTCTTTACACCATCCCCAAGAAGATCAAGCCCTCCCCTACCACAGGCTCTCCCCCTCCAACAGCCCCACCAACTCAGTTTGTTCATGCCACTGCAGTGCCCCCCACCCTCCCAAATCTGACCAGTCCCCTGCTATGGACCCCCCACCCAATCTGGCCAGGCCAATGCAGTAAACACACCCACCCCAATCTGGCCAGTCCACTGCTGTGGACCCCCCCAATCTGGCCAGACCACTGCAGTGGACACCCCCCCCAATCTGGCCAGTCCACTACTGTGGACCCCCCACAATCTGGTCAGGCCACTGCAGTGGACACCCCCCCAATCTGGCTAGTCCACTACATTGGGCACCCACACACCACCAGATCCCAGCCCTCCGGAAACACAACCCAGTGCACCCTAGACCTGTCTCTGCAGTGCCTGCCATGCCCCCATAGATGCCCCTCCCAGGGGAGGTGTACCCTTGCAATTGCAGTGCAGGCAAGTTATGGATGGGGATTAGCCCTGACCGCTCCTGGGCTATATGCTATGGACTGGCTGTTGGCCTTCTGTCGGACAAACGTCAGTTTTATTTTCTTCAACATGCTTATTAAAGCATGTTTCATTGTTTACACTGTTGTTTCCTGTGTCCCACAACTTGGTCATAAGTCAACTGTCCTAAAAGTGCAATTCTCAACGTAGGCATACAATGATGTTTTAATGTGATGGACTGCATGTGGGCCATGGAGTGTGTGACCTATCACAGTATGTATCCAAGTCATCATTGGCTACATTTGCATGGTGTCACCATATACATCATTGTGGGCCATGAGGGTGACCTGATTTTGCTAAGCTTCCATGTTTCTCTGACACTTTTGCACATAGGTCGTGCTGCCATTTGTAGACATTGTGCAAGTGTTTCTAAGTGCAACCGTCTAGGATGTGCATGCATTATAGGTTTGTGATGTACAGCAAGTCACCTGTCTCCTAAGTACATCTAGGTACACATGGAGTTGGACTACGTGGTGGTGACTTTGGAAACACCCATGTGCACAGGGTGATAGAACTAAAGTATGATGTGAATTTGAAGTGTCGTAGCCATGTCTGTGTCTCCGTCTGACATGGTAGCCCCTGCCAAGGACAAGCTTGCCTTCCACTGTATGGAAATCCCCTCATGGCTGTGTGTTCATCTGTGACATATCCAGAGCCCATGGTGTGTGTGAGGTGACCTGGAATCTCAGTCTTCAAAACAAGTTGCCTCCTAAGACTCAAGTCCCTGCAGATGTTCCTGTTTGTTAAGCTTTCTAAGGACTGACTTGTCCAGTGCTATGTCAACCTAATGTGAGTTGTGCCAACCAGCTTTTGTCTGGCTACATCATGTTTATTGAGGCGTCCGTCTGTCTGTGCTCTGCCGTCATGTATTCAGCCACATCCCTCATGTAATTGGTCATGAGATGCCTGTGTGGGAAGTGATTTGTGCTTGACCAATGATGTTTCCCTTTTGAGCTATGCATGATGCTGTACCAGGTCACACCAAGCTGGCCTAGGGATGCAGTGAGGTGTGTAGTTTGGCCCTGTGCAACATGTGTGGAACATGGCGGAGTGTGTGTGCCCAGATGTGTAGTGTGTCCATCTGGCATGCAGACATCACTGGAGACTGTGTGACATCCATGCTCTTCATTTGCACCCAGGGGAGTATGAGGCAATTTGTTGATGCATCCTTGCTGCTGGCGTGTTTAGCAAGGTTGAAGTTGCATGTGCTAGACTGGCACACACAAGGGTAGATGTGATGTAGACTAGTGTATCATAAGTGTGCATGAAGTGAGGACTCCTATGTGATGGCAGTAGGACTATTTGACATGGTGTCAGGATGTGTGGGTTGTTACTTAAGTTCCTTGTAATTTTCTGTGTAGGGGACATGGAGTGTCAACATTGTCCCTGTGTGAGTGCTTGTCAATCGGGGGGGGGGGGTGATTCTGAGTATGTGTGCTTGATTTAGTGCCTCCACCCTGCGCAAGGTATGGTAGGGATGTGTAGATGTGATAGGGGGACATCCATCCCTACAAGGTTGTATTGTGGCATGTGATGAGAGCTGTGCTCTGTGGCACTGTTGTGCTATTTGACTGTAACGGAGCAGTTCTGGCTGAGTGATGTTTGTTGATACTGTGCATGAGTCCATGGGGATATTGGTGATGGAAGCCATGTGGATGTGACAGTGCCACATTGAGACACAGTTTGACTAATCATTATGGGACAGAGTTGATTTGTGAATGTGAAGGTATGTACACCAGGGATGTGATCATGTTTGCTGGATGGTGAAGTGTGAGTTGTTGTGGATTTATTGCATGTTGTATTTGCATGTGTGGATTTTTTTTTTCTCAAGTGCCAATCATTTGGACTTGGGCCGTTTTGGATGGGTATGCGGTGATGTGCAAATGACTGAGTACACATCCATAGCACCATGTATGAGTCTTGTTGTGAGATGTGATGATATGTGGAGTGTGCATGTCCAGGTGTGCTGTGATGCAGCACGTTGTTGCATGACTGCAGTCAAAGGCATCAGTGAGTGTGCAACTGGTGAAGAGAGTGGTCCATCTGACATGTCACATATGTCATCTGCTGAGGAGGGAATGGGTACTGTACATTGTGTGCATGTCATGTATCAGAGAGCCGTTGTGTACATGGTGATGGAGAGTGGTGCTGCAAGTGTAGGTGTGGATGTGATGAGGGCAGCACCCATGTGGTCTTGTATGTCTTGGTTTGTTGTTGTATGTGTACTGGGCTGTAGCTCATGGAGCTGACATGCTTCTCCATAGATGCACCAGAGGGGCTTATGATGTGCTTTTGTGTTTGTGAGTGATGAGAGATGGGCATGTCGTGTAACATGGGTGTTGTATTGAACATTCCTGCTTGTTTTGATTTGATGCAGAAGTTGTGGTGTGTAGATCATGTGTAAACACTAGAATAAAAAACTTGAAACTTGAAACATGTGCATGTGAGTGGGCAGTGACAGTTGCCTGAGTGAAACTGTGGCAGTTGCGTTTTTGATGAAGCTTGCTGTCTGTCAATTCATGTTCATGTATGCCTTTTGGATTAGTCACCGTCAGATCACTGGTGTGTGCAGTACCTATTGGCATCACAGGAGGAGGTGCCTCCACCTAGCCTTGGCTCTTGTGAGTTGTGTGTGGGCTTGATTTTGGAGTTGCCCTTTGTAGTCAGTGGTAGTCAGTGATTGTTCATCAATGCCCTGGGATGGTGCCCTTAGATGTAGATGGTATTTGCTTCTGATGTTTAGTCATGATGCGGGAACATTGGCTTGCAGCCCATTGCTCAGGGGGGTATTGTCCCCTCAAGTGAATTGGGCAGCTAAGTGTGTTGATATGCAAACGGTGTTCCAAAAAGTCCATAAACGCATCCCTGCACTTCCAAGTAGACTACACACACGTGGGTAATCATGGCATTCTGACTTTGACAGGACAAGGTGTGTGGCCAGCAGGGGAGTGGACTAATTGTGATGACATCCCTGGTTGTGCTGAGACCAACAGCCTGCACTGTGACACAACTCACATGTAACACAGCAACAATTCTGCCAGTTCCATTGGTGTTAGCATTGTTAGCGGTTTTGTAATCTGAAATATGGTTTGGAAGGGGTGGGCCTTGTAGGTGTCCATGAGTGCTACCACTCAGAATAATGTACACTGCCCTGGAGCCTGATCTCAATATGTCTTTGTTGTAGGTGTCCTTGACAGATTTCAGGCTATAGAGGCAGTGTTCAAGTAACAAATGTGGCAAATGCAGATTCCATTCAGCACATGTCCTCCATCATCACAGGATGTACCCATTTGCCATGGCTTGTGGCTAGCTATATGGATTGTGTTTGTGAGCCACAGATTGAGGCCCACCCCCTTCCCCGGCATCATCACCAGTGCGGGCAGATTCTCTTACACATTTGGCTGTGCATTGGGGCCACCGAACACTGTTGTTGTATCCTCTGACCAGTGACTCATGGCATTAGTCATTAGCTGCACAGACTGCAGCTTCTGGAGGTTGATGCTGAATTGCTCTGAGGGGCATGAAATGAAGTTAACTGCATGTTCTGATCTTCATTTGGCTGCAACACACCCAGGCCACACATGGTGACTGTCTCCTACATTATTGTGGCTCCTTGCTTTTCTCAATTGCAAGTGGGAATGTGGCCTACAAATGTAGCACAATCTACTGCGACACAGCCACTTCTGGTTTGTTGTAGTGGGGGAGTCATGATTAAATATTGTGTGTCTGTGTACTTGTGTGGTGTCGTGCACAGTCTCCTCTGTGCGTCAGTGTACACCGAATCATCACAATGTCATCCTTCTGTGAGTAGGTGTACTCCTGTTGCCCTGCAGGGTTTGAGTCTGAGTTGTGGTGGACAGATGCTGTGACTTTGTGTCACATACATATGTGTGTCTGGCACCTCCTGTTCTACCATCAAATGTGTGTTTGTCCTAGTATGTTGCGTGCTGGGTATACCTACCTGATGCTGAGTTTCCTCCATTCGTCATACAGAACAGTACATGGAACCATGGTTGCATTGGGATCACAATGAAGGCTGGCCAATCATGGAGTCATCGACATACACCCAGTGTTCCACGCTGCCATAGTGGGCTCAGCACTGTCACATTTCGAGGGAGGTTTGGATGCTGCTGATCGAGGGGGGGGGTGGGGTTTGGACTGGCCAAATGTGCATTGACTTCCAGCAAGGACCCTACCTCCAATGTGGCATCCCCGTACCGCCCATGCACTATGAGTCATGTTTGAGCATGTGAGATGACAGTGCTCCGTGCAAGGCACATGACACAGTGTGCAACAGTGAGTCAGCTCCAAAGTTTGGCCCCCATCCTCAATTTGCATCTCAGGGGATCAGCAGACTGGATACAGGCACCACAATGCTGTGGCCTAGTGGGAACTGTGGAAGTGTGTTAATCTCTTGAGTTGATTTTTGGTGGACCCCCATGCTTGTCCCGCATGTGACCTTGGTGCAGTCGCTCATCAACAAATGCCTGATTGCCCACATTGGCAATTCAAGGCCTATATGGCATACTTCCTGATTGGACTCAACACACATCTGGCTCAGTGGAGTTTAGCACCCTGTCGTATGTGTCAGGGCAGGCTGAGCCAGCTTCCACACTGACACACATGTTGTGTTTGTTCTGCAGTGGGTGGCTGGGCGGTTGTCTTTGTGTATCTTCACACGTGTATTTCACATGTCTTTGGTGGGCATTGAGTGAATGGTGTGCTTTGTTTCTTTCTCTACTGGCCCTGGGACTCCTACATCTCCACACTGCCCATCCCTTAGATTTACCAGTCAACGTTGCTGCCACAGTATGGTACTGTGTCTCATCAGAAATGGGCCATCATGATTCTATCCTCTGTATTTACTGATGGTTGTACCAAAAATGTAGTTGTTGATGTATTTGGGATGGTCACATGTCACATTGTGCAATTACACATTTCTGGGAGTGTTAGCCCCCCAAAGCCCAGATTGGCAGCACATGACTGAGGGTATGTATTCCCCCCAAAAGTGGTTGCCTCTGCAGTGCTGCAGGTGTTTCCCAACCATTCCCCTTTTTGTCACTACAGTACAGGTGGCGTTTGCCCCCCAATACCCCTATTTGCCCTACCAGGCAGGGGGGTTTGAGGCCACAATCCCATATTTGCCACTACAATACAGGTGGGGTTTGCCCCCCAATACCCCTATTTGCCCTACCAGGCAGGGGGGTTTGAGGCCACAATCCCATATTTGCCACTACAATACAGGTGGGGTTTGCCCCCCAATACCCTTATTTACCCTACCAGGCAGGGGGGTTTAAACCCACAAGCCCATAGTTGTTACGACAGTGATGGGGGGGGGTTTGGCCCCCAATACCCATATTTGCCCTACCAGGCAGGGGGGTTTAAGCCCACAAGCCCATATTTGTCACAACAGTGAAGGTGGGGTTAGCCCCCATACCACATTCTGTGTAAACAGTGCTGGGGCTTTGCACCAGGAACCCCACCACCTATAGGGTAGACATTAGTGGGAGTGATAGGCATCCACCTCCCTATGAGGTAGACATTACTGGGAGTGATAGGCATCTACCTCCCTATGGGGTGGATCACAGTGGGGGTGATAGGCATCCCCCACCCTATGGTGTGGATCACGGTGGGGGTGATAGGCATCCACTTCCCTCTGGGGTGGATCACAGTGGGGGTGATAGGCATCCACCTCCCTATGGGGTGGATCACGGTGGGGGTGATAGGCATCTACCTCCCTATGGAGTAGATCACAGTGGGGGTGATAGGCATCCACCTCCCTATGGAGTGGATCACGGTGGAGGTGATAGGCATCCACCTCCCTATGGGGTAGAAATTAGTGGGAATGATAGGCAACCACCTCCCTATGGGGTAGATATTAGTGTGAGTGATAGGCATCCACCTCCCTATGGGGTGGATCACAGTGGGGGTGATCGGCATCCCCCTCCCTATGGGGTGGATCACGGTGGGGGTGATAGGTATTCCCCTCCCTATGGGATGGATCTCAGTGGGGGTGATAGGCATCCACCTTCCTATGGAGTGGATCACAGTGGGGGTGATATTCAACTACCTCCCTATGAGGTAGACATTACTGGGAGTGATAGGCATCCACCTCCCTTTGGGGTGGATCACGGTGGGGGTGATAGGCATCCACCTCCCTATGGGGTAGAAATTAGTGGGAGTGATAGGCATCCACCTCCCTATGGGGTAGACATCAGTGTGAGTGATAGGCATCCACCTCCCTATGGGGTGGATCACGGTGGGGGTGATAGGCATCCCCCTCCCTATAGGGTGGATCACGGTGGGGGTGATAGGCATCCCCCTCCCTATGGGGTGGATCACAGTGGGGGCGATAGGCATTCACCTTCCTATGGAGTGGATCACGGTGGGGGTGATAGGCATCCACCTCCCTATGAGGTAGACATTACTGGGAGTGATAGGCATCCACCTCCGTATGGGGTGGATCACAGTGGGGGTGATAGGCATCCACCTCCCTATGGAGTGGATCACAGTGGGAGTGATAGGCATCCACCTCCCTATGGGGTAGAAATTAGTGGGAGTGATAGGCATCCACCTCCCTATGGGGTGGATCACGGTGGGGGTGATAGCCATCCACCTCCCTATGGGGTGGATCACAGTGGGGGTGATAGGCATCCACCTCCCTCTGGGGTGGATCACAGTGGGGGTGATAGGCATCCACCTCCCTCTGGGGTGGATCATGGTGGGGGTGATAGGCATCCACCTCCCTCTGGGGTGGATCACGGTGGGGGTGATAGGCATCCACCTCCCTATGAGGTAGACATTACTGGGAGTGATAGGCATCCACCTCTCTCTGGGTTGGATCACGGTGGGGGTGATAGGCATCCACCTCCCCATGGGGTGGATCACAGTGGGGGTGATAGCCATCCACCTCCCTATGGGGTGGATCATGGTGGGGGTGATAGGGATCCCCCTCCCTATGGGGTGGATCACGGTGGGGGTGATAGGCATCTACGTCCCTATGGAGTGGATCACGGTGGGGGTGATAGGCATCCACCTCCCTATGGAGTGGATCACGGTGGGGGTGATAGGCATCCACCTCCCTATGGAGTGGATCACGGTGGGGGTGATAGGCATCCCCCTCCCTATGGGGTGGATCAAAGTGAGGGTGATAGGCATCCACCTCCCTATGGGGTAGATATTAGTGGGAGTGATAGGCATCCACCACCCCCTTGCCTCTACAATGCTGAAAGTATTCCCCCACCCAATGGTGACTGTGGTTTCTCACAAGCTGTTTATGAAAATAAATTAAATTACATTAATTAAGTATTGTGTTGGCTTTCGCGAGGTAGTAGCGTTTTTGTGTGGGGTAGGTGTCCGACTTACTGTCTTTGGAGTGCGCGTCGATTGTGGTTGTAGTATCGGCCGTAGACGTAGAATATAGGGATGACATGCACAGTAGGATACATGGCTGCACCGTCTCCTTCACAGGAATTGTGTTGTGGCGCAAATCGGAGCTGAAATGCTCTGTCTCTGGATGCTGTGATGTCTTGGAAGTGGCGACTCGTTCGGCGCATGGGAAGTGCGAATCATACTTGGCCGGCCGGAATTGGATTGGGAAATGCCTCCGGACGACTGGAATCAGCGTGTACGGAGGCTTCTCGTTGGGAAAATGGAGCCGGAATCAGAGCTTCTGTTTCATTCGGAAAATGGAGGCTTTTTGGCATCGTAGTTGCACGTTCGGAACGGGTGACGAGTCGTACGGAAACCACGGCTCCAAATCGGATTTGTAAGTTGCAAATGCCGTTTGTAGCCCTTCCCAGCGAGATCGTAATCGGGCCCTAAATACTAATGTGCATCTGTCCAAAGTTAAGATGTCAGTATCTTCCTCCCAAGGTGTCTGCAGAAATTAACTTACAAAAAAAATAGTTGTGACAGGATTTTCTCCCCTACTGACATGGTGCCACTCCGGCTACTTCAAAAATGGCATGGTAAGAGTTACATCTGCCTTGACAGGGGCTGTTCATGGCAGTTGGGCCCAGCCCCATGCCCTCAGGCAGGGCCCTTTGTTCCTTTGCAAAAGCAATTTACATGTCCCAGCATTGTCTGGAAATGCTACAAGAGTATTTTCGAATCAGTGTCATGTTGGTTTAAATTTTAAATTACTAATCAAGTCCATGAACCATGCTTTTTGCTATTCCTAAACTGTAGTTATTCATTATAAAGTGCCTATAACGTAATCCAGTGCTTTTCTATGAGAACCACTATGCAGTCAATATCACCATCATGAAATGTGAAGCTTAAGTTGACATCTTTAAGTAGCATGCACCAGCCAAAGGGTTAGCCCAGGCAAAAATGTCTGCCATGCCAAATTTGCACTTAAAACGACGACTTTGGGAGCTGGGAGGAAGGAAAAGTACAAGATGAACACTAGGTACGGATCAAAGAAAATCAGTAGTCACTGTTAAAAATCTAATGCTTCGTCCCAGGGACAGAGAAAACACCTACTTTAATAATATCAGGCCACCCTGTCATTAATTTACCTATATTTCAAATGCCATGTACCATGTCATGAAAAAGTACCATGTTAGCACTTGCACTATTACGAGATGCTTACCCAACATGCAACCCCTTCAACATGGGCTCTCGTCCTGCAGTCTGGTGACCTGGTTAGTCTTCATGAAGCTAGTCACATTCGCTGTTCACATAAGTACTGTGACGGTCACTTGTTTTATCCCACAAAAAAACTAGGGTCCTATGGGCTTAATCAGTCAGTTCATCGGCCATCTATTTTGCTTCGGCCAAAAGATGGCCAAGAATTTAAAGCTTGAGACAACTTCTAAACTCACATAAGAGCTGAGCCAATCCCTTTAAAATTGGTTAAATCTAGAGCGCGAGTGCAAACAGGGAAGAGCAGGTGGTTTAACATTTGGACTGGCTGAGTTAAAGCTATGCATTTCTAGGTTCACACGCGTAGTCAAAAGACTACAGACTACTCACAGGAAGTAGGAAAATCAGAATTTACATGCTACTGAATAGCAAGTGGCAGGGCAGTCCAAAGGCAAGATTCACAGAAAACAGGAAGTCTCGGAACATTTACAACAGTGCTCGTCAAGATTTGCTTGGGCAGCTTCAGTATTCGGTATTCTCGCACCCGCTTAGTAGACATAGACCACATTACATTAGCTTGTAATGATTCATGGGTCCCAAGCACCCTTTACACTTGCAGATTAGCTAACAGGGCACATTTGTATTTCTTTCAGGCGACCAGGCACCCCGGCACGAAAACCTTTCACAGCACAGGATTCCAGGCACAAGTGAGGTTGGGGAATGCGCAACACCCTTCCCAGGACTCCACGGCCCCCCTGGGGGTCACGCACCACAGATTGAAGACTTCTGCCATAAGTTGTGTTTTTAAATTATGATTCCAGAGACACCAGATTTGAGGTTCTTACCTCTTCCCAATTGGAAATTACACTCATAAGCTGTAATAAGGTAATCAGGGACATAAAGATAGTACTCGTAAATGCCCTCATGAATTCACAAAGTCATAAACTTAGACTTTTGGTCTAAGTTTAGAGCAAACATCTAAGTTTACCTTTGTGTATCAGGCCCTCTCTTGTTCAGGTGAGAGGGATTCTTTAGCTGAAGCCTGCCTTTTGTTTTTCCCCTGATCACTGTTCAGTGTGCCAGATGATGGCCAGGTGCTGAAACCAAGCATTACTCTACACAAAGCCTGTGAATGGGAAGGAACATTTAAAGAAAAAACACCTCAACCCAGTGTTGAAAGTGCAGACAGTGAAATCACAACTCCTTTCTGCTTTGACCCTATAAAAGTGGGAACCACTGACCCACTTGTTCCGGATCCAAGTTCTCCTTGAACTCGGAAGGGAGTGCTCTGCAGATTATTCTGAGGAGCAATGTGCATCCAGAGCTGGTGTATGCCTGACAGCCAGCTTCCCAGAGATGAGGCAATATCATCTGAAGTCTTACTTACTGGAAGAAGCTGTGCATTTGACCTGAAGCCCAGCTGCTTGCTGAGAGAAAGAAGGAGCCTACCAACTCTGCAGGATAGGTAAATGTCCAGCCAGAGATAAAAACAGTGTGACGCTGGTGCCCTTGTTGTCTGCCAGGAGAATTTAGATGGAGAAGAGAGATCTGCGTGCCCTACAATTGGGCAGCACACGTTTCTCAGGTATTGTGGTTCAGGGCTGGAGTTACAGATCTCCAGCTGACCATGCTGCTGTACCATGGAGTGCCGCTGCGGCTGACTTTGCCAAGAAGGCAATTGTGGCCATTCTCAACACTGTGCTAAGTAGTGCAGCTTAAGCCAACAATGCCGCTGCAACTGAGAATTGTGCTTGTGACTGTCCTTACCTCTGTGATCAAGAACTACACCTGAGATTGCCCATCATGCCACTGTGACCAATTTTTCAGGTGGTGTAGCCCACCTGCAATGTATCTCCACATGAACCAGAAGTGAGTTGGAAACCGAGAGGGCCAATGTGATTCCAAGTACCTGCGTTCATGCCATAGGACCTCAGATGGAAGCCTCCATGGTTTCTTCTAGCTGGAACCTGCTTGGACTGACAAAGGTTGCTCCTGTGAATAGAGCATCACCTTCCAGGGGTGGGAGCGAGGGAAGATGCTTGTTGCCAGTTCCCCACAAACACTATTTGACTATGGAGACCTGCAATTAGTAAAACTCTAAGGGAGGCTGTTCTAAACTGAGCAGTATTTAAGCTGAATGTGGTATTCCACACCTGATCCTTGATTAATGCTGCATAGACATCCTCATCCTAGGGGGATACTGCCTTGCCTTATCAGAGAAGGGACACCTGGGTAAAGGGAAGTGGTGGGTGGTCTCCCAAGGTGCAGTAGCTTTAGTGCCAGTTCCCTTAGTTGTGCTTGTTAATTTTTCCTTATAGTATAGCATGTTAAGTGTGTGTGTAAGAACGTGCTTTGCTTTTCAAAATGTAAAGCATTAGGTTGGAGAATCATTTATTGTGCTGCTCGGTGATTGTTAAGATCTCAATTGGACACCCCAACACTACCTCCATATGCAGGCAGTGTGAGAAAGTGGATTAATAGCTGGGGTGTATGGTAGTCCACACTAGTAATAATGCCACTTTTTTGTTAGGTCCAGTAAAGGTCTCAGTAATTTAAACCTGAGCTCAACCCATGGTAGCTATGGCACAGAGCAGGCAGGCTTAACATAAAAAATGTGTAATGCATTAAAAAAGAACCGAAACAATTAAAAAGTTAAAAACACAGCACAATAAAATTCACACTCTAATTTATAATAATAGAGAATAATTTAATGAGCAAAAGGACACCGTTCAGTCAAAGAATCTTTATTCCGTTAAAACATTAAAACCATAAAAGATCACTTGAAACATTAAATGCAACAGATATATTAAAATAGTTGACAGATCAAATATTATACATCAAATGCAAATCAGGCCAGCATCTCCTAATCTTTCCCACGCTATTTACAAAACTTTATTCAGGGGAGCAAATAGATTAAGAAGGCAAAGATTGCAAATATAAGAAATCTGGTCTACATTGTTTAAAATTGAAAAAAAACTTGTTTTAAAAAATTAGCTCTGTGGTATTTACAGTAAAAGACTAAGGCCACTTTACGGGATTTTGGCGTAGGGCAGCGCAGCAAGTCACCTCGCTGCACTGTCCTACTCCAAATTGAAAGGGCAGGAATGCACCTTATTTATGCAATATGATGCATTCCTGTCCTTTCTCCTGGCACTGGCGCCATTTCAGCAGTCTAACGCCAATGTAGGCACACTTGCACCATGGTAATAGGGTGCCTCCGTTGCATGCAGTATTGTTTTTGTGCAGGAATTTGCACCTTCCTGCACAAAAACAATCCTAAGAGGTGTTTTCCTCTTTCTATGGAGGAGAAATTCTGTGGAGAAATAAAGATATTTCTCCTTGTTACGCCTCACCTCGGGAGCCAAAAGGATTGGGTGCTTCCCCAGGTTTACATGATTTTGTGAATCTGGGGCAGCATCAAAATCCATGGCCGTCCACCACAATGCCCATGGAATGCCTCCTGAGCGCAGAGTAAGGTGATACAGTGAATTGTGCTGTGCCGCCTTACTCAAGATTTATGAGGCCAGTCAAAGCATGCAGGGGGCTTTGCGTGGCTTCATAAATCCTATTCAGAGCCCTGCAGCATGCATGAACCACTATATGTGGTTCAAATGTGATGCAAGACTCTCGTAAAAATGCCCATCTGTTCCCTTTAAACCATCTCCCTGGAGTTGGGTGAGCAACCATAACATGAATATTACTAAGGCGAAAGCAAGTTAAAAAATAGCAGTAATGTTTAAGCAAAACTTGAATAAGATACATCTGCATGCCTTGGGGTGAAGGAATTATTTAATACTCTGCCACTACGCTCTTCCACATTTCACAAACTCTCTAGCTGCACATGCAAATCCTTCAATTTCCCTTTTTATTATCATTTTGAAAAATTAGAAATCATAGCGAAGATCCTGCCCTCAGAAATACCTAGATTTAATCCCATAATATGATGACTGGATCTAATAAACTCAAGTTAAGCAATTTTATGTGAGAAGTCAAGGAGGAGGCAATCAGCAATCAAAGCCCAATTTAAAGTACATTCAGGCTTCGACCAAATAGAATACTAAAGTAACATGGACCTTGATCTAATTCTATCCTTGATAATGGAAAGACCCAATTCATTGTGACAAATAAAATGTGAGGTAGATTTGGGCACAGCTAACAGCCATCTAAGAATTGTATTCTCAGCTTGCTGCAAAGCTTTGCCATCAATATATCCCAATATACTAGAACCATAGGTAGCAGCTGAAATGCTCTTACTAGAGTAAGTTTTAAGCATTGATCTGACTGGTCTAGATCCCAATTTTGAGACAAACCAGAGGATGGACAAACCCATCTTCAGATGCATTTGAGGGGCCCAATTCCCATGACTAGCAAATAATATCCCCAAATAACAAAATGTAGATATCCGAGGAACTTATAACAAATTGACTAGTTTTAGGGGGTTCCTTTTCCAAGGATTATAACTAAAGTTTTTTTTAGGTTAACATTTAGATTCAGCTCATCCATAAATATAGTAAATGAGTTGAGTAGCGATTGCAGACCACTTCTGGTAAATCTGGGAATGTATCAAAATCCTTGGATATTATATGGGAACATCCACGCAATGCCCAAGGAAATGCCTCCCTGGCACAGAGTAATGCAATGCAGCAATTTGTCCTGTGTTGCATTACTTAATATTTATGAAGCCACTTAGGGCCACACAAGGTGGCCTTGCATGGCTTCATAAATCTCATTTTTTAATTTGCCTCACTCTTGCACCATGTTACATGGTGCAAGAGCAACACATAGGGGCTCGTAAATATGCCTAGATCATCAAGTCCGTCTAAACTATTAATTGACCTTAATCAATCAAAACAATTATGGGTTATAACATTATATTCCACATCTTTGGATTTTTTTGGCCACTGGCTGCCTTTAAAGGAAACCTCCCTAAGTTAAGATCTTTGGGATGATAAAAATGGCCAGGTGGGTCTTAAATGATATTCCTTGGATGAGAAACAAATGTATTAATTTTAACCCTGGGTGTAGTTCGCGTAGTCGCGCTACGCGAAGCTACGCGAAGACGCCGGAGCGCTATGCGAGCTACGCGAGCGTGCGTGGCTGCTTGTCGCGCCCGTTCGCGATGCGTTTTTCTTGCTCGGGAACGCATTGTGCGTGTTCAGGATGCTGTTTGCGTGCTCGGAGGCGCGAACTTACCCATGCGGACGCCTATGGGCGCGGCCATTTTGTTTTTCACTTGTCCCGCCCATTCACGATCCCTTATTTCCTGTTCCAGGTCGCGTATAGCGGGCTCGCGATGCGCATTCCATGTTCGGGAACGCGTTGTACGTGTTCGCGACGTATTTTGCGTGCTCGGGGAGAAATATTGCGCGAACTTACCCACGCGGTCGCGATGGGCGCGGCCATCTTGTTTCTCCACTCTATGCTATGGTTCTGGGCCTGCTTTTCTATCCTCCCTCAATCTTTGCAATCCTTAGTTTTTTACACTGTTTTTCAATTTTTCTTTATTTCTTATCTATCTCTCTCTCTGCCTAAGTCTATATTTTGCATTTTTGTCTACTTTTTACTGTGTTTTTTTTACTTTTCGACTGTTTTATATAACTTTCTTCTTTAAGCTCCTACTTCTTCCCCTAACTTTATTTTTCCCTTCTAACTTTTCTTTTCCGCCTCCTCCCACCCCAGAACCATGGCGAAGGGTAGCAGCAGCGGCTCGAAGGGCAAGGCGCGTGCGCCCAAGAGCCGCCTGCCTTGCGGCAGACTGCGCCCTGCAGGGGTGCAAGCCCGCCAGCTTTTTAGTGAGGCGGAGGTGGCCGCCCTTGTTTTTTTTGTTCAGCGCCACCTCCCCTTGACCTTGGCAGCAGGCGGCAGGCCAGGCTCCGGGTACCCGACCCAGGAGCGTCACCGCCGGTGGGCGAAGGTGCGCCGGGCAGTGTTTCGCTGCTCAGGGGTCCGGCGCACCCATAACCAGCTGGCCCACCGGTGGTCAGACATCCTCGACCGGGAGCAGGACCTGTTGGACCTGCTAGGTGTCGAGGTCGTGGGGCTTGGTGAGTAGCTAATATATATAGTAGTATAAGTATTGTGATTTGTGTATACATTTTTACAAATAACAAGAATACTGCTGCTTACATTGCAGGTAAATTACGTTTCAAAATCTTCTG
Organism: Calotriton arnoldi; assembly: GCA_963921515.1. Classification (NCBI taxonomy): domain Eukaryota; kingdom Metazoa; phylum Chordata; class Amphibia; order Caudata; family Salamandridae; genus Calotriton; species Calotriton arnoldi. The sequence continues at coordinate 213,228 of CAWUFW010008852.1, forward strand.
TGATTGTAGGACACAGGTGCTGGGCGCTACTCTTACTTGTTTGCAACTTTGCGCTCGCTTGTCCTTATTATTATGTAAGAGTTTACTTTAGAGAACTTCAGTTAGGTAATGCTATTGCTAGAGAGACTGTAGTCCTTCCTTTGTCCTCCTGTCAAATAGTGGTGGATGGATTGATACTAGGTTTAGTTACTATTAGTTGATAATTTTTGAGCGGTCTGCGTGACGCATCCTCTGTCACTGAGTGCTGCTTACCCCAGTCCTTAGTAGAAACATTTGTAGTTTGTTTAGTGAGTGATACTGGTAAGCTTAGCAGTGTCAGTCAGCTGCAGAACATCAGACGCAACCAACCAACAATTTGGTGTATGCATTATGCACTTTATGCATGTGTCCTCCTTCTCATCTATGCATTTTTGATGGCTAAAAAAAATGGAAATGCAGACTTAATGAACAATTGGCCCGCCTGGAATAGGTGGGCTAGGTCAGGTGGTACTTAGGCTTAGTTAGTGTTCTGGATTTTATTTGAATCAATCAGAATGGAACACTGAATTAGTGTTCCCAAATAAGTAGACTGTCCGTGAATCCCGCAAGCCAGTAGTCAATCGGATTAGATAGGTCAATTTTATTGCAATTTTTGTTTCCTAAAACGTTTGAGCGTTTTTTTAGATAATTTATTTGTTTCACAGCAATCATTAATGTTTGTGTCTTTCTTTATTATATCTTACATGATCACTGATCTGCAGCACCCAGGGGCAAGAAGACGGGGTCCGAGTCGGCGGGACAACCACCAGAGGACCGCTCCTCTACCGAGGGCCCTGCTGCTGGTCCCAGTAAGTCCTCCAGTGGTTAATATTAACAATGATATTGCCCTAACTTTTACTGCACCTTATTTTTTCAGAACTATTAATTCTGGTTCCACTCCCTAATTCTATTTTTTACAAAAGATTCTTTGATCTTGACTTGACTATCTGTTTCTAAATTCTGGTTATCCCTGCCTCTAAGTTCTAACTGCCTCGGCTATGAATGTCTGTACTACTACTATTAGTCTGTCGCTAAGCTTGCCCAGTTTGCATTGCCACGCTTTATTGTACGGTTTTGAATAAAACTCAGATTGACCAATAGCTCTAGCCACTGAGTCCAGTCCTTTCGGTTGTCCTCTTCTAGGCTTCTTAATCTTGAGGCTTTGACAATTACCACAAACAAAATGCCCAACCAGATATTTGACTATTTTTGATAGGATATAGTACATACTACTACTGATGTGTGGATTCTGCACAGCCCCATGCAGAACTATGCACAAGGAAATAGGATGTTGGTGAGGAACTTGGACGTTCCTCACACCTCAGTCAGAAGTGAACCCACAATCCCCTGAACGACTAGATATAGTGTCTCATTAGGTCCCCGAACCCCCACCCGAAGATACCCAATGATTATGATTACACAACCCAGAACATAACACCCTTTCGCTTACTCACTCATGTAAGTCCACCACCACCACCACACCAAATACCACAGAGTCTATGTGTAAGTTCAAAAGGTTTATTTTCAACTAACAAGCTCTGTATGTTGTTCTGTAAAATTCAGTGTACTCCAGCCAGCTCCAACAGCAAAATGCATAAGATTAAAACAATAAACATTGTTACAACAAGTGCATGATGATAGAAGACAAAAGATCAGTGTGAATTCTGGGAGACTCCTCACCGTAGAACGTAGAATTACTGGTTACATCTCATGCATCATTCATAAGCTCTGCAAATCTCTGGTTCGTAGAAGGAAATCTTCTGCCTGAGAAAAATGGTGCGGGTTAGATAGTATAATGCAAGCATTTCTCAGTCCTGCCAAAAAAGTGTAACATGTTACTTATGGCTAAGCAATACGGACTAACCGAACTCCATAACAAAATGGCTTGTTTTTCGACCTCTTGTACGCAACGCTCAGACAGTAGCTGTATGTGCTCATGTGGGCTCAAAAAGGCGTCTTACTGTTACTTACTGCACAACAAGCTGCGAGGTAACATGCGCAAAAGACATGAAGCGAAAAATGGTTGCATGGCTCAGGCTAACTTTGCAAAGAGTAGAGTATAGTATAATAAATAATGACCCTAGGGACCATAACACTACTAGTGTCTACTGACTCTAGTACCCGATTTTGACTAGTGAATGAGATGTATAATATGTATGTATTAACTTTTTTTTCAATCTTGCTAGTGAAAAAGAATAAATAGGGGAGGTGTACACAGGCATCTAAAAATGTGTCATGTTTTTATCTAGGCGTAGTAGCGACCACCAGTGCCGGCGGGGCCAGCGGCGATTCCACCATTCCGGAGGGGGCAGGAGATGCAGCACCTGCAGGAGCTACAGGGGGTGAGCCAGCAGCAGTGGCGGGCGGTGGTAAGTTATATTCATTACTTATTGACATTGCACTAGCTGGAAGGGTGTTGACTTCACTCACTGTACTGTGTTGTTGAGACTTATTAGGTATGAAGTTGTAGTGAACATTATACAACGGTTGAAGAAGAGAAGACACCCTTTACTGAGCATTAGCAATGCAGTAGCAATAGCATTACCAGCGTGACTTGATTAACCAATGGCCTCTTCTATCTGACTCCAACTCAGCTGTGAAAGTTTTATGGAGGAGACTAAAAGTCAGATCAGATGACCTTGATGGATGTGTTGAACAAAAAGGGAAAGAAGGGTGGAAGGAGGAAGGACGGGCGAGATTTAATATGATGACTGGCAGAGAAGGATACGTTGGAAGCATGGATAGGTGGCTGATAGGAATCAGATGCATGTGTTGTTGAAGGATGGGTGGAAGGTGAAAGAAGAATGGATGCCTGCCTGGGTGGGCGACACAGTATGGGTGGATACTGTGGATAGCAAGAATCATCAGCGGTGTTTGGGTGAAACTCTAAGCCAAGGCAAGCAACGGAGTGAGTGGACGCATGGGTTGTTGTTGGTGAAACAAAGTAAGGTTTGTGGAGAGATTAAGAAGAATGATTGACATTTACTTAGAATGGATGGATGCCTGTATGTATTCATCAAGACAGCATAGGTGGAGACTGTCACGGGATGCACAGTTTTAGTTTTAAGGGAATGTAAAAGAAACCGCGCCACAGTAGCAAAGCCGATGTGGGGAGGGGCAGGGTGGGGGTAGCAGTAAACAATGTATTACGCGCCCAAATACAGGTAACTTTACTGTAAACATAAAAATAAATAAAGCGAATTTAATTGTGCGCACTGCACCGCCAAAAGCGATGCAGTGGGCGCAACAAAATTAGTTTTATTTATTTATATGTTTACTTACCTGTAATTGGCCGTAATCCATAGTTTACTACCCCCACCCTGCCCATCCCTACGTCACCGCACGGCAGCACTCCCCGAGTCCCACCACCGACCGCTACTGACCTTATGTCGTCGTCCCATATAAAAGCAATGATCATTGGATCAGATATATAATCTGCCTTTTTGTAGTAGCCAGGGCACTGTCAAAGTGAAATTGACCAATTGCCCTTCATGTAACAGAGAGAGTATGGCCAGTGCCACCCGTAATAGAAAAATACGAGCTTCCCCACCTGCAGACAGTAGTAAATCAAACTAACGTGAGTCTGCGTCATGAGTCAGACTCGTATGTTTGTCTTGGGTGCAAGCATAGTTGACCGAGCTGGCATGCTGGCTACTACAACCAGGTTATGTCATTTCGCTAAACTAGTAGAGATAAGAAGAAGACTGGTGTACTGTGTACTGGAGTCCATAGTGCTAGTATAATGCCTGAAACTCCCACAAATGTTACAGGCCGAGGAAGTGGGAGGATAGATAGATTATTACCAGAAATGTTATGTACTGTGCTTCTTGCTAGTGCTACTGTGCCATTATGTGTTGAATTAATTTTGTGTTCCTGTTTTGCTAAGAGTACTGGTTACAACAATATTCTTTTTCTTTCTTGATATAGATACTCCTTCCCAAGAAAAACCATCCCGGAAGGAGTTGGCAGCCAGGGCCCGGCGCCGGAAACTGGAGGCCATCTGTGAGGAGTACCGGCGGCTGGTGGCTCAGGCGGAGGAGGAGGAGGCGGCAGCAGCTGCAGCCTCGTCCGATGCCCCGGGCCCCAGCCAGGCCAGACCTCCAGTGGTACGGTGCCACGGTCTGGCAGCCGCCCGCCGCCGCAATTCTCTTGCAGCCAGCACTGCTGTCCCCCACCCTGGATGCCACTGCAGGGCATTTCGACGCAAGATTCTCCTCCGGGTGGCACGGCTAGAGAAGCAACTAGAGGAGCGTGTAAAAATTCTGGTGGACAAACACCTTAAAGCCCGCCGAATCTAATAGGACCCTGTTGCATTGCCCCTTTTTATTCCTTTTGTTGGTGGGTGGGAATTGGGCGTTGGGGTTTCTGGACATTCTTTGGACTTTTTTTCGTTTTGGACATTGGTTGGGGTTAGGGAGAGGGGTGGGTCAGGTGTGGGATAGTTTATTTATGTTAGGGTAATAAATTATATTTATACTTAAACATACAATGTTAATGTTTTGTGGGGGGTTACTGTTTTACGAATTAACGTGACATGGTTTCCTTGCTGCTGCAGGGCCGCAGCCAGTGTTTGATTTAAATAATCTGCCGATGATGTAACACAAACAGATAGATGCGGTACCCCTCACTGAGTTATTTGTCCTACTAGTACTGTCAGTATCTCCTCCTAGTCCATTATACCTCCCACCAAACTTATCTTACCTGTGATTGATGATGATTACGTTCGGCACAGTGATGGCTGCATGGTTTCCCAAGAGAATGGAGAAGATGCCATGGTTGTGGTGGTAGTAGTAGAGTAGACACTGGCAGCAGCATTTGCTAAAAAATAAAAAGAGACAGTCACTTGCCTGAAAGCGACTGTGGGAGGAGTAGTAGAACGAAGTAAAATACAGTACAGAAGAAGACTGGCAAACAAACAATATTGCATTTGCAACTGCTAAAGTCAAATAAAACATAATGGTGGCGGGGAGTGGGACAGCCTAGTACAAGAAGTTACAAACTGTAGTTGTGTCGAGTGAGTCACTTAACTTAACACAATCGTAATTCGTAACCTTTACTGCTGTGTGGTAGGAGTTTGATGATGAATCCAATCAATGCTGGCAATTAATTATGATGTACTATTAGCCGGTGACGGCTTGCACATAGACTGAGCATGGGTGGGCAAGCAGAAGAAGCTCCTCGCCCTGCCTTGAAATTTAATTAGTGTTGCTTTCACCACATCTGCCCCAGCAAGCGTGTGATCAATTGGTGTACATTTTATGTAGTCACATCACACCTCAATATAAATCACAGCCCGGGGGAAGAGGGTTAGGGTTTGATGAATGGATGAGAAGGGGGGTTTGTGGAAAGGTTGGAGAAAGAAAAACAGTACGCATGGACAACAAAAGCAAAGTGAAATCTTGGCAGACGACCATGATCTTATCCCAAAAATCTATAAAGGGAGAAAAAGGAAATGCATGCATGATGATGACGATAACTTGATGGTTAATGAGTAGTACTTACTAACTCCTACTAGACAATTAGACAGTACAGGGCAGCAGTATATTCTACGCAATTTGCCTTGCCTGTAATATGCCCTCAAAGAGTGAGACCCAAATTCCATGTTGTACTGGGCTTACTTTTAAAGATAGCAAAGAAAATTAAAAAATAGTTGTAGGGATCAATTAGCAAACAAACAGCAACACACAACACACAGTCGTAATGATTGAAGAGAAAAAAGGATTCCAATTAATTAAAAGATGAATGATGAATGATACAAAAGTTACTATTATCCTGGTCAAATTGTGGAGTTGAATCTCGTCCTTCCTCTTGGTCCTTTCTTCCATGGACGCTCCGCACATCAATCTTGGTGGCCTTCCTGATGTGGATTGGTAAGGTAAATGTGAGTTGTGTCTCCCAGTATAGCACAGGGTAAAGGCCGGCCTGTAACGTCTAGATGGAAAAACAAAAGGGGTATTGAAAAATCAATGAATAAAAAAAACATCAATTACGGTGGAGTCCAAGAAGAGAAGAGAGAACACTTTCAGACTGAGGCGGCTTGGATATATCGTGTATATTCTGTTTACAGCATTAAGCTACAACAACAACAGGACAGAACAGGCCCACCACAGCACCAGCCCGTCCGTGACCCAACCTCCATTTACCTTAATTTTTGACAGAGCCAGACAAAACAAGGCATATATACACAGCAACTTAGCATTTTCAAAATTAAGTGACAAAATCTATGCGCCGCTGTCAGTCATGACTTGACTCAACTCCACCACTACATGGACATGTAGGTCTGCTGTGTTTACTTTCTTGTTGAATTGTTGTGTTTATGTTTACCTTATGCCACTTCGTGAAACGCAGTTATTCCTTCAATCATCTCCGATCCAACTGACTGACTGCAAAGATAGTATGGTCATCATCATGGTGTGGTACGTGTTGTCCAACTCCAACTCAGTCTGTAGTGACTCCGATTAAGTCCATATTCCATATTAAAAAATTGCAACAGATATTGGCCTGCACCTGCAGTAGTAGGAGTACAATTTGGTTATTAAACAACAAGAAGGGAAACATTGACTGTCACTGACTTGACTTGAGTCACTTTGTAGATTAACTAGTAGAGTAGAGTTCGACTTCATGCACAACATAAACAACAAACAACAGCAATCGCTCAGAGTCTGCAAGCATCCAATGCATTCCATCATTACCTGTCTTTCTCTTCTCTTTGGCTGTCAGATCATCAGATGCCTAGTTCTGACAGGTGTGTGGTTTTTTTTAACGGGGCAGTGGCCTCATCATTACTCCAGTCCACATTCATTTTGAGTGTTAGTCGCTGTTTCGGTTTTCGTCTTATTCATCTGTGGCACTTTGTCACAGTTTAAGTTGCTTCACCTGGTCAGCAGTGCACTGTGATGATGGGCCGCGGCCTGGGTAGCGCTCAGTGCTGGTCATTTGAGTTTGCACAAATGTCAGCAAGTTTCTTCGAAGAGTCTTGTCTTTCTCTGCCAAGTACCTTCTGTCCTGACAGTGAGGAGCTTTGGATGCCTGCCGAGGCTGTAGCCTTCGGACAGTGATGAGTTCACTTTTGGATGCCTGCCCAAGTTCTGACAGTGAAGAGTTGTGGACGCTGCAGAGGCGGTAGCCTTCGGACACTGATCAGTTTCGGCTCGGAAACAAAATGGAGGATAGCTATAGTCACATTTCACTTCTTATGGAGGGACTGTTAAAGGCAACATTTCTTGTACTCCAATGTCTGGCTTGATGGAAATGTACTAGGGCGAGACAGGAAGATGAAGCAGGACTCTGAAGAGTGGACAGTTAAATGCACAGACGTGCAACTCCAATAGGGAAATAAAAAGAGAAGACGGTGGTGATGGATTTGTTGTGATTTGATTTGAACCAGAAAGACAGATACACAGACACATAAAGGAAGGAAGAAAGTAACAATTTGAAAGCCTAGTTGTCAGGGAAGAGGAGCTCGTCCTCAAACTCTGGTGGTTCGGACAGAAGTTGGTCCTGTAACGCACTATTTACGTCATCCAAGTCGCTCTCCTCTTCCTGCTGTGATTCACGTATTTTGTAATCCGGTGGTATAAAGTGCTGATTCATTTTGATCATGGTTAACCTCTCCACGCTTTTGGGCGAGAGACTGGTCCTTTTCGAAGTTACAATGGCACCAGCAGCACTGAAAACACGCTCAGAAGAGACACTTGCGACAGGGGAAGCCAGATACTTTATCGCCAGCCTGCTGAGCACTGTCCATTGGCTTCTTTTCCCATACCAATACACCAATGGGTTTCGATCCATGAAGACCTCTGTTGGGTCATCCAGATAGGCCTGGACCGTCCGCTCAATGTTCAGGGGTGCTCCGATGTGCTCGGCCTCTTTTGCCTTTGCATCAGCGCTGGACTTACCATACCCCTGCCGTAGAAACCAATCAGTTGCAGATTGTACTGTGGATGATCCTGTTCTTGCTGTTGTTGATGTTATTGTTGGTGTAGGTGACTGCTGGGAGGCAAACGCACTGCCCTCAGGCTCCAAAGTAGAACTTGACTCTGGATGCCCTGTAGTACTTGTTATGGCCTGGGTGGGGGCCTGTAATTAACAGCCGTTCGTTTTCGAAAATAGTGGCTTCCTTAGCTATCAAAGTTTTGTAGTTGGCAACATCCACTTCCGAAAAAGGAATTACTGCCTTGCTGTTCAGAAATACTTTGTACTGTGGATCCCAAATTGTGGCACTAATGTAATGTGGTTGTGACAAAATGTTATTTTGAATCCTTGTATTTTCAGATAAGCGAGCGGCTAAGGTCTCCGCCAAATGATATGCGTCTTGTTTGTCATCCACACCTGCGTACGTTTCAGACACCTCCTTCAGCTGTTGCTCTAGCATGTGCAACAATGGGATAGCTTGGCCCATAGTACAGTCCTCCCTGCTGACTTCACGTGTGAAGATCTCAAAAGGAAGTAGCATCTCAGTCAGGCATTTAATGAGGTCACATTGACCCATCTCAACGGTCATGCCTCTCACAGTAGGTTCCCCTAATCTTTGCATGACATAAGCATTGAGTGGTATGTACAGTTCAAACAGACGATCAAGCATGTAATAAGTTGAGTTCCAACGTGTTGGCACCTCCTGGATGAGCGCTTTGACTGGCATTTTATGCTCACGTTGAATGACCCTCAGCTGCTTCCGGGCTTTAAAAGAATTGCTGAAATGTGTGCATATTCTTCTGCAGGTGGCCAGTAAGTTGCTGACTTTGGATTCATTTTCAAAAAGTCTTGAACAACAATGTTAATGCAGTGTGCCAAACACGGGACCCTGAAATAGTCACCATTGGCCATGGCCTTAACTACATTACTGCCGTTGTCCGTGGCAACAAAACCAATCATAAGCCCTCTTGGGCGCAGCCACTCAAAGACCTTGGTGTTAAACTCTTCCAAAATGTTTGCAGCAGTATGAGATTTCTCCATGGCAAACATGGCTACAGTTGCATGTTTGCGAGTGGCATGAAAAATCTCAGCAGCGTCAACACCAGCAGATATCTGTTCTCTAACCCCCGCAAAAAGAGATCCAGTGTGCAGTGATGCACATGTAATCTGTGGCTTGGCAACTGGTCCACATGTCTGTTGTCAGGTGGATACTGTGAACATCACTCTGCTTCAAGGCTTTTCCAAGCAATTCCAGCACGTCGTGATGTAGTGCCGGAACAGCAACTCTGGCATAATAGTAGCGGCTGGGAACATGCCATTTTGGGCAGATGATTGACACAAATTCCAGAAAACCCACCCCTTCAACAAAAGAAAAAGGGAGAAGGTCCAGTGCTAACATTTTAGCCAGCTTCGCATTGTACAAACGTGCTATTGGGTGGTTGCGTTCGTACTGCCCCTCCCCCCCAAACATGCTGATAATGGTAGGCTGCATGGTTTTCCTTTCTCTTAGGCTCAACAACGCACTTTTTGGGGTTGTGGACCTGGTACTCCTTGGTGTCTCAGGCTGACTCTTACTCTTGTGCCACTGAGATGTTGCTGAAGATGTGGGCGACGTTAACACTGCACTGCTGGGGTCAGGGACACCTTGTGTACCACTACCAGAGAGAATGTCTCCCTGTCCTCTTCCACCGTGATCGGATCTTCTACTCCTTTATCCCCACCAACACCAATGGTTGCAGTTTTTTTTATGCCGCGAAGGTGGTCTTCCCAGCTGATCAAGTGGTGTTTTTTCAGATGGGTCATTTTGCCTCCGGTACCATAGTTTGTACCAAGCTTACCACGACTAACAGAGCTATTACAAATGGAGCATATAGCAATGTTCTCCTCCTTTTCGCTAACCGTAAAGAAGTCCCAAACTGGGGAGCTTAACTTTGGCCTCCTGCTGGAGGTGCCACTTCCAATGCCGGATGAACTGGAGGTTGTGTGTTGAATTTGACTCTGTGCTGCTGTACCACTACCTACTCCTACTGAGGTGGTGGTTGTGCTGGATGTAGGTCGCTGCCGGGCCTTTGCTAATGCAAATATGGAAGCTGTAGGTCGTGTTGGTGTTACCTGTGGAGATATGCGTGCTACATCCCTCGCAGCGATTTTGGATAGGGTAATAATGTTGGTCTCCATCTCCTCGGGGCCGGGAGTGATGTTCGTGATGACTGGCTCATCATCATCATCCTGCTGTTCTACATCGATCTCCATAAGTGTAAGGCTTTCTGGAACCTTCCTTTTCCCTAGCTTGGTCTTGGAACGTGGCTCCCTCTCAGACTCAGTTTGTGGCTTCAAAGTGGCATCTAGATCATCAGAAGGGGGGCTTGGCGAAGAACTTGATGGACTACCCCTCCTTTTCCTTGCTGGAGATTTGGAAGACAATGGATCTTCTGAATGAGTGGCTTCTTCTTCTACCTCTGCATGAGGCTCAATTTCCTGAACTGCCCCTACTTCAGGAGGAACAACAACTACTATTGTGTGCGGTGGTTGTGGCTGACCACTTATCTGCTGTGTTTCCTCCTGCGTTGATTGGGTACTACTTTGAGATAGCGATAAGTTTATCTCAGGCTCAGCATCACTGCTTTCCACCATTAGGCTGGCTACCTCTTCCACACTCATGTGCTTGGGCCTGGGTTGGTGGGTTGGGCCCACTGATGCGGAGGTGCTGCCCCCAGCTTGCCCCCCAGACACCGCTGCTGCAGGCGTAATTTTTTTTTGCCCAAAAAAGGTATTGGCAGGCACACCAGACTTAAGTGTCACTTCCTTCTTCTGTTCCTTCTTCTCAATAGCAACTTTCTTGGTACTGGAGGACCTGGTACCTGCCTTCTTTGGGCCCATCTTCTTCAGATGTCAGCAGCACTCAGTTGCAGAGATGTCTGGTCAGGTCACACGTCACGTTGTGTTGTGTGTACAGCAGCAGGATGTCTGTCTGGCAGTTCAACGGGCAATGATGAGAGACACACCTCCTCCTCAGTCTTTGTGCACCTAAAAGCAACAAAGCCAGAACATCAGTCAAACATAGCACAAATCAAACAAATATAATATAGAACTTAGTGTGTGGTGGCCTCAATTATTAAATTTTAGAAACTCGGTGAACAACAACACACAGTGTAGCCATTTATGAGACGTTGACAACAAGGCCAGGGCTTTCCTGGCTACTGTGTAGTGCTAGTGTGTACACTCTGGAAGAATAAGAATAGTAAAGAACAAAAACTAAAATGTAGTGGAGCATGTTTGACCTAAATTTGTGCATCATGTGGGATGTATGTAGCAGCATCAGGGAGCTGCAGCTGGCAATGGGGATGGATTTGGAAGCAGTAAGACAAGAGGAACAATGGAAAGACACGCAGGCCTATGTGGCAAAAACAGCACACTACTAACTACCACCACAAATGGCCCCCAGCAACATGGTTACTCACAGGCACAAGGCACGGCAAACAATGAACTCAAGCAGGCCTATATATGGGCAGACAAAGGATGCCTTATAAAACACACACAGCTTTAATGCAAAAACTAAAATCCACATGGCTAAAAACACTTATGAAAGTTAGACAACCACTACAACACACATAATTATAATTACACACGCAAAAAAGGCATTTATTTAACACACCTAAAAAGTGAAATAGACCCTCCAAAAAAACCCACATTTTGCAATTCAATTCAATGCCATCCATGGCCTAAATGATGTCAAAATTCCACAGACAACACAGAAACAGTTTTTATGCACCCATGATGACTACCTCTGGGCCTACTGGCAGACTAGGCCGCAAGCTTGGAGGCCTATGGCAAAAGCACAGTGGCTGGTCTCACAAAATGGCCGCCACCACATGGCCAGGCCACCCAACAACTTCCTTCCTGTTGAAAAAAATTGTAAAACAAAAAAAAAGTGACTCCTTGCTCACCAAACTACATCTAAATGACAACCTGAGGAGTTTTTTGTGCAAAATGAACTAAATCATCATTTTGGAGAAGGTTTTATGCTGCTCGAGAGATATTCTTCGCCAGATTGTAAATTCTGCGTGTTCGGCATCGCGATCGTCACAAAAAGTCGTTATCGCGCGCGCGAAAATGTATATTGAGCGGCGAAGAAGATAAAAAGTGTAAGTCCGCGTTGTCGCGCAGTGCGGAGTTGCCCAAAGTCCGCGAGCTGAATGCCCAGGGTTACCTACTGGCTGAAAAGGCCTATTTATTTAACAAACACCCAAAAACTGAAATACCACCCCAAACCCCACATTTTGCAAATCAATCCAGTGCCATCCATGGCCTAAATTATGTTACAATTCAACAGACAACACAGAAACAGTTTTATGCACCCATGAGGATGACTACCTCCGGGCCTACTGGCAGACTAGGCCGCAAGCTTGGAGGCCTATGGCAAAAGCACAGTGGCTGGTCCCACAAAATGGCCGCCACCACATGGCCAGGCCACCCACAACAACAAGAAAAGGAACACAAGACAGACAATGCAGACCTATGGCAAAAGCACAATGCCTGGCTTTACAAAATAGCCGCCACCCACATGGCCAGGCCACCCAAAATAACAAGAAAGTGAAGACAAAGGAGTGGACAGGAGTCAGACCAGGCAGTTGGAGACTCTGGGCAACTTCCTTCCTGTTGAAAAAAATTGTAAAACAAAAAAAAGTGACTCCTTGCTCACCAAACTACATCTAAATGACAACCTGAGGAGTTTTTGTGCAAAATGAACTAAATCATCATTTCCGAGAAGATTTTATGCTGCTCGAGAGATATTCTTCGCCAGATTGTAAATTCTGCGTGTTCGGCATCGCGATCGTCACAAAAAGTCGTTATCGCGCGCGAAACGTATATTGAGCGCGAAGAAGATAAAAAGTGTAAGTCCGCGTTGTCGCGCAGTGCGGAGTTGCCCAAAGTCCGCAAGCTGAACGCCCAGGGTTACCTACTGGCTGAAAAGGCCTATTTATTTAACAAACACCCAAAAACTGAAATACCACCCCAAAACCCACATTTTGCAAATCAATCCAATGCCATCCATGGCCTAAATTATGTTACAATTCAACAGACAACACAGAAACAGTTTTTATGCACCCATGAGGATGACTACCTCTGGGCCTACTGGCAGACTAGGCCGCAAGCTTGGAGGCCTATGGCAAAAGCACAGTGGCTGGTCCCACAAAATGGCCGCCACCACATGACCAGGCCACCTACAAGTTCACAACAAGCATAAGCCAAGGGGAACAAAGAAAAGACATGCAGGTCTATATGGAAAAAGCAGCACTAAAGTACCCCCACAAAATGGCCCCAAGCCACGTGGTCACTCACAGTCACAACAGGCCATGGAAAACAATGAACTCAAGCAGGCCTATAATAATAAATATGACCAGACAAAGGAGGCCTGCAGTGCTAAACAACACAGCTTTAATACAAAAATGCAAAAACGAAAATCCACAGGGCTACGAAAGGTTGGAAAGTTACACAACAAGCACACACACACACATCCAACAAAGGTATATATTACACCCAAAAAGTGAAATACACCCCAACAACCACATTTACCAATTCAATCCAATGCCATCCATGCATGCCCTACATGATGTTTAAATTCAACAGACACCACAGAAACATGCACCCATGGGTACCTCTGGCTCTAGTCTGGGCCTACTGGCTGAAATTCCAATCAAAGAAAAACAACTAGGCTCCTGCCGAAACTACAGGCCACAACAATACATTTTAAAAACTATGGAAATCCCCCAAAAAATGTAGGTACAAACAAGCCCCAATCAAACAAACAAGTACACCAATTCTCCAACTTACTTGTAAAATCTCAAATCCAAGAGTCCTCAAATCCAATCCAATGATATGATGCAGCAGACAGACACAAAAAGTGATCCTTCCAGCTCCAAATCCAAATGAAAGTGAACAGCACATGGACAGAGCACTGGGAGGAGCCTGCTGGACAGGAACAGGAAGTTTGAGAATCAGGGGCACTTCCTTCCTCTTGGGAAAAAAAGTAAAAAAAGAAAAAGGACTCCTTGCACAAAAAACTACAGCCAAATCACAATCTGAGGAGTTTTTTGGAGCAAAACCATCATTTTCGAGAAGGTTTTATGATGCTCGAGAGATATTCTTCGCCAGATTGTAGTTTCTTCGTGTTCGGGATCGCGATCTTACCAACACTGTTGCCGGAAGTCAGATCGCGCGTCCGAATGACGTGTTCGCGTTCGCACACTCTCGCGGGATCGTGCGGCCGGATTCCAAATCTTGTGACGGCCCGCGAACGGATAGGAAGTCGCGTCGGCGAACGCAGAATCACGGTAGGTCGTTACCGCGCGCGCGAGAATGTATATTGAGCGCGCGAAGAAGAAAAACAGCTACGCTATGCCGCAAATTGCGTAGTGCACGGTAACTTCGCGTTCTACGCGAATTGCGAAGTTACTGAAACTTCGCAAGCTCCGCGAGCGTAGCGTAGTTCACCGCCCAGGGTTAATTAATTTCCCCAAGAGCATATCTCACAAAATCAGATTTTTTTCAAATTTACAGCAACACAATCCTCTTCACATGTTTTCTTTGAGCTACCCACCCAATTTAATCTGCAAAATTAGACAGCTGATCAGTAGCACCCAACCTGCCAGAGAACCAGGGAGCAATTTTATTCTTCAATGGTGACTATGTCTCAATATGGTTATGAAGCAGGCATTGTATATTTTTCAATATTAAAACATAAGGGCCACCTGTGGGGGTAATTGTGTAAAGTATGATTACACGTCAAATAGTCCTGTTGGATTGCAGTACCTTTATTATCACCTCTATTTGACATATGCCCTGAATAGGCCACAGATGTTTTAGCCAGAATTTCAGATGGAGCAAGAGGAAGCGTTATATTTGCATCGGGTCCCTGATGATGACCTCCCCTTCTCCCCCATCCACTTGGGATAAGGGCACATTCAGACAGATAGAAACCCATGTTAAATTATCTAATGCAGAGCAAGTCTGGTGTTGAATAGTACCAGACGATCCCTTGGTAGAAATCGTTTCTCTGCTTTTTAGTAATCTCAAGCAAAGTGGCTAAGCCATCTTCTATATTTTTTAACTTAACCATAACTACATCAAGTTCATCTATTCGTAGTCTTCAAGTTTGGATAGCTCGCTGTCCCTATCATGCTACGGGGATTTACTGTATGGCAGGAGATCCTTCCCCACCAAGATAGCCTGTATGATGTTCTGAGAGTCATTAGATTGAAATGTAGGGACAGGCACATCTTTAATCCTCAGGATGTCATACGAGATAAATCCTAATTCCTCTTTCTTTTCAATGAGTGTGGACTTGAAATCACAGCTGTTGGAACACTTAAATCACTAACATTTCAGAGTTCGTCAGGTAAAACACAAGGGTTGTCTTTTGGAGGTATGAAATTACTAGTGGACACACTAAAAGTTGCTTATGAATATTCTGTTCAGCCTCTGATGTTAACACTGCAGCTGTTGCCTGCTTAGATATAACAAGCATCCCTTCCAATGTTTCAGTCTCCGAATTAATAATACCCATAGCATTTGTTAAGTAACTTGTTATTCAAAGAGCCCATCCTGCTTTCATTAGTAGAAGAAGAGAGTTGTTTCTGCTTGCCCATTGTGCAAACATTAATATGTCTCACTGAGAGGAGGAACTCAATCACATTAAGATGTCAAAGGGGTGGCCCAGCCTCCTCCGGGCTTGGAAGAGCACATATGGACCCGCTCTTGGCCTGGTCTTTGCCCAGTCATGTGCCCGGGCTAGTCCCATACTGTTGGTTTAAATGGGAGCTTTATAGCCCCCCACACAGGGCCAAAGATGAGAGCCCCACCTTCTGGGCCAGAAGCACTATGGGCAATTGCGTCTGTGCACGCAATCCCCAACAGTAGTGTTCCATGCCACTGGTTTAAATTGAAGCTTTAAAGCCCCCAGCATGGAACCAAAGATGAGAGTTTCACTTTCTGGTCTAGAAGCACCATGGGCAAAGAAGCTCATGCCTGCAATCTCCACCAGTACAGTCACGTCCTGCAGCCTTAAATCAGATGTTTACAGACCCCGCATGGCACTGAAGGTGAGAGAGTCCCACCACCTGGTCCAGAAGTACTTTGGGCAATAAAATCTATGCCTGTAATCTCCAGCAGTAGTGTCCTCTGCCGTGGGCTTAAATGGGAGCTTTGTAGCCCCCCTTAGAGCACCAAAGATGAGAGCCCCGCCTTCTGGGTGAAAAGCACTATTTGCAATGAAGTCCATGTCTGCAATCTCCAGCAGTAGCGTCTTGCACCATGGGCTTAAATGTCAGCTTTATAGACCCGCACACAGCGCCAAAGATGAAAGCCCCACCTCCTGGGCCAGAGGTACTATGGGCAAAAAAGTCCATGCCTGCAATCTCCAGCAGTAGCATCCTGTCCTGCGGGCTTAGATTGGAGCATTATAGCCAAGCTTGATAGCCCCTCGCACGGTGCCAAAGATGAGAGCCCTGCCTCCCGGACCTGAAGCACTAAATGTAATAAAGTCCATGCTCGCAATCTCCAGCAGTAGCATTGAAAAAGGACACCAAAATGAGAAACATTAAATGAAGGGAACCAGGGATATGAATTTTTAAAGTTTTAAATAAAAATTGCAAGAAAAGCATTAATCACCAACCGCAGTCATCTGGTTGCCCTTGACCAGGACCTAGGCACAATTTAAGGCTTACCACGATGGAGCACATGGTGAATAGAGAAATCTGGTTCATCTTGGTCAGAAGATTTACCTTTACCTAGTTATAAGCAAACAGGGATCAATGAGGCAGGAAACCCCCCCTCTATGTGGCATCCCGCTGAAATAGATTTTGTGGTGAGGAAAAGCTGAGAGTAGGAGCAACCTGATTCTTTGGCCCCACAGCAACACACCTTTGTCAGATTGACTTGGAAGGTTTGTCTCAGCCATCCGCAGTTTTTCAGAGTCAAACAGTTTTTAAGGATGTTAGGAGGAGTAAACTATGGCACAGCCAGGGGTCCCTTGAGCTCAGGAATAGCACTTGAGGGTCAGGACTCAATCCAGAAGAACCCACCAGCAGGGTGAAGGGAAGGTCACCTTGGAACTGGTCAGCTGAGCTTGTCAAGAAAAAGGGATTCGTGCAGCTTTTGTAGCCCTATAGCTTAACAGGAGTTCTGCCAACTGACTATTGGAGTACACTGATTTGGACTGGGTGCAAGTGGGAGCAGGTCCAGTCCTTCAGGTCCCCTCATGGGTATCAACTGGGCAACTTCTGGCCACTCCCTAATCAATAAAGTAAAAGTTTCCAGGTGTAACCCTGCCCATGTTTGCAGCAGTTCCTGTGTGCCCTGCTACAGACAATCCCACAGTACACCTTCTCTGCCCAAATCTAAGATGGTGAAACTCCCCTTGAGGAGAGCGTGTATGCCCAACCCAGAGGTTTGGCCAGTGAAATGAGCAGCCCTCAGTTTATCGTCACTTCAAGCCAATCCTGGAGTGCAAATCTTTTTAATGGGATTGGTGCCTGCTTGACAGAAGGAACAAGGAAGGACTCTGTCATTATGTTGGCTAACATTTTCCTTTGACAGGGTAGGCCTCTTAAAAGTTAATCAAGTTCCAGCTCATCCTGCTACAGGAACAGAAACACCCCACCACACCCAAGGCCTTCGTCCTGATCTGGGAGCACTTTCTTACCTCCTCAAGGGGGCTATTAAGCTGACAAGTGGCAATTAAAACTCATGCAAATGGGCCTTAGGATGTTTTAGGCAGGAAAAAGGTAACTTTCTAAAAGTACCTTACTGCTAATCGTTTTTTAGAATTCAATTTTACCATTAAATTGGATTTTGAATAACTATTAACCCCTTCGATGCTCATGACGGAGCGGTTCCGTCATGAGCATCGGTTGGGCTGTGCTTATGACGGAACCGCTCCGTCATGAGCACAGCCCCTGGGGGAAGCGCTGGCGCTCCCCCTGGGGCATCGATCTTGCCCCCACAGAGGGGATGGCAGCGGAAGAGTTTCCGCTGCCACCCCGGCCCCCACGCTTCCCCATGACGTCAGCGCGCACAGCGCGCGCCCACGTCATCAGGAGCGCTGGACGCGCTGGAAATCATTTCTTTCCAGCGCGTCCAGAGGGAGGGTGAGTGTTTGTTGGTGCGGTGGGGTGGGGGCCCCAAATCTTGATGCCTTGAGGCATCGGGGAGAGGAAACTATGTTTCCTCTCCCTGATGTCTCAATGCAGAGCATTCCTGGCGCACGATCGCGCACAGCGTCGCAATCGTGCACCAGGAATGTCCCACTAGACACCAGGGATTAGTTTTTTGTTGGTTAGGGAAGCGACCCCTTGGGCAAGGGTCGCTTCCTAAGGGGGCACATAATTAAAAGACTTTTCTGGCCCCCTGGGGACAGATCGGCCGATTTTTGGGCCGTTTGTGGACCCAGGGGGCAGAAAAGCCCACTAGAGCCAGGGATTTTTTAAATTAAATTGGAAGCGACCCCTTCGGCAAGGGTCACTTCCTGGGGGCCAAATTATTTTAAAGTATATTCTGCCCCCTCTGGGGCAGATCGGTTTTTATTTGGCCTTTCTGCCCCCAGGGGGCAGAAAACCCCACTAGACACCAGGGATTTTGTGTAAATGTAAATGGAAGCGACCCCTTGGGCAAGGGTCGCTTCCAGGAGCTAAATTATTTAAAAAGTATATTCTGCCCCCCTGGGGACAGATAGCCTGATTTTTGGGCGTTTCTGGACCTAGGGGGGCAGAAAGCCCACTAGAGGCAGGGAATTAGTTTTTTAAAATTGGAAGCGACCCCTTGGCCAAGGGTTGCTTTCAGGGGCCATTTATTAAAAAAAAATTATATTCTACCCCCCTGGGGGCAGATCGGTTTGTATATTTGGCCAGGGGGGGGGCAAAAAACCCCATTAGACACCAGGGAGAGTTTTAAATTTTAAATGGAAGCGACCCCTTGGCCAACGGTCGCTTCCTTATGGGCCTAAATAATTTTTAAGACTTTTCTGCCCCCTGGGGACAGATCACCTGCATTTTATGGCATTTCTGGCCCGGGGGTGGGGGGTAGAATAGCCCACTAGAGCCAGGTATCTAAAAATAAATAAATTGGCCGCTTCCAGGGGACATATATTTTTTATGTGTTTTTGGCTTTTCTGCCCCCATTTGGGTAGTGACATAGCGTGTTATAATGTTGTTTTATTTCTTGTGAATTGCAATTGTAATGCTTTATTTCTCCTTTTTTGTTAGGTCAAGGCTTTTGCTCTTTAGACTGTTCCAGGTTGCGGTTTCGTTACTGTTTGCGTAGTTGCATGTGTTTGGTAAGAGACTTTTTTGTACAATGTAAATGAGTTTTATTTCTCTGCATGAATGTGTTTTTGCGAATGGTGTAATAATAGCAGTATGTTTGGCTTCTGTTTTTGAGTGTCAAAAACTTTTTGCATTTGTGCTCGATGTGTATTTTGTTGTATTGTGAGTAATTGGTTTTGTTTTTTTCTTTCTAGTGGGATATCGTTGGTTTTTGCTGTGTCTCTGCAGAGTAGGTGCTGGTGAGTGTAGCTGTCTCTTGTAAGTGAATCGTATAGTTTTTGAGTATATAGATCTTTGTGATAAAGGCACACATTTTTTTACTTACTTGCTTTGCACAGTGTTGGTTGTTGTTGACTTGTTTGTGCAGTCTCCTTTCTTAGTAAGGATAATGGCTAGCCGCAGGATTACTGCTCAGCAGGTTGTTGGTATGCTTTTGAGTCTTCCTCTGACCATGGTTCAGAGACTGACTCTGCATCTGAGGCAGAGGAGGCAGGGGACGATTCAGGCAGTGAGTTTTCTCTCCACATGGAATCATTGGATGATGAAGCTACTCTCAGTGCGGATGAAGCTACTCTTAGTGCAGATGAAGTGCCTGTGTTAGAGGAGGACATTGATGTTCCGATAGTGCGGCAAGAGGCATCTGGGCTGCAGCCTGGGGCTGCAAGGCTTCCTGTTGGTGTAGTGCGGCAAGAGGCATCTGGGCTGCAGGCTGGGGCTGCAAGGCTTCCCGTTGGTGTAGTGCGGCAAGAGGCATCTGGGCTGCAGCCTGGGGCTGCAAGGCTTCCCGTTGAAAGTGCTGACCTCTGGGTTGCCCCAGGCATGATGCAGCCGGCATTGCCAGACTTTACTGGTGTTCCAGGGTGTAGAGTAAACACTGAAAAAGTTTTGCCGATAAATTGTTTTCAGTTGTTTATGGACGATGTGTTTTTGGCAGAGATTGTTGAGCAGACTAATTTGTATGCCGAACAGTTTTTGAGGGACAACAGTGCCAGCCTTAAGCCCCACTCTAGAGCTACCCGGTGGATACCCACAAATTTGGAAGAGATGAAGAAGTTCTTGGGTTTAACTTTTTTGATGGGCTTGCTAAGGAAGCCATCAATGTCTTCATATTGGTCTACTAGTCCCTTGATGGCAACGGCTATATTTCCGGCAGTCATGAGTCATGATAGGTATTTGCTTCTGCTTCGGATGATGCATTTTGTCGATAATGGTTTAGAATGGCCACGAGATCACCCTGAATGTGACCGTCTTTTTAAGATTCGGCCTGTCATTGATCACTTTGTTGATCGATTTTCTGAAATCTATGCTCCTGGGAAAGAAATTGCAGTGGATGAGTCTTTGGTGTTGTTCAAGGGCCGCTTGGTTTTTAGGCAATACATTCCTAGTAAGAGGGCACGCTATGGAATTAAGCTGTATATGCTGTGTGACAGTAGGACTGGATATGTCTCTAATTTCAGGGTGTACACCGGTAAGGAATCCAGCATTAACCCCCCTGGTTGTCCGTCCACTTTTGGAGTGACTGAGAAAATTGTGTGGGAACTTGGTAGAGGATTTTTTAACAAAGGCCACCATTTATATGTAGATAACTTCTACACTGGTGTGCGGTTGTTCAGGGAATTGGCCAAAGTGGACAGTGTTGCTTGTGGCCCAATCCGCTCTAACAGTAAAGGATTCCCAAAAGAACTTGTTTGCCAAAAGCTTGTGCGGGGACAGTGCAGTGCGTTGCGTTGCGAGGAGCTTCTAGCTGTGAAGTTTTCAGACAGGAGAGATGTCTACATGCTGACTACCATCCATGATGAAAGCACTGCACCTGTGACTGTTTGGGGTCACATTGCTGAAGTGCGCAAACCTGTGTGCATTTTAGACTATAATAGGCACATGGGTGGTGTTGACAGAGTAGATCAGAGGTTGGAACCTTACGTTGCTCTTCGTAAGGCTTACATTTGGTATAAGAAGTTGGCTATCCATCTTTTCCACTTGGCAACCTTTAATGCTTTTGTTGTGTTCCAGGATTCTTGTCCTGAGTCAAAGATGACTTTTGTTAAGTTTCAGGAGTCTGTAATAGGCAGCCTTGTTTTAGTGGAACAGGCAAGTGTTCCTAGAGTTGGAGTGGTGGAGGATGTTGCTAGATTGAAAGATCCCCACTTTCCTGATCACATTCCTCCCACACCCTCAAAAGACTTTCCCAGTAGGAGATGTAGAGTCTGTTGGCGAAGAGGTATGCGGAAGGAGACTCGTATGTACTGCCCCGAGTGTCCTTCTAACTCTAGGCTGTGTGTGCCTGCTTGTTTTAGAATGTACCACACGCAAAATAATTTTTGGGAGCATCCATGAGTGGTAAAGTGAACTGCCTGGCCTCTATTGTTTAATATTTTTTGTTCAGTTTCAAGGTTGGCATTTGTGTAGTGTATTTAGTTTCAGATTTTGTGTTAGTAGATTTGTATTTATTTGCAATTTGTTTGTGTTTTCTTATTTATATTTAAAAAATCCTAAATGTGATGGCAGTGTGCGTGGAGTGGCGCTTGTGTGCCGGTGTGCGTGGTCTGGCGTTTGGCTGGCGGTGTGTTTGGATTTGCGCTTGGCTGGTGGTGTGCGTGGACTGGCGCTCAGCCGGCGGTTTGTGTGGACTGGCGCTTGGCTGGCGGTGTGCGTGGACTGGCGCTTGGCTGGCGGTGTGTGTGGACTGGCGCTTGGCTGCCGGTTTGTGTGGACTGGCGCTTGGCTGGCGGTGTGTGTGGACTGGCGCTTGGCTGGCGGTGTGTGTGGACTGGCGCTTGGCTGGTGGTGTGTGTGGACTGGCGCTTGGCTGGTGGTGTGTGTGGACTGGTGCTCGGCTGGTGGTGTACGTAGACTGGCGCTTGGCTGGCGGTGTGTGAGTAGTGACTAGCTGCTGGTCACTACACACACTGCTAGCCAAACGCCACTCAACGCAATCCGTGAGCTGGTGTGGTTGCTGTGTCAGGAATGTGGGCATGTGAAAGTGATGGGCCCTTGAATGGCGCTGTCTGCTGGTGTGAGTGTTGTAATGTGCTGGGCCCGCGGCTGGCGTTGTGAATGGTTTTGTATGTGTCACACGTATGAAAGGTGTATGAATGGCCTGTAAAGAGGTTGGTGCCTTGTCGTGGCTTTACAGCTCACGAGCTGTGAGTCAATGGTTCAGTTTCTCGTCCTTTCAATTAACAGTGCATTTCATTTTTGTGAAATCTCTGGTTAATACAACTGTATATACTGAACCATCACTCACCCTCGTGCCAAATCCAACCAGTATGTATGTGTGCGTGAGGAATAGGTGGTTGTGCATAAAAATTTCTTTTCTGTTTTTGTCAAGCAGGGTGTACCTTGTCCTTTTTGGTGAATGTTGTAATGTGTTGGTTTTGTGCCTGGTGGTGTGACTGGTCTTGTGTGTATCATGTATGAAAGGTGTGTGAATGGCCTCTAAAGCGGTTGGTGCCTTGAAGTGGCTTTACAGCTCACGAGCTGTGAGTCACTGGTTCAGGTTTTTGTCCTTTCAATTATTGACAGTGCATTTCATTTTTGTGAAATCTCTTGTTAATAAAATTTTATATACTGAACCATCACTCGCCCTCGTGCCAAATCCAACCAGTATGTGTGTGTGCTTGAAGAATAGATGGCTCTGCAGTAATGTTTGTCTGTTTTGTCTCTCTGCCAAGCTGTACATTTCATCTAAGAATAACCTAACAACTGTAGTTTTTGTCGTAAACTAAACACCCATGGGAGTGCATGGTGATGTCTCTTTTGTGGATTCCAACAAGTTATCTTACCCACAATGTCCTGCAAACCTCAAAATGTGACTGCGACATTTTCCTTGCATTATTGTGTCCAAATTTTCACACTGCAGAAAGTAACAACAAATTTCCAACCCCCCAGCATTTCTCCAAGTATCCCAATAGAAATGGTACCTCACTTGTATGGGTGGGCCAAGTACCCGCTGCAGGGAAGGGCCCAAAACCTATTATTGCGACATTAAAATTACCTATCACAAACCAACCTGGTTTTGCATGGGGGTCCCATGAGTTTTTGGCCCGGGGCTCGCAGCCATCTAGGGAAACCTACCAAACCCATACATTTATGGAAACTAGACACCCGGGAGAGTCCAGTGAGGTATGGCTTGCGTGGGTCCCCATCATTCTCCTACCCAGAATCCCCTGCAAACCTCAAATTTTACCGAAAATTTCACTTTTTCTCACATATGTGTGGTGGAAAGTTCTGGAATCTGCGTGGATCCACAAATTTCCTCCCACCCAGCGTTCCCCATGTCTCCCGATAAAATGGTACCTCACTTGCGTGGGTGGGTCAAGGACCCGCGACAGGCAAGGGCCCAAAATCTATTGAGGCGACATCAAAATTACCTATCACAAACCAACCTGGTTTTACCTGGGGGTCCCATGGGTTTGGCCCGGGCTCGCAGCCATCTAGGGAAACCTCCCTAACCCACATATTTCTGGAAACTAGACACCCGGAGAGTCCAGCGAGGTATGGCTTGCGTGGGTCCCCCATCATTCTCCTACCCAGAATCCCCTGCAAACCTCAAATTTTACCGAACATTTCACTTTTTTCTAACATATGTGTGGTGGAAAGTTCTGGAATCTGCGTGGATCCACAAATTTCCTCCCACCCAGCGTTCCCCCGGTCTCTCGATAAAAATGGTACCTCACTTGCGTGGGTGGGTCAAGGACCCGCGACAGGCAAGGGCCCAAAAGCTATTGAGGCGACATCAAAATTACCTATCACAAACCAACCTGGTTTTACATGGGAGTCCCATGGGTTTTGGCCCGGGCTCGCAGCCATCTAGGGAAACCTACCTAACCCACACATTTCTGGAAACTAGACACCTGGGGAGTCCAGTGAGGTATGGCTTGCGTGGGTCCCCCATCATTCTCCTACCCAGAATCCCGTGCAAACCTAAAATTTCGCAAAAATTCACTTTTTCTCACATTTCTGTGGTGGAAAGTTCTGGAATCTTCGTGGATCCACAAATTTCCTCCCACCCAGCGTTCCCCAGGTCTCCCGATAAAAATGGTACCTCACTTGTGTGGGTAGGCACAGTGGCTGCAGCAGGAAATGGCCCAAATCGTACTCTGGAGACTTCAAAATTACCTACAGCAAAACTACCTGGCTTTGGTGGGGGGGGCACCTGAGATTTTGGCCCCGGGCTCGGCGGCCATCTTGGGTAAGTACCAAACCCAAACATTTCTGAAAACTAGACACCCGGGGGAGTCCAATGAGGTATGGCTTGCGTGGATCCCCCAACGTTTTCCTACCCAGAATGCAATGCAAACCTTAAATTTAGCTGAAAAAAACACATTTTCCACATATTTGTGTGTGGAATCACCGTGCCGGCACAAATGTCCTACCACCCAGCGTTCCCCTTGTTCTCCCTAGAAAAATGATACCTCACTTGTGTGGGTGTCCAAAGCAGAATTAGCTAAAAACGTATTTTTTTAAAAATGTAGCGCTTAGAATTCTCGGTGCTATACTCGAAATCCCTATGTTTTGGGCTCTTCCTAGCCACAGGCCTTTGGCCCACCCACACAAGTGAGGTATCATTTTACTCGGGAGAACAAGGGGAACGCTGGGTGGTAGGACATTTGTGCCGGCACGGTGATTCCACACACAAATATGTGGAAAATTTGTTTTTTTCAGCTAAATTTAAGGTTTGCATTGCATTCTGGGTAGGAAAACGTTGGGGGATCCACGCAAGCCATACTTCATTGGACTCCCCCGGGTGTCTAGTTTTCAGAAATGTTTGAGTTTGGTACTTTCATAAGATGGCCGCCAAGCCCGGGGCCAAAATCTCAGGTGCCCCCCCCACCAAAACCAGGTAGTTTTGCTGTAGGTAATTTTGAAGTCTCCAGAGTAAGATTTGGGCCATTTCCTGCTGCAGCCACTGTGCCTACCCACACAAGTGAGGTACCATTTTTATCGGGAGACCTGGGGGAACGCTGGGTGGGAGGAAATTTGTGGATCCACGAAGATTCCAGAACTTTCCACCACAGAAATGTGAGAAAAAAGTGAATTTTGCAGCGGAATTTGAGGTTTGCACGGGATTCTGGGTAGGAGAATGATGGGGGACCCACGCAAGCCATACCTCGCTGGTCTCCCCCGGGTGTCTAGTTTCCAGAAATGTGTGGGTTAGGTAGGTTTCCCTAGATGGCTGCGAGCCCGGGACAAAAACTCATGGGACTCCCATGCAAAACCAGGTTGGTTTGTGATAGGTAATTTTGATGTCGCCTCAATAGCTTTTGGGCCCTTGCCTGTCGCGGGTCCTTCACCCACCCACGCAAGTGAGGTACCATTTTTATCGGGAGACCTGGGGAACGCTGGGTGGGAGGAAATTTGTGGATCCACGCAGATTCCAGAACTTTCCACAACACATATGTGAGAAAAAGTGAAATTTTCGGTAAAATTTGAGGTTTGCAGGGGATTCTGGGTAGGAGAATGATGGGGGACCCACGCAAGCCATACCTCGCTGGACTCTCCCGGGTGTCTATTTTCCAGAAATGTGTGGGTTAGGGAGGTTTCCCTAGATGGCTGCGAGCCCCGGGCAAAAAACTCATGGGACCCTCCTTGCAAAACCAGGTTGGTTTGTGATAGATAATTTTGATGTCGCCTCAATAGCTTTTGGGCCCTTGCCTGTCGCGGGTCCTTCACCCACCCACGCAAGTGAGGTACCATTTTTATCGGGAGACCTGGGGAACGCTGGGTGGGAGGAAATTTGTGGATCCACGCAGATTCCAGAACTTTCCACCACACATATGTGAGAAAAAGTGACATTTTTGGTAAAATTTGAGGTTTGCAGGGGATTCTGGATAGGAGAATGATGGGGGACCCACGCAAGCCATACCTCGCTGGACTCTCCCGGGTGTCTATTTTCCAGAAATGTGTGGGTTAGGGAGGTTTCCCAAGATGGCTGCGAGCCTCGGGCCAAAACCCATGGGACTCCCATGTAAAACCAGGTTGGTTTGTGATAGGTAATTTTGATGTCGCTTCAATAGCTTTTGGGCCCTTGCATGTCGCGGGTCCTTCACCCACCCATGCAAGTGAGGTACCATTTTTATCGGGAAACCTTGGGGAACGTTGGGTGGGAGGAAATTTGTGGATCCACGCAGATTCCAGAACTTTCCACCACAGAAATGTGGGGAAAATGTGATTTTTTTGACACTTTTTTAGGTTTGCAAGGGATTCTGGGTAACAGAACCTGGTGGGAGGCAGTCAAGTCACCCCATCCAGGATTCCCCTGGGTGTCTAGTTTTCAAATATGTATAGGTTTGCTAGGTTTCCCTAGGTGCCGGCAGAGTTAGGGTTCAAAAACTACAGCTAGGCACTTTGCCAAAAAAGGGTCATTTTTCACTGCGAAATTGAGGTGTGTCCACGTTGCGTTTGCGCCGTTTCCTGTCGCGGGCAGTAGGCCGACCCACACAAGTGAGGTACCATTTTTCTCGGAAGACTTTGGGGATCGCGGAGCAGGTGGAAATTTGTGGATCCACGCTGATTACAGAACTTTCCACCACAGAAATGTGGGGAAAATGTGATTTTTTTGACACTTTTTAGGTTTGCAAGGGATTCTGGGTAACAGAACCTGGTGGGAGGCACTCAAGTCACCCCATCCTGAATTCCCCTGGGTGTCTAGTCTTCAAAAATGTATAGGTTTTCTAGGTTTCCCTAGGTGCCGGCAGAGCTATGGTTCAAAAACTACAGCTAGGCACTTTGCCAAAAAAGGGTAATTTTTCACTGCAAAATTGAGGTGTGTCCACGTTGCGTTTTGCGCCGTTTCGTGTCGCGAGCACTAGGCCGACCCACACAAGTGAGGTACCATTTTTCTCGGAAGACTTTGGGGATCGCGGGGCGGGTGGAAATTTGTGGATCCACGCTGATTACAGAACTTTCCACCACAGAAATGTGGGGAAAATGTGATTTTTTTGACACTTTTTTAGGTTTGCAAGGGATTCTGGGTAACAGAACCTGGTGGGAGGCAGTAAAGTCACCCCATCCTGAATTCCCCTGGGTGTCTAGTCTTCAAAAATGTATAGGTTTTCTAGGTTTCCCTAGGTGCCGGCAGAGCTATGGTTCCAAAACTGCAGCTAGGCACTTTGCCAAAAAAGGGTAATTTTTCACTGCAAAATTGAGGTGTGTCCACGTTGCGTTTTGCGCCGTTTCCTGTCGCGAGCACTAGGCCGACCCACACAAGTGAGGTACCATTTTTCTCAGAAGACTTTGGGGATCGCGGGGCGGGTGGAAATTTGTGGATCCACGCTGATTACAGAACTTTCCACCACAGAAATATGGGGAAAATGTGATTTGTTTGACACTTTTTAGGTTTGCAAGGGATTCTGGGTAACAGAACCTGGTGGGAGGCAGTCAAGTCACCCCATCCTGGATTCCCCTTGGTGTCTAATTTTCAAAAATGTATAGGTTTGCTAGGTTTCCCTAGGTGCCGGCAGAGTTAGGGTTCAAAAACTACAGCTAGGCACTTTGCGAAAAAAGGGTCATTTTTCACTGCGAAATTGAGGTGTGTCCACGTTGCGTTTTGTGCCGTTTCCTGTCGCGGGCACTAGGCCGACCCACACAAGTGAGGTACCATTTTTCTCGGAAGACTTTGGGGATCGCGGAGCGCATGGAAATTTGTAGATCCACGCTGATTACAGAACTTTCCACCACAGAAATGTGGGGAAAATGTGATTTTTTTGACACTTTTTTAGGTTTGCAAGGGATTCTGGGTAACAGAACCTGGTGGGAGGCAGTCAAGTCACCCCATCCTGAATTCCCCTGGGTGTCTAGTTTTCAAAAATGTATAGGTTTGCTAGGTTTCCCTAGGTGCTGGCAGAGCTATGGTTCAAAAACTACAGCTAGGCACTTTGCCAAAAAAGGGTCATTTTTCACTGCAAAATTGAGGTGTGTCCACGTTGCGTTTTGCGCCGTTTCCTGTCGCGGGCACTAGGCCGACCCACACAAGTGAGGAACCATTTTTCTCGGAAGACTTTGGGGATCGCGGGGCGGGTGGAAATTTGTGGATCCACGCTGATTACAGAACTTTCCACCACAGAAATGTGGGGAAAATGTGATTTCTTTGACACTTTTTTAGGTTTGCAAGGGATTTTGGGTAACAGAACCTGGTGGGAGGCAGTCAAGTCGCCCCATCCTGAATTCCCCTGGGTGTCTAGTTTTCAAAAATGTATAGGTTTGCTAGGTTTCCCTAGGTGCCGTCAGAGCTATGGTTAAAAAACTACAGCTAGGCACTTTGCCAAAAAAGGGTCATTTTTCACTGCGAAATTGAGGTGTGTCCACGTTGTGTTTTGCGCTGTTTCCTGTCGCGGGCACTAGGCCGACCCACACAAGTGAGGTACCATTTTTCTCGGAAGACTTTGGGGATCGCGGGGCGAGTGGAAATTTGTGGATCCACGCTGATTACAGAACTTTCCACCACAGAAATGTGGGGAAAATTTGATTTTTTGACACTTTTTTTGGTTTGCAAGGGATTCTGGGTAACAGAACCCGGTGGGAGGCAGTCAAGTCACCCCATCCTGGATTCCCCTGGGTGTCTAGTTTTCAAAAATGTATAGGTTTTCTAGGTTTCCCTAGGTGCCGGCAGAGTTAGGGTTCAAAAACTACAGCTAGGCACTTTGCCAAAAAAGGGTCATTTTTCACTGCGAAATTGAGGTGTGTCCACGTTGCGTTTTGCGCCGTTTCCTGTCGTGGGCACTAGGCCGACCCACACAAGTGAGGTACCATTTTTCTCGGAAGACTTTGGGGATCGCGGGGCGGGTGGAAATTTGTGGATCCACACTGATTACAGAACTTTCCACCACAGAAATGTGGGGAAAATGTGATTGTTTTGACACTTTTTAGGTTTGCAAGGGATTCTGGGTAACAGAACCTGGTGGGAGGCAGTCAAGTCACCCCATCCTGAATTCCCCTGGGTGTCTAGTTTTCAAAAATGTATAGGTTTGCTAGGTTTCCCTAGGTGCCGCCAGAGCTATGGTTCAAAAACTACAGCTAGGCACTTTGCCAAAAAAGGGTCATTTTTCACAGCGAAATTGAGGTGTGTCCACGTTGCGTTTTGCGCTGTTTCCTGTCACGGGCACTAGGCCTACCCACACAAGTGAGGTACCATTTTTATCGGAAGACTTTGGGGATCGCGGGGCAGGTGGAAATTTGTGGATCCACGCAGATTACAGAACTTTCCACCACAGAAATGTGGGGAAAATGTGATTTTTTTGACACTTTTTTAGGTTTGCAAGGGATTCTGGGTAACAGAACCTGGTGGGAGGCAGTCAAGTCACCCCATCCTGAATTCCCCTGGGTGTCTAGTTTTCAAAAATGTATAGGTTTGCTAGGTTTCCCTAGGTGCCGGCAGAGCTATGGTTCAAAAACTACAGCTAGGCACTTTGTCAAAAAAGGGTCATTTTTCACTGTGACATTGGGGTGTGTCCACGTTGCGTTTTGCGCCGTTTCCTGTCACAGGCACTAGGCCTACCCACACAAGTGAGGTACCATTTTTCTCGGAAGACTTTGGGGAAAGCGGGGTGGGTGGAAATTTGTGGATCCACACAGATTCCAGAACTTTCCACCACAGAAATGTGAGGAAAATTTGTTTTTTTTGACAATTTTTTAGGTTTGCAAGGGATTCTGGGTAACAGAACCTGGTGGGAGCCAGTCAAGTCACCCCATCCTGGATTCCCCTGGGTGTCTAGTTTTCAAAAATGTATAGGTTTTCTAGGTTTCCCTGGGTGCCGGCAGAGCTAGGGTTCAAAAACTACAGCTAGGCACTTTGCAAAAAAGGGTAATTTTTCATTGTCAAAATGTGGTGTGTTCACGTTGGGTTTTGAGCCATTTCCTGTCGTGGGCACTATGCCTACCCACACAAGTGAGGTACCATTTTTATCGGGAGACTTAGGGTAATTCAGATTTGTAAAGCAACTGTTATTACCTATTGACTTTCGATGCATTCTGCCTTCCAAATGAAAAACATTCTGTAAAAAATAAGTCATTTTAAAAAATAACCGATAATTCTCATGCTAGTATGAGTATTCCCAATTTTGGAAATGTGCAAATATCTACTGTTTCTAAACTCTATATTTTGTTCCCATTTCAGAAATGCATAGGTGTCTTTCATACCGATTTTTCCATGTATACATTTTCCCACAATAATTGCTATATACCCGGTACATAATAAAAAACATTGCAATACGCTGCTCAGTTATTGGCTCTGGGTTCGTTGCGTTCTTGGTGAACCTACAAGTCCTATATATCCCCACAACCAGTAAGGTCCAGCGGATTGAACGGTATATTGCTTTCAAAGAGCTGTCATAATTAGAAGAAGTTACAGGTGAAAACATTGACACAAAAGGCTGTTTTTTTCAACTAATTTTCAATTTTTCCTATATTTAACTGTTACTTTCCATAAAGAAACCTTGATGGAGCTACACAAATGACCACTTGCTGAATTCAGAATTTTGTCTACTTTTCTAAAATGTATAGCTTTCCAGGATCCATTATTGCTTTCATACCCATTTCTACTATTAACTGGAAGGAGGTTAAAAGCACAAAAAATAGCAAAAATAGGCTATGTTTCAGAAAAATGCCAAAACTACGTAAAAAATATTGGTTTTCTGACAAAAGTCTGTCATTCCCTAACAGCTGGGAAAATGGTGATTTCAGCCCCACAAACCCTTTTTTGATACCATTTGCAGGGAAAACCCCAGACGCTTTCATTTGCAGCCCTTTTTTCGCATTTTTCCCAAAAAACCCAAAATTTAGCTGTATTTTGGTTAATTTCTGGGACCCCTCCAGGGGAATCCACAAACCCTGGGTACCTTTAGAATCCCCATGATGTTGGAAGAAAAGGACGCAAATTTGGCATGGATACCTTATGTGGTTAAAAAGTTACAGGGGCCTAAGCGCGCACTACCCCAAATAGCCAAAAAAAGGCTTAGCACAGGGGGGGAAAAGGCCTAGCAGCGAAGGGGTTAAAAGGTCTTTGAATAATACTTCTAGCTGTTTCCCCACCAAAATTAGCATTATTAAATGTAATAACATAATCCAATGCCGTTCTATGGAACAGCCTGACCTGCCTGAGGGGAAATAGCTTTTGGGGAACAAGCTTAACATTAAACTGTTACATGTCCTACTTTTAAATTCCATGCACACTTCCTTATGGCAATTAAGACATAATTAGAGGTTACTTATTAATATTTAAAAGAAAGATTTAGGCTTGTCAAAATGGGTGATTTTGACAGGTCAAATTTGTAGTTTAAAACTGCAACAGCTAGACTACAATGGGTGGTCCGCAGTCATATTTAAGCTGTCACTTTATTAGGTGGCACAATGTATGCTTGAGCCCACTAGTGACATTTAACTTACAGGCCCTAGGTACACTTTGTCCCATGTACTATGGACTTTTAGGTAAGTCAACCATGCCAATTTGGAGTTTGCGAATTTGCCATTGTTTTAGAGGTCAGAGAACATTCATTGGAGCCTCGTTGATGGGTTCCAATACACAAAGTAAAAAAAAGATATATCAGCCCCAGTCTACAAAAAATTAGGGTAATCATGCGAAAAGAGACAGTTTATATAGCCAGTGACTGCTCATCATCACTACCACTGAGAGTAACATGCTGAAGGAGTTGTATTTGGCCCAGTTTGCAGAACCATAGTAGGATGGACGCAGGATGTCAGAGATAAACGACCCCAAATCTCATGGCTGAGGTCCAGTATCCATGTTTGTCCCATAGTCCCTCGAACAAGGTCTGACAAAAGTCTATGTGCATCACATCATTGGCTCATCTGTTTAAGTCAATTCTTTGTTTTCTTTACATTCCATTCATTCATATATGCAATTTTCTATCATTACACCTTCCTCATGTCAATTTCTGAAGGGCTCCTCACAGGATGTGACCCAAAATATTAAGCCAAAGCTTCCCACTACACAACGCACTAAGAAGGCAAAGAATGATACTATTCGCATTGAAGAAAATATCGGTAGAAATCTTGTGGGATTGGGGGGTCCAATGTGCTTTCCTCCATTTTTCCATGATACTGATTCAGCTAACCTATGTGTGGTGTCCTGCATTTGGACAGATATGTGATTAACTTTGCAAGAATACAGTAAAAGAGAAATTTTATGTGCACTAATCAACTTGAGCGATACAAAAGGGGATGATGGACGGAACGTTTGAGCCAATAAGTTGGCGGGGGTATGCCCAGACGTGGGTCCCTTGCTCACTTTGCCACTGGATTCAAGCAAGCCTGGCTGATGACGGCTGAAATGCCAGAAACCGGTCCTAGGATGCTTGTTTCCGGTCCAGGGAAGACATGGCTTGGCAGTTCGGGCTGGACTGTTCCCATGAGGCACAGGGTCAGACTGATTTGCATATGGCCATGTCTGAACTGGGGTGGTGGAGTGAGCTAAAGAATGATGATGGATTAAACCCAGATCAGTTGACTGGGGGTGAGTGTTTGATTGGCTCAAACGTTCCGTCCATCATCCCCTTTTGTATCACTCTAATCAACTTGAGAGCTCGTGTTGATTGGCAACGGTTGGCTGTTGTCAGCATGCAGCATTGTGCATTTTCTTTATAAAAGTGTAACCTAGAAGGCCAAGTGTTGCTGTTGGTATGAGTATATATATCTATATATCTCAAAGGCACTCCATCCATCACTCGATGACCTTATCACGAACAATGGAGCACGGACCACAAGATTAGTGCAGGTAAATTTCTTTATCTCGTTTGAGCAGTAGCCATAACGCGTTTCAGTCCCGTAGGACCTTGATCACATTTCTTTGTAAAACTGTAACCTAGAAGGGCAAGTGTTGCTGTTGGTATGAGTATATATATATATATATATATATATATATATATATATATATATATATATATATATATATATATATATTACCTACTGGCGGTCGCCAGTAGGTAGTTATAGTTACAACCTAATTTCCATAGGAAAAACGTTTTTGATTTGCTAATAACTTTGGCATCGTTTGACGAATCTTTATGAAATTTTCCAAAACGTTGCACTTTTTAGGTCAGCTCCTATCTGGAAAGTTTGGGGGTGATTTGCCAAGCGGGGGCTGAGAAAAAAGGGGGGTCCCAAAACACATTTTCTCCATGTTAATTTCCATAGGAAATTTTGCGACGAGCTACAGCCCGAACTGCTGGACGGAATTACCTCAAATTTGGCAGAAAGGTAGAGCTTGGTTCAGAAAGTGACCTTTTTTTTTAAATGGTGTAAATCCGTTCAGTAGTTTTTGAGAAATTCAAAGAATAAGAGTCAAAAATCAATTTCCCATAGGAAACTTTGTGCAAGGCTAGAGCTGAAACTACTGAACGGAATTACCCCAAATTTGGCAAAAAGGTAGTGCTTGGATCAGAAAGCGACCTTTTTTAAAATTGTGTAAATCCGTTCAGTAGTTGCTGAGAAATTAGAAAAATAAAAGTTTCGATATCTGGGCGGAGCCTAAGTCCAGTGCACGAGCTTCACTGTGATTGGCTGGGAACACTCCAAACCAGGAAGTGTTGGCAGCCATCTTGTGGCTCGGTTAAGCGAGTTACTAGAAAACAGAGAAACAAAGGTATAAAACAAGAGAAGGGGGCAGGGTAGAAGCACTGTGACCCCCTAGGCCTGCTCAGGGGGTCCCAGAAAGACCCCTGGGCCAAAAAAAGCATTTTAAAAAAAAAAAAAAATATCGGCGTAATTCGCGCTGGGGTCGGCTAGGTCCCGGGGCATTTCTTAAAAAATAATAGCGGGAGCTCGGTGGGGCTGCGGGGGCCCGCTGGGGTCCCCGCAGACCCGGGGCTTCACTCATGTTGGGAGGGGGGTTGCGCGGCCCCCCTCCTGGAGACCTCCATGTGCTTTTAACTTTGGCGTCGTTTGACGAATCTTTACTAAATATTCCAGAAAGTTTCTCTTTTTTGATCAGCTCGTATCTTGAAAGTTTAGGGGTGTATTGAGCTGCGAAGACATATTACAGGGTGATTGATGAAGGGGGCTGAGAAAAAGGGGGTCCGAAAAGTGTTTTCGCAATGCATTTTCCATAGGAAACTTTAGACAAGGCTGCAGGTCAAACTGCTGAACGGAATTACGCCAAATTTGGCAGGGAGAAAGGTCTTGGTGCAGAAAGCGCGGGTTTGTGGAAATGGTGTAAATCCATTCAGTAGTTTTTGAGATATTAAAGGAAAAAAAGATATATATATCTGGACTGTGCCTAACTCCCGAGCACGAGCTTGCCTCTGATTGGCTGCTAACAACTCAAACCAGGAAGTGTTAGCAGCCATCTTGTGCCTCGCATCATGTGAAAATATAAAAGAAAGGTCCCGGGGGCAATTTAATATACCGGAGCTCTGTCTGTGTGAGATACCGCTTTCACGCTCCGTCTCCCTACATCAGCAGGTAACGCACTCTTTTCCACCATCAACAGCATACCTCCAACAACATACTTGGGCCCGCAAGTCTGCCTCTGCAACCACTTGTCGGCTCACAGCTCTTCGGGTGCGAGTTCTCGGGCCCGCAGTTGTATCTGTGAAGCCAATACTGGAAATATACCGGAGGAGTCTCTCTGCGAGATACGCTCTTCACGCTCCCTCTCCCCACATCAGTGTTCCGCAGCTATCCCTTTGGAAGCCGATGGCCCGCACCTTTCCCTATACTAGTCGGCCCACAGGTGTTCCTCTGCGAGCTGGCCCGCAGCTCTTCCTCTGCGAACTGACGGGCCGCGGTTCTCCCTCTATGAGCCTGCTAGTCGGCTCGCAGTTCTTCATCTATGAGCCAGACTGCCGGCACTTAAGTCTCTGAGAACAGATGTAATGGAGGCAACGATCATGCAGGTCGGACACCCAACACTGCTCTGACATCCCCCAGTAGGAGCTCCTTGTCCGCCATCTCCCCTCACCCACACCCCCCACAAACAAATGTGACAGTCACGTTAGGTTGGACAAATAAGAATCTTAGTCATGTATGGATTTACATATAAAACATTTTATTAAAACAAAACAACAACAAATAAAACTATGTACAGCCATGTCGTGTCATCGCTGGACCATTTGTGAATCACAGCCTGTAAGACAAAAAGAAAGATAAGATGGTGCGTCATGCATCCAGCAAAGGAGAAAGAGAAAGAGAGAAAGAGTGAGGGAGAAAGAGAGAAACAAAGAAAGAGTGAGAGAGAGAGGAAGGCAAAGAAATAGAGAAAGAGTGAGAGAGAGAAAGAGAAAGAGAGAAAGAGAGAAATAGTGTGAGAGAGGAAGAGAGAGAGAGAAAGAGTGAGAGAGAGGAAGAGAGAGAGAAAGAGTGAGAGAGAGGAAGAGAGAGAGGAAGAGTGAGAGAGAGGAGAGAAAGAGTGAGAGAGAGGAAGACAGAGAAAGAGAAAGAGTGAGAGAGAGAAAGAGTAAGATACAAAGAAAAGAGAGAGAGAAACAGTGTGAGAGAGAGGTAGAGAGAAAGAGAGAGAGAAAGAGTGAGAGAGAGGAAGAGAGAGAAAGAAAGAATGAGAGAGAGAGAGGAACAGACAGAGAAAGAGAGAAAGTGTGAGAGAGAGAAAGGAAGAGATGGAGAGGGAGTGTTGACACTGGAGAAAATCTTTGCAGCTTACCTTTGTGCCTCCGGTGTGTCTCCAACCACGTGCCGGGACATAGTACACCCTTAAGTTTAGTGATCTGAAAGATAGTATAGAATTAGTAATTGCAGAGTACATACAACTGCACACGCCTAATTATCTGTTTCGGCAATGCGCACTCAGGCTGCTGCAGCCCATCCACTCCCACTGCTCGGAGGTGTCTGTGCGCCCTTGTGCGCCCAGGCTGCTGCACACTATCCACTCCCACCGCCCAGAGGTGACTGCCCGCTGCTGCGGAAAGAACTATCTCTGCTCACCTTCCGCCACCGGCGTGTGTGTAAGAGGGTGCACCACGTGCTGAAGCAACTTTGTCAGGCGTTGTCAGGATGGCCACGCATCATCGCAGTTTGTACACGCGTTCAGCTGTGGTGGTGTGGGGGGGACGTCGATTCATGAATCACAGCCTGTTAGATAAAAAGCAAGATAGGATTGTGCGTCATTCGTCCATCAAAGGAGAG
Source organism: Calotriton arnoldi (assembly GCA_963921515.1). Lineage (NCBI taxonomy): Eukaryota > Metazoa > Chordata > Amphibia > Caudata > Salamandridae > Calotriton > Calotriton arnoldi. The sequence goes on from CAWUFW010008852.1 coordinate 249,575, forward strand.
AGAAAGAGAGAGAGAGAGAGAGAGAAAAAGAAAGAGTGAGAGGAAGACAGAGAGAAAAAGAAATAAAGAGTGAGAGGAAGACAGAGAGAAAGAGAGAGAGAAAAAGTGAGAGAGAGAAAGAGTGAGAGAGAGAACGAGTGAAAGAGAGGAAGAGAGAGAGAAAGAGTGAGAGAGAGGAAGAGAGAGAGAGAAAGAGTGAGAGAAAGGAAGAGAGAGAGAGAAAGAGTGAGAGTGAGGAAGAGAGAAAGTGTGAGAGAGGGGAAGACAGAGAAAGAGAGAAAGAGTGAGATACAAGGAAGAGAGAAAGAGAGAAACAGTGTGAGAGAGAGGAAGAGAGAGAGAAACAGTGTGAGAGAGAGGAAGAGAGAGAGAAAGAGTGAGAGAGGAAGAGAGAGAAAGAAAGAATGAGAGAGAGAGAGGAAGAGACAGAGAAAGAGAGAAAGAGTGTGTGAGAGAGAAAGGAAGAGATAGAGAGTGAGAGAGAGAGAAAGAGTGTGAGTGACAGAAAGGAAGAGATGGAGAGGGAGAGGGAGTGTTGACACTGTGGAGAAAATCATCACAGCTCACCTTTCTGTCACCGGTGTGTCTCCAACCACGTGCCGGGATATAGGGCAGCCCTCAAGCTTAGTCATCTGAAACATAAAAATGGAATCAGTAATGGATGAGTACATATAACTGCGTATGCCTAAATCACTGTCCCGCCTTTGTGTATCCAGGCTAGTGTACCCCATCCACTTCCACTGCCCAGAGGTGTCTTCCCACTGCTGTACACCCAGGCTGCTGCACTCCATCCACTCCCACTGCCCAGAGGTGTATGACAGCCGGTGCGCACCCAGGCTGCTGCACCCCATGCACTCCCACTGCCCGGAGGTGACTGCATGCCGCTGCGCACCCAGGCTGCTGCACCCCATCCACTCCCACTGCCCGGAGGTGACTGCCCGCCGCTGCGCAAACAAGCCTCTCTGCTCACCTTACACCACCGGCGTGTGTCGAAGAGGGTCCACCACGTGCCGAAGAAACCTCCTCACCCATTGTGTACACGCGGAGAGCGGAGCTCACAATTCAGGTTGAGTGTTGATTGCAGGATGGCCACGCTTCATCGCAGCCTGCAAGACAAAAAGCAAGATAAGATTGTGCGTCATGCGTACCTCAAAGGAGAGAGAAAGAGAGATAGCGAGAGAAAGAAAGAGTGAGAGGAAGACAGAGAGAAAAAGAAAGAAAGAGTCAGAGGAATACAGAGAGAAAGAGAGAAACAGTGAGAGTGAGAGGAAGAGAGAGAGAAAAAGAAAGAAAGAGTGAGAGGAAGACAAAGAGAAAGAGAGAAAGAGTGAGAGAGATGAAGAGAGAGAGAGGAAGAGAGAGAGAGAAAGAGTGTGAGAAAGAGGAAGAGAGAGAGAAAGAGAGAAACAGTGTGAGAAGAAGAGAGAGAGAAAGAGTGTGAAGGAGAGAAAGGAAGAGATGAAGAGGGACAGTGAGTGCTGTGTCTCCAACCACGTACCGGGATCTAGTGGAGCCCTCAAGCTCCCACATCTAAACATAGTACAGAATTAGTAATGGGAGAGTATATACGACTGCGTACGCCTAAATCGCTGTGCCGCCTTTGTGTATCCACTCCCACGCCCAGACGTATTTGCCCACCGCTGCGCACCCAGGCCTCACTGCTCACCTTTTCGCGGACAGGGCTCCCTCCGCATCATGCAGTCCCGCTCCGCAGGCCAACAGGTCTCACATTTGGTGCTGCGTCTTGATTTTGCCATGGCAGAGGACATATTAGTGCACCTATCATCATCGCAGGTTGCACACCCGCTCAGTCCTTGCGGTGCCACTAACTCAGTGAACAGTGAGGCCACGCACGTGGTGGTAGGCCTCCCTGTTCGGTGGCTCAGGCCTACATGAGGTGTTCGAACCACCGAGTCGGGCCATCACCGTGCATGCGGTGGGAGCAACTCTAAAATGGTTTAGAGCATGTGTGCCCGGTCTTTTTTATTGGTAGGGTCATGTGTCCTGTGACGCCTGTGCTGGATGGGTGTTGTGTGGGTGTATACCAGCCATGAGGGAGTGGCTGTGGCATACTGACAACTAGGGTGTGACCAGCAGATCAATGCAATAAAAATCTGGGCCATGTAGCGTTGTTGTCTTTCTCTGTAAGCGTAAGCAGAGTGGGCTGGCCTGGTGTATGCCAGTCCTGCGTGAGGCTGTGAAGAATGACTCCGGAGCTATGGGCGTGGCTCCATCGTGAGCTGTATGAGAAATCAACTGATGCGGCTAGATCACGCACAATTGGGCTATATTTTTCCCGGTTGTGCGGTAAAATTTTGGTTTGTGCTAGTTGCCAGATTATAAATATATATACAGCGCTCCAGCAAACTAGTATGTTAAAGCGCTTTATTAGACAAATATTTACTTGGCAGCCTGCTGCAACATCAATTCCAATCCATTCACTGCCTGCTTGACGATGTCCCTGCCCCTCCTTCCTTAAAGTAGCAATATTGGGCTAGTTTGGGCTACTTTTTGGTTGTCTTTGGGCTAGAGAATGCTTAAAAAATCTTGCAACACTATGCGGGTGTTCTTGTTGTAGTGCTGCCATCACCCGGGTCGCAAGCGTCAATGTGTCACTCTGTGAGCCAAGTCCCTGAACATGGCCAACATGGAAGGTACGGGGAATCACTGACCCTACATTCATCCATAGTTCCACACAAGAAAGATGGTGGACATGACACATCTGTGTGGGTGTGAATGTTTATTGCACATTCAGTGGAGTTTTGCAGCTGTAGCAATACTGGGCCATGCAAAATCCAAATTTCAGTTTTTGGGACATGGAGGGCAGCCAATTAGAGACAAGCTTGTTGTCGGAGTTAGGGTGCGCCAACATATGTACTTATACAATCACTCCGCCAATCCCCACGCACTTATAAATTCACTATACACTCTCCTTGCAGTACTCTAATCATCCAGTCTCTACGTACGTACTTGTACAATGACCGAGACAAAGTTACATAACCAAAGTTTTCTCCCACTGTCAAAGGTAAGTTGGTTGCATACGCTGTCCAGAGCACCATGTGGTAGGGCCCAGGGGCAGCATGTTGCATACATAATGAACACATGGACAATCAATCAATCATGTCACTTATAAAGCGCACTACATACCCGCGAGGGTCTCAAGGCGCTGGGGGAAGAGGGGGGTGGTGCTGCTACTGATCGAAGAGCCAGGTCTTGAGGAGTCTTCTGAAGGCCAGTAGGTCTTGGGTCTGTCGGAGGTTGGTGGGGAGGGTGTTCCAGGTCTTGGCGGCGAGGTGGGAGAAGGATCTGCCGCCGGCGGTTGTTTTCCGGATGCGGGGGACTGTGGCGAGGGCGAGGCTGGTCGAGCGGAGCTGGCGGGTGGGGGTGTAGAAGCTGAGTCGTCTGTTGAGGTAGGCTGGTCCGGAGTTGTGGAGTGCTTTGTGTGCGTGGGTGAGGAGCTTCAATGTTATCCTCTTGTTGACAGGGAGCCAGTGCAGGTCTCTCAGGTGGGGTGTGATGTGGCTGCGTCGGGGGATGTCGAGGATAAGACGTGCAGAGGCGTTCTGGATGCGTTGCAGCCGTCTCAGGAGCTTAGCCGTCGTTCCTGCGTAGAGGGCGTTTCCGTAGTCCAGCCTGCTGGTGACGAGGGCCTGGGTGACTGTTTTTCTTGTTTCAGTGGGGATCCACTTGAAGATCCTGCGGAGCATTCGGAGGATGTTGAAGCAGGATGAGGAAACGGCGTTGACCTGCTTAGACATGGAGAGGGTGGGGTCGAGGATGACCCCTAGGTTGCGTACGTGGTCGGTGGGTGGCGGGGCTGTTCCCAGTGATGTTGGCCACCAGGAGTCGTCCCATGCTGAAGGGTTGGAACCAAGGATGAGGACCTCCGTCTTGTCCGAGTTCAGCTTCAGGCGGCTGGTCCTCATCCATTCGGCGACGTCCTTCATTCCTTCGTGGAGGTGGGCTTTGGCGGTGTGAGGGTCTTTGGTGAGGGAGAGGATCAGCTGGGTGTCGTCGGCGTAGGACACAGATAGATAGTGGAACTGGGTACGAGCACGTGCACTCGACTCCTTTTTATTACCAAGGTCACATGTCCAGTGACGTCTGTGCTGGATGCGTATGGGGTGAATGTAAGCCAGCCCTCCGGGAATGGTTGGTGCTGGTAACAAGTACAACAGTAATCATCAGATCACACACAGAGATTCAATCATAAAGGGTCCATGACTTGTGCTACACTAAGTTAGGGGCACCAGATCTGAAATCATACACAAAAGATTTTGTCATAAAGGGTCCATCAGTTGTGGTGGACTGAGGTAGGAGCATCAGAAGCATTCCGCTTGTGCACAACTAGCGATGATGCGTGGTCCGGGAGGGCCGCACTGGTAGCAATGTCTGTTGCCTACTGGACTGCGTCATCTGCAATCGCAACTCCATCTGAATTGTGAGCCCTGCTGTCCGCAGCGTAGATCGAAGGCAGTAGTCAGCACAGACATCGAGGAAAGCTTTTTGTCACTTCCTCTTGAGAAAATTCAACCACATAGAGTACAATTCTCTGTCCAATTAATAAATCAAGGCTGAATTTGAATGGTGTGCTCTGCTGACCGCAGTGTAGATCGAAGGCAGTAGTCAGCACAGACATCGAGGAATGCTTTTTGTGACTTCCTCTTGAGAAAATCCAACGACATAAAGTACAGTTCACTCTGCAATAAATAAATCAAAACTGAATTCGAATTGTGGGCTCTGCTATCCCCAGTGTAGACTGCTATTCAGTGTTCCTTTGGACTTGCAAGATGAATTTGGTCATTGTACTAAAGCTATAATTGATATCAAAAAAGTTCTTGAAGCAAGGATACTAAAAGGATATTATGTAGGTTTATGGGTACGTGGCGATGACTTATGGTGCAGTGAGCTAGTGGCACCTGAAGCACTCAGCGTGTGCGCATCCTGCGATGATGCATGGTCCGTGTGGGCTGCACTGGTAGCAATGTGTTTTGTTTAATGAATTCTGCCTAAATAAGGCCATGTGGCGTTTACTTGTGGTGCACTGAGTTAGTGGTACCTCTGGCGCTCAGCGTGTACACAGCCTGCGATGATGCGTGGTCCGGGCGGGCCGCACTGGGAGCAATGTGTCTTGCCTACTGGACTGTGTCATCTGCAATCGCAACTCAATCTGAATTGTGAGCCCTGCTGTCCGCAGTGTAGATCGAAGGCAGTAGTCTGTACAGACATAATTGTGCAGTGCTGTGCCGCTGTGTTCGCAGGGGGCTTGTGTCGAGGAGGCCCGCGGTCATGGCGGCAGCCACGTGGCTGGGTGAGGGTCGCCGCTCTGGCAGACGCGTTGGCTTTCACACAAGTGAACCACGCCCAGAACCCCGGCCTATTTATTCACACTTCTACGCTGGAGTGGCGTACGTTGGACCAGCCCACTGCGCTTTCGCTTACAGGGGGCGACGACACAAGTTCATGACCGAGATCTTCCCCACTGCCTGAGGTAACATGGTTGCGTCCACTGTCCACAACACTACAAGCACCAGCTTGTTTTTGGATCGCACAGCAGATAGGTTTAATGAACATTATAATTAGAAATTAGCATTTAAAAACCTTTGAAATTCACTGAAAAAACCATAGGTTTCAGGGACGTTATAGTTACAAATTATCATGTTAAAAACCTTTGAAATTCACTGAAAAAACCATAGGTTTCAGGGACGTTATAGTTACTTGCACATTTCACTCGTACAAAACCATAGAAATTCGGTCGTTATAGTTAGTTGAGCTAACTATAACTCACGCCCCACAATGCACTGCTGATGACGTCACATATTACATCATTCATGACATGGTCAGTGACATCACTGATGACATCACTGATGACATCTTAAATGACATCACTGATGACATCACTGATATATAACTCACAGTAGAAGTACGTAAATGCTGCGCAGTAAAGGAGAATAGCATGTTTAAAAACGGCAGACATCTTATCAGGGTAAAATACCTTCCAATGCAACAAAAACCGGTAAAGGGCCAATCAGCAACAATCATGTGTAGTTGTAAGATAGTGTAGGTGAAACATGCTGAACATGTAGTTCTCAGTAGAAAAAACATGTCAGTGCCACAGGGGTGTGCTTGTAAGTGTTATACGCCCGATGACCCCTCGGAAACGTCCAGGAAGTACCTGGATCGCAGAGGGGCAGACTGCACTATCTTGCAACTACACATATATGTAAATATTTCCTCCAGCTTTGCCCCTCATTGAGTTTAAATATGTTTAATATATATAGGGAAAGGCGTATTGAAGAATGAGTGGGTGTATAAGTGTCTGAAAGGCTGATTTAGTAGGTGCGTGACTAACTCTATAAGTGAGTGATTAAACGTATCTTACTGAATGCATGGGTTAGTGACTAAACTGGGTGAATGTCTGTATCCGTCTGTCTGTTGCTGTGTAAGTGGCTGCATGGGTTTGTGAATAGCTACATGAGTGTCTATATGAGTTATTGATTGGTTGTCTGAGTATCTGTATGTGTGCCTGAGTGTTTGTGTGGGTGGGGTGTGTGCGACTCTGTGCATAGATGTGTGAGTGGGTGATTCACTGGGTGGATGGTTTCAAGAGTGCATCTGTGATAGACTGTATGGGTGGGTAAGTGTGTGTAAGAGTGTGTTAGTGAGTGAATGTTGTCCCAGTGGTACATGTGTGAGTAACTACATATGTGAAAGGCAGTATATATGTGTGTTGGAGTATATAAATAGCTATAAGCGAGAGGGTGTGATTGTGAGAGTGACTGTATGGATGAGTGTGTGCTTGTATCAGAGATTGTATAAGAGCGTAAGAATGTGCTAGTATTTGTATGAGTAAGTGAGCTGGTGTGTGTATAACTGTATAGGTGAGTAAATGGGTGTGTGCTTAATTTTTTGCATGACTGACTAGGTGTGTGAGTACCTCTATGGATGAGTGGTGGTGTGTGAGTGTTTATATAGGTGTATGAGTGCATATAATAGTCCTATACTGAGTGACTATAAGTATGAGTGATTGTACGGGTGAGTGAGTAGATGTGTGTGTGTAGACCTAAGAATCAGTGAGTGTGTATATAGTAATTGGTGTTGGAGTGTCTATGGTTTTGACAATGGCAGTCTGTAATTTACAGTGGGTGTTTCAAAAGTTATATTAGGGTGTGAGAAGATGCATCAAATTATCATATGGATGATGTCATCAGTGATGTCATCAGTGATGTCATTTGAGATGTCATCAGTGATGTCATCAGTGATGTCACTGACCATGTCATGAGTGATGTAATATGTGATGTCATCAGCAGTGCATTGCGGGGCGCGAGTTATAGTTACCTGAACTTACTATAACGGGGGAATTTCACGGGTTTTGTACGAGTGCAATATCCAACTAACTATAACTGTCCCTAAAACCTATGGTTTTTTCAGTGAATTTCTAAGGTTTTTAAATGCTAATTTCTAACTATAACGTGCCTGAAACCTATGGTTTTTTCAGTGAATTTCAAAAGTTTTTTAAATGCTAATTCCTAACTATAACGTGTCTGAAACCTATGGTTTTTTCAGTGAATTTCAAAGGTTTTTTAAATGCTAATTCCTAACTATAACGTGTCTGAAACCTATGGTTTTTTCAGTGAATTTCAAAGGTTTTGTAAATGACAATTTTTAAATGTATTAATTGTTATATTTATTTTTTTGATACTGATTTACAACATTTTTTTAAACTATTTATTTTTAGATATTTTATTTTTTAAATTACATTGTAATTACATTATACATTACATTACAAAATATACTTTCTCAGAATGAATTACTTTAGTTTAAATACTTTGCAAATAGGTAATAGACTTTTAAGTACAGTAGTTACAGTTGTTGCAATGGGCAACACAATTTCAAAAACAATGCAACATTGAGCTCAATGTGAATTTCTAGTTAAATGCAATTAGTTACTTATGGATTACTTTTCTAACCACAGGACTGGATCCCAGATTCAGTCCTGGGACATCTCCTGTAAACAGTTGAGTAAAAGCGTTTTGGTTACCGTAGTGATTTTTAAGGAATATTATTGTATTTTAAAAGTTGACACTTAGAAACTTTTTCACATAGAATCACCAATGTTATCCTATGGGAGGAAATTCACTTAGCAGGTAAGTAGTGTTATCGTTACTTTTTCGTTACTTTTTCTTACTCAGTGGTGGATCCTGGATCCAGCACTGGTGCATCTCCTGTAAACAGTTGAAAGAATGCGTTTAAGTCACACAGGTGATTTTTAAGGAATATTTGTAGTTTGTGAAAATCGACACTTTGAAACTTTTCTGCTGAAAACCAGACAATGGATTCCTATGGAAGGAAATTCAAGTTACTGGTAAGTACGGTTTCCTGCTCTCGCTTCCAATATCCAAAGCAGTTTGCTATGACAGGACGGGAGCTGCGAGGCTCCCGTCCTGTCATAGCAAACTACAGTGTCCCGGGGGTAGGCACCCTGGGACACTGCAGGAGCCGGCCCTGGGGGGTGGCGGTCCCCAGGGCCATTACAGGCTCCAGGAGGGGGGCCGCGCGGCCCCCTCCCTCCATCGACAAAGCCCCGGGGAGGTGGTGGTCCCCGGGGCTCTGGGGGTCCGTGATGGACCCCCATATTGAAATTTTTAGTGCCCCGGGGAGGTGGCAGTCCCCGGGGCATGTAGGGGGGCTCGAGCCCCCCCACACAGGTAATTTAAAAAAAAAAAAAAAAGAAGCCCCGGGGGGTGGCGGTCCCCGGGGCTGCGGGAGGGCCAAGAGCCCTCCCGCACCATTATTTTTTAAAGCCCCGGGGGGTGGCGGTCCCCGGGGTTTGGGGGGCCTTCGAGGCCCCCCAAAATTAAATATAAACCCACTCCCGCATGCCCCCGGGACTTGGCCCACACGGGGGCAAAATAGCATCGAAGCGCGGGAGACCGCCGATTTTTTTTTTCTTTAAAAAATGCTTTTTTCTGCCCAGGGGGTCCTTGTGGGACCCCCTGAGCAGACCTAGGGGGTCAGGGTGTTTCTACCCTGCCCCCTTTGTGCGTTTTGCGCACTTGTTTCTGTGCCTCGGTTCTACCGAGGGACAAAATGGCTGCCAACACTTCCTGATTTGGAGTGTTGACAGCCACTTGACAGCCAATTAGCATGCAGCTCATGATCGGGACGGTGCGCGCAGTGTGCGCTCAGGGTACGCGGACCCTACTCGGACATAGATATATATGTGACTTTACTTGTGATTTTCTCAGAAACTACTGAACGGATTTACACCATTTAAGCAAAAGGCACGACACTGAACCAAGGGCTACCTCTTTGCCAAATTATGTGTAATTCCGTTCAGCAGTTCGGGCTGTAGCTGCGACTAAAGGTTCCTATGGAAAAATGAATGGGGAAAACGCGTTTTGGGACCCCCCTTTTTTCTCGGCCCCCGCTTAATGTATCACCCCGAGACTTTCAGGATAGGAGCAGACCGGAGCACCCCAACAAGTTGGAAACTTTCGCGAAGATTCGTCAACCGGCGCCAACGTTATTTCAAATAGAATGTCGCGGATTTCCTATGGAAAATAGGTCCTAACTATAATATGCAATTTTCCATAGGAACCTTTAGTCGCAGCTACAGCCCGAACTGCTGAACGGAATTACACCAAATTTGCCAAAAAGGTAGCCCTTGGTTCAGGGTTGTGCCTTTTGCTTAAATGGTGTAAATCCGTTCAGTAGTTCCTGAGAAATTTGAAAAAGAAAACACATATATATCTGGGCGGAGCCTAACCACACATGTCATCGTGAGATCTGATTGGCTGTCAGCACTTCATCCTGGAATTGCTGGCAGCCATCGTGGGACCAATATAAATGATAGTATCCCATTGAAATGCATTGTAGTGAATCGAAGATTTTGAGGGTTACCAAAAGGAGAACTATAAAGGGTGATAACAGACTTTAGTTACATTAGAATTCATTTGTTGATGGTACCATACTAATTTCAGGAATTGTGGTGTGTTCTAAGGTGATTTTACCCTGTGAAAAACCTTCTGCTGGGATATCATGAATCATGTTTGAGAGAAAACTATTTTCACATGCTTGTCCCATACAGTTTTGGAAGGTGCTCCAGAAGCTAAAATGAGAGCATATTTTCTGTAAATTCACATTATCTTTCTCAGTCATGTGAGAATGAAGTCTGACATTCTCAGTAAAACATGTACATCCAACAAGGGCAGAGACTGTCAGTTGATTCCTTTGTGTTCTACTGCAGCTTCCCAGAGTGTTCTAAAGAACAACTAGAGTGCTAACAGCCTTACTTATGACAAAAGTATGGCACACCTGAAGCCATCTTGAATGGAATAAACTGGTAACACTTAAAACATTTAATTTAAAAAGGAACAAAATGATGGGGTTCATTTTGTCATAGAATTATGGTTAGTGCTGTAGAAAGAAAAATTAGGACATGTTTCAAGTGTGATCTCAAATATCTTCCTGTTATATTTCAACAGGAGCAGCCTGTCAGTTGAAGCCTTTGTGTTCTACTGCAGCTTCCCAGAGTGTTCTAAAGAACAACTAGAGCGCTAACAGTCTTACTTATGACAAAATTATGGCACACCTGAAGCCATCTTGATTGGAATAAATGGTAACACTTAAAACATTTAATTTAAAAAGGAACAAAATGAGGGGGTTCATTTTGCCATAGAAATTATGGTTAGTGCTGCAGAAAGAAAAATTAGTGCTAAAACACTACCCCAGCACGACACCCTACACTACCCAAACATAACTGCACTACCCTAAACCCTAAAATACTACCACCAGCACGACTCCCTACACTACCCAAACACCACTGCACTACACTAAACCCTAAATATACCCCCAGCATGACCACCCACACTACACAAACACCACTGCACTACCCTATACCCTAAAACATGACCCCCTACACTACACAAACACGACTGCACTACCCTAAACCCTAAAACACTACCCATAGCATGACCCCCTTCACTACACAAACACCACTGCACTGCCCTAAACCCTAAAACACTACCCCAGCACTACCCCCTACACTACCCAAACACCACTGCACTAACATAAACCCTAAAACACTACCCCCAGCACAACCCCCTACACTACACAAACACCACTGCACTACCCTAAACCCTAAAACACTACCCCCAGCACGACTCCCTACACTACCCAAACACCACTGCACTACCCTAAACCCTAAATCTACCCCCAGCACGACCCCTACAGTACCCAAACACCACTGCACTACCCTAAACCATAAAACACTACCCCCAGCATGACCCCCTACACTACACAAACACCCCTGCACTACCCTAAACCCTAAAACACTACCACCAGCATGACCCCCTACACTACTCAAACACCATTGCACTACCCTAAACCCTAAAACACTACCCCAGCATGACCCCCTACACTACCCATACACCACTGCACTACCCTAAACCCTAAACACTACCACCAGCACGACCCCCTACACTACTGCACTACCCTAAACCCTAAAACACTACCCCCAGCATGACCCCCTACACTACCCAAACACCACTGCACTACCCTAAACCCTAAAACACTACCCCCAGCCCATGCCCAATTCCCCTTACCTCTCACTCCTCATGGTTCCTCTCTCCTCGTGGTTCCTGCTTCACGTCATCTCTGAGGGGCGGTGCACGTCGTTGTGAGGAAACAGAACAGCCTGTTTCCTTACAACGACATGGATCATCTACATGTTTTTTAGAACGCATGGTCATTTACCATACATACCTTTACAACAAAATTCGTTGTAAAGGCATGCGTGGTAAATGACCATGCGTTCTAAAAATGCGTAGTAATGACTTTGTGATGTACAACGCATGCGTGGTAATGCATGCGTTGTAATGGTATCGCAAAGTAAAAAGTCGTTGTAACGGCTGTTTACCGATCGAAGCTGGCCCTTGTTCTTCAGTGAGACGTTTATTTGATTAATTAGGAGGAAGGAATGTGTTTTTTTACCGAAAAGTGCATTCCCGGCTGTTGTATTGTGAAAGTGTCCGCGTGGCCTGGTTTCACTTCCGGTGAGAGAGTGGAAGAGTCTGTTTGGATCTAAAGGAGTTCTGTTGTTGGACGGGGCCGGCGCGACATGTCATCAGAAAACATAGCTAATGGAAAGCGTCCTCCCTGAAGTGTGGAGCAGTGCCATGAGAGGTCAACGAGTGTGCGTCCCACCGCAGTATGACCGTACCGCGTGACCCATGTGCCGCCTCCAGGGTACGGGAGGCAGAAGCGGCATCGCAGGTCCTCTTGAAGTCCGTTGTAGCACTAATTCTACATTTTGGTACTAGGGCATTTTAACTTCGTTGTTCCATCATCCCCTTTTGTATCGCTTTGTTCGCCCTAAGTTGGCGGGGGATGCCCAGACGTGGGTCCCTTGCTCACTTTGCCACTGGATTCAAGCAAGCCTGGCTGATGACGGCTGGAATGCCAGAAACCGGTCCTAGGATGCTTGTTTCCGGTCCAGGGAAGACATGGCTTGGCAGTTCGGGCTGGACTGTTCCCATGAGGCACAGGGTCAGACTGATTTGCATATGGCCATGTCTGAACTGGGGTGGTGGAGTGAGCTAAAGAATGATGATGGATTAAACCCAGATCAGTTGACTGGGGGTGAGTGTTTGATTGGCTCATACGTTCCGTCCATCATCCCCTTTTGTATCGCTTTGTTCGCCCTAAGTTGGCGGGGGTACGCCCAGACGTGGGTCCCTTGCTCACTTTGCCACTGGATTCAAGCAAGCCTGGCTGATGACGGCTGGAATGCCAGAAACCGGTCCTAGGATGCTTGTTTCCGGTCCAGGGAAGACATGGCTTGGCAGTTCGGGCTGGACTGTTCCCATGAGGCACAGGGTCAGACTGATTTGCATATGGCCATGTCTGAACTGGGGTGGTGGAGTGAGCTAAAGAATGATGATGGATTAAACCCAGATCAGTTGACTGGGGGTGAGTGTTTGATTGGCTCAGACGTTCCGTCCATCATCCCCTTTTGTATCGCTTTGTTCGCCCTAAGTTGGCGGGGGTATGCCCAGACGTGGGTCCCTTGCTCACTTTGCCACTGGATTCAAGCAAGCCTGGCTGATGACGGCTGGAATGCCAGAAACCGGTCCTAGGATGCTTGTTTCCGGTCCAGGGAAGACATGGCTTGGCAGTTCGGGCTGGACTGTTCCCAGAGGCACAGGGTCAGACTGATTTGCATATGGCCATGTCTGAACTGGGGTGGTGGAGTGAGCTAAAGAATGATGATGGATTAAACCCAGATCAGTTGACTGGGGGTGAGTGTTTGATTGGCTCAGACGTTCCGTCCATCATCCCCTTTTGTATCGCTTTGTTCGCCCTAAGTTGGCGGGGGTATGCCCAGACGTGGGTCCCTTGCTCACTTTGCCACTGGATTCAAGCAAGCCTGGCTGATGACGGCTGGAATGCCAGAAACCGGTCCTAGGATGCTTGTTTCCGGTCCAGGGAAGACATGGCTTGGTAGTTCGGGCTGGACTGTTCCCATGAGGCACAGGGTCAGACTGATTTGCATATGGCCATGTCTGAACTGGGGTGGTGGAGTGAGCTAAAGAATGATGATGGATTAAACCCAGATCAGTTGACTGGGGGTGAGTGTTTGATTGGCTCAGACGTTCCGTCCATCATCCCCTTTTGTATCGCTTTGTTCGCCCTAAGTTGGCGGGGGTATGCCCAGACGTGGGTCCCTTGCTCACTTTGCCACTGGATTCAAGCAAGCCTGGCTGATGACGGCTGGAATGCCAGAAACCGGTCCTAGGATGCTTGTTTCCGGTCCAGGGAAGACATGGCTTGGCAGTTCGGGCTGGACTGTTCCCATGAGGCACAGGGTCAGACTGATTTGCATATGGCCATGTCTGAACTGGGGTGGTGGAGTGAGCTAAAGAATGATGATGGATTAAACCCAGATCAGTTGACTGGGGGTGAGTGTTTGATTGGCTCAGACGTTCCGTCCATCATCCCCTTTTGTATCGCTTTGTTCGCCCTAAGTTGGCGGGGGTATGCCCAGACGTGGGTCCCTTGCTCACTTTGCCACTGGATTCAAGCAAGCCTGGCTGATGACGGCTGGAATGCCAGAAACCGGTCCTAGGATGCTTGTTTCCGGTCCAGGGAAGACATGGCTTGGCAGTTCGGGCTGGACTGTTCCCATGAGGCACAGGGTCAGACTGATTTGCATATGGCCATGTCTGAACTGGGGTGGTGGAGTGAGCTAAAGAATGATGATGGATTAAACCCAGATCAGTTGACTGGGGGTGAGTGTTTGATTGGCTCAGACGTTCCGTCCATCATCCCCTTTTGTATCGCTTTGTTCGCCCTAAGTTGGCGGGGGTATGCCCAGACGTGGGTCCCTTGCTCACTTTGCCACTGGATTCAAGCAAGCCTGGCTGATGACGGCTGGAATGCCAGAAACCGGTCCTAGGATGCTTGTTTCCGGTCCAGGGAAGACATGGCTTGGCAGTTCGGGCTGGACTGTTCCCATGAGGCACAGGGTCAGACTGATTTGCATATGGCCATGTCTGAACTGGGGTGGTGGAGTGAGCTAAAGAATGATGATGGATTAAACCCAGATCAGTTGACTGGGGGTGAGTGTTTGATTGGCTCAGACGTTCCGTCCATCATCCCCTTTTGTATCGCTTTGTTCGCCCTAAGTTGGCGGGGGTATGCCCAGACGTGGGTCCCTTGCTCACTTTGCCACTGGATTCAAGCAAGCCTGGCTGATGACGGCTGGAATGCCAGAAACCGGTCCTAGGATGCTTGTTTCCGGTCCAGGGAAGACATGGCTTGGCAGTTCGGGCTGGACTGTTCCCATGAGGCACAGGGTCAGACTGATTTGCATATGGCCATGTCTGAACTGGGGTGGTGGAGTGAGCTAAAGAATGATGATGGATTAAACCCAGATCAGTTGACTGGGGGTGAGTGTTTGATTGGCTCAGACGTTCCGTCCATCATCCCCTTTTGTATCGCTTTGTTCGCCCTAAGTTGGCGGGGGTATGCCCAGACGTGGGTCCCTTGCTCACTTTGCCACTGGATTCAAGCAAGCCTGGCTGATGACGGCTGGAATGCCAGAAACCGGTCCTAGGATGCTTGTTTCCGGTCCAGCGAAGACATGGCTTGGCAGTTCGGGCTGGACTGTTCCCATGAGGCACAGGGTCAGACTGATTTGCATATGGGCATGTCTGAACTGGGGTGGTGGAGTGAGCTAAAGAATGATGATGGATTAAACCCAGATCAGTTGACTGGGGGTGAGTGTTTGATTGGCTCAGACGTTCCGTCCATCATCCCCTTTTGTATCGCTTTGTTCGCCCTAAGTTGGCGGGGGTATGCCCAGACGTGGGTCCCTTGCTCACTTTGCCACTGGATTCAAGCAAGCCTGGCTGATGACGGCTGGAATGCCAGAAACCGGTCCTAGGATGCTTGTTTCCGGTCCAGGGAAGACATGGCTTGGCAGTTCGGGCTGGACTGTTCCCATGAGGCACAGGGTCAGACTGATTTGCATATGGCCATGTCTGAACTGGGGTGGTGGAGTGAGCTAAAGAATGATGATGGATTAAACCCAGATCAGTTGACTGGGGGTGAGTGTTTGATTGGCTCAGACGTTCCGTCCATCATCCCCTTTTGTATCGCTTTGTTCGCCCTAAGTTGGCGGGGGTATGCCCAGACGTGGGTCCCTTGCTCACTTTGCCACTGGATTCAAGCAAGCCTGGCTGATGACGGCTGGAATGCCAGAAACCGGTCCTAGGATGCTTGTTTCCGGTCCAGGGAAGACATGGCTTGGCAGTTCGGGCTGGACTGTTCCCATGAGGCACAGGGTCAGACTGATTTGCATATGGCCATGTCTGAACTGGGGTGGTGGAGTGAGCTAAAGAATGATGATGGATTAAACCCAGATCAGTTGACTGGGGGTGAGTGTTTGATTGGCTCAGACGTTCCGTCCATCATCCCCTTTTGTATCGCTTTGTTCGCCCTAAGTTGGCGGGGGTATGCCCAGACGTGGGTCCCTTGCTCACTTTGCCGCTGGATTCAAGCAAGCCTGGCTGATGACGGCTGGAATGCCAGAAACCGGTCCTAGGATGCTTGTTTCCGGTCCAGGGAAGACATGGCTTGGCAGTTCGGGCTGGACTGTTCCCATGAGGCACAGGGTCAGACTGATTTGCATATGGCCATGTCTGAACTGGGGTGGTGGAGTGAGCTAAAGAATGATGATGGATTAAACCCAGATCAGTTGACTGGGGGTGAGTGTTTGATTGGCTCATACGTTCCGTCCATCATCCCCTTTTGTATCGCTTTGTTCGCCCTAAGTTGGCGGGGGTATGCCCAGACGTGGGTCCCTTGCTCACTTTGCCACTGGATTCAAGCAAGCCTGGCTGATGACGGCTGGAATGCCAGAAACCAGTCCTAGGATGCTTGTTTCCGGTCCAGGGAAGACATGGCTTGGCAGTTCGGGCTGGACTGTTCCCATGAGGCACAGGGTCAGACTGATTTGCATATGGCCATGTCTGAACTGGGGTGGTGGAGTGAGCTAAAGAATGATGATGGATTAAACCCAGATCAGTTGACTGGGGGTGAGTGTTTGATTGGCTCAGACGTTCCGTCCATCATCCCCTTTTGTATAACTTCGTTGTTCCTGCCAGATACAAAGAGAAGATCCTGTGATATTCAGTGCCCTCGTTACCTTTTTTGTGGGTTGTGGTGCTTGTCACTTCGCTGACCCGCCGGTGCACACGACTGGGCACCCCACCTCGTGTGCCATTTGCAGGGCCTCTGCCCTCGGATCACTGGTTTCGGTTTCTGGAGTGGCAACATAAACAGTTGCTCCCAAAGGACTAGCCTGAACACTTAGGTGAATATCCCCTGCACCAGCATTCCACGGAAATTCTTTCCTAGCTCTCCCACGTCAACGAGCACGGCTCCGCTCACGACACCGTATGACGTCATCGGAGCCATAAGAGGACCTCGTCGGCGTGCTGACGTCAGTTCCACCCATTTTTCCGTGCCACCGAGGCAAACAGGGGACCGAGACATTTTCACATGTATACATAGTATAATAAATATATATATATTCACTGAAAAAACCATAGGTTTCACGCACGTTATAGTTAGAAATTAGCATTTAAAAAACCTTAGAAATTCACTGAAAAAACCATAGGTTTCAGGCACGTTATAGTTAGAAATTAGCATTTAAAAAACCTTAGAAATTCACTGAAAAAACCATAGGTTTCAGGGGCGTTATAGTTAGTTGGACATTTCACTCGTACAAAACCATAGAAATTCCCCCGTTATAGTTAGTTCAGCTAACTATAACTCGCGCGCCCGCAAATGCACTGCTGATGACGTCACATATTACATCACTCATGACATGGTCAGTAACATCACTCATGACATCACTCATGACATCACTGATGACATCATCCAGTGAATGTGTGTTTTTCTGAAAATTAAATATGTTTTATATATGTATATCTCAAGGTCGATGGAAGAATAAATGGGTATATAAGTGTCTAAATGGATGATTTTTTTTTGTAAAATTGATTGTATAACTGACTAAGTGTATCTTAGTGAATACATGGGTTAGTGAGTAATGTTTAAATATGAAAATATCTGTATCAGTCTCTCACTTTGTGTATAAGTGGCTGCATGGGTTGGTGAGTAGCTACATGAGTGTCTATATGGGTTATTAGTTGGTTTTTGAGTATCAGTATGAGTGTCTGAGTGTCTGTATGGTTCGGTGGGGGTATTACTTAGTGCATAGATGCATGAATGAGTGACTCACTGTTTGTATGTGTTGAAGACAGCAAGTGTGCAGGACTGTATAGGTGGATGAGTATGTGTATGGGTCTGTTAGTGAGTGAATGACTGTCTCAATAGTGTCTTTATGAGTAACTACATATGTTTTAAACTAGTATATGTGAGTATTGGTGTATATAAGTGAGTATATGTGAGAGTGAGAGATTGGAAGAGTTCCTGTACAAATAAGTAGGTGTTTCTATAAGTGATTGTTTAAGAGAGTAAGTATGTGTAAGTTTCTGTAGAAGTAAGTGTGGTAGTGTGTGTATAACTGTATATGCAAGTAAATGGATGTTTCAAACTTTGTTTGCATGTGTGACTATGTGTGTGAGTAACTCTATGGATGAGTGGCGGTGTGTAACAGGATGTATAGGTGTATGAGTACATATGATGAGTGAGTATATGTATGAGTGACTGTATAGGGACTGTTGGTGAATGAGTGGATGTGTGTGTAGATCTTGGAATTAATGAATAGGTGTGTTGTAACTGGTATTGGTATGTCCATTGTTTTGAAAATGTTAGTTTGTATTTTTGAGTGTGTGTATCAAAGGTTATATTAGGGTGAGAGGAGGTCTGCCACTCTATCACAAGGATTCACTGAAAAAACCATAGGTTTCAGGCACGTTATAGTTAGAAATTAGCATTTAAAAAACCTTAGAAATTCACTGAAAAAACCATAGGTTTCAGGCACGTTATAGTTAGTTGGACATTTTACTCGTACAAAACCATAGAAAATCCACCGTTATAGTTAGTTCAGCTAACTATAACTCGCGCCCCCGCAATGCACTGCTGATGACGTCACATATTACATCATTCATGACATGGTCAGTGACATCACTGATGACATCACTGATGACATCTCAAATGACATCACTGATGACATCATCAATGTGAAAATCTGATGCAACTCCTCACACTCTAATATAACCTTTGATACACCCATTGTAAAATACAGACTACCATTTTCGAAACCATCGACACACCAGTACCAGTTACTACATACGCACTCACTGATTCCTAGGTCTACACACACATCCACTCATTCACACATACAATCACTCATACATGCAGTCACTAATCAATACTATCATATGCACTCATACACCTATACAGACACTCACACACCACCACTCATCCAGAGTTACTCACACACCTAGTCAGTCATGCAAAGAATCAATCACACTTCCATTTACTGACCTATACAGTTATACACACACAGCACATCACTTATTCAAACAGAAACAAATGCATACTTACTCTCTTATACAATCACTGATACAAGTACACACTCATCCATACAGCCACTCTCACAATCACTGACTCTCACGTATAGTCATTTATATACTCCAACTCTCACATACACTGCCTTTTACATATGTAGTTACTTGGACATGTACCACTGAGACATCCATTCACTCACCAACACACCCATACACACACTCACCCACCCATACAGCTGTTTCCACATGTACTCTTGAACCCATACACCCAGTGAATCAACCACTCAAACATCTATGCACAGAGTCACACACCACCCACCCACACACACACTCAGGCACCCATACAAATACTCAGGCAACCAATCGATAACCCATTTAGACACTCATATAGCTACTGACCAACCCATGCAGCAGCTTATACAACAACAGACAGACTGATACAGACATTCACACAGTTTAGTCACTAACCCATGCATTCAGTAAGACACATGTAATCACTCACTTAAACAGTCAGTCACGCACCTACTAAATCCTCCATCCAGACACTTATACACCCACTCATTCTTCAAAATACCTTGGCATATATATAATACATATTTAAACTTTAAAGAAACACACAGTCACTGGATGATGTCATCAGTGATGTCATCAGTGATGTCATTTGAGATGTCATCAGTGATGTCATTTGAGATGTCATCAGTGATGTCATCAGTGATGTCACTGACCATGTCATGAATGATGTAATATGTGACGTCATCAGCAGTGCATTATGGGGCGCAAGTTATAGTTAGCTGAACTAACTATAACGGCGGATTTTCTATGGTTTTGTATGAGTGAAATGTCCAACTAACTATAACGTCCCTGAAACCTATGGTTTTTTCAGTGAATTTCTAAGGTTTTTTAAATGATAATTTCTAACTATAACGTGCCTGAAACCTATGGTTTTTTCAGTGAATTTCAATGGTTTTTAAATGCTAATTTCTAACTATAACGTCCCTGAAACCTATGGTTTTTCAGTGAATATATATATATATATATATATATATATATATAAAATTCACTGAAAAAACCATAGGTTTTAGGGACAGTTATAGTTAGTTGAACATTGCACTCGTACAAAACCCGTGAAATTCCCCCGTTATAGTTAGTTCAGGTAACTATAACTCGCGCCCCCGCAATGCACTGCTGATGACATCACATATTACATCACTCATGACATGGTCAGTGACATCACTGATGACATCACTGATGACATCTCAAATGACATCACTGATGACATCATCCATGTGATAATTTGATGCATCTTCTCACACCCTAATATAACTTTTGCTACACCCACTGTAAATTACAGACTGCCATTCACAAAACCATAGACACTCCAACACCAATAACTACATACCCACTCACTGATTCTTAGGTCTACACACACATCCACTCACTCACCCGTACAGTCACTCATACTTACGGTCACTCAGTACAGGACTATCATATGCACTCATACTCCTATATAGACACTCAAACACCGCCACTCATCCATAGAGGTACTCACACACCTAGTCAGTCATGCAAATAATTAAACACACTGCCATTTACTCACCTATACAGTTATACACACACCAGCTCACTTACTCATACAAATACTAGCAAATTCTTACGCTCTTATACAATCACTGATACAAGCACACACTCATCCAGACAGTCACTCTCACAAACACACACTCTCGCTTATAGCTATTTATATACTCCAACACACATATATACTGCCTTTCACATATGTAGTTACTCACACATGTACCACTGGGACATACATTCACTCACTAGCACACTCTTACACACACTTACCCACCCATACAGTCTATCACAGATGCACTCTTGAAACCATCCACCCAGTGAATTACCCACTCACACATCTATGCACAGAGTCGCACACACCCCACCCACACAAACACTCAGGCACCCATACAGATACTCAGACAACCAATCAATAACTCATATAGACACTCATGTAGCTATTCACAAACCCATGCAGCCACTTACACAGCAACAGACACACGGATACAGACATTCACCCAGTTTAGTCACTAACCCATGCATTCAGTAAGATACGTTTAATCACTCACTTATAGAGTTAGTCACGCACCTACTAAATCATCCATACAGACACTTATACACCCACTCATTCTTCAATATGCCTTTCCCTATATATATTAAAAATATTTAAACTTTACAGAAACACACAGTCACTGGATGATGTCATCAGTGATGTCATTTGAGATGTCATCAGTGATGTCATCAGTGATGTCACTGACCATGTCATGAGTGATGTAATATGTGACGTCATCAGAAGTGCATTGCGGGGGCGCGAGTTATAGTTACCTGAACTAACTATAACGGGGGAATTTCACGGGTTTTGTACCAGTGCAATGTCCAACTAACTATAACTGTCCCTAAAACCTATGGTTTTTTCAGTGAATTTGTAAGGTTTTTTAAATGCTAATTTCTAACTATAGTGTGCCTGAAACCTATGGTTTTTTCAGTGAATTTCAAAGGTTTTTTAAATGCTAATTCCTAACTATAACATGTCTGAAACCTATGGTTTTTTTCAGTGAATTTCAAAGGTTTTGTAAATGACAATTTTTAAATGTATTAATTGTTATATTTATTTTTTTGATACTGATTTACTACATTTTTTTTAACTATTTATGTTTAGATATTTTATTTTTTAAATTACATTGTAATTACATTATACATTACATTACAAAATATACTTTCTCAGAATGAATTACTTTAGTTTAAATACTTTGCAAATAGGCAATAGACTTTTAAGTACAGTAGTTACAGTTGTTGCAATGGGCAACACAATTTCAAACACAATGCAACATTGAACTCAATGTGAATTTCAAGTTAAATGCAATTAGTTACTTTATGGATTACTTTTCTAACCACAGGACTGGATCCTAGATTCAGTCCTGGGACATCTCCTGTAAACAGTTGAGTAAAAGCGTTTTGGTTACAGTAGTGATTTTTAAGGAATATTATTGTATTTTAAAAGTTGACACTTAGAAACTTTTTCACATAGAATCACCAATGTTATTCTACGGGAGGAAATTCACTTAGCAGGTAAGTAGTGTTATCGTTACTTTTTCTTACTCAGTGGTGGATCCTGGATCCAGCACTGGTGCATCTCCTGTAAACAGTTGAAAGAATGCGTTTAAGTCATACAGGCGATTTTTAAGGAATATTTGTAGTTTGTGAAAATCGACACTGAGAAACTTTTCTGCTGAAAACCAGACAATGGATTCCTATGGAAGGAAATACAAGTTACTGGTAAATACGGTTAGAATTACTTTTCAGGGTCAGTGCTGGGCTAAAAGATGCAAAAGAAACAATTGATGGACGGAATGCTGGACAATGCAAACATTCACCCCCAGTCACAAGGATCTGGGTTAAATCCATCATTCTTTTGCTCACCACACCACCCCAGTTTGGACCCAGCCATATGCAAATCAGTCTTGACCCTGTTCCTTGTGGGAACAGTCCAGCCCGAACTGCCAAGCCAGGTCCTCCCTGGACCGGAAACAAGCATCCTGGGACCGGTTTCAGGGCATCACCCTTCTTCAGCCAGGCTAGCTTGAATCCAGTGGTGTAGTGAGCACGGGACCCACGTCTGGGCATACCCTTCCCACTTAGGGCGACAAATGCAAAAGAAACAATTGATGGACGGAATGCTGGACAATGCAAACATTCACCCCCAGTCACAAGGATCTGGGTTAAATCCATCATTCTTTTGCTCACCACACCACCCCAGTTTGGACCCAGCCATATGCAAATCAGTCTTGACCCTGTTCCTTGTGGGAACAGTCCAGCCCGAACTGCCAAGCCAGGTCCTCCCTGGACCGGAAACAAGCATCCTGGGACCGGTTTCAGGGCATCACCCTTCTTCAGCCAGGCTAGCTTGAATCCAGTGGTGTAGTGAGCACGGGACCCACGTCTGGGCATACCCTTCCCACTTAGGGCGACAAATGCAAAAGAAACAATTGATGGACGGAATGCTGGACAATGCAAACATTCACCCCCAGTCACAAGGATCTGGGTTAAAACTCTCTGACTGGGGGTGAATGTTTGCCAATGTGCAGCATTCCGTCCATCATCTTGTGTGTTTTGCATTTTGCCCTAAGTGGGAAGGGTATGCCCAGACGTGGGTCCCGTGCTCACTACGCCACTGGAGTCAAGCTATCCTGGCTGATGAAGGCTGATAGCCTGAAACCGGTCCTAGGATGCTTGATTCCGGTCCAGGGAAGACATGGCTTGGCAGTTCGGTCTGGACTGTTCCCATGAGGCACAGGGTCAAGACTGATTTGCATATGGCTATGTCTGAACTGGGGTGGCGTGGTGGAGCAAAATAACGATGGATTAAACCCAGATCTGTGACTGGGGGTGAATGTTTGCCAATGTGCAGCATTCCGTCCATCATCTTGTGTGTTTTGCATTTCGCCCTAAGTGGGAAGGGTATGCCCAGACGTGGTCCCGTGCTCACTACGCCACTGGAGTCAAGCTATCCTGGCTGATGAAGGCTGATAGCCTGAAGCCGGTCCTAGGATGCTTGATTCCGGTCCAGGGAAGACATGGCTTGGCAGTTCGGTCTGGACTGTTCCCATGAGGCACAGGGTTAAGACTGATTTGCATATGGCTATGTCTGAACTGGGGTGGCGTGGTGAAGCAAAATAACGATGGATTAAACCCAGATCTGTGACTGGGGGTGAATGTTTGCCAATGTGCAGCATTCCGTCCATCATCTTGTGTGTTTTGCATTTCGGGCTAAAAGATGCAGCACTGGATTCTCTCCTGATAACAGGTGAGTAAATCGGAATTCGTAGTTCGGCTGATTTTAGAGGAATGTTATAAAGTTCCAAAACTCCACACTTAGAAGAATTTCCAAGTGAAACCAGTACATGTTAGCCTATGGAAGGAAATTCAAGTTACTGGTAAGTACGGTTAAAATTACTTTTCAGGATCAGTACTGGGCTCAAAGATGCAGCACTGAGGTCTCTCCTGATAACAGGTGAGTAAATCGGAATTCGTAGTTCGGCTGATTTTAGAGGAATATTTGTATGTTACAAAAATCGACACAGAAACTTTTTCAGCAAAAAGCAGGCAATGATATCCTATGGAAGGAAATTCAAGTTACTGGTATGTACGGTTAAAATTACTTTTCAGGATCAGTACTGGGCTGAAAGATGCAGCACTGAGGTCTCTCCTGATAACAGGTGAGTAAATCGCAATTCGTAGTTCGGCTGATTTTAGAGGAATATTTGCACAATGGTGAAGGAAGGGGTGGGGCCTGAGGTGACATGTCTGCAAACACGCCCTGTGGTGCGTTTTAAGTTGGAGAATTAATTCCTCCTCAATCCCGAGGGTCCCTAGGGGCCAACTAGCCCACCACATACCTCCAGTATGCGCCAGAGAGCTGCATTGCAGAGAGGTGTTCAGAGGCCATGCCCCCAGGATTGAAGGGGATTTAATTCCCCATCTTAAAACGTGCCACGGGGCCTGTTTGCACACATGTCACCTCAGGCCCGCCCCCTCCCTTCACCACTGTGCAAACGCGCCCCGTGGCGCGTTTTAAGTCGGGGGATTAACTTCCCTTGAATCCTGAGGGTCCCTGGGGTGCAACTAGCCCACCAGCTACCTCCATTAAGTGCCACAGAGCTGTGTTGCAGAGAGGTGTAAAAGGGGCGTGGCCTCAGAACACCTCTCTGCAACGCAGCCCCTGGCGCATACTGGAGGTTCCTGGTGGGCTAGTTGGCCCCAGGGACCCCAGTATTCAAGGGGAATCGTTCCCTCTCTGCAAACGCGCCAGGGGGCGCGTTTGCAGAGTGCTGAGAAGGAGGGCGTGGCCTCCGGCGCGATGCCGGATTTTTGGGGGGGGATTTTTTTTTTAAAAGGGGGATGTGTGGCCCCCCTTCTTTGTAATTATTTTGGGCCCTGGGGACCCCATCCCCCAGGGCCTGACCCCCTTTTATTTTATTTTTTTTAAAAGGTACAGGAAGGGGACAGCATGGGCCCCCTCCCGTGGCCAATTTCGGCCCGGGGACCCCATCCCCCGGGGCAAGCCTTTATTTTTTTAAACTTATTTATTTTTATTATTTTTTTGGGGGAGGGGGGCCACGTGGCCCCCCTCCCGGGCCACTACTTGCCCCGGGGACCCCATCCCCCAGGGCTGGCCCACTCCGTTGGGGACTGTGGGGGGGCCCCAATCCCCCCACGGTCCTGCCGGCTCCCCGTGTCCCTGGGAGCCGGCATTGCTTTTCCACATGGGGAGCTGCTAAGATGCAGCTCCCCGTCTGGAAAAGCAATCATCTTTGGTTTTTGGAAGAGAGAGCAGGATTCCTGCTCTCTCTTCCAAAAACCAAAGCAGTTTGCTATGGCAGGACGGGAGCCGTGAGGCTCCCGTCCTGCCATAGCAAACTACAGTGTCCCGGGGGTAGGCACCCCGCGACACTGCAGGAGCCGGCCCTGGGGGGTGGCAGTCCCCAGGACCATCACAGGCTCCAGGAGGGGGGCCGCGCGGCCCCCCTCCCTTGATTTGCACAGCCCAGGGGAGGTGGTGGTCCCCGGGGCTTCGGGGGTCCAAAACGGACCCCCATTTTAAATTTGTTAGTGCCCCGGGGAGGTGGTGGTCCCCGGGGTGTGTGGGGGGACTGGAGCCCCCCCCACACAGGTCATTAAAATTATAAAAAAAGAAGCCCCGGGGGTGGCGGCCCCCGGGGCTGCTGGAGGGCTGAGAGCCCTCCCGCACCATTTTCTATTTAAAGCCCCGGGGGGTGGTGGTCCTCAGAGGCCCCCCCATAAAAGCTAAACCCACCCCCGCATGCCCCCGGGACTTGGGCCACCCGGGGGCAAATTAGCATCGAAGCGCGGGAGACCGCGCTTCGATTTTTTTTTTTATCGGCGGGATCCGCGCACTCTGAGCAGACCTAGGGGGTCAGGGTGTTTCTACCCTACCCCCTTTGTGCGTTTTGCGCACTTGTTTCTTGTGTGTTTTTTTTTTAATCGGTGGGATCCGTGCACCCTAAGCGCATCCCGCCGTTTAAAAAAAAAAAAATGCTTTTTTCTGCCCAGGGGGTCCTTGTGGGACCCCCTGAGCAGACCTAGGGGGTCAGGGTGTTTCTACCCTACCCCCTTTTTGCGCTTTGCGCACTTGTTTCTGTCCCTCGGTTCTACCGAGGGACAAAATGGCTGCCAACACTTCCTGATTTGGAGTGTTGACAGCCACTTCACAGCCAATTAGCATGCAGCTCGTGATCGGGAGGGTACGCGGACCCTACTCGGCCATAGATTAATATGTGACTTTACTTTTGATTTTCTCAGGAACTACTGAACGGATTTACACCATTTAAGCAAAAGGCACGACACTGAACCAAGGGCTACCTCTTTGCCAAATTTGGTGAAATTCCGTTCAGCAGTTCGGGCTGTAGCTGCGACTAAAGGTTCCTATGGAAAAATGAATGGGGAAAACGCGTTTTGGGACCCCCCTTTTTTCTCGGCCCCCGCTTTACGAATCACCCCGAGACTTTCAGGATAGGAGCGGACCAGTGCGCCCCAACAAGTTGGAAACTTTCGTGAAGATTCGTCAACCGGCGCCAACGTTATTTCAAATAGAATGTTGCGGATTTCCTATGGAAAATAGGTCCTAACTATAACTATCTACTGGCGACCGCCAGTAGATATATATATATATATATATATATATATATATATATATATATATATATATATATATATATATATATATATATCAAAGGCACTCCACCCGTCGCTCGACGACCTTATCACGAACAATGGAGCACAGACCACAAGATTAGTGCAGGTAAATTTCTTTATTCCGTTAGAGCAGTAGCCATAACGCATTTCAGTCCCGTGGGACCTTGATCACATTTCTTTGTAAAACTGTAACCTAGAAGGCCAAGTGTTGCTGTTGGTATGAGTATATATATATATATATATATATATATTACCTACTGGCAGTCGCCAGTAGGTAGTTATAGTTAGAACCTAGTTTCCATAGGAAAAGCGTTTTTGTTTTGCCAATAACTTTGGCACCGTTTGACGAATCTTCGTGAAATTTTCAAAAAAGATGGCCTGCTCCGTTCAGCTCCTGTCGTGAAAGGTTCGTGGTGATTCATTAAGCGGGGCCGAGAAAAAAAGGGGGTCCCAAAACACGTTTTCCCCATGTTAATTTCCATAGGAACTTTAGACAAAGCTACAGCCCGAACTGCTGAACGGAACTACACCAAATTTGGCAAAAAGGTAGGTTTTGGTTCAGAAAGAGCCCTTTTTTTTAATGGTGTAAATCCGTTCAGTAGTTGCTGAGCAATTTAAAAAATAAAAATATTGATATCTGAGCACCAAGGAGGAGTCGCGACTCCTCCAGGGCACGAGCTTCACTCTGATTGGCTGCCAACACTCCAAACCATGAAGTGTTGGCAGCCATCTTGTGACTCGGTAACCGAGTCACAAGAAAAAAGTAAAAAAAGGTGAAAAACAAGAAAAGGGGGCAGGGTACAAACACCCTGACCCCTAGGCCTGCTCAGGGGTTCCCACAAGGACCCCCAGGGCCAAGAAAAGCATATATTTTTTTTAAACAATCGGCTTAATTTGCGCTTGGTGCACGAATCCGGACGACAAAATAAAATGAAAGCCCCCGG
This sequence comes from Calotriton arnoldi, assembly GCA_963921515.1. Taxonomy (NCBI): domain Eukaryota; kingdom Metazoa; phylum Chordata; class Amphibia; order Caudata; family Salamandridae; genus Calotriton; species Calotriton arnoldi. Next base: position 277,326 of record CAWUFW010008852.1, read on the forward strand.
GTGGGCCAGGTCCCGGGGGCACCCACCAATTAATTTGTGGGGGCCTGCAGGGGCCCCTGCAGCCTCAGACCGCCACCTCCCCGGGGCTTATTTAATTGTATGCGGGGGCACGCAGCCCCCCGCAGCCCCGGGGACCACCACCTCCCCGGGGCTTTCAAAATAAATGCATGGGGGTCCCAATCCCCCCACGCTGCCCCGGGGACCGTCCCCTCCCCGGGGCTTTGATAATGAAAAGCGGGAGGCACGCAGCCCCCCTGCAGCCCCGGGGACCGCCACCTCCCCAGGGCTCTGTTTGTAATAAAAAGTAGATGTGTGGGGGGGCAAGAGCCCCCCACACGCCCCAGGGACCACCACCTCCCTGGGGCTTTAAATAGTTGAGAGGGGGCCATGCAGCCCCCCTCCTGGAGCCCTTGATGGCCCTGGGGACCGCCACCCCCCAGGGCCGGCTCCTGCAATGTCCAGGGGTACCCACCCCTGGGACATTGCTGTTTGCTAAGGCAGGGCGGGAGCACGGCTCCCGCCCTACCGTAGCAAACTCTGCTTTGAAGGAAAACCTGCTCTCGCTTCAATAAAGCAAAGCAGAATTGCTTTTGCACAAGGGGAGCTGCATGTCAGTAGCTCCCCGTGTGCAAAAGCAATGCCGGCTCCCGCAGGAGGCGGGGAGCCGGCGGGACCGTGGGGGCATTGGGGCTCCCCCAATGGACCCCAACGGAGTGGCCAGGCCACGGAGGATGCGGTCCCCAGGGCCAGAAGTGGCCCGGGAGGGGGGCCATGCAGACCCCTCCCATGATTAATTTTTTTTTTTTAAACGGAAATGCCGGCCCCGGGGGATGGGGTCCCATGGGCCATAATTGGCCTGAGGAGGGGGGCCACGTGGCCCCCCTCCCAAAATAATAAAATAAAAATAAGGCTGGCCGGGCCTCGGGGGATGGGGTCCCCGGGGCCATAATTGGCCACTGGAGGGGGCCATGCAGCCCCCCTCCCAAAATTTTCATTAAAAAAAAACAAGGCTGCCAGGCCCCAGGGGATGAGGTCCCCGGGGCCAAAAGTGGCCCAGGGTAGGTGGCCACGCAGCCCCCCTCCCATAAAAAAGACAAATCTAAAAAAGAAAAAAGAAACTGTCAACTCGCCGGAGGCCCCACCCCCTCCCTGCAGCACTCTGCAAACGCGCACCCTGGCACGTTCAAAGTTGGGGAATTAAGTCCCCGTGAATACTGAGGGTCCCTGGGGGCCAACTAGCCCACCAGATACCTCCAGTAAGCGCCACACAGCTGGATTGCAGAGAGGTGGTCCGAGGCCACGCCCCTTTTTACAGCACTCTGCAAACACGCCTCATGGGGCATTGCTGGAGGGGCGATGAGGTCCTCTTGTGTCCTGAGGACCACAGGTCACAAGTGGACTTCATCCCTTGAGCAGCAGTGCACCGGGAGCCGCGTTTGCAGAGTGTTGTAAAAAGGGGCGTGGCCTCAGACCACTTCTCTGCAATCCAGCTGTATGGCGCTTACTGGAGGTACCTGTTGGGCTAGTTGGCCCCAGGGACCCTCAGGAATGAAGGGGACTAAATACCCCAACTTAGAACGCACCAGGATGAGCGTTTGCAGAGTGGTGGGGAAAGGGGGCATGGCCTTTGTTCACCTCTCAGCAATCCCACTGTGTGGGGCTTACTGGAGGTAAGAGGTAGGCTAGTTGGCCCCTACAGGACCCCCAGCAGCAAAGGGGACTTCAATCCCCATCCAAGAGTGCGCCAGGGAGCATGTTTGCAGAGTGGTGGGCGAAGAGGGCGTGTCCTGCTCTGAGAACGTAGCAATCCTGCTGTGTGGGACTTACTGGAGGTAATAGGAAGGGTAGTTGGCCCCCAAGGTTTTCCTTGGGGGCCAACTACCCCTCTTGTTACCTCCAGTAAGTCCCACAAAGTTGGATTGCTAAGACGTCTTTAAAGGCCATGCCCCCCTTTCTCCACCACTCTGCAAACGCACCTCTGGCAGACTACGGGATGGGGGATGAAGTCCAATTTACTCCTGAGGGACTTTGGGGGCCAAGAAGCCCTCCTGGTACCTCCTGTAAGCCCGACGCAGCGGAATTCCTAGGCACTGGTCTCCACCACTCTGCAAACGCGACTACTAGTTAAAGAAGTGTTTGCAATGTAATAGGTTTCGCATTTGCGAGAATTAGAGCTATTGGCGTTGTAAATGCAAAAGTTTTTACTAATGTTTTTTGGAGTGGAGTGGATGTACGTTGTGTGTAGTGGAATTATGTGGTATGTTGTGCAGTGAAATTATGTGGATAGAAAGTATGTGGTATTTAGTGTATAGGAATTATGTAGAGTGGGATTATGTGTTATGGAGAGTAATTATGTGGTATGGTAGTCTGTGTTGTGGAGTGGTAACCTCAGGTTTAGTCTTCCTCGTTTCCATTGAAGCTCAACTATGAACTCAGTGAGACAAAAAAAGAAGGAATCACTGAAGAGCACTTGTGGACCTAGTCAGAGGTATGAGCAGGGCTACTGGAATTATGTGACTGTTTGGCTGCACCGACTTTCGCACAATTATACATTTTCTGCATTAGCCACATAATTCATCATCTGCTCCCTAATCTGCAGATTTGTACAAAAAAAGCCTTGTTTCTAGCTCAAACGGCTCAAACGTTACCAAAAATGCAGCGACAAGTGTTACAGCATGGTGGAAGGCCCTTTGCAAACCTAGAATGGTTACCTGTTAGTTATTGCTAAATTTGGGTGTTAAATTGATACTAATGGTATGCAAGCCATTCTTGCTTCCCTCTGCACCTCTCTTGCCTCTTTCTGCATTTCTGTTGCTTCTTTCTGCACGTTTCTTTCTTTCTCTGCACTTCTCTTGCCTCTTTCTGCAAATCTCTTGTACTTTCTGCACCTCTCTTCCCTCTTTCTGCACCTCTGTTGCCTCTTTCTACACCTCATTTGCTTCTTTCTGTACCCCTCTTACGTCTTTCTGCACCCTTTTTGCCTCTTTCTGCACCTCTGGTCCTTCTTTCTGCACTTCTTTTGTTTTTTTCTGCACCTGTCTTGCTTCTTTCTGCACCCCTCTTGCCTCTCTCTCTACCCCTCTTCCCTCTTTCTGCATTTCTGTTGCTTCTTTCTGCACTTATCTTGCTTCTTTCTGCACCTCACTTGCCTCTTTCTGCACCTCTATTGCCTCTTTCTGCAGTTCTCTTGCCTCCTTCTGCACTTCACTTGCCTCTTTCTGTAACTCTCTCGCCTCTTTGTGCACCTCTCTTGCCTCTTACTGCACCTCACTTGCTTCTTTCTGCACCCCTTTTGCCTGTTTCTGCACCCCTCTTCCCTCTTTGTGCAACTCTCTTGCCTCTTTCTACACCTCTCTACCCTCTTTCTGCACCACTCTTGCCTCTTTCTGTACCTCTGTTCCTTCTTTCTTCACCTGTCTTGTCTCTTTCTGCACCCTTCGTGCCTCTTTCAGCACCTCTGTTGCTTCTTTCTGCTGTTCTCTTCCTCTTTCTATACCCCTCCTGCCTCTTTCTGTACCCCTCTTGCCTCTTTGTGCACCTCTCCTACCCCTTTCTGCACCCCTCTTGCCTCTTTCCGCACCTCTGTTGGTTCTTTCTGTACCTCGTTTGCTTCGTTCTGCACTTCACTTGCCTCTTTCTGTACCCCTCTTGCCTCTTTCTGCACCTTTGTTGGTTCTTTCTGCACTGCTCTGGCTTCTTCCTGCACCTCTGTTCCAAATTTCTGCATCACTCTTGCCTTTTTCTGCACCCTCTTCCCTCTTTCTGCACCTCTCTTGCCTCAGTCTGCCCACCTGTTCCCTCTTTCCTTACCTCTTTTACCTGTTTCTGCAACACTCTTGCCTCCTTCTGCACCTCACTTGCCTCTTTTTGCACCTCTGTTGGTTCTTTTGCACTGCTCTTGCTTCTTTCTGCACCTCTCTTGCAAATTTCTGCACCCCTCTTGCCTCTTTATGCACCCCTTTTACCTGTTTCTGCACCTCTCTTGTCTCTGTCTGCACCTCTGTTCCCTCTTTCTGTACCTCTTTTGCCTGTTTCTGCAACTCTCTTGCCTCTTTCGGCAGTTCTCTTGCCTCCTTCTGCACCTCTGTTGCTTCTTTCTGCACTTCTCTTGCCTCTTTCTGCTCCCCTGTTGCTTCATTCTGCACTTTCCATGCTTCTTTCTGCACCTGTCTTGCTTCATTCTGCACCCCTGTTGTCTCTTTCTGCACTCTTCTTCCCTCTTTCTGTACCTTTCCTGCCTGTTTCTGCATCTCACTTGCCTCTTTCTTCTGCACTTTTCTTGCTTCTTTCTACACCTCTTTTGCTTCTTTCAGCAATTCTCTTGCCTCTTTGTGCACTTCTCTTGCCTGTTTCTGCACCTCTCTTGCCCCTTTTTGCACCTCTGTTGGCTCTTTCTGCACCTCACTTGCTCCTTTCTGCACTTCTCTTGCCTCTTTCTGCACCCCTGTTGCTTCATTCTGCACTTTCCATGCTTCTTTCTGCACCTGTCTTGCTTCTTTCTGCACCCCTGTTGTCTCTTTATGTACCTCTTTTGCCTCTTTCTGCACTTTTCTTGCCTTTTTCTGCAGTTCTCTTGCCTCTTTCTGCACATCTGTTGCTTCTTTCTGCACTTCTCTTACCTCTTTCTGCACCCCTGTTGCTTCATTCTGCTCTTTGTATGCTTCTTTCTGCATCTGTCTTGCTTCTTTCTGCAACCCTGTTGTCTCTTTCTGCACTCGTCTTCCCTCTTTCTGTACCTTTCTTGCCTGTTTCTGCATCTCACTTGCCTCTTTCTGCACTTTTCTTGCTTCTTTCTACACCTCTGTTGCTTGTTTCTATACCCAACTTCCCTCTTTGTGCAACTCTCTAGCCTCTTTCTATACCTTTCTTCCCTCTTTCTGCACAACTCTTGCCTCTTTGTGTACCTCTGTTGCTTCTTTCTGCACTTCTCTTGACTCTTTCTGCACCCTTCGTGCCTCTTTCAGTACCTCTGTTGCTTCTTTCTGCACTTCTCTTCCTTCTTTCTGCACTTCTATTGCCTCTTTCTGCACCTCTCTTGCTTCTTTCTGCAGCTGACTTGCCTCTTTGAGCACTTCTTTTGCTTCTTTCTGCACTTCTCTCTCCACACCTCTCCTGCTTCTTTCTGCACCTCTGATGCTTATTTCTGCACTTCTCTTGCCTCTTTCTGCACCTCTCTTGCTTTTTTCTGCACTTCTCTTGCCTCTTTAGGCACCCCTGTTGCTTCATTCTGCACTTTGTATACTTCTTTCTGCATCTGTCTTGCTTCTTTCTGCAACCCTGTTGTCTCTTTCTGCACTCGTCTTCCTTCTTTCTGTACCTTTCTTGCCTGTTTCTGCATCTCACTTGCCTCTTTATGCACTTTTCTTGCTTCTTTCTACACCTCTGTTGCTTGTTTCTGCACCCAACTTCCCTCTTTGTGCAACTCTCTAGCCTCTTTATACACCTTTCTTCCCTCTTTCTGCACAACTCTTGCCTCTTTTTGTACCTCTGTTGCTTCTTTCTGCACTTCTCTTGACTCTTTCTGCACCCTTCGTGCCTCTTTCAGTACCTCTGTTGCTTCTTTCTGCACTTCTCTTCCTTCTTTCTGCACTTCTATTGCCTCTTTCTGCACCTCTCTTGCTTCTTTCTGCAGCTGACTTGCCTCTTTCAGCACCTCTGTTGCTTTTTACTGCACCTCTCTTGACTCTTTCAGCACCTCTGTTACTTGTTTCTGCACTTCTCTTCCTTCTTTCTGTATCTCTCTTGCTACTTTCTGCACCTCACTTGCCTCTTTCAGCACCTGTGTTGCTTTTTTCTGCAGATCTCTTGCCTCTTTCTGCACCTCTCTTGCTTCTTTCTGCACCCTTGTTCCCTCTTTCTGCACCTTTCATGACTGTTTCTGCATCTCTCTTGCCTCTTTCTGTACCTCTGTTGCCTCTTTCTGCACTTTTATTGCCTCTTTCTGTACCCCTTTTGCCTCTTTCTGCACCTCTGCTGCTTCTTTCTGCACTTCCATTGCCTCTTTCTGCACTTCTCTTGCTTCTTTCTGCACCTCAATTGCCTTTTTCAGCACCTCTGTTGCTTTTTTCTGCAGATCTCTTTCCCCTTTCTGCACCTCACTTGCCTCTTTCAGCACCTTTGTTGCTTTTTTCTGCAGATCTCTTGCCTCTTTCTGCACCCCTTTTTTCTCTTTCTGCACATCTCTTGCCTCTATCTGCACACCTGTTCCTTCTTTCTGCACCTTTCCTGCCTGTTTCTGCACCTCTCTTGCCTCTTTCTGTGCCTCTGTTGCCTCTCTCTGCACTTCTCTTGCTCTTTCTGCACCCTTTGCGCCTATTTCAGCACCTCTGTTACTTCTTTCTGAACTTCTCTTCCTTCTTTCTGCATCCCTCCTGCCTCTTTCTGTACCTCTCTTGCCTCTTTCTGCACCCCTCCTACCTTTTTCTGCACCCCTCTTGCCTCTCTCGCCACCCCTCTTCCCTCTTTCTGCACCTCTGTTGGTTCTTTCTGCACTGCTCTTGCTTCTTTCTGCACCTTACTTGCCTCTTTCTGCACTTCTCTTCTTTCTACACCTGTGTTGCTTCTTTCAGCAATCCTCTTGCCTCTTTCTGCACTTCTCTTCCTTCTTTCTGTACCCCTCCTGCCTCTTTCTGTACCTCTCTTGCCTCTTTGTGCACCTCTCCTACCCCTTTATGCACCCCTTTTGCCTCTTTTTACACCTCTGTTGGTTCTTTCTGCACTGCTCTTGCTTCTTTCTGCACCTCACTTGCCTCTTTCTGCACTTTACTTGATTCTTTCTGCACCTCTCTTGCCTCTTTCGGCACCTCTGTTGCTTCTTTCTGCACTTCTCTTGCCTCCTTCTGCACCTCTTAGTTAGAGGTAGTTTTAATCCCCCTGCCCTATTATGTACTAGGGCCTTACAGGGGAGGTCATGCCAATCACAGGGGTACCCCAACCCATAGTGTACCCTAGTGTATGTAGGTGTTTTCACTGTATTCTAAGTGTCTTTCAGCCTAGCACTGGCTCCGGGCCTGGTTAGTCAGAGTCAGTTACCACCAGTACCCCTCAGCAAAAAGTTGGGGGCACAGGATGACTTTGCAACAAGGCCTTTTTCTGCTCCTCTGTTGGTTCTTTGTGCACATCTCTTGCTTCTTTCTGCACCTTTCTTCGTCTTTCTGGACTTCTGTTGCCTTTTTCTGCATTTCTCTTGCTTCTTTCTGCGCCTTTCTTCCTCTTTCTGCACATGTCCTACCTCTGTAGGCATAGCTAGAAATTAGCATTTAAAAAACCTTTGAAATTCACTGAAAAAAACACAGGTTTTAGGGACGTTATAGTTAGAAATTAGCATTTAAAAAACCATTGAAATTCACTGAAAAAACCATAGGTTTCAGGGACGTTATAGTTTGAAATGAGCATTTAAAAAACCTTAGAAATTCACTGAAAAAACCACAGGTTTCAGGGATGTTATAGTTAGTTGGACATTTCACTCGTACAAAACCAGAGAAATTCAGGCGTTATAGTTAGTTCAACTAACTATAACTCGCGCCCCCGCAATGCACTGCTGATGACGTCACATATTACATCATTCATGATTCAAGGGGACTTAATCCCCCAACTTAAAACGCGCCACGGGGCGCGTTTGCACAGTGGTGAAGGGAGGGGGCGGGGCTTCAGGTGACATGTGTGCAAACAGGCCCCGTGGCGCGTTTTAAGATGGGGAATTAAATCCCCTTCAATCCTGAGGGTCCCTGGGGGCCAACTAGCCCAACAGGTACATCCAGAAAGCGCCACAGAGCTGCGTTGCAGAGAGGTGTAAAGGGGTGTGGCCTCTCTACACGTCTCTGCAACGCAGCCCCTGGCGCATACTGGAGGTTCCTGGTGGGATAGTTGGCCCCTAGGGACCCTCATGATTCAAGGGGACTTAATCCCCCAACTTAAAACGCGCCACGGGGCGCGTTTGCACAGATGTCACCTCAGGCCCCGCCCCTCCCTTCACCATTGTGCAAATATTCCTCTAAAATCTGCCGAACTACGAATTCGGATTTACTCACCTGTTATCAGGAGAGACCTCAGTGCTGCATCTTTCAGCCCAGTACTAATCCTGAAAAGTAATTTTAACCGTACTTACCAGTAACTTGAATTTCCTTCCATAGGATATCATTGCCTGCTTTTTGCTGAAAAAGTTTCTAAGTGTTGATTTTTGAAACATACAAATATTCCTCTAAAATCAGCCGAAATACGAATTCCGATTTACTCACCTGTTATCAGGAGAGACCTCAGTGCTGCATCTTTCAGCCCAGTACTAATCCTGAAAAGTAATTTTAACCGTACTTACCAGTAACTTGAATTTCCTTCCATAGGATATCATTGCCTGCTTTTTGATGAAAAAGTTTCTAAGTGTGGAGTTTTGGAACTTTAAAATATTCCTCTAAAATCAGCCGAAATACGAATTCCGATTTACTCACCTGTTATCAGGAGAGACCTCAGTGCTGCATCTTTTAGCCCAGCACTGACCCTGAAAAGTAATTTTAACCGTACTTACCAGTAACTTATATTTTCTTCCATAGGAATCCATTGTCTGGTTTTCAGCTGAAAAGTTTCAAAGTGTCGATTTTCACAAACTACAAATATTCCTTAAAAATCGCCTGTATGACTTAAACGCATTCTTTCAACTGTTTACAGGAGATGCACCAGTGCTGGATCCAGGATCCAACACTGAGTAAGAAAAAGTAACGATAACAGTTTTTACCTGCTAAGTGAATTTCCTTCCATAGGATAACATTGGTGAGTCTATGAGAAAAAGTTTCTAAGTGTCAACTTTTAAAATACAATAATATTCCTTAAAAATCACTACTGTAACCAAAACGCTTTTACTCAACTGTTTACAGGAGATGTCCCAGGACTGAATCTAGGATCCAGTCCTGTGGTTAGAAAAGTAATCCATAAAGTAACTAATTGCATTTAACTAGAAATTCACATTGAGCTCAATGTTGCATTGTGTTTGAAATTGTGTTGCCCATTGCAACAACTGTAACTACTGTACTTAAAACTCTATTGCCTATTTGCAAAGTATTTAAACTAAAGTAATTCATTCTGAGAAAGTATATTTTGTAATGTAATGTATAATGTAATTACAATGTAATTTAATAAATAAAATATCTAAAAATAAATAGTTTTAAAAAATGTAGTAAATCAGTATCAAAAAAATAAATATAACAATTAATACATTTAAAAATTGTCATTTACAAAACCTTTGAAATTCACTGAAAAAACCATAGGTTTCAGGGACGTTATAGTTAGAAATTAGCATTTAAAAAACCTTATAAATTCACTGAAAAAAACCATAGGTTTCGGGGACGTTATAGTTAGAAATTAGCATCTAAAAAACCTTAGAAATTCACTGAAAAAACCACAGGTTTCAGGGACGTTATAGTTAGTTGGACATTTCACTCGTATAAAACCAGAAATATTCGGCTGTTATAGTTAGTAGAGCTAACTATAACTTGCACCCCGCAATGCACTGCTGATGACGTCACATATTACATCACTCATGACATGGTCAGTGACATCACTGATGACATCTCAAATGACATCACTGATGACATCACTGATGACATCATCCATTTAATATCTGATGCACCTCCTCACACCCTAATATAACGTTTCATTCACCTACTCAAAAATACAGACTAACATTCTCAAAACCATAGACACACCAATACCAGTTAGTACATACCCACTCACTGACATAGGTCTACACACACATCCACTCACCCATACAGTCACTCATACACGCAGTCACTGATCAATACAGCCACTGATATATGCACTCATACACCTATACAGATACTCACACACCACCACTTACCCATAGAGTTACTCACACACCTAGGCAGTCACCCAAAGAATCAATCACACTGCCATATACTGATTATACAGTTATACACACACCATCTCACTTATTCATACAGATACTAACACATACTTATTCTCTTAGACAATCACTGACACAAGCACACATTCATTCATACAGCCACTCTCACAATCACTCACTCTCAACATATAAGCACTTATTTCCTCCAACACTCACATATACTGTCTTTCACATATGTAGTTACTCATACATGTACCATTGAGACATCTATTCACTCACCAACACAGCCATACACACGCTCACCCACCCATACAGCCCCTCACAGATGCACTCATGAACCCATACACCCAGTGAATCACCCACTCACACATCCATGCAGGGTGTCACACCCCCCACACACCCACACAGACACTCAGGCACCCATACAGGTACTCAGACAACCAATCATTAACCCATATGGACACTTTTGTAGTTACTCACCAACCTATGCAGCCACTTACACACCAAATCACAGACTGATACAGACATTCACACAGATTAGTCACTCACCCATGCATTCACTAAAAAATGTTTAATCACTCACTTATACAGTCAGTCAGGCACCCACAAAGTCATCGATACAGACACTCATATACCCACTCTTTTTGTTCAATACACCTTGGTGTATATATAGATAACATTCTTAAACTTTTCAGAAACACTCAGTCACTGGATGATGTCATCACTGACCCAGTGATGTCATTTGAGATGTCATCAGTGATGTCACTGACCATGTCATGAGTGATGTAAAATGTGACGTCTTCAGCAGTGCATTGCCGGGGCGCAAGTTATAGTTAGCTCTTTTAACTATAACGGCCAAATTTCTCTGGTTTATACGAGTGAAATGTCCAACTAACTATAACGTCCCTGAAACCTGTGGTTTTTTCAGTGAATTTCTAAGGTTTTTCAAATGCTAATTTCTAACTATAACGTCCCTGAAACCTATGATTTTTTCAGTGAATATATATATATATATATATATATATATAACTCAGCCCCCGCAATGCACTGCTGATGACGTCACATATTACATCACTCATGACATGATCAGTGACATCATTGATGACAGCACTGATGACATCTCAAATGCGAAATGAGATCCACGCGTTTTGGCTCGTCCGAAACTTGATAACGATACAAGACGTCATGGTAGCTTCCTTATTTAAATGTACAAATGCCTCCAGTTGCCAACATTAACAAAGGACTACATATTACTTTAATCCAAAAAGCTGGCAGCCATATTGGCCTGGTCACAATGTGAAAATTCAGGAATTGATACAATAAAGAAAAGAAAACAAGTGTTAATATGCACACAATGTCATTTCAGCATATCTTGCCCCGTGACTGCCGTACCTGTATGTTCGTCAACGTGACTTGTTCATAATAAACATACTTAGGATTGCAAATATCAAGATAAACAATGGACTACAAATTACTTTAAAGTGAAAGGCTATCGGCCATATTGATCTGGGCACGTTGCGTATTATAATGGTTCTTACACGAAAGAAAAGAAAAAAAAAGGGGTGTTAATATACACACACTATCCATAAATAAAGTTCTAGCGATTATAGTTCCATTCCATTCACAGCTCATTTGAGATGTCATGAGTGATGTCATGAGTGATGTCACTGACCATGTCATGAATGATGTAATGTCTGAGGTCATAAGCAGTGCATTGCGGGGGTGTAAGTTATAGTTAGCTCAGGCAACTATAACTTCTGAATTTCCCTGGTTTTGTACGAGTAAAATCTGAGTCTTACTATAACGTCCCTGTAATCTTTGTTTTTTTCAGCCAATTTCTAGTTTTTTTTTAACATTAAGTAAGATGCCTATCACAATGGATGGTGGGGGTTGGAATTAGGGCATGGCCTGGCATTGTGCTGGCCCCACCCAAGCTTGCTGCTCCTGCCTCCCCTCCTCCTTGCCATCCATTGTCCAAGTCCATGCCCCTGCTCCCTCATTACAGCCCTGTGTGGCTGTTGTTCTGGCACTGGCCTTCCCGTCTTCTCTTAACAGTTAGCTTGCTGCCCCATCCACCTCCTCCCTATCCTCTGTTGTCTGAATCCATGCACTAGCCTTCTCCCTCTTGCAATGCATGGTCTGATGTGCTGCCACTGCCCTCCATTTAGCATGATGTCCCAGTCCACTCCTCCTGCCCTCCATTGCCCAATTCTATGCCCCATCATTGACCTCCTGCTTAGCCTCTGTGCTTAGCTTGCTGCCCCTACTCTCCTTCCCCCTGCCCTCCGATGTCTGTGTGCATGCCCCTGCTCCATCCTTTTTGCCTACCATGTTCCATGGACCTGCCCCTCCTTTCTACTCTGAGTGTTCTGTTGAGCTGCCACTCCCCTCCCACCTGCCTAGCATTGTCAGATGACTGTAACCTGTCCCTGCCACATCAACCCTGCCTGTCCACGTTCCATGCCCCTATCCCCTTCCTCCTGTCCTCCATGGTCCATTTTACTGCCACACCCTTCTGCCCTCCCTGGTCTGTTGTGCTGCAACTGCTCCTCCTGCCTGCCCCGCGTGGTCTGTTGTGAGGTCCCTTCCTCTGAACTCTCTTGTCTGTGCCCAACTCCTACCCCTCCCTTGTTGGATAGAAGGGAGGGGTAGAAAGGTCCTCCATGGTCCTTTTTGCATGCACCTGCCCCCTCCTTCTTGCCCATCATGGCCATTGTGCTGCCTCTAACCCTCCCGCTTGCCATGCATGGTCTTCTGTGCTGCCACGGCCCCTCCCACCTTGCCTGTGAGGTCAGCTAGCTGCCCCTGACCCCCTCCCACCTTCCCTCCATGGTCTGTGTGTATTCCATTATAGTCTCACTGCTGCTCTCCATGGTGTGTCTTGCTTCTAGTGCCCATCCTGCCTGACCTCCATTGTCAGCTTGCTGCTCTTGCCCTGCCCCCTTGCCCCCTGCCCTCTGTTTTCCATGTGCAGACAAATATTCCCTCCCTCCTTGCTTGTCTGTTCCATTGTAATGCCCCTGATCCCTACCTCCTGCCCTTTATGGTCCGTTATGCTGCAGCTTTCTCTCCTGTCTGTCCATTATGGTCAGCTGGCTGCCATTGCCTCTTTCCCCTCTTTTGAACTTGGTAAGAGGGAGATTTTGAAAAACAAAACTGGGGTATTGATTTTCTCCATTGACTTACATTGAAAAAGAGGAGATTGTAGACAGAAGACAGATCAAATAAAGCCCATTTGGGCTTAAAAACATTGGGCGTTTCCTGGCTGAATCGGTCTGTTGGCATGTATGGTTGTGCTACCACTGCCTCTTCCTTCTGCCCACAATGGTCCATTATATTGCCACAGCCTCTCTTGCCTGTCCTGCATTGTTGGTTTGTTGCCCCTGCCCCCCTTTCCACTGCCCTCCATAGTCTGTTGTGCTACCACTGCCCTTCCTGTCTGCCCAGTGTGGTCAAATTGTTGCCTCTGCACCCTCCTACCTGCCTTCAATTTTCTGAGTCCGTGCCCCTGGCCTCTGCCTCTCAACAGTATCCTAATGAACAACTAGATTGCTAACATTCTATATTTATTACAAAAGTGTGGCACGCCTGATGTCATCTTGATGTAATCAAAACTGTAATACCTAGAGCATTTCCTTTAGAAATTACAGAAATGAGAGGGTCTTATTTGCATCGAAATTATGGTTAGTGCTCTGAAAAACTAAAATGACATATTTTCTGAGTTTTCAAACAGCGACAAAGCACTTTTAAATTATTTGTTATCTTTATGTTTTTTTATCCAGTTGACCTCTTGATTAAATGTTGCACTTAGGGGAGAGGATGTGGTATTACTTGCAGAGCTGCAGACTTTGCAACTGGGGAACCAGGTTGGCGTTTCTGCTTCAGCTCGACATTCTGTGATTCTGGGCAAATCACTTAATCTCCCCATGTCTACAACCAACATGAATTTGTCCTTGTGTGATGTAACCAATGCTCATGTAAAGCACTCCAATACCTGACCAGTCTGCACTATATAAAAACAAATAAAAAAAAATAAAAAGTGTTTTGCACACTTCTGTCATTGGGCTATACGTGGGCTATATCTGGGTGATATTTGTGCTACATTTGGGCTCTTTTGTCTCTGGTGGCCATCTTGGGAAATTTATTTGTTATGAAGTTTCCTAATTTCCTCACTTACTGCAGTCTCTTCAGTAGGAAATGCTTTCAGTGTTCTACTTTGATTCCATCAAGAAGGCATTCAGATGTGCCACACATTCGCCATAAATTCTGAATGTTAGCACTCTAGTTGCTCATTAGATCACTGTGGTAAAGCTACTGCTCACTAGGGAAGTCTGCTGCTGGTATTGAAAGTGCATGTTTCAGTCTGCATGTCAGAATTTTTTAATGAAAAAGAAGAGGATTTGAGAAGTCACTCAAAATGTGCCCTAATTTTTCTTTCTTCAGCACTAATCATAATTTCTATGGCAAAATGAACCCACTCAGTTTGTTCCTTTTTAACCCCTTCGCTGCTAGGCCTTCCCCCCCGTGCTAAGCCATTTTTTGGCTATTTGGGGTAGTTCGCGCTTAGGCCCCTGTAACTTTTTGACCACATAAGGTATTCATGCCAAATTTGCGTCCTTTTCTTCCAACATCATGGGGATTCTAAAGGTACCCAGGGTTTGTGGATTCCCCTGGAGGGGACCCAGAAATTTTGAAAAATGGGAAAAAAGGGCTACTGATGAAAGCGTCTGGTTTTTTCCTTGCAAATGGTATCAACAAAGGGGTTGTGGTACTGAAATCACCATTTTCCCAGCTTTCAGGGACAAGCAGACTTTGGTCAGAAAACCAACATTTTTTACACAGTTTTGGCATTTTTCTGGGACATAGCCTATTTTTGCTATTTTTTGTGCTTTCAACCACCTTCCAGTTAATGGTAGAAATGGGTATGAAAGCAATAATGGATCCTGGAAAGCTATACATTTTAGAAATGTAGAAAAAATTCTGAATTCAGCAAGGGGTCATTTGTGTAGATCCTTCAAGGTTTCTTTATAGAAACTAACAGTTGAATATAGGAAAAATTTAAAATTAGTTGAAACAAACAGCCATTTGTGTCAACGTTTTCACCTTTAACTTCTTCTAATTATGACAGCTGTTTGAAAGCAATATACCGTTACATCCGCTGGACTTTTATGGTTGTGGGGATATATAGGACTTGTAGGTTCACCAAGAACCCGACGAACCCAGAGCCAATAACTGAGCAGTGTCTTGCAATGGTTTTTTATTATGTACTGGGTATATAGCAATTAATTTGGGAAAATATATACATGGATAAATCGGTATGAAAGACACCTATGTATTTCTGAAATTGGAACAAAATATAGAGTTTAGAAACAGTAGATATTCGCACATTTCCGAAATTGTGAGTACCCATACTAGCATGAGAATTATAGGTCATTTTTCAAAATGACTTCTTTTTTACACATTGTCTTTCATTTGGAAGGCAGAAATGCATCGAAAGTCAATAGGTAATAACAGTTGCTCTACAATTCTGTGTTACCCTAAGTCTCCCGATAAAAATGGTACCTCACTTGTGTGGGTAGGCCTAGTGCCCGCGGCAGGAAACGGCTCAAAACGCAATGTGGAAGCACTTTATTTTTATAGTGAAAACTGACCCTTTTTTTGCAAAGTGCCTAGCTGTAGATTTTGAACCCTAGCTCTGCCGGCACCTAGGGAAACCTAGCAAACCTATACATTTTTGAAAACTAGACACCCAGGGGAATCCAGGATGGGGTGACTTGACTGGCTCTCACCAGGTTCTATTACCCAGAATCCCTTGCAAACCTAAAAATGTGTTAAAAAAACACATTTTCCTCCCATCTGCCTCCTGGGGGGGCAAAAAGTCTTTTGTTTGCTTTGGGGGTAAGGTGGGGGCATTTGCATGGCCATTCTGGGCAGCCCCCACCATGGGCCTATAAAAAAAAAATCCCTGTCATCTAGGGTGCTTTCTGTCCCCCCGGGGGGGGCAGAAAGACTGGAATTTTGTGGGGGGGAGGGGGGGGGGCATTGGCATGCCCATCTTGGGCAACCCCCACCCCTAAATTCATCAGGGGAAAAAAACCTGGTTTCTAGTGGGCTTTCTGCCCCCCCGGGGGGGCAGATTGGGGGCTACTGTCCCGATCTGCCCCCGGGGGGGGCAGAAAGACTACTTTTGTGGCGGGGGTGGGGGCATTGGCATGCCCATATTGGGCAGCCCCTACCCCAAATTATAATTAAAAAAAATCCCTGGTATCTAGTGGGCTTTCTGCCCCCGAGGAGGCAGATTGGGGCTACTGCCCCCATCTGCCCCCAGGAGGGCAGAAAGACTGTACCTTGCAGGGGGGGTAGGGGCATTGGCGTGCCCATATTGGGCAGCCCCACCCCTAATTATAATTTTTTAAATCCCTGGTATCTAGTGGGCTTTCTGCCCCCAGGGGGGCAGAAAGACTGTCATTCTTGACGGCCGGGGGGGCATTGGCATGCCCTTATTGGGCAGCCCTCACCCCTAATTATAATGTTAAAAAAATCCCTGGTATCTAATGGGCTTTCTGCCCCTCCCGGGGGGGCAGATTGGGGGCTACTGCCCCAACTGCCCCCAGGGGAGGCAGAAAGACTAAATGTGCCCAAATAAATATGGGGGAGCAAAGGCCCTTGCCCAAGGGGCCGCTCCCCCCTCCCTGGTGCCTAGTGGGTGGATCCCTGCTTGGGGATCGCCCTCCTCAAAATGTGCCCTAATTTTTCTTTCTGCAGCACTAATCATAATTTCTATTGCAAAATGAACCCCCTCATTTAGGTTCCTTTTTAAATTAAATGTTTTAAGTGTTACCACTTTATTCCAATCAAGATGGCTTCAGGTGTGCCATACTTTTGTCATAAGTAAGACTGTTAGTGCTCTAGTTGTTCTTTAGAACACTCTGGGAAGCTGCAGTAGAACACAAAGGAATCGACTGACAGTCTCTGCCCTTGTTGGATGAACATGTTTTACTGAGAATGTCAGACTTTATTCTCACATGACTGAGAAAGATAATGTGAATTTACAGAAAATATGCTCTCATTTTAGCTCTAGATCACCTTCCAAACCTCTATGGGAAAAGTATGAGAAAATAGTTTTCTCTCAAACATGATTCATGATATCCCAGCAGAAGGCTTTTTCACAGGGTAAAATCACCTTAGGACACACCACAATTCCTAAAATTAGTATGGTACCATCAACAAATGATTTATAATGTAACTAAAGTCTTATCACCCTTTATACGTTCTCCTTTTGGTGACCCTCAAAACCTTCTATTCACTCAAATGCATTTTAATGGGGTACTATCATGTATATTGGTCCCAAGATGGCTGCCAACACTTCTTGGATGAAGTGCTGACAGCCAATCAGATCTCACGATGAGATGTGTGGTTAGGCTCCGCCCAGATATGTAAATTTCTTTTTCCTTTAATATTTAAACTACTGAATGGATATACACCATTTAAAAAAAGGGCACTTTCCGAACCAAGAGCTACCTTTTTGCCAAATTTGGTGTAATTCCGATCAGCAGTTCGGGCTGTAGCCTTATCTAAAGTTTCCTATGGAAATTAACATGTCGAAAATGCGTTTTGGGACCCCCCTTTTTTCTCGGCCCCCGCTTGATGAATCACCCCGAAACGTTGAAGACAGGAGCTGACCGGAGCGCCCCATTAGTTTTGAAAATTTCGCGAAGATTCGTCAAACGGCACCAAAGATATTGGCAAAAGAAAAAAACACTTTTTGAATAGAAACAAGGTCCCAACTATAACTACCTACTGGCGACCGCCAGTAGGTAATATATATATATATATATATTTATTCACTGAAAAAAGCACAGGTTTCAGGGACGTTATAGTTAGTTGGACATTTCACTCGTACAAAACCAGAGAAATTCGGCCGTTATAGTTAGTTCAGCTAACTATAACTCGCACCTCGCAAAGCACTGCTGATGATGTCACATATTACATCATTCATGACATGGTCAGTGACATCACTGATGACATCTCAAATGACATCACTGATGACATCACTGATGACATCATCCAGTGACTGTGTGTTTCTGTAAAGTTTAAATATGTTTTATATATATATAGGCCAAGGTGTATTGAAGAATGAGTGGATGATTTAGTAGGTGCGTGATTGACTGTATAAGTGAGTGATTAAATGTGTCTTACTGAATGCATGGGTTAGTGACTGATACAGACATTCACACAGTTTAGTTTGTCAGTTGGTGTGTAAGTGGTTGCATGGGTTGCTGAGTAGCTAAATGAGGGTCTATATGGGTTATTGATTGGTTGTCTGAGTATCTGTATGGGTGCCTGAGTGTCTGTTTGGGTGGGTGGGTGGGTGTGACTCTGTGCATAGATGTGTGAGTGGGTGATTCACTGGGTGTATGGGTTCAAGAGTACATCTGTGAAGGGCTGTATGGGTGGGTGAGTGTGTGTATGGGTGTGTTGGTGAGTGAATGGATGTCTCAGTGGTACATGTGTGAGTAACTGCATATTTGAAATGCAATATATGTGAGTGTTAGAGTATATAAATGACTATATGTGAGAGGGAGTGATTGTGAGAGTGGCTGTATGGATGAGTGTGTGCTTGTATTAGTTATTGTATAAGAGTATAAGTATGTGTTAGTATATGTTTGAATAAGTGAAGTGGTGTGTGTATAACTGTATAGGTGAGTAAATGGGAGTGTGATTGATTCTTTGCATGACTGACTAGGTGTGTGAGTAACTCTATGGATAAGTGGCGGTGTGTGAGTGACTGTATAGATATGTGAGTGCATATGATAGTGCCGTATCAATGGTTGACTGCATGTATGAGTGACTGTATGGGTGAATGAGTGGATGTGTGTGTAGACCTAGGAATCAGTGAGTGGGTATGTACTAACTGGTATTGGTGTGTCTATGGTTTCGAAAATGGTAGTCTGTATTTTAGAGTGGGTGTATCAAAGGTTATATTAGGGTATGAGGAGGTGCATCAGATTATCACGTGGATGATGTCATCAGTGATGTCATTTGAGATGTCATCAGTGATGTCACTGACCATGTCATGAATGATGTAATATGTGACGTCATCAGCAGTGCATTGCGGGGGCGCGAGTTATAGTTAGCTGAACTAACTATAACGGCTGAATTGCTCTGGTTTTGTACGAGTGAAATGTCCAACTAACTATAACATCCCTGACACCTGTGGTTTTTTCAGTGAATTTCAAAGGTTTTTTAAATGCTAATTTCTAACTATGCCTACAGAGGTAGGACATGTGCAGAAGGAGGAAGAAAGGCACAGAAAGAAGCAAGAGAAATGCAGAAAGAGGCAACAGAAGTCCAGAAAGACGAAGAAAGGTGCAGAAAGAAGCAAGAGATGTGCACAAAGAACCAACAGAGGAGCAGAAAGAGGCCTTGTTGCAAAGTCATCCTGTGCCCCCAACTTTTTGCTGACGGGTACTGGTGGTAACTGACTCTGACTAACCAGGCCCGGAGCCAGTGCTATGCTGAAAGACACTTAGAATACAGTGAAAACTCCTACATACACTAGGGTACACTATGGGTTGGGGTACCCCTGTGATTGGCATGACCTCCCCTGTAAGGCCCTAGTACATAATAGGGCAGGGGGATTAAAACTACCTCTAACTAAGAGATGCAGAAGGAGGCAAGAGAAGTGCATAAAGAAGCAACAGAGGTGCCGAAAGAGGCAAGAGAGGTGCAGAAAGAAGCAAGTGAAGTGCAGAAAGAGGCAAGTGAGGTGCAGAAAGAAGCAAGAGCAGTGCAGAAAGAACCAACAGAGGTGTAAAAAGAGGCAAAAGGGGTGCAGAAAGGGGTAGGAGAGGTGCACAAAGAGGCAAGAGAGGTACAGAAAGAGGCAGGAGGGGTGCAGAAAGAAGGAAGAGAAGTGCAGAAAGAGGCAAGAGGATTGCTGAAAGAAGCAACAGAGGTGTAGAAAGAAGCAAGAGAAGTGCAGAAAGAGGCAAGTAAGGTGCAGAAAGAAGCAAGAGCAGTGCAGAAAGAACCAACAGAGGTGCAGAAAGAGGGAAGAGGGGTGGAGAGAGAGAGGCAAGAGGGGTGCAGAAAAAGGAGGAGTGCACAAAGAGGCAAGAGAGGTACAGAAAGAGGCAGGAGGGGTGCAGAAAGAAGGAAGAGAAGTGCAGAAAGAAGTAAAAGAGGTGCTGAAAGAGGCGCAAAGGGTGCAGAAAGAGCAAGAGAAGTGCAGAAAGAGGCAACAGAGGTACAGAAAGAGGCAAGAGAGGTGCAGAAACAGGCAGGAAAGGTGCAGAGAGAGGGAACAGGGGTACAAATAGAGGCAAGAGAGGTACAGAAAGAGAAAAGAGGGGTGCAGAAAGAGGCAAGAGATCTGCAGAAAAAAGCAACAGATGTGCTGAAAGAGGCAAGTGAGGTGCAGAAAGGGGCAAGAGATCTGCAGAAAAAAGCAACAGAGGTGCTGAAAGAGGCAATTGAGGTGCAGAAAGAATCAAGAGAAGTGCAGAAAGAGGCAATGGAAGTGCAGAAAGAAGCAGCAGAGGTGCAGAAAGAGGCAAAAGGGGTACAGAAAGAGGCAAGAGAAGTGCAGAAAGAGGCAAGATAGATGCAGAAACAGGGATGAAAGGTGCAGAAAGAGGGAACAGGGGTGCAGAAAGAAGCAAGAGAGGTGAAGAAAGAGGCAAGAGATCTGCAGAAAAAAGTAACACAGGTGCTGAAAGAGGCAAGTGAGGTGCAGAAAGTAGCAAGAGAGATGCAGAAAGAAGGAAGAGAAGTGCAGAAAGAAGTAACAGATGTGCTGAAAGAGTCATGAGAGGTGCAGAAAAAAGGAACAGAGGTGCTGAAAGAGGCAAGTCAGCTGCAGAAAGAAGCAAGAGAGGTGCAGAAAGAGGCAATAGAAGTGCAGAAAGAAGCATCAGAGGTGCACAAAGAGGCAGGAGAGGTGTAGAAAGAGGAGAGAGAAGTGCAGAAAGAAGCAAAAGAGGTGCTCAAAGAGGCAAGTGGGATGCAGAAAGAGGCAAGAGCAGTGCAGAAAGAACCGAGAGAAGTGCAGAAAAAAGCAACAGAGGTGCAGATGGAGACACGAGAAGTGCAGAAAGAATGAAGAGAAGTGCAGAAAGAAGCAACAGAGATACTGAAAGAGGCACAAAGGGTGCAGAAAGAGGGAAGAGAGGTGTAGAAAGAGGCTAGAGAGTTGCACAAAGAGGGAACACGGGTGCAGAAACAAGCAACAGAGGTGTAGAAAGAAGCAAGAAAAGTGCAGAAAGAGGCAAGTGAGATGCAGAAACAGGCAAGAAAGGTACAGAAAGAGGGAAGACGAGTGCAGAAAGAGACAACAGGGTTGCAGAAAGAAGCAAGACAGATGCAGAAAGAAGCATACAAAGTGCAGAATGAAGCAACAGGGGTGCAGGAAGAGGCAAGAGAAGTGCAGAAAAAAGCAACAGAGGTGCAGAAAGAGGCAAGAGAACTGCAGAAAAAGGCAAGAAAAGTGCAGACAGAGGCAAAAGAGGTACATAAAGAGACAACAGGGGTGCAGAAAGAAGCAAGACAGGTGCAGAAAGAAGCATGGAAAGTGCAGAATGAAGCAACAGGGGTGCAGAAAGAGGCAAGAGAAGTGCAGAAAGAAGCAACAGAGGTGCAGAAGGAGGCAAGAGAACTGCCGAAAGAGGCAAGAGAGTTGCAGAAACCGGCAAAAGAGGTACAGAAAGAGGGAACAGAGGTGCAGACAGAGACAAGAGAGGTGCAGAAACAGGTAAAAGGGGTGCATAAAGAGGCAAGAGGGGTGCAGAAATTTGCAAGAGAGGTGCAGAAAGAAGCAAGAGCAGTGCAAAAGAACCAATAGAGGTGCAAAAAGAGGCAAGGGAGGTACAGAAGGAGGCAAGAGAGTTGCAGAAACAGGCAAAAGGGGTACAGAAAGAGGGAACAGGCGGGCAGACTGAGGCAAGAGAGGTGCAGAAAGAGGGAAGAGGGGTGCAGAAAAAGGCAAGAGTGATGCAGAAATTTGGAACAGAGGTGCAGGAAGAATCCAGAGCAGTGCAGAAAGAACCAACAAAGGTGCAGAAAGAGGCAAGAGGGGAACAGAAAGAGGCATGTGAAGTGCAGAACAAAGCAAACGAGGTGCAGAAAGAACCAGCAGAGGTGGGAAAAGAGGCAAGAGGGGTGCAGAAAGGGGTAGGAGAGGTGCACAAAGAGGTAAGAGGGATACAGAAAGAGTCAGGAGGGGTGCAGAAAGAGGAAGAGAACAGCAGAAAGAAGCAACAGAGGTGCTGAAAGAGGCATGAAGGGTGCAGAAAGAGACAAGACAGGTGAAGAAAGAAGGAACAGAGATACAGAAAGAGGCAAGAGTGGTGCAGAAAGAGGGAAGAGAGGTGTAGAAAGAAGCAAGAGAGTTGCACAAAGAGGGAAGAGGGGTGCAGAAACAGGCAAAAGGGGTGCAGAAAGAAGCAAGTGAGGTGCAGAAAGAGGCAAGAGAGGTGCACAAAGAGGTGAGAGAGTTACAGAAAGAGGCAAGTGAAGTGCAGAAGGAAGCAAGAGAACTGCAGAAAGAGGCAATAGAGGTGCAGAAAGAGGCAAGATAAGTGCAGAAAGAAGCAACAGAAGTGCAGAAAGAGGGAAGAGGGGTGGAGAGAGAGGCAAGAGGGGTGCAGAAAAAGCTAGACAGGTTCAGAAAGAAACAAAAGAAGTGCAGAAAGAAGGAACAGAGGTGCAGAAAGAGGCAAAAAGGGTGCAGAAAGACATAAGAGGCGTACAGAAAGATGCAAATGAGGTTCAGAAAGAGGCAACAGACGTGCAGAAAGAGGGAAGAGAGGTGCAGAAAGTACAAGAGATTTGCAGAAAGAGGCAAGAGAAGTGCAGAGAAAGAAAGAAACGTGCAGAAAGAAGCAACAGAAATGCAGAAAGAGGCAAGAGAGGCACAGAGGGAAGCAAGAGTGACTTGCACACCATTAGTACCAATTTAACACCCACATTTAGGAATAACTAACAGGTGACCATTCTAGGTTTGCAAAGGGCCTTCCACCACGCTGTAACACTTGTTGCTGCATTTTTGGTAACGTTTGAGCTGTTTGAGCTAGAAACAAGGCTTTTTTTGTACAAATCTGCAGATTAGGGAGCAGATGATGAATTATGTGGCTAATGCAGAAAATTTATAATTGTGCGAAAGTCGGTGCAGCCAAACAGTCACATAATTCCAGTGGCCCTGCTCATACCTCTTACTAGGTCCACAAGTGCCCCTCAGTGATTCCTACTTTTTTTGTCTCACTGAGTTCATAGTTGAGCTTCAATGGAAACGAGGAAGACTAAACCTGAGGTTACCACTCCACAACACAGACTACCATACCACATAATTACTCTCCATAACACATAATCCCACTGGCGGTCCTTGGGGCTGCGGGGGCCACGTGCCCCCCGCATACAATTAAATAAGCCGCGGGGAGGTGGCGGTCCCCGGGGCTGCGGGGGCCCCTGCAAATTAATTGGTGAGTGCCCCCGGGACATGGCCCACCCGGGGGCTTTTAAAAACAAAGCGCGGGAGCCCGCACTTTATTTTTTTTAATTTTGTCGTCCGTATTCGCGCACCCAGCGCGCATTCGGACGATTTTAAAAAAAAAAAATGCTTTTTTTGGCCCTGGGGGTCCTTGTGGGACCCCCTGAGCAGGCCTAGGGGGTCATGGTGTTTGTACCCTGCCCCCTTTTCTTGTTTTTTACCTTTTTTTTTACTCTTTTCTTGTGACTCGGTTACCAGAGTGAAGCTCGTGCCTGGGAGGAGTCGCGTGCTCAGATATCAATATTTTTAGTTTTTAAATTGCTCAGCAACTACTGAACGGATTTACACCATTTTAAAAAGGGCTCTTTCTGAACCAAGACCTACCTTTTGCCAAATTTGATGTAATTCTGTTCAGCAGTTCGAGCTGTAGCTTTGTCTAAAGTTCCTATGGAAATTAACATGGGGAAAACACGTTTTGGGACCCCCCTTTTTCTCGGCCCCCGCTTGACGAATTCACCCCGAAACTTTCAAGGCAGGAGCTGACCGGAGTGGGCCATCTTTTCTGAAAATTTCGCGAAGATTCGTCAAACTGCGCCAAAGTCATTGGCAAAACAAAAAACGCTTTTCCTATGGAAACTAGGGGGCCCATTAGGATGGCGGGCAGATCGCCCGCGCCGGGCCGGCGGTAGCCATCACTGGCCTGGCGGGGGCGATCCATCCGCCATCCTTGCCTGATTGACCCCCGCCATATTAGTATGGCTGGGGGGTCCGCGGCTGGCGGAAAGACTGTCTGCCGCTTTTCCGCCGGTTCGACTCGTCGACTGGGCGGAAAAAGGGCATAATATGGTGGCAGTGTCTGGAAGACACCGCCATCCATATTATGATGCAGGCGGTGAATCGCCTTTCCATGGCGGCAATGCCGCCATGGAAAGGCTTTAGGTTCTTGCTTTTGGGGGCCTGTTGTGGGCCCCAAGGGTGTTGGGGGGTGGAGGGTGCACATGCAATGCACTATGTGGCAGGCACCACGTGGTGCCTGCCATGTAGTGCATGGCAATGCTGTGCACAGACCTTTTGCATTGCAGCCAGCAGATCCACCCGCAATGTAAAAGGCCCAGGATGCGCCCGCCAGTGTGGCGGGCGCATCCTAATTCTCATGGCGGGACCGCCGCCACTTCGGAGGTCGGTCCCTGGCTCCGTTGCGATGGCGAGCGGACTTTGTCCGCCCGCGAGTCCGCCCGCCATAGTAACGGACGCCTAGGTTCTAACTATAACTACCTACTGGTGACCGCCAGTAGGTAATATGTACATATATATATATATATATAGGTTCACTGACAGAACATCAATGCTAAAAACATCAATGTTCTAAATATCGAAAAAAAAATTATTGACTACAAAAATGTCGACTCCAATACCTTAACAGGTAAGTACAAAAATATTGAATCAAAAATATCAAAGTTAAAAATATAGATGTAAAAAATATCGATTTAAAAATATAAATAAAATAAAATAATATGTTACATATATAAAATATTAATATAATATTTATCAAAATTAATTAAATTTAATATATATTTTAACTAAATATAAAAAATAAACTTAATTTATAAAAATATAAACACACAAACATAATAATTTATACATATACATATATTTACTTTAAAATAATGTATTAACTACTATCTTTATTTAATTTTTAAACTTTTAAATTATATAAAAATAAAATATATACTTATATCCATATATCAATTTAAAATAAAAAAATTACCATTCTATAATCAATTAAAACATGAAACTATAAAAAAGAATTTAAATGTACATTTAGCAATACAATAAATACAACAGTAGGGAAAATGGTTGATAGCGGAATAATTAAATTTACAATTCTAACTCCAGTGAGTGCAACAGTAGGGAAAGTGCTGGATAGCGGAGAGGTAAAAATTACTATTCCCACTCCAATGAGTGCAACAGTAGAGAAAGTGTTGAATAGCAGAGAAACAAAAATTACTAATAACATTTAAACAATTGAAAAAATGTAAATAATCTTAAAAATAAATAAACAATATTTTAAAAATATCCGATTAAATATATTAAACATTAAATATATTAATTGAATGTAACAAAAAGATACAAATATTGTCTAAAATAAATTAATAAATACATTTATAAACAATAGTAATTTAAAGAAGCAAATATTAACAAACAAAAAAGAATGTAAAACATAAATGTATTTATTTTATTTCCTACCCTATAACACCACATCAATAAAATAAAACTTCAACATTTTTATTTACATTTATTTCCATTATTAACATAATTAATAATGAATTTAAAAAATATTATTAATAAAAATAAATAATTGACATTCATTGAATACACATTCTTTAACACTATAATATGCACAACACACAGCTAAAATGAATTACACAGTTACCATAATTAATTACTAGTTAATTAATTTAAATTAATTAACAACTAATTATTAATTTAACAATTAAAAATAAATTACTTCTCATCCTTCCCTCGAGAATTTATCTGTCCATATTCTTGACCCACGATATTTTTGACACAATATTTGTGCAATTTGATATTTTTAACTCGATATTCTGTCTCTGCACCATATACATATACACTCATACCTATATATGTGTATATATATATATATATTACCTACTGGCGACAGCCAGTAGGTAGTTATAGTTAGAACCTAGTTTCCATAGGAAAAGCATTTTTTGATTTGCTAATAACTTTGGGGTCGTTTGAATCTTCCTGAAATCCTCCCAAAAAAATGTCTATCCAGGTCAGCTCCTATCCTGAAAGTTTGGGGGTGATTCGTGAAGCGAGGGCTGAGAAAAAAGGAGGGTCCCAAAACTCGTTTTCTCCATGTTAATTTCCATAGGAAATTGTGTGACGAGCTACAGCCCGAACTGCTGAATGGAATTACCCCAAATTTGGCAAAAAGGTAGAGCTTGGTTCAGAAAGCGACCTTTTTTTTAAATGGTGTAAATCCGTTCAGTAGTTTTTGAGAAATTCAAAAAATAAGGGTCAAAAAATCAATTTCCCACAGGAAACTTTGTGCAAGGCTACAGCCGAAACTACTGAAGGGAATTACTCCAAATTTGGCAGAAAGGTAGTGCTTGAGTCAGAAAGCGACTTTTTTAAAATGGTGTAAATCCGTTCAGTAGTTGCTGAGAAATTAGAAAAATAAAAGTTTCGATATCTGGGCGGAGCCTAGAGTCGCGTCTGCGAGCTTTTTCTGTGATTGGCTGCTAGTAATCCAAACCAGGAAGTGTTGGCAGCCATCTTGTGGCTCGGTAGAAGCGAGTCACCCAAAAACAGAGAAACAAAGGTATAAAACAAGAGAAGGGGGCAGGGTAGAAAAACCCTGACCCCCTAGGCCTGCTCAGGGGGTCCCAGAAAGAACCCCAGGGCCCAAAAAATCATTTTTTTAAAAATAAAAAATCGGCAAAAATTCGCGCTGGGGTCGCGGGTTCTCGCGTTTCATTTTAATGAGGCCCTTGGGTGGGCTAGGTTCCGGGGGTATTTCTTAAAAAATAATAGCAGGGGCTCGCAGGGGTTGCGGGGGGGCGGTGGGGTCCGCGCAGCCCGGGCTTCACTCATGTTGGGAGGGGGTTGCGCGGCCCCCTTCTGGAGCCTTCTATGTACTTGTAACTTTGGTGTCGTTTGACAAATCTTTATGAAATTATCCCAAAAAGTTTCTCTTTTTTTGATTAGCTCTTATATTGAAAGTTTGGGGGTGAATGGTGTAGGAGGGGCTGAGAAATAAGAGGGTCCTAAAACGTGTTTTCTCCATGCAATTTCCATACGAAACTTTACAGAAGACTACAGGTGAAACTGCTGAACGGAATTACACCAAATTTGGCAGGGAGAAAGGTGATGGTCCAGAAAGCACGCTTTTGTTTAAATGGTGTAAATCCGTTCAGTAGTTTTTGAGAACACTACCCCCAGCACTATCCCCTAAACTACCCAAACACCACTGCACTACCCTAAACCCTAAATCTACCCCCAGCACGACCCCCTACCCAAACACCACTGCACTACCCTAAACCCTAAAATACTACCCCCAGCACAACCCCCTACACTACCCAAACACCACTGCATTGTTGTAAACCCTAAAACACTACCCCTAGCAGGACCCCCTACACTACGCAAACACCACTGCAGTACCCTAAATCCTAAAACACTATCCCCAGCACGACCCCCTACACTACCCAAACACCACTAGACTACCCTAAACCCTAAAACACTACTTCCAACATGACCCCCTACACTACACAAACACCACTGCACTACCCTAAACCCTAAAACAGTACCCCCATCACGACCCCCTACACTACCCAAACACCACTGTTCTACCCTAAACCCTAAAAGACTACCCCAGCACGACCCCCTAGAGTACACAAACACCACTGCAGTACCGTAAACACTAAAACACTACTCCAAGGACGACCCCCTACACTACACAAACACCACTGCACTACCCTAAACCTTAAAACACTACTCCCAGCATGACCCCTTACACTACCCAAACACCACTGCATTTTCGTAAACTCTAAAACACTACCTCCAGCATGATTCTTACACTACCCAATCACCACTGCACTACCTTAAACCCTAAAACGCTACCCCCAGCATGAACCCCCAAACAGTACACAAACACCACTGCACTACTCTAAATCCTAAATCAGTACTCGCTGCATGACTTCCCACACTACACAAACACCACTGTGATATCCTAAATCCTAAAACACTACTCTCAGCACGACCCCCTACACTACACAAACACCACTGCACTGCCGTAACCCCTAAAACACTACTCCCAGCATGACCCCCTACACTACCCAAACACCACTGCACTGCCGTAAACCCTAAAACACTACTCACAGCATGACCCCCTACACTACACAAACACCACTGCACTACCCTAAACCCCAAAACAGTACTCCCAGCATGACCCCTTACACTACCCAAACATTACTGCATTGTCGTAAACTCTAAAACACTACCTCCAGCACGATTCTAACACTACCCAAACACCACTGCACTACCTTAAACCCTAAAACGCTACCTCCAGCACGAACCCCCTACAGTACACAAACACCACTGTACTACCCTAAAGCATAAAACAGTACCAGTCCGTCAGTTCGCAGGTCTGCATCTGCGAGCCGTCGTGTCCCTAGCTGTACATGTGCGAGCCAGTCCGTTAGGTGATAGGTGTGTCTCTGCTAGCAGGGCCGTTGGCCCGTTGGTGTCCCCTTGCGAGTTAGACCCGAGCTCTCCCTCTGCGAGCCAGCACGCTGGTGTATGTTTGCGAGCCGACGGCCCGTAGCTATCCCTGTGCGAACCGAGCCGACGGGCCGCAGCTCTCCCTCTGCGAGCCTGCCCGACGGCCCGCAGGTCTCCCTGTGCTAGCCGGATCGCAGCTGTCACTCTGTGAACGGATATTGGGAATATAAGGCGGCTCTAAAAAGAGCCCCTGTGTTTATTAGTTGGAGCTACATATAAGTGCGGATGCACAGCTTCAGGTTATTCAGAAAATCTCGGTTTCCCTGATCTGTGAAGTGTACTCCATCACTTCTGTAGATATCAGCCATATCAAAACGTATGTTGTTGTTGTAGATCGACCCCATTCTATGGTCTCAGAGGTATGCAGACACAGCTTTGTTGACATTCTTCCTAGATTTTTCAATCTGAGGACAAAATTGGTTTGACCATTTCCACTTCTGTCTTTGGCATATATTGGAATATACAAAGACAGTTTGAGGCAAAAGCAACATCAATTGTCGAAAGGTGTCTTTCATTAGCATTTCTAAACCTACACCAGTCAATGTGCCTAGGTCGTTTCCACCACAGTGCACAATCATGAGGTCAGGGTGTTGGAGATGCAAACAGGTTTTAACCAAAGGCAACAATTGGTGCCACTTCAATCCTCTCTGTCCAAACCATTTAATGTCCACATTTTGTAAACCTAGGCCTAAGTCAATACGTCTCTGTTCTGCATACCTCTTGCACCAGAAAACATAGCTATGTCCTACGATCCACACTAGCATTTTGAAGGTATGGCTGGGAAGTATGGATAGATGTCTGTAGCTCATGCAGTCCGTTCGTAGAATAAGAGATATGTTTAAAGGTGGGGAACTACTTTTTTTCTCATTCAAAACGATAACTGATTGGGAGATGAAAAGCATTGTTTTTTAAAAGTAGGGTGCACATTCGTTTTGTGGAAAAGCATCTTTGTGATTGGTTAAGAAAAAGCAGTTTAAACGTGGAGTACATATGATAGGATAAAATTTGGTCAACTCAACCACACCTGCTACTTGCATTTGGAAGGCACTGTTCGAACTTAAAACAATTGTGAACTTTTAACCTGCACGTGCCGTTAAATGTTCGAGAAAATGTTGCAAAACAATATCGTTAGGTTTAAAAAAATTCATGAACTTTTAACCTGCACGTGTTGTAGAATGTTCTAGAAAGTGTGTTGATAGAATACGTTGCACTTCTGACTTCTATGTGTCCTTGAATATTAAAAACACTGTTTATATGGAAAATTCAAAAATAACCAATAGAGAGAAGTTTTGCAATCTAAAAGAATCAAGGAACTATTCTAATTTGTTCTTTACATGTATTTATGTGTGGAGTAACAATGTTACAGACACAACAGCACCAGGAAGAGGAACAAGCAGGGAGTGGGGGACGGGGGAGATGGGCACAATGGCACACATGCACAATTAAGTACAGCACAACTACAGACAAACCATGGCTAAAATGAAACACACCAACAAGGAGCAAAAGTCACACAACCCGCCAACATCACACCACTGAACAAGCACAGAAGTGAAAACCACACTGCCTGAAAGGGAGAAGGGTGAACAAAACCTCACATGAAGGGACATCTCACACAGAATGCAGCACACACACATAGGAAGCAGAGCACACCAACATCCAACACAATGTTGTCCAAACACAAACATTCGCACAATCGAACACAGGACACAAATGCACTCGCCTGTGGTGGATAAACGTCCAAAAGCGTCAGTACGAAACAGGCACATGAGAACGCATAAGTACAAACCCACAGTCCGGATGGGGTACCAATTCACGTATGGCAGGCAGCCAGAGAGTCCGTGACACACACATTGGCATACAAATGAAGACACAACACATTTGGAGACAAGTGAAAATGTGGAAACTTTATAAAAAAAAGTGTGTGTCAGTACAGCCAAGAGTAGTGCCACGATATGCAGACAAATGCAGCAGCATGTATGAATAAGGAACGTAGGAAAACGTCCATGTTCACCTCGGGGTAATCCATCACCAACACACGTCAGTGTCAAGTAGCGTTGGTTGTCCATGCCTCGGACATGAGTCGACACCAATGCAGCCATGTCCACTGTCGTCTTGGGACATGTGACCAGATGCACAACGTGCAATGATGCGGTGGGACACGTGCAATGTGGCACATCGAGTCGTGGTTGCAGGTACCTTGTCACTCGTCCATGAACGCGAGTGCAGCTGCGTAAGCCACTATCTCTAATGAGTGATGGTTGGCCACAATATTTGACATGTCGTCGATGTAATCCATCAGCTGACCGGGACAGATGTGCTGACTCCAACCACTGTACCCAATGTGCACCAAAGCAGAATCGGGAAGTGGGTCAATTTGCTCACTGCATACTACGACACGTGCAATCTCCCAGGCCCAGTTCCCAACATGCATGCCAAACATCCATGCATGCCATAAACGGGCATCACCATGACACTCCTGGTCATGGGCCAACAGGGGGCGCACACACCCGTCGTAATCCATGTCAGCTACTCACACGTTGGAGAGGCACACGTCCATGCACCACTTGGATAGGCACGTGCGACATTGCAATACAGGTTGAATGCAGGTGACATCCGCAATGCGGAAGCTCAGCCGGTAAGTGATTCGCAGCACTGCAAAAGGCAGTGCACCCAGGACATGCAGCAGACGTGCAAGGTATAGGTGGACGTGAATAGAGCCGACCATGTGTTCGGGATGCCCTGCCATTGCGTCAGTGGCTCTGCTTGTAGCTGCACTGGCTTGCTGTGTGCCAGTCTTGTGGATGAAATGGCACAGGTTGGTGCAATGAGCCGGGTCTGTGTGCAATGGGTGCAGGGCAGGCATGTGGTGGGAGTACGTGTGAAGGCCATTTCATGCACGCTAACTATGATGAAGGACTTTTGAGTGTGGGATGTGTACTCGTTGTTCTCAAATCGGGCAGTGCGTAGTGTGGGAGACGGATGAAAATATTATCGTATCTGTCAGGTGGGGCTGGCCACTTGCAAGTTCCTTCTCGGAGCAGCAGATGTGTTAGCGCAAGATAGATCAGACAAAGAACCTTTCATCCCTACAGTAACTTCGCCAGGTGCATTCATACAGGATGTGTACAAAGGCCGGTCGTGGGTGTTGTGGGATGTCTGCGACCCTGGTCATCATAGATGAGATGCCCAGCACGTGGCAGATGGGCGGGTTCACTGTGTGTTACGTTGCCAAACAGCTGCCACACATTTGTGCACTGCGCTGTTGTATCCCGTGCACTCCTACGGCACACCATTGTAATGCCTATTCGCGCATGTCCTGTGGCATTCCAATCACACCGTGACACTGCCATTTGGAGGTGGTGTATGCCACTTTACAACATCGACTGCTGCGGCCCTCGTGGCAGCCACACCAGAACACAGAGACACACTTACCGCACTTCTTGCACACGGACATGTCTGAGACACCCCATTCCCCTTGCCGGATAGGCACACCCCTGCGCTGACCTGTGTACGCCGGACCAGCACACGCCGCTTGTGTATGCAGGAGGATGCGTGCGTAGCTACATGTCCAGGCTCCCTGCCAACGCTGAGGTGACATGGTAACGTCCGCTTAAGACAGCACACTGTGATGTTGCAGGGCCCGTGCCCATCATGCTAACACAATGACCACACGGACACACTTGCTCAGATGCGGGTTCGGGGGGCGTTGGCGGTCCTGGGGTTGTTGCGATGAGTGTTGTGGCCCTCATGGGTATCCGTGTATCATGCTCATTGACTCTATGGCACCTGTGGGTGTTCCGGTGTGGCTCTTGGCTGTGTTCCCTTTCATGCTGCAGGTAGTCGTCCTGCTTAACACCAGCAGAAAGCAGGTGTAAAATCCCTGATGCTAACGCGGCTTATCGCCGGAATTTGTTTCGCATCGCAGTTTTTGCCTTTCATTGTGAAAGTTGTGATGTGGTTTTTTCGTGTACAGAAAAATAAACAAACTGGGCAGTGTATCCCGTAAAGATTCAGCACCTGACCCACTATTCCCAATCAATATAGATACAATGAGATTTCTTCATTGATTTTGTGTGTACACTGTAAATGCACCCACAACCACAGTGCAATTCAATACAGGATTTTAGTATTTAGAATAAATCGCAAAGGTGCACCTCGTGTGTTTTTGCACGGGAACGCCTACTCTGCATCTCATTATCAGCACTTTAATGCAACTACAGTTGAGATAAATCTAACACACTATTCAGAAGCTGGTGCAAACTGCAGACATCACCAGTATTCCCGCGATAACTGCACCAAAATTTAACACCATGGTGGACACCACCAAATAACAGTAATAAGAACGAGAAAGAGTCACACAGCACTTAAGTAACAACCAAAAACTTTATTGAATTTTTTTTTTCAAACTTTATTTTTCCGTTTACGTACATATAGAGGATAAACTAAATTTAACAAACTCAACACAAAACAACAAGGCGGAAGACTCCTCTCGGGTCCATCAATGTCGACGACACAGCCTGGAAAATAAAGCACAAAATAAGGACGTGTGTAATGCGCATATCAAAGGAGTGAGACACAGAGAAAGAGAGAAGGAAAAAAAAGCCAGAGAGAAAAAGAGAGGGAAGGAAAGAAAGGGAGTGAGAAAGGGAGAAGGGAGAGAGAGAGTGAGAGAGATAGAAGGAAAGGAAGGAAGAGAGTGAGAGAGAGAGTGAAGAGAGGGAAGTGAGAGAGAGAGAGAGAGAGAGAGAGAGAGAGAGAGAGAGAGAGACACTGCCGCCCCTGCGCATCCATGACCAAATAATTACCTGCTGCCACCGGAGTGTCTACCAGTGGGCACTCCACGTGCCCTTGAAAGCTCCAGGGCCCGGTCCCGGTCCCACCACCATGGCTTGGTGCACATTATGTGGACCCGCTCCGCGGCCCAGCAGATACCACACATGTCGCTGAGTCCTGAGTCATCAATGGCGGAGACCACATCAGCTTTTGGTGCCACTAACCCTGTGCAACGCAAGTCAGCGCCACGTGGTGGTAGGCCGCTGACGGCCATACAACTTAGGGTGCGACTAACCCTGTGCAACTCAAGTCTGCACCACGTGGTGGTAGGCCCCTGACGGCCACATCATCTTCAGGTGGCACTAACCCTGTGCAACTCAAGTCCGCGCCACGTGGTGGTAGGCCCCTGATGGCCACATCAGCTTCGGGTGGCACTAACCAACTCAAGTCCGCACCACGTGGTAGTAGGCCCCTGACAGCCATACAGCTCAGGGTGCGACTAACCCTCTGTGCAACTTTTCATGGACTCTTTATGATTGAGACCCGTGGGGCGTCTGCCATCCAGTCACCACCGGCAATAAAGGATGTGACGTTGTCGATCCATTATATTTGCGTGGTCACATGGCCTGTGACGCATGTGCCGGGTGGGTGTGGTGTGTGTGCAAACCTGCCCTCAGGGAGTGGCCGTGACATGTTGACAACTAGACCACTGACCTGCACACCAACAACGAGTACGCCTGCGACAGGTAGCTATGTGGGGGGTGACAAGGCTACAGGTCAAACTGCTGAACGGAATTACGCCAAATTTGGTAGGGAGAAAGGTCTTGCTCCAGAAAGCGCGCTTTCTTGCATCGAGTGAAAGTATAAAAGAAAGGTCCCGGGGGCAATGTAATATACCGGAGCTTTGTCTGTGCGAGATCACCCTTTCATGCTCCCTCTGCCCAACATCACCACTTCACAGCTATGCCGTTAGAAGCCAGTCCGTCGGCTCACAGCTCTCTACCTTTGCGAGCTAGTACGCTGTGTTATGATTTCCCTTGTGTTGAGGCCGCGCGCCTCTGTAGAATGCTTCTATGCGAACGTTCTGATTTTACGTGGTGTTCCTCGCGACCTCTGCAGTTGGTCAGTTACGGCTGGCTGAGGCGTGAGGGACGCTGCGACTCTGTGCACCTGCCTCCGTGTCATATTTGGATTACAGCACACTGCTGTGCCTGTACCTCTGCGAGCTAATACGCAGCTGTTCCTTTGGGAGCGGACGGCTCGTAGTACTGCGTCTGTGAGTCGAGCGGACGGGCCGCAGTTGTCCCTCTGCGAGCCTGGGTGCGAACTGTTCATAAGTCACACTACATAAGCATTGAAAAGCCATTTTGTGATTCAGTCTGTCAGCTGGCATCTGTCCGAGGCATTTCTGAAAACATACCAGAGTTCTTTCTGTGAGAGATACCCCTTTCACGCTGCCTCTCCCCACATCAGCAGGTAACGCACCCTCTTCCCACATTACCAACATACCCCCAACAACCTTCTTGGGCCCGGAATTGTCCCTGAGCGATTGGACAAACAAGAATCTTAGTCATGTATAGATTTACATATAAAACATTTTATTTAAACAAAACAACAACAAATAAAACTGAAGGGAGTCTGGTGCTGTGGTCGCTGCCACGAAGTTGGGGTCACTGCCATTCAGGACTCAGGACACAGTTCCACATGTGGGATCGGCTTGTATTGAACAGGGTTAGTGGCACCACGTGTTGCGCCTTGTGTTATACAGGGTTAGTGGCACCACGTGTCGCCGGCCTTGCATATGGAAATATGCCTCACTGATCGAAGGAGTCTGGTGCTTTGGTCGCTGCCACGGACTTGGGGTCACTGCCATTCAGGACTCAGGACACAGTTCCACATGTGGGATCGGCTTGTGTTGAAGAGGGTTAGTGGCACCACGTGTCGCGGCTTGTGTCGAACAGGGTTAGTGGCACCACGTGTCCAAAATTCGAATTGCGAGCTCTGATGCCCGCAGTGTAGACTGCTAATGAGTGTTCGTTTACACTTGAAGATGAATTTGGTGATTGTACTGAAGCTATAACTGATATAAAAAAAGTTCTTGAAGCAAGGATACTAAAAGGATATTATGTAGGTTTTAGGCCTGTGATAGTTACTTGCCTACTGGACTGTGTAATTAATGAATCAAGACTTAATTTTAATTGTGAGCCCTGATGACCGCAGTGTAGGCCAGAGGTAGCGGTCAGCAAGGGCCCATAGCCACGTGGCGTTGAGTTGAGGTGCACAGTTAGTGGCACCAGAAGCATTGAGAATGTATGAGCTTGTGATGCTGCTTGGTGCGGATGGGCCGCACTGGGAGCAATGTCTCTTGCCTACTGGACTGCGTCATCTGCAATCGCGACTGTATCTGAATTGTGAGCCCTGCTGACCGCAGTGTAGGCCAGAGGTAGCTGTGAGCAAGGGCCCACAGCCACGTGCATAGGTTGGTGGCCCCACCGGCCTGCGTAGTTCAGGTTCAGTGGCACCACGTGTCGCCGGCCTTCCATATGCAAATACGCCTCACTAATCGAAGGGAGTCTGGTGCTGTGATCCTTCCACAAAGTTGGGGTCACTGCCATTCAGGACTCAGGACACAGTTCCACATGTGGGATCGGCTTGTGTTGAACAGGGTTAGTGGCACCACGTGTCGCCGGCTTGTGTTGAAGAGGGTTAGTGGCACCACGTGTCGCGGCTTGTGTTGAACAGGGTTAGTGGTACCACGTGTCCAAAATTCGAATTGTGAGCTCTGCTGCCCGCAGTGTAGACTGCTATTGAGTGTTCGTTTGTACTTGAAGATGAATTTGGTGATTGTACTAAAGCTATAACTGATATAAAAAAGTTCTTGAAGCAAGGATACTAAAAGGATAATATGTAGGTTTTAGGTCTGTGATAGTTGCTTGCCTACTGGACTCTGTAATTAATGAATCAAGACTTAATTTTAATTGTGAGCCCTGATGACCGCAGTGTAGGCCAGAGGTAGCGGTGAGCAAGGGCCCACAGCCACGTGCATAGGTTGGTGGCCCCACCGGCCTGCGTAGTTCAGGTTCAGTGGCACCACGTGTCGCCGGCCTTGCATATGGAAATATGCCTCACTGATCGAAGGGAGTCTGGTGCTGTGGTCGCTGCCACGGACTTGGGGTCACTGCCATTCAGGACTCAGGACACAGTTCCACATGTGGGATCGGCTTGTGTTGAACAGGGTTAGTGGCACCACGTGTCGCCGGCTTGTGTTGAAGAGGGTTAGTGGCACCACGTGTTGCGGCTTGTGTTGAACAGGGTTAGTGGCACCACGTGTCCAAAATTCAAATTGCGAGCTCTGCTGCCTGCAGTGTAGACTGCTAATGAGTGTTCTTTTGCACTTGAAGATGAATTTGGTGATTGTACTAAAGCTATAACTGATATAAAAAAAGTTCTTGAAGCAAGGATACTAAAAGGATATTATGTAGGTTTTAGGCCTGTGATAGTTACTTGCCTACTGGACTCTGTAATTAATGAATCAAGACTTAATTTTAATTGTGAGCCCTGATGACCGCAGTGTAGGCCAGAGGTAGCGGTCAGCAAGCGCCCATAACCATGTGGCGTTGAGTTGAGGTGCACAGTTAGTGGCACCAGAAGCATTGAGAATGTATGAGCTTATGCTGCTGCTTGGTACGGACGGGCCACACTGGGAGCAATGTCTCTTGCCTACTGGACTGCGTCATCTGCAATCGCGACTGTATCTGAATTGTGAGCCCTGCTGACCGCAGTGTAGGCCAGAGGTAGCGGTGAGCAAGGGCCCACAGCCACGTGCATAGGTTGGTAGCCCCACCGGCCTGCGTAGTTCAGGTTCAGTGGCACCACGTGTCGCCGGCCTTCCATATGCAAATACGCCTCACTAATCGAAGGGAGTCTGGTGCTGTGGTCGCTGCCACGGACTTGGGGTCACTGCCATTCAGGACTCAGGACACAGTTCCACATGTGGGATCGGCTTGTGTTGAACAGGGTTAGTGGCACCACGTGTCGCCGGCTTGTGTTGAACAGGGTTAGTGGGACCATGTGTCGCGGCTTGTGTTGAACAGAGTTAGTGGTAC
Source organism: Calotriton arnoldi (assembly GCA_963921515.1). NCBI lineage: Eukaryota > Metazoa > Chordata > Amphibia > Caudata > Salamandridae > Calotriton > Calotriton arnoldi. The sequence goes on from CAWUFW010008852.1 coordinate 314,851, forward strand.
CACGTGTCCAAAATTGGAATTGCGAGCTCTGCTGCCCGCAGTGTAGACTGCTAATGAGTGTTCGTTTGCACTTGAAGATGAATTTGGTGATTGTACTAAAGCTATAACTGATATAAAAAAAGTTCTTGAAGCAAGGATACTAAAAGGATATTATGTAGGTTTTAGGCCTGTGATAGTTACTTGCCTACTGGACTGTGTAATTAATGAATCAAGACTTAATTTTAATTGTGAGCCCTGATGACCGCAGTGTAGGCCAGAGGTAGCGGTCAGCAAGGGCCCATAGCCACGTGGCGTTGAGTTGAGGTGCACAGTTAGTGGCACCAGAAGCATTGAGAATGTATGAGCTTGTGATGCTGCTTGGTGCGGATGGGCCGCACTGGGAGCAATGTCTCTTGCCTACTGGACTGCGTCATCTGCAATTGTGACTGTATCTGAATTGTGAGCCCTGCTGACCGCAGTGTAGGCCAGAGGTAGCGGTGAGCAAGGGCCCACAGCCACGTGCATAGTTTGGTGGCCCCACCGGCCTGCGTAGTTCAGGTTCAGTGGCACCACGTGTCGCCGGCCTTCCATATGCAAATACGCCTCACTAATCGAAGGGAGTCTGGTGCTGTGGTCACTGCCACGAAGTTGGGGTCACTGCCATTCAGGACTCAGGACACAGTTCCACATGTGGGATCGGCTTGTGTTGAACAGGGTTAGTGGCACCACGTGTCGCCGGCCTTGCATATGGAAATATGCCTCACTGATCGAAGGGAGTCTGGTGCTGTGGTCGCTGCCACAGGCTTGGGGTCACTGCCATTCAGGAATCAGGACACAGTTCCACATGTGGGATCGGCTTGTGTTGAACAGGGTTAGTAGCACCACGTGTTGCCGGCTTGTGTTGAACAGGGTTAGTGGCACCACGTGTCGCGGCTTGTGTTGAACAGGGTTAGTGGCACCACGTGTCACCGGCTTGTGTTGAACAGGGTTAGTGGCACCACATGTCGCCGGCTTGTGTTGAACAGGGTTAGTGGCACCACGTGTCGCCGGTCTTCCACAGTGTAGGCCGGAGGCAGCGGTCAGCAAAGGCCCACAGCCATGTGACGTTGACTTGAGCTGCACATATTGGGAGCATACAGTCTTCTTAACCGATTATACTCTCTTACACAATTTGCATCGGCACTAATCTTGAATTGTTATCCCTGCTAACCTTATTGTAGGCCAGAGCCAGTGGTCATCAAGGGTCCACAGCCACGTGGCGTTGTCTTGAGCTGCACAGAGTTAGTGGTACTTGAAGCACTTAGCGTGTGCGCAGTCAGCGATGATGCGTGGTCCGGGCTGGCCGCACTGGTAGCAATGTCTGTTGCCTACTGGACTGCGTCATCTGCAATCGCGAGTCGCTCTGAATTGTGAGCCCTACTCACCACAGTGGAGGCAGGAGGCAGCGGTGAGGAAGGGCCCACAGGCACGTGTTGTTGACTTGAGCAATGTCTGTTGCCTACTGGACTGCGTCATCTGCATTCTCGACTCCATCTGAATTGTGAGCCCTACTGATCGCAGTGTAGGCCGGTGGCAGTGGTCAGGAAGGGCCCACAGCCACGTGTTGTTGACTTGAGCAATGTCTCTTGCCTACTGGACTGCGTCATCTGCAATCGCGACTCGATCTGAATTGTGAGCCTTGCTGTCCGCAGTGTATATCGAAGGCAGTAGTTTGTACAGACATAAGTCCGCGGTGCTGTGCCGCTGGGGGCCTGTGTGGCGGAAGCCAGTGATTGGCTGAGGAGGCTGGGGGTCACGTCGGCGGCCTCATGGCAGGGTGAGGGGCGCCGCCCTGGCAGACGCTTTGGCCTTCCCTCAAGTGAACCACGCCCAGAGCTCCGGCCTATTTATTCACATTCCTACGCTGAAGTGGCGTACGTCGGACCAGCCCACTCCGGTTACGCTTATGCTTACAGGGGGGGACGACACAGCTACATGACTGAGATCTTCCCGAGTGTTTGACGTAACATGGTTGGGTCCACTGTCCACAACACTACAGGCACCAGTAGTATTTGTGCACATGGAGAGGTGTGTGTTCTGCATACTGAGATGTGTCCAGCACATCACCGCTACACTTTGCATTGTGTGCATTGTTAAACATGGGTGAATTGCTTCCTTCACATATAGTTTGTTCACACCTGACCTGTCCCAATATTCAGCTATTGTGTGGCTGAGGGGCCATGCCGTTTTCGGAAGTTCGCTGTCTTGTTCTGCGCTGCCTCGGTGGTAGGGGGGATCCTGGGGGTGGTGGTGGGTGTTGTGGCGTTCTTGGGTGTCGGAGCTGCTTGATCAGTAGGTCTATGACATGTGTTGATCTTCAGATGTGGCTCTGGGCTGGGCTCCCTTTCATACTGTATGTAGTTGTTTAATATTTAAAAAACAAGAAGACATTATATAGTTTAAATAACAAATAAAAAAAATTACAGTAGGGAGAGGGGTGGTACGGGGGGAGGTCCTGAGGGTTGTGGCAGTGGGTGTTGTGTCCTTCTTGGGTGTCGGAAAAAACTATAGGTTAAATGAACATTATAATTAGAAGTTAGCATTAAAAAAAACATTGAAACTCACTGAAAAAACCATAGGTTTCAGGGACGTTATAGATAGAAATTAGTATTTAAAAAACCTTTGAAATTCACTGAAAAAACCATAGGTTTCAGGCACGTTATAGTTAGAAATTGGCATTTAAAAAAACCTTTGAAATTCACTGAAAAACTATAGGTTTCAGGCACGTTATAGTTAGAAATTAGCATTTAAAAAACCTTAGAAATTCACTGAAAAAACCATAGGTTTCAGGGACGTTATAGTTAGTTGGACATTTCACTCATACATAACCATAGAAATTCCACTGTTATAGTTAGTTCAGCTAACTATAACTCGCCCCCCCGCAATGCACTGCTGATGACGTCACATATTACATCATTCATGACATGGTCAGTGACATCACTGAGATCGCTGCAATGCAGTCTGCAATTGGCACAAGAGACATGAAAGCCCTGCTCCAGCCCGTACATGGTTGCAGAAGGAGTCAAAGGCCCTGCAGAGGAGCATATTCAAAATGCCTGCCAAACCGCCGGTGAAGTTGTCAACGGAGAGGCTGCACTACACCAGGAATACATAACGATTGCTCAGACAAAGCAGAAAGATAATGGCAGTGACAACCAGGTACAGGAAACTGAGGATTTACTCACCATCAAAGACAAGTGAAGCATTCTATGACTTCGGATTAGGAGTGGTGAACCAAGTGCAAGCACAAGGGTTGTGTTTGTAGAAGTTGCAGGCAGCTGGGTAACACAAAAGCTGTCCGAACAGAACGTGCTATCAATGGCAGGAAAAGAGAGAACAAAATACAATGCATCTGTGTTCCTGAAGCCACCACCACCTTTCCACAATACTAAGAAGCAGATTTGCGCAAGGTGGGGTGTGTGGATCGAAACATTTCATTGCTTCATAGATTCACTAGAAGAAGATGAACAGAAGATTAGCAAATACTTGAAAAACTTGCAGGTAATGGAGTGAAAGGAGTGCTTAAGAAAACCTCGCAGATGGACATAAAACCAAAACAAAAGGTAAAAGAAGCATTAGAAGCCAAATTCAATCCAGTGCAAATGTTGACTACGAAAGGTACATCTTCAGCCAAGCATGGCAACATGTTGGTGGAACAATGGATGAGTTTGTTGAAAGACTTAATGCACTCATTAAACACTGCAAATTCTGTGTCATCACCAACGAAGAAGCCATGCACCTCAGAATCATCAATGGCTGTCTTTCAGACTCATTTACAAGATGCATACTGAGAGAAACACACAGGGGCCGATTCCGATTCGGGCCGGAAATCTCTCCGACCGAGCCGGACTCGGAGAGATTTCCGACCGAATCGGACCCTAGCAGCCCGACCGAACGAGTACGATGCGCAGGTATGCCATCGGACTCGATTTGGTCGGACTCCCATTGAAGTCAATGGGAGCCTGTCGTACAACGCGTACGCGGGCTCCCATTGCCTCAATGGGTGCGAGGCAAACAGGGGCGCCCCCTACAGCGTGTACGCGGCGAAGCGACTCGCGCTGTACACGCACAGGTAGGGGGACCCATGGGTCCCCCCTGTGTGCGACTCGCGCGGCTACGCGTACGTGTCGGACCCCCAAAGTACGGCTCCGACTGCTCCTTCGAGCCGGACAGCGCGAGTCGGTCAGACTGCTTGCGGCGCGCATCGTACTTGCCCGGCCGGGGAACGTCTCCATTGCGCGGTGCGAGGCGTGTCCGAGCGAGTCGGTCGGAGCGGTCGGCTTTCGCGTACGAGTCGGTCGGTGCGGTTGGGTCTCGCGAACGAGTCGGTCGGAGTTTTCGCATCGTACTCGCTCGCCCGGACGCACGTACGAATCGGTCGGGAAACAGGGCTCCGAATCGGATCCGGTAAAGCCGAATCCGATTCGGAGCCCTACCGGCCGAGATCGGAATCGTCCCCACAGTCTGGAGAAAATGCTGATGCCTGAGAGAGCAGAAGTACTAGCAGGACAAGGAAACAGGAACAGCTCATAATAAGTCAGCCCTGACTGTTTTAAGCGAGTACATGCAGAAATGCGATGCACATAAGTCGACATCTTTGAAGAAATCAAAACTATGCTTTTGATGTGGATTTTTGTTTCCCCACGAAGGCAAAAGTTTCAGCACTGTGTGCCGAGCCAAAGAAAAATCAAGTGTGTCACGACGGAAAGAAAAAATGGAAGTGAGAATGTTCCAGAAGCCCTCTTGCCATGGTCACATGTTGGACTAGCAGCATGTGAAGAAGATCACAATTCAAAGAAAAAGTACCAAACAAAACAGCAGACTTCTTTTGAACGCTGTCCCAAAATCACATTGAAAGTGAACGATCACCCAATCACTTTAATTTTAGACAGTTATGCATTTATTAACATCATGTCCATGGAAAACTTCATAAGCCTGTCTCCCATGCCATGCATGAAGGGATACACCTGGGCAGCGTCTGAGCCACTACAAAGTCAGGGATCGTTGACAGCGACAATGCGACACCAAAGGACATCAATGCAAGCCACCATTCGTGTTCTACAAGGGACTTCATCGAGTGCCTGTTTGCTCAGTTTGGCCACCGCTGCTGACATGGGATTGATATCCCTAATTTACAACATCTGTGCTCAGTCAGAGATCATGAGCTGATTTCCATTGTTGTTCCATGAACTGAGTAAACTAAAGAAAATGAAAGAACAGGTTAATTTCAATGAGGACATTTGCCCTGTTGCTCAGCAACATTGCAGAGTTTTTTTTCTTCTGCAAAAAGCTGTAGAGAAACAACAGTAAGAACTTTTAAATCATGACATCATTAAACACTCTACAGGTCTCAAGCTGTGGATTTCACCCATAGTATTAGTGCCAAAAAAGAACAGTAGCGGGTCAGTGAGCATCTGCATTGATATGCACAAAGCAAACAAAGCCATTCAGAGGGAAAGACACTTTGGTCCTCACATAGTGGAAATAATCATGCAACTGATGGCCTTTTCCTGTCTTGACCTGAATAAAGGGTACCATCAACTTAAACTAGGAAAGAACGGCAGGTACGGTACATTACTCTCTTTGTAACTCACATTGGTTTATTCACATATAAAAGACTCAGTTTTGGAGTATCTTCGGCTGCTGAAATATTTTAGGATGTTATTCACTGAGTAATTCAACCTTATACACGTGCTTTCAGTTACAGTGATGACAATACAACAAAGCTCTCAACCAAGTGTGCCAGTTACTTACTGATGCAGGTCTCACTATGAATTCTGCAAAGTGCGAATTTCAGAAAACCGAACTCAAATTCTTTGCACATATATTCTCTGATGGGGGAATGATGCCAGACGCAGATATGGTGCAAGCACTGTCATCCACTTGCCCCCCTCCCAAGATGTTACCATAATGCAATCCTTCCTGAGCATCTCCAGTTATCGCTCAAAATACATTTGCAACTTTGCTACAGTGAGTGCCTCATTAAGTGACTTGACAAAGCGGAATGTACCAATCCAATGGTCTCCGGAATGTGACATGAGTTTCTGAGACATTTAGGGGCGTTTCCGATTTCGGCCGGAAGGGCACCGAACGATGGCCGGAGCCCTTCCGACCGAATCGGAACGTGCCGGCCGGATTCCTTTTCGACCGAGCCATTCCGATGGGCTCGGTCGGAAAGGAATCCAACTCGGATTTCCGGATGGCTTCCGACGGGCTCGGAGAGCCCGTCCATCGTCCGGAAATGCTTCAGTACTCCCCCGGCCGCCTCTTCACGACCGAGGGAGTACGTTGGCAGTTTTTCACTGCCTTTTCGTGCCGGTCTTTCCGGCACGAAAAGGCAGTTGGAAACTGTCTTTGGGGGCCCCCAGTAGGGCCCCCATGGGTGCGAGGCTGCCGAATGGCAGCCTGGGGGTATTTATGGTGCCCCTCTGTCAATCCCTGCACCCGGTGGCAGGGACTTTGGGGTGCCGGCCACAGGGTGCAGGGATGAACTGCACCCCTGCTTTTCACAATGCAAGCATGCATCCCGCTCGGAATGCATGCTCCCATTGTGAAGTATACGAGTGCGACCGAACAGGGTTCGGTCGCATCGTACTTGCAGGGCCGTAACCGACGACAGCAGGTCGGTCGGTTACGGCTCCTGACCGATGTCGGACGGACCTGAGTCCGTCCGACATCGGAATCGGCCCCTAAGTATGAAATTGATAACGCAGCTGAATTGGCCTACTTCAACCACCAAGCTACATACTGAAATAATGGTTGATGCAAGCCCCATAGGGCTAGGGGCAATCCTCGCTAAATACTATGGCCATCTGAATGCTTCAGAGACACATTGTGGGCCTGTGAACATTTTCATGTATTCCTTTATGGAAATTATTTACTTTTGTCACAGACCACCAGGCATTAACCGAAGTCCAAGATTCCCCCTCGCATTGAGAGGTGGAGGTTAAGACTTCAAGAATATGACTATGAGATTATGCACAAACCAGGCAAAGATCAAAACCCAGCAGATTACTTTTCACAAGTGCCACTACATCGTCACAGCTCAACATCCAAGACAGCTGAAGCATATCTCAACTTCATCGTGGGGTCTTGTTCACCATTGGCTCGGTCAGTGGAAAAAATCATTGCTGCCACCAACATTGATAAAGACATGATCGTCATTAAATAAACTATTACTACGCAACCATGGAGAAGAAGTACCAGGCAAACTTGCTGATGATGTTGAATTTCAAAAAAATTTACAGGATGAGCTATCAATCACCCAAGAAGACGTGATGCTAAGGGGAAACAGCGTTTACAATGCTGTCTCCACAACGCGGTACCTATACAACGCGGTCGTTACAACGACCGCGTTGTTACCCCACGTACCATTACATCGCAAGTCATTTCAAAGACTTGCTGTAGGGGGTGTGCTGGTGTTGAATTTACAATCCAACACCTTCCCTGCTGTTGCACAAACTGGAGTAGGAATAGTAAATAATACTATTCCTAAGTCCAGCGCGCCCCCTACAGCAAGTCGTTGTAATGACTTGCGATGTAGTGGTTCGCGTTGAAATAACGCGATCATTGTAACGACCGCGTTGTAATGGCATGCGATGTATTCGCATGCATTGTAAGGAGACATATTCAATGCTAAGAGGCTCGAGAATCGTCATACCTGAAAGCCTAAGAAACAAGGTCATTAAGCTTGCGCATGAAGGACACCGTGGTATTGTAGCTACCAAAAGAGCCTTACGAGATCGAGTGTGGTTCCCTCTGCTAGATGGGCGAGTCGAGGAAGAACTGAAGGAGTGCCACTTTTGCAATTTTTTATCTTTTAAGGTAAAACAGTACCCGGTGACAGTGCCTTGCCTTCCTGCCCTTGCGTAGAAGAGGGCTGCTGTTGACTTCTTTGGGCCTTTAGATAATGGACACCATCTCATGGTGGTCATCGACGAATACTCACTTTTTCCTTTGGTAAAAGACCTATCTTTCACGACTCATGACAAGGTCATTGAACAACTTAATGACATCTTTGCAACATGGGGCATCCCCGAATTTTTCAGATCTGACAACAGCTCGCCCTTTAATAGCAAAGAGTTCAAAGTATTCCTTGTTTAACTCAACATCAAACACGAAAAGAGTACACCCCTCTGGCCCCAAGCCAACAGTATAGTTGAATGATTCATGGGCAGCCTGAAGAGAGTTATTCAACAAGCGTCCATGGAAGTCATCTCACTGGACCAAGCCTTGTGTCAGGCCCTCCAGACCTATCGATCAACTCCTCAATCCACAACTGGTGAGAGTCCAGCCACCTTGCTTTTTGGGACAGCTATCAGAACAAAACTGCCTCAATGGACCTCGGATTGATCAGTGAGCACCGACCAGGTTTGAGACACCAACGTGACTCAGAAAAGGAAAATGAAGACCTCTGCCCATCAGCGTCGCCATGCCTAGGAAACAGTCTTTGATGAAGGAGACTTGGTACTGGTTAAACAGGCACGAAAGTGAAAAACAAACACTACTTCTCCCACTGATTCTCTACAGGTTTTGGCATGTAAAGGACATATAGTGACAGCACATCATCCTGGACAGACCATCATTGGAGACTCATCACATTTCAAACACCTACTGGGACGTTTGCCGAGTTCTGAAACCACGTGTGAGGTGGCTCCGCCAGCATGTCCGGCTCAAGCGCCTTAGCCTAAGTCACCGTTGCCCGATCAGGGTGGACCTCGATCATCTCAGATCACCTTAGCTGGTGGACCACTGCAAGCGCCTCGCCGACTAATTGAATGGATGTGACTTTCAATGAAGATGGTCAATTTTTATTTAACAAAGGGGGAGATGTAGCATATTGAGACTATACACACTAGGACCGTCGTGGTTCGGGGGCGGACTCTAGACAGGAACTGTGTATTAGGCGGGGAGGTGTCAGGGTTGGTCAATAAAGATTATGATGTAATTTGCAGTACATTAGCATGTGCTGAGGAATAAAGACGTGTTTAACTACAGCTCTTGTGTGATGTACTTCATCTGCATGCTCCAGGGCTGGCGAAGATGCAACATATAGGCTCTCCAGTATGTCAAGGTTTTCCAATCAAAAATCAAACTCTTGGTAAATTATTAGTCCTAGAACAGTTCTCCATGTTGCTTATTTGTATATTTTGTTGTTGTTTGCTGACAGCATGTAGAATATGTACCAGATCAAGACAGAAATACTGAATCTCAAAAGTGTCTTTCAGAGACCTAACAGAGTCCTAAGTAAACACAATGTGGTAGCTGAAATGCTGATTAACAAATGTGTTTGGCAGTTGCATATGGTCAGGACATCAGGGACATGATATTGAACCAGCGTTTGGACAGTTCATTCCTGAAAGGGACATGACTAGATCATAACTAGGGTCACGATGTATCTACTTTAGCTCCTCCAAAGTTGTTAATGAAAAAATGCTGATTTTCCAGCCAAGCAGTGTGGAAGAGATAAGGCCAATGTACGCAGCAAATATTTAAATGTTATGCTACCTTTATCAAGCAGGATGCAAAGCTGAGAACTACTTATTAATATCAAATGATTGGTGTATTCACTCCAACATTTCTTGTTTAAAGACTGCCAGGGCTGCATAACAATTTTACTTCTACATTACGCCAGTTATTAGGTTGGATCATTTTTTATTCTTTTACATTAATTTTCTCTGTACAATCCATAAGGAATGAAATTGTGCAACACACCATCTTAAAATTAATTTCTTTTAATGCTCTTGAGTCCTTTAAACAGGTGGTATACCATTTTGAAAGTGAATTTGCAGTTCACAAAATGGTTGAGGCATATGACATGGAGCACTGCTTCATTTCACTCCTGGAATCTATAGTGCAAACATATCCCTCCAAGATATAATCTTGATCATAAAATGTTAGGAAGAAATCCACAAAATGTGTCTGAGCACTTCTTTATGGTGCCTTGAGCACATGCATTAACTCACAAATATCTTCGAGTTAATGCATAACATAAACATAACATATCACTTGTATTTGTAAAGCGCACTTATCACCCATGGGTCTCAAGGCGCTGAATAACAGATGTTTATTGTTACCCAACTCAATGGTACTCATTTTATTGACCTCAAATGGATGAAAGGCTGAGTGGACCCCCCAGGATTTGAACCTGTGACCATGAGGTCGAACACAGGGCCCTGCAGTGGATGCATTAATCCACTAAGCCACCAGACCCGCGTGCAGGAAGAGTTTTCTACCGATAGAGGGGTCTTCCACCATAGAGGGTCCAACATTCAGACTTTGCTGCCAATCTCCACTGTGCACAGACTCTTGGCCAAATTCTAGGTCAAGTGGCCAACCCATGCTGCACCCAGCCATAAGAAGATTTCCATATGGAGGGTAGTGTATGAGATGGTCTTATGGAAATGGGAGAGGCTTTGAACCACCTTTTTGCACCAAATAGCCTAGACTCTTCAGCCTCTGTACAGCTAAGCCATCTATCATGTTCAAATAGTTTCCTGAATTTTAACCTCTACAATTCACATCATTTTGCATTGTGTATATTTTTTGTTTTATTAGTAAAGTAATATTCTAACAACAAGAGCAAAAGATAGGATCTTTACATTTGTCTTGCCGCATAGCACTCTTCTCCCTAGCATTGATCATGTCAAAGGAAGGCTAAATTCCTCTTTAAGACATGCTCCTATATTTGCTTAACACTATTTCTCGGCATCTATGAGAAAACCCAAATCATCCCAATCCTGAATTGTTAATTCATTAAGAATAATACATAGAATACAAATGGTAAATGCCAGTCCTTCAATATTATTCTTTGTAAGACTAATTGATCAAAGGCTAATTTGCCAAATATAGCAATGACACAGTCACGGTGCTAGAAATAATTGTGGCAGCCTTCATGTAAGGATACAGAAAGGGATGTAGAAAATTATCTAATCATGCCAACAGGCCAACAGGCGATAAGTATATCATGTTCCCCAATATGAGTGGAGAACCAAGGGACTGATTTAGAGTTCAGAGGGAGTGGAACATTCTCAAATTACTGCAGAAGAATTCAGTGGCAGAATGATAGTGTATGTTTCTATTTAATTCCTATTGTTGAGTATTTTCATTGTTGGATTCCCCTCTAGATTTAGAACTTCCTCCAAAAATGAGGGGATATTCCAATGCCATCCACTTTTAAATCAGCTCACAAATACATTTGCAAACCAGGCCCACCTAGAACTTGATCATAGCAATTAAAACTTGGGTCAACTATTTTGTAAAACTGCATTCATGCTGTAACTGGTAAAGACAGAGGACAATTTAGATGATATTCATGGCACTAGCATACGGATGAGTATGGCATCCCATGTGGCAATCTAGGAGATTTAGTTATGGATTAATAGAGTCTACATTCTGCTCCTGCATCTCCCTTCCTGACCATTGTGGTTGAAATTGGTCTGTGGACAACATGGCTAGAGGATATACTTGGAAGGAAATAAATCAACACATTTTCTAAGGATTTCTTTATTTGCATTTTTATCTGATAATTTTTGGTATTTAGTTATTTTAATGTTTAACTATATTGTGCCATTGCAGAACATCACTTGCATATGCTGCCCCATGTGACTTTATAGTTGGCTGTTCTTTTCCCTAACTCGTATGGCAGCTTTAAATTAGCTTGTTTCTCACATTCTAGAGTAGGCATTTAATGGTTGTGAAGTATGACAGCCACCTTGGTTGCTCATTGTCTAATGACCTTTACCAGTGTTGTCTCCTGCTGGTTTCCTCTTTTTGGCTGGTTGTCAGGGATAAGTAAGTATGACATTTATGTACCTCACTTCACACATGGGTGTTTTGCTATGTACTCAAGTGTAAGTTGCCTGCAACAAGATAAGCATATTCTGAGAAAAATATGGGTTTGAACAGGGAACAAAATCCTTGGTAGGTGACTCCAACATAGGGGATGGTTGAAGGTAATTCAGTTTTTTTGGGTGACGGCTGAGAGCTACACTCTGACATCAAAGATTATTTAAATGGAAGATCAGAACCATTAGAGTTTTGCTTGGGCAGATGAGATGCGTTCACACGTTCTCATTCTCATTATCAAATGTAATCTAATATTCTGGGCGACTTTCAATCCAGATAGTAATTTCTTGGTGATTTTGAAGTAAAGGGTGTCAACATAAATTATCCTCTAAGCAAACGCTTCTCAACCAATCACACCACACTATCAACAAGAGTGATCTCACTTCAGCCATTTTGGTTCCTCTTACTGACTTCCAGGTCCCTGAGATCCAGGATGCACTGAGCCAGATGAAGCTGATTTTGCAACATTTTGCAAATTTCTAGCTCTACTTAGGCTCAACTGTGCATTGTACAGTTCTTTAGGAAAATTGTGTGGTCCTTCTCATCAGGAAGCTTGGGCAGCCATAAGGCTGGTGTGCTGTTTTTTACTTCAATCCAATTTTATCACTAATACCATAAGAACTTACGTGTTAACTTGCGCTGTTAAACTACGATTAGATCTAATTTATTTTTCAAATTTTGAGCTTATACTTTTACAGGATATATTTTGCCTCTAATCCCTGAGACATTAAGAAAATAGAAACTTGGTGCAAGTCAGAAGATCAACATCAAAGTATATTAAGCACCTAATTATGAGTTTGCCGGTCGAGGACCGCCAAACTCATGGTGGTGCAGCAGTGATGGTCCAACCACCGCTGCACCGGTGGTCTGACCGCCTGATTGCAACTTGGGCGGTTGGACCGCCGTGGCACTCCCGCAACCGCCAGGGATCAGAGATCTCTGGCAGTGGCGCGTCAGTCTGAGGGCCCCAATATGCTTGGTGGTGCCCTGCAGCACCGCCTAGGATATTACGACTTTCCTCACCACCAATGGTCTCATGGAGGTTCTTACTCAATTAAACTACTGGCGGTGAGGAAAGCTCTTGGCCCTGTGCACGGGGTCCATGCAGGGGGACACATGTTGTGCCCCCCTGTGTGCATGCACCCCAGTTCATGCACGGCAAGGACTGCAGAGTCCATGCCTTGCAGGAACTGCCTTTGGTGCTCCCATTGCGGTGCCCATTATCAGAGGCACCAATGTGGGACCGCCAAAGAAACGCCTGCCAGACATGGGAAAAGTAGTAATCTGGTGGGAAGTGCTATCACAGCTTTGGTGGTGTGGGAGCAGGGCAGTGGAATGGCATCCCCGCTTTCACATTGCTAAAGTCGTAATCGGGCCCTAAGACTGTGCACTAGGACTTGTAGATGTGAGATGCGCCATCAACAGAACACACTGTACTGGGATTTTAGGCCTATAAAATTATTGATCTGAGGTTTCTGACTCAGTCATAATGTGAATAGCAGCTGCAGATTGAAAACAGTGTGCATAAGCAAAACATGAAGGAGTGTGAAAAGAGACGTATTATAAGTGTCGATTACAGGAACTCATGGATTTCCTATTGGTTAGAACAAAAAGGTAAAGTCTGAAGAAAGTTACTATGCTACAGAGAATTGTACTTCCAGGAGAACTCAGATGCTTTTGAGAACAAGAAATAGTAAGTGTAGTTCTTATATATATTTGAACTAAGTAAGAAACATGGAATGCATGAATGTTACAATGCTGTTATATATTTATTTTTCTATAGTTTTATATTGATTAATAAATATATTTTGAAGAAAGAAATGATAAAAACAGCTAAACTCACCTGAAAAATAATAATATATTTCCATTTATTTTCAGTGATGGGCTTCTGAGATTGGTTCATTTTCAAACACCTTGCACATGAACACTGATGAAAAGAAGACACCGCCAGGTAAGTTGAGATCAATTTTATTCAGTCTGATGTCCTCCAGTTCCCGGCAGCAACTGACGCTACCACGGCACACTACATTCTAGGGCAGAACCCCCACAAGCCCACACGAGCTCCCACCCACACATTTCAAGCTGATCCCAACACACCCCCCTTCCTTCACAACAACAAAAGGAACAAAGGATGAGAACAAAATGCAAACAGCAATTAACAGAGCAAGAGAAAGCATAATAACAGAAAAACATAATAAAGAGTACATAAGGATAAAAACATAGGCATAAATAATGTACAGATCCACATAATGAAAATGCAAAAGGATACAAATATAGGTACATCACATAATTGGTGGAAAACCTAAGAACAAGTGAAACGCTACAACATTTTGTAATAATGAAATTTGGATGGAAGAGATCTCAAACTGGTAGAGGCACCCCTCGCAGGAACACAGCCAGAATGAACATTATCCTTCCCATGAACACTAGCAGGCACAATCCCAGGGGAGGAATGAACACCGAATCTCTTGTTGACATAACCGACCTTGGATTCAGGTACAACGGAAACAACACTCTTGTTCCATACTTTCCCATTCTCTAGCACCACCACATGATCCCTCACTGCAGACACTCTTTTGGGTACTGAAAAGCGAGACTCGCCTTTGCGAACAAGACCGGGCTTCTTGACTCTGACCCAATCTCCCACCTTAACAGACAAAGCACCAGGAATTCCAGACTTAGTATCATACCTAGCCTGAATGGCAGCTCTGACATCCACCACATCCAACAACTTCTTCTTGTCGACCTCTCTCCTGGACTTCCATTCCTTGTTCATCTTGGAACCAGCAACTCTACCTCTAAATAAGGTGAAGGGAGCCATGCCGGTGCTAACATGAGGCGTAGTCCTCACGGCCCATAACATGTCGGTAATAGCTTGCGGCCAATGCAAACCATTGACCAAGGCCAGCTGTAAGTGCTCCTTGATGACACGGTTGAAGCGCTCAACTAAACCGTTGCTGCGGGGATGATAAAGGGAAGTAAGGATATGTTTTACACCAATGTCCTTCAAAAAGTCTTGCATCTCCTTGGAAACAAGCTGAGTTCCATTGTCCGATACCAATTCCTCAGGAAAACCCTCCCTGAGGAATACATCTTGAAAAAAGTTAATGACAGACAAAGGGTTCACATTATCCACGAATCTGACCTCAGGCCATTTTGACATGTAGTCAATAAGAACCAAAGCATACTTGGGAGAACTCCCAATAAGCCCAAAAGGACCGGCAATATCAAAAGCCAATTTAGACTAAGGTGAGTTTTTCACTGCCACAGGATTAACTGGGGAAGGATGGGTCACCTGAGATTTGTCACTTGCAACACAGATACAGCAGTCACAAACATAATGTTCAACATCTCTGTCTAAGCCAGGCCACCAAAAATCCTCCCTGACTCTGCGTTTCATGGCACGAATTCCCGGATGACCTTCATGGGCCAAATCCAAAATCCTCTTGCGCAAGGATACAGGAACCACCAACAATCCCCCTCTCCTTAATACTCCATCAACAACAGATAACTCCTCACTAATCCTTTTAAAAGGAATCAACTCAGAGGGACAATCTTTGTAGTTGGGCCACACACCAGCTACAAAGCCAATAACCATTTTAACCTCCGCATCACTAGATGTGGCTTCTAGCCGTTCTTGTTCAGAAAGTGCGCCACCAACAGTGCTCTCTAAAGGGCACACCGCCAGACCATTTCTAAATCATCAGATGCCAACTCACACTCACCACACGAGAGGGGTAACGTAGACAAACAATCGGCTACATGGTTCTTAGCACCAGCCACGTATTCAAGACGGTAACTGAACTCTTGCAGTCTATACTGCCACTTCGCAATGCGTGGCGTAGCCCTCCCACCACCCTTGGTGGTAAAAAGATCAATCAGTCCTCAAAATAAATTCATTACCCCATAAAAAATTCTTGAAGTGTTGGGTGCCCCACCACAAGGCCAAAGCTTCCTTTTCAATGGTGGAGTAAGTGCTTTCAGCCCCCCTTAATGTTCTTGAAGCAAAAGCAATAGTTTCTTCACAACCATCTTCTCTTTTTTGCATAAGAACCGCCCCAAATCTACATTACTTGCATCAGTGGATATGATGCACAGATCATTAATATTGAATAGTTTAAGGGGACGAGCCTGTACAATTTCTTGCTTAATCGATTCAAAATTGCAACTGTCATCCCACACATATTTAACATTTTTCTTCAATAAATTTCGGGAGGATGCTGTTTTGCTGGAAAAGTTGCTAACAAATTTGGAGTAGTATTCGACCAACCCCAAATATGAGCATAACTGGTCCTTGTTCGCAGGTGTGGGTGCATTCTGGATAGCTTCAATAATCTTTAATTTTGGTTCTACACCCCTGTGAGAAATGTGATGACCAAAGTAGTCAACTCCCTCTTGAAGAAATTTACATTTATCAATTCTTAATGACAAACCACTAGACTTAATTATGCTTAAGACATGCTTAACCCTCTCATCATGTTCTTACTCAGTCTTACCATAAATAAGAATATCATCTTGAAAAAACACGACTCCTGCAATGTCCTTGAACAAATTGTTTATCAATCGCTGGAACACGACAGAAGCCGAAGCAAGGCCGAAAGGCATACGTATGTAACAATAAGCCCCCTCAGGTGTAACAAAAGATGTAAGGTGCCTTG
This sequence comes from Calotriton arnoldi, assembly GCA_963921515.1. Lineage (NCBI taxonomy): Eukaryota > Metazoa > Chordata > Amphibia > Caudata > Salamandridae > Calotriton > Calotriton arnoldi. The sequence goes on from CAWUFW010008852.1 coordinate 331,374, forward strand.
ATTCTTTACACAGTTCAATCTGGTGGTAAGCTAAGGAAATGTCCAGGGAAGTAAAAAACTTGGCACCTTCCAAAGTAGCCAACATCTCATTGATGTTAGGTAGAGGTTGGCGATCAACCCAGATGTTAGCGTTAAGGTCTCTCAAATCTACACACATCCTCAGAGATTTATCGGATTTGTGCGCTAAAACAATGGGGGCCAACCATTCAGAACCTTCAATGGGTTCAATTACCCCCGTTGTACACAGTCGTTCCAACTCACACTTAAGTTCCTTGCGGAGACTCAAAGGTACTTTGCGCACTTTATGAGCCACAGCTTTAGCACCCTCCTTGAGCACAATGCGATGCTGAAAACCCTTTAGTTTTCCAAGATCACCATTAAACACTTCAGGATAATTATGTACCCACTTATCACTAGATACATGAGCAACAGTGCGCACACCGGTTGAATCTGGTGAAAGCAGATTGTAAAATTGATTGATTGCACTGCGGGACACTACCATGTCAGGATGATTGGGATCAAGTATGATGTTAAGAGCACCCTGCTCATCCCACCCCAACAAATTTGCACCATCCTTTACCACGTACACAGTCCCCGTAGCCATATCCGCAACAAAGACAAGATTCGCAAGAAACTTTCCTAGAACTTCAACCCTGTTACCCCCATAAGCGAAAATTTTGATATTGGATTGTTGCAATTGAACGCTATCCAACCCGTCGAAATCCTTTGCATTGATGAGAGTGAAAGGAGAACAAGAATCAGCTAGAAAACCAATGCATTTCCCATTGACACTAATCTTGCATGCAGGAGATTTCCTTTTGTGAGACCCTCCCATGGAAGATATTTCAACAACACCTTCAGCATGAGACGATGAAGGAGACAGCATCAACAATTCATAATCCTCATCATCAGAATCAATTAAGTCTTCTGCAATGGTCTTCACCATCTGTGTAGGATTTTTCTTAATCATAACAGCCTTACACATATGAGAATAATTACCTTTTTTTCCACTTTTGAAACAAGTTTGGTTCAAAGCAAAACAAAACTTGGCATTCCCTAAAATGTGATTTGCTCCCACAACGGAAGCATATGGCTTCCCCTTGCTCAATTTTGGGTTTGGAGTAATGTGTAGTAGGACTCAAAGCATTGGTGTTGGACCCCTTCAACGGTTTGGAGTTGGGTTTAGCATTCAACAATTTGACTTCACTAGGTGACACAGTACTACTCATTTCTTTTACACAAAATTGAGAGTGTTCAATACACCTAGCCAAGGAAAGTGCAGTCTCTAAATCAGGATCATCAGAGGACAATAACTTCTCTTGAATCTTTTCATTACACGTCCTTTCAATTAATTGATTGCGAATGATTTCATCTCTAAACTCCCTGTAGTTGCAGGTAACCGCTAGAGTTCTAAGAGCAGCAATGAAGTCATCAATGGACTTGTGACGCTCAAGAACAACATTTCTTTTGGGATTAAATCTTTTGTCTAAAGTTTTGGCAATAGAAGCATAGTATCAACAATGAGTGAATCGCCATTGTCACCACCACTTACATGAGTGCTTACTAACTCCAAAGGTAAAGTTTTCAAAATATTCCTACCCTCAGAACCTAAGTTGTAAATTAATAAAGCTTTCTTCTTCTTAGAAGTAAAAGTATCTTCATCAATAGCCTCCAAATAGGCATCAAACATGTCTTTCCACTGCTCCCATTGGAGAGGTGGAGTACCTGCAGATTGTAAGAAGGGTGGAGGTGCCGAAACACGATCCATGACCAAATGTGGGTGAGTTGCTGCCCAACACTTACTGCACTTAAAAGTCCTTAAAGTACAAATCTGGATAAAACGACCTAAACGAACCAGTGACAAACATAAAATATTATTTATGGTTAAATGGTAAAAACGAAACAAATATTACCAAATGGTGTGCGCATCACCGAGTGCGCAAACGAAGATTGTTGAAGAATGTAATCAAAGGGTGAGCGCATCACCGAATGCGTAAGGTAAATAGAGAACAGAGGGTGTACGCATCACTGAAAACAAAGATTGCACTCGGAAAGAAGAAAACGGTGTGCGCATCACCTGATGCGCAGGATTGAAACTTCGATGTGGCCCAATTCAAAGAAAATGTTGTGCGCATCACCGGATGCGCAGCGTTGAAACTTCGACTGGCCCAATTCAAAATGGCCGATGATGCGTCAGACGTATTTGCAAACGTCTGACGTTGGACACGTTCTGGACACAGCTGCGTAAGTGCAGGAACACGTCACAAGGTTAGTGACGGAGGTCCGTGTCCAAGCAACAGTGCACAGACTCCCTCAGCTCCGCGAGGACCACCAACTGTCGAGGAAAAGGCTGGCGCACGGTGACTATCCACCGGATCGCTTCACACCCCAAAACTACACATGGGGTTCACTGGACATGACGCTCCACGTACTGCACCAGGAGGAACACACAGCAAGGCGTACAGAAGAGGATATCCAGGCAGCACGAAGCAAGCAGGAAATATCCGGGCAGCACAGCTGGAGAAATCAAAGCGAAACAGGAAACAACGTGGCACAGCTTCCAGGCATACCACAGGAGGGGAAACTGAAGGTGTCAGACCAACTCATCGCCACTGAAAAGAAGACACCGCCAGGTAGGTTGAGATCAACTTTATTCCATCTGACGTCCTCCAGTTCCCGGCAGCAACTGACGCTACCATGGCACACTACATTCCAGGGCAGAATCCCCACGAGCCCACATGAGCTCCCACCCACACATTCCAAGCTGATCCCAACAACTACATCTTAGCACACAGGATATTGTCTTATCTGTTCTGTGCTATGACTGCATGCTCTCACTATGAGTAGATAGGATTTACGTGTAGGGATATGGGGGGGACTACATTCTGGCTAGTCTCCCCAACCCTAAATCTGCCAGTTATTAGTTTTTGACTCCGAATTGGAAACACAGTGCAGACTAAGAATTACCATTCCTTTTCAGCAGGCTTTGCTCGATTACATTGAGTCCACTCAGATATACCTCCTTCACTGATCATCTCTGGTATTTTCGGACACACTGTCACATAGTCTGGAAGCACCACTCAGCTTCTAGTATGGCATGGTGGTACTGCTTTGCCATACTCTTAATGAGGACCTATGTGATATGTGAATCAAGATCATGAAGGTCCAGTAATTACCTAGAACTACTCCCCAGCAGCTCTCACATAGACTACCCCGAAGAATCTCTTAGCATTGGTGTGGTAACTCTCCAATAAATAATCATATGAGACAGGAGGCACTTGAATGCTGCTTGTACATAAGTATTGTTGTAGACTCTAGCATGCCACCTTATGATATTGGTAAACATTGTTCTTTCTGGCTTCTCCGTGATTAATCAGTGGAGGTAGCTCCTTCAGGCTCTGGCTGCTAGGCTTTGGATCTCTATGCCCTTGGACCTGAGAATCGAGCCGTCCGAGGTTCTGTTTCGGAAAAAAATGAGAACCTGGTTATTTAGGCAAAACTAAATGTGAGTTTAGGGCAATGCTTTTTGTGAGGGAATCTAGCGTGGGGACACTCCGATTGGAGTCATCAGGCCCTTTACAGACTCCTAACATAACATAACATATATTTTTAACATGAATCCATACTCATAAATAAAGACACAAACTGTGCCATGACTTTCTAAAAGTGAATAAGCCATGCATTTAGATTCTGTGTGACCGCAAAGCAGAGCAAGTAACACAAGGTTGTGTGCCTTTGTCCTGACTAATAAAAGATGGACCTCCCCAACATCTGTCCCCATGAAATACTTGTAGAAGTACTGTACATGGCTGTGCCAATTGTGGGGTATAAAAGACTCACACACTTAAGTGGATTAACTGATTTATGTTTCACCAAGCCTTACAAACTTTCTGTGCAATATGTCAAAGAATCAAGACTTTTCTTTCATTTTTCCTTTATGTGTTTGAATAATGACTCAATCCTACTTTACTGTAATAAAATAGAACTCAGGATCATTTTCTCATTTAACAGCTTTCATCTTTATGATGTTCTTTATAATGGATACCAGTGCACACTAATGAGTTTGCCAGCAATACCACAAGATATATGACTGACTACAGATTCTGTCCTTTTTCCCAGAGAAGTGCTGCATGAATTTATCAAGTTGGTAATTTCTCTTTGCTTATATAGATGGTGCAGATTAAAATTAATGTTTCTGTAGAAATCCCTTGAGCTGGCTTCCTTATTCTGCAATGGATGTAACTTACTGATACTTTTTCCTTTCTCAGCTGATTTATAAATATAGATTTGAGCACAAATCTGAATCTGTACTTACCATTTTTTGAAATGTAAAACAAGAGCTTGCAAGACATTTTAGGTCAGTGTAAATATCTGAAGAATAAAGGTAATTTTATTTCAATCATTTAGATAAACTGAAGGCATTTTCGGAATCGAAATGTGAAAGCTCATGTTATTCTAGAGACCTTTTAATCAAAACAGCATAGAGTGCTTTAGATATGTTCAAAATCAGTTTGATACCAACGAATTACCGTTGAACAAGTACACACATTTTGGTAATTTTTGCCGAACATAGGGGCTCATTACGATGGCGTAACGATACCCCCGCCATATTACGATGGTGGTGGGTATCGCGGCGGATGGAAAGTCCGTCCGCCACTTTTCCGCTGCCAGGCAATCGTTACAATTGCCTGCCGGGCGGAACAGGGGCTCTAATATGGTGGCGGTGCCTAGCAGGCACCGCCAGCCATATTAGGATGTTGATTGTGAAAGGCCTCTCCATGGCGGCGATGCCGCCATGGAAAGGCTGGCGGGGATTGGCTTTGGGGGCCTGTTGTGGGCCCCCTGGTTGGGTGGGGAGGTGGGGGGTGCACTTGGTCATGTCACTGCACCAGGTGGCAGGCACCGTGTGGTGCCTGCCATGTGGTGCAGTGACATGCCAGGCATGCAATTTTGACATCGCTTACAGCAGCACCCACCGCAATGTTAAATTGCGGAATGCTAATTTGCGGTGCGGGACCGCCGCATGTCTGGCGGCTGGTCCCAACACCGCGGGGATGGCGGGCGGACTCAGGTCGCCAGCCATCCTAATAAGCCCCATAGTTTTATTTAAAAATATGGGGGCATATCATCAACGAGGCGATAAACAATTATCGCCGCTTTTGCGTCCGTTTTCGGACGAAAAGCGGCGATAATTTTATCGCCTAATCAGCAAGGTCACGCTATCGCGTGAATCCTTGCATTATCGCCTCTTTCCCAACGCCCATCTTTGCATCTCTATTGAGATGCAAAGTGGCGTTACTAGGCGTACCCTGGATGGACTACGTTGCAAATATCGCTGATGTTCACATCGCGATATTTACAAGGCAACCCACATGATTTTAGCAGAGGTTAGATTTTGGCGAAAACTGCCGTTTTCGCCAAAATCTAACGTCTGCTAAAATCCTGACTTAGCCATCCCTAACATAGGGGTGGATTCTGCTGATACGACCAAAGGGTTGTATCAGCAAGAGTTATCGCCGTTTGCAGGAACATCGCTGGAAAACCAGCGATGTTCCCTGCAAAACGGCGATAACCTCGCTATCTCTGGAATTTTTATCGCCCTGGAGAAACGCGTTGTTAATAACGCGCTACCAGGGCGATAATTTCCAGAGATAGCCTGCGATAGGACTATTATCGCTAAGCACGGCCAGCGATAATTATCGCTGGCCGTTGATAATATGCCCCATGATATTCAGAAATACCGTCTGACACAAACCTCACGTCCAAAATTTTGTTCAAAAACATATCACACTGTAGATTTTGGAATATTGCCTTCATTGGGGAATAACATTTGCAAACAATATTCAGGACTCGGTATTCATGTCAGATGCCACACCACAAGTTATTTTGTAGAGTAATGAAATTTTCATTAAAACTGGTAATAAATTGTGTGCATAAAGCAAGGCCTGAAAGCAAATTCTAACACATTTGATGTTATTGTATTGCAGTGAAGCTGCTGCAGAGCCCATGAGTGCAGGTGAAGATAAATGATGCACCTTAGTTTCCACAGGACTTAAACCATCGCAAGCAGAGTAAAGACACAGGGCCTCATTTATGAAAAGTGACACATCGCTGCGTGAAAACAGCGATGCGTCGCTTTTCATTGCGCCCTCCTTGCGACATGATGGATGCGTCATATTTACTGTATGACGCATCATGTTGCAAGGAATGACAGATTACCTCGGTTTTACTGATTTATCTGTCGGCGCAAAAATGACGCATTGCAGGAGTTGTGTCAGAAGCATGACGCAACTCCAGCAATGCAGAGGTGAAGGCTATGGATATAGCACTGCGTCACCCTTACGCCTGCCATGAGGCAGGCACAAGGTTTTGACGCATTTGCTTCCTAGAAGTGCCGCGGTGAAATCTCATTGATTTCACTGCGTCACTTCTACGAGGCTTACTTCTGACCTGACGCAGGTATAATGACGCAGGTATAATGTAGCGCAGGGGTTTACAAAGCGACGCATCTGCTTAGATGCGTCACTTTGTAAATAGGGCGCAACAGGGGGCATGTTTTACGCCGCCGATGCGGCCCACAGATTTTCAAAGGGGGTATTTCGCAGTCACGTTAATAGTTCAAGGCTAGGCTCTTTCTGCAGGAGATCTGAAAGATACAGTAAACAACATGCGTGATGCAAAAAAAAGTTAATTGAAAAAGAATTGTGGCGTCCAGACAACGTTGCCACTAAAATCAAAAAGGAGATAATTAAGGAATTAGTTGCCACTAAAATCTAAAAGGAGGTAATTAAGCAATTACATCAATGGGATGAACTTTCTAAGAGGGATTTAGGGCTGCCGAATTCAAATAAAGGGTTTATTCTAAGGAACCATAGAATTATTACTAGCGGAGCAAAGTTCAAAAAGATCTCTAAAAAACTCTAAACTTGGTTGCAAGTCTCTGTTTTGGGCTGATCTGGTTCTGCTGGGTACCTGTTAAGCTGTCATCACACAAACACAGGAGTTCCCTTTAGGTTGGTAAGTGTAGACGTTTATTTCTCTACTACACAGATTAGAAACCACCAACCATCAGCAGGAACAACAGATGTCAGCTGGCAAATTTAGAACTCAGTTCACGACATCACCATACTAGAACTCCCTACATAAATTCCATCAAGACCACAGCACACCTCCTCCCTTAATAATAAAAGAAATAAAATAAAATAATAAAAACAACAAACCCTTAACAAACAAAAACTTCATTATAATAGTTAGTTTCAAAAACAAGAAATGATAAATTATAACAGGTCATGGCTCAAAAAGAATATAAGATTCTAAAACTGGTTATATGGCACGCAAACCTTTTATAAGATGTTAGCAACAATACATTATATTTGTGAAAAAAAAACATTGATGTCTTCCTCATACACATGTTTAAATTTCATGGCTAAATTCATAGGTGTGGAAGAACCCAACCTACATGATAGTCTCTATCCCAAATTGGTGTTCTTACTCTGACACTTCCAGGTTTCTGGGCAGGATCTTAAAGTGTGGAAAAACCATTAGACTACCTATTGATTGGTACCGACGTATCTCTCTTCACTTAAGGTAACTATGGCCCTCATTTATGAGTTTTTGCCGTAGGGCAGCACCGCAGGCCTTCCTGCTGCACTGCCCTAAGGCAAAAAAAAGGGTAGGAATGCACCGTATCTATCAGATATGGTGCATTCCTGTCCTTTTCCCCTGCGCTGGCGCACAATGGGCTGTCGTGGGACAGCGCAGACACCTTTGCACCATGGTGCAAGGGTGCTTGCGTTGAGGGTATGATTATTTTTATGCAGGAAGGGAAACCTTCCTGCACAAAAACAATCACAAGAGGCTTATTCCTCTTTCTATGTGTGGCGCAGAATTATTTTGCATTGGGGTTGCGCCACAAAAGTGACTCACCCCAGAGGCAAAATCTTAATAATTATAGGTTCAAATACTCTCAGTTACGGTGGAATTCCTGCACCAAAGGCAAGGATGTAAAGTAATTCAGCAGCCGGCTCCATAATTTCTCAAATTACTTGGTAGACTGCACAATGTTATGCATGATCTTTTCTAAAGCCATGGTTTTCTAGAAAACTAGATATCAATTGCACTACTTGGATAGACTCTTTTTTCCAGTGCAATGAGATTAATTGGTTGGCCACTCCCAACATATGGAGAACCATGGCACTTTGTAACCTAAATCCCTCGTGAATGGGTGCCAGGGCCTATATGTAAAAATAAATATATTGCAGGCCCTGGATGACTGGAGGTCCCACAATCCTTTCTACATGGCTTAATACTTATTGCCAAAATGTCTTGATTATTGTACATTACCACTTGATATATAACATCGTTCCCACTTCATTGTCGAATCTCCAAAATTGAACTGAAGTATGTGGGCATCTGTGTTTCAGTCTAATGGGTGTGAGATACCACCTCAAACTAATTTTATTTTCTATTTCTCTGTGTTAGAGACACCTAACAAATCTCGGCTTACTATGCCAGCTTTTCCCCTATTGTGTGTCTAAAATGGCCTTTCCCATCTCCAGTTCTCATAGTGTTTAATTCTTCCACTTTTTGACTTTCCCACCATTACTGAGAAGTAAAGAGTTGACACCAATCCTTTTATAGTCTCAAAAAAGGATTGGTGCTAGACCCGTGCCGTGACCCGTGCCCTCACCACATCTTCAACAAAGCCAGTACAGCCATCGCGCCCCATCTCCGGAAAATAATCAACATCTCCTTCGAGACAGCAACCTTCCCGGAAAGCTGGAAGCACGCCGAGATCACCGCCTTACTCAAGAAACCCAAGGCAGACCCCAAGGACCTCAAGAACTTCCGACCCATCTCTCTGCTCCCGTTCCCCGTGAAGGTCACCGAGAAAATCGTCAACAAACAACTGACCCGCTACCTCGAGGAGAACAACATCCTGGACCCTTCCCAGTCCGGCTTCCGCAGCAACCACAGCACCGAAACCGCTCTCATCGCCGCCACCGATGACATCAGGACCCTGCTAGACAACGGAGAAACAGCAGCCCTCATCCTCCTGGACCTATCAGCCGCCTTCGACACGGTCTGCCACCACACACTACGAACACGCCTTCACGACGCCGGGATCCAAGAGAAGGCCCTGGACTGGACCACATCCTTCCTTTCCGGCAGAACACAAAGCGTCCGCCTCGCCCCTTCCGATCCAAGGCCACCAAGATCAGCTGCGGCGTACCCCAAGGCTCCTCCCTCAGCCCAACGCTGTTCAACATCTACATGGCACCCTCGCCCACGTCGCCCGACAGCACGACCTCAACATCATCTCCTACGCCGACGACACCCAGCTGATCCTCTCCCTCACCAAAGACCCTCACACCGCCAAAGCCCACCTCCACGAAGGAATGAAGGCCGTCGCCGAATGGATGAGGACCAGCCGCCTGAAGCTGAACTCGGACAAGACGGAGGTCCTCATCCTTGGTTCCAACCCTTCAGCCTGGGACGACTCCTGGTGGCCAACATCACTGGGAACAGCCCCGCCACCCACCGACCACGTACGCAACCTAGGGGTCATCCTCGACCCCACCCTCTCCATGACTAAGCAGGTCAACGCCGTTTCCTCATCCTGCTTCAACATCCTCCGAATGCTCCGCAGGATCTTCAAGTGGATCCCCACCGAAACAAGAAAAACAGTCACCCAGGCCCTCGTTACCAGCAGGCTGGACTACGGAAAGGCCCTCTACGCAGGAACGACGGCTAAGCTCCTGAGACGGCTGCAACGCATCCAGAACGCCTCTGCACGTCTTATCCTCGACATCCCCCGACGCAGCCACATCACACCCCACCTGAGAGACCTGCACTGGCTCCCTGTCAACAAGAGGATAACCTTCAAGCTCCTCACCCACGCACACAAAGCACTCCACAACTCCGGACCAGCCTACCTCAACAGACGACTCAGCTTCTACACCCCCACCCGCCAGCTCCGCTCGACCAGCCTCGCCACAGTCCCCCGCATCCGGAAAACGACCGCCGGCGGCAGATCCTTCTCCCACCTCGCCGCCAAGACCTGGAACACCCTCCCCACCAACCTCCGACAGACCCAAGACCTACTGGCCTTCAGAAGACTCCTCAAGACCTGGCTCTTCGATCAGTAGCAGCACCACCCCCCTCTTCCCCCAGCGCCTTGAGACCCTCGCGGGTATGTAGTGCGCTTTATAAGTGACATGATTGATTGATTGATTGAAATCGGGCAAAATGCATTTAAAATAGGGTTACCTATCTCTTGGCTGCAAGCTTGTTACATGAATTGAACACTCTGCGCCACATCTGGAGTATTGAAGGCTGCCAAATTCTATCACTTTAAATTCATACTCACATTCTATGAAGGATGTATAACTACCCTTTTCAAATTCCCATGCAGATTCCCATGAAGAGAACTGAGAAATAGCCAAAATATAGCCAAATATTGTTTTGTTTTTTGAGCAAAAATATGAAAAGCAATGCAAAATGTTAATAGAAGTCCTGCACCTATTGCAAAGAGGTAAAGTAATGAAAACTTTCCTAGCTATCGTAACGGAAAGTTTCAATTCTATTAAGGACTCGGAGGCGAGGATTATGCCATTCTCTCTTCACTTTATTCATAGCAGCCAAAACAACAAATAACAACTACGTTTCCCATGAAACCTTGGAAAACCAGCAGTGAGAAAAAATTGTCCAATAAGCCGCCAACATGGGTCCTCCAATCAGGTGCGATGCAGACCAACATATTCTGGCTCCAATGACTTCCCATCCTCTTTCGAAGCGCGAAGACAGCCGGTAGTTCCCATTTATGAGTCCTGTTTGTTTGAATCAGAACCTACAACAAACCAGAAAATATTTACTTATCCGAGCCAGGAAATACTAAAACCTGTGGATAAAGCAGGTGAGACATCACACCATATCAAGAACTTTTCTGCCATCACAATAAAGTATGGAAAATTGTTTTACTTACTCACATACGGGGAGGGCAGGTTCCTCTAACCCTAGGGTGGGATAATCCTCGCCTCCGAGTCCTTAATAGAATTGAAACTTTCCGTTACGATAGTTAGGGAATTTTTCATTCTATGTCAGGACTGGAGGCGAGGATTATGCTAGTTCAAAGCTTGCTCACCACGAGGTGAGCCTTATCCAAGACAGGTTTAAAGTAAAACCTTTTAAAGGTGGAGTCCAAGGACCAATCTGCCGAGTTGAGGATGTCCTCTAAGCGTGCACCTAAGCCAAATGCCTTTGAGGCCATTGCTCCCCGAGTTGAGTGAGCTCCAAAGTCTTTGAGGTTAATCCCTGCCTCCTGCATAACCCATCGAACCCATTAGCTATTGTGGGTGAGGATACCGCTCTAAAAGGTTTGCGTAATGCAATAAGGAGCTGACGTTTCCCTGGGGGACGGAATTCTTCAGTTGCCTCTTCATACGCTTTCAAACAGCGAACCACACACAGTTTCGGGGACTCCGGGAATTCCGGGTAACTGATGACTCTTGTGTGGCACTTTGTTCGTCTATGAAGGGTGAAAGTAACCCCATTCGGAGTAAACATCCTGCCCGTAATATCCAATGCCCGAACGTCTGAGACGTGACGACAGAAAATGAGGCAGAGCAACATGGCCAGTTTAGCCGATAACTCTTTTCGTGAGAGAAACCGATTAGGTTGCCAAGACAAGAGCAAATTAAGAACCTGATTCACATCCCAAAGTGCTGAGTACTGAGGTTCCGGAGGCAGTGACAGCCTGATACCCCATAGTAGTTTGCAAACAAGGGGGTGTTCCCCCACCGCCGCATTGTTCAGTGGCACATGTCCAGACAAAATGGCTGAACGGAAGGTATTAAACGATCTGTAGGCGAGTCCTTTAGATGCCAAATAGGCTAAAAAATGCCAAATATGAACTACGCCTGCGTCCATTGGGATTGACACACCAACTGGACCATCTACCCCATGCGGATCTGTACCGCTTGACGGTACTATCTGCCCATGCCTTGGACATGAACTCCTCAGCCTTCTCCGAAATGCCAGGGATTTCCCAGCATCTCCTGAAATCCGCCATGCCATGAGACACAACGAGTTTGCCAGAATCAGGGGATGAGGAGCTTGCTCGGGACTCAGAAGAAGCGACGGAAACCGGGGGAGTTGGATTGGAGAATCCCAAGAAAGTTCCAGAAGAACCGGAAACCAAACTTGCGATCTCCACAAAGGAGTGATCAGAACCATCTCCGCCAGCTGCTTCCTGATCTGGGCGGTTATCCTCATTATCATTGCAAAGGGAGGAAACGCATACCCGTGTTCCAGACTCCAATCTTGGAGGAAGCCATCCGTGGCCACTGCCGCCGGGTCCGGCCTCCAACTGAAGAATCGTGGAAGTTGATTGTCTAACCTTGAGGCAAAGAGATCTATGGAAAACGGCCCCCAACGGTCGCTCAAGGATTGGAAGACCTCTGACTCGAGCTTCCACAGGCTGGAGTCCCTGAAATTGCGGGACTGGAAATCCGCAACCAGGTTCTCCCGACCAGGGAGATACTCTGCTGTGACCGACACCTGATGTTCCAGGCAGTTGTGCCAAAAACTGGCTGCCAAATCCGAGAGGGCCTTGGATCTCATGCCCCCTAAATGATTGATATATCGGACGGACGAAATGTTGTCCATCTTCAGAAGGACCGAGGATTGAATTGAGTCCCTCGTCCAGCAGCGAACTGCGAAAGAGCCCGCTAGGAGCTCTAAGCGGTTGATATGAAACCTCCGTTCTTGAGGAGACCACAAACCTCCTGTGGAAAATTTGCCGCATCTGGCGCCCCAGGCTTGTCTGCTGGCATCTGATTCTATCACGAGGTCTGGAGCGAAACCGAATATAGCTCGCCCGTTCCAGGCCTCCATATGATCTAACCACCAAGTGATTTCCTCCCGGGCCTCCTGTGACAGGGAAACATTGAAAGAGTAGGGACGTCCCCTGCGTAAGTGGCTCGCTTTGAGGCGCTGGAGCGCTCGATAGTGTAGAGGGCCCGGGAAGATGGCCTGGATAGAGGCGGAGAGAAGACCCACTATTCGAGCTATTTGACGCAGAGAAATCTGAGGCTTGGTGAGCGAACGTCTTAGTTCGTGGCGAATCTTTGAAACTTTTCTGTCTGGAAGACTGAGAGTGGAAGACAAGGAGTCTATCACGAAACCCAGAAAGGTGAGCGACTGAGAAGGGGTGAGGACCGATTTTGACTCGTTGACCAAAAACCCCAGGCTCTGTAGAAGGTCCACCGCTGTTTGGAGATGGTGCAAGAGTTGGTGAGGACACGCGTCCATGAGAAGGATATTGTCCAGATAGATGATCATTCGGATTCCCCGCGCCCTCAAGAACTCCACCACGGGTCTGAGGACCTTGGTAAAGCACCAAGGGGCCGAGGAAAGACCGAAAGGAAGTGCGGCGAACTTGTAAGCCTGATCGTTCCACAAAAATTGGAAGAAGCAACGATGAGGCGGGAAAATTGGAATCACTAGGTAGGCGTCCTTCAAGTCCAGTCATACCATCCAGTCCAGGGGTCTCAGGACATCCCTGAGGAGATGAATCCCCTCCATTTTGAAGTGGCGGTAGACTAGCCACTCGTTGAATTCGCTGAGATTTATGACCGGACGCTTGCTTCCGTCCATTTTGTCGACTAGAAAGATGTTGCTTATGAATCCCCGTGGGTGAGGAGTCGTTCGGACGATAGAGCCTTTGGCTAGTAGAGCAGAAACTGCTGAGTCTACAAGACTGGACTCTTGGAGGGAGAACTGAATAGGTCGAGGTCTGAATTGCTGACGGGGTTCGCCTATATAATCTATATGAAAACCCTGAACAGTTTGAAGTACCCAAGCATCCCCTGTGATGGAAGAACATGTCTGGAAAAAACTCCCCAGCCTCCCCCCTACTTTTAAGTGGGAAGAAGGGATTACACTCACCGGGACTAATGGAAAACGCTGCTCCACGGTAACCATGGCCTTTGCCTCGCTGACCTCTTGTGGGATAGAAATTCCTGAATCTTGTCTGGTCCTGGCATTGCTGTTGTCTAGGGCCTTGTCCCCTTGGAGGGAGTTGGTTTGAAAAGCGGTCGATCGAGCGACCCCTACCTCGACCGGCCGCGCGGAAAACCCGGGGAAACACCTTTTTAATTGTCGTTTGAGCTTTGTCAAGGGAGGTGATAGTATTGACAAACTTTCCCAACTCCTCGACAAAAGGCTCGCCAAAGAGTCCCCCCTGGGCCACCACACCAGCCTCAGAATCAGAAAGATCCCCCAACTTGGGGTCGACCTTGATAAGTAGGGAGCGTCGAAGTTCAGTCTAAAGGGCACAATTAGCATTGCCTAAAAACACTATGGCTCTTTGTGCCCACCCTGAAAGTGCTTCTGGAGAAATTATTGAACCTGCCTTTTTGACTTCTTCCGCCATATCTAGAATTTTTGTGAGGGGACCTAGGGTGTCAAAGAGCTTGTCCTGGCACGGACCACTGACAGAATATCGACAGTCAGAATATCGAGGGACAAAGATATCGTCGCAAAAATATCGATGTCCAGAATATCGAAGTCCTATCTACATAATGGTAAGTACAAAAATATCGAAAAATAAATATTGTTGTTAAAAATATCGTTGTTAAAAATATCGTTATTTAATGTTAAAAAAATAATGTAAAATGAAGTAATTAATACATATAATTTAAAAAACATAGTTAAAAATATTGAAAAATGTTTAAAATTATAAGTAATACATATAATGTAAAAATAAATTAAACATATATATGCCTAAAATATAATATATATACTTACTTAATATTTATAAATAATTATTTTAATAACTTATAAATTGTTAAAAAACATATTACAAATTATAAATACATATATATACACATACACCAATAATATAAATTAAAAACAAAAAACATATATAACAAATTATTATATTAAAACTTTTAAAAATCTTTTAAAATACATTTTACACTACATTAACTAAAACAGTAGAGAAAATATTGGATAGCGGAGGGGATAAAATTACTAATCCCACTCCAGAGAGTGCAACAGTAGGGAAAGTGTTGGATAGTGGAGGGGTAAAAATTACTATTCCCACTCCAGTGAGTGCAACAGTAGGGAAAGTGTTGGATAGCGTAAGGGTAAAAATTACTATTCCCACTCCAGAGACTGCAACAGTAGGGAAAGTGTTGGATAGCGCAGGGGTAAAAATTACTATTCCCACTCCAGTGAGTGCAACAGTAGGGAAAGTGTTGGATAGCGAAGGGGTAGAAATTACTATTCCCACTCCAAAGAGTGCAACAGTAGGGAAAGTGTTGGATAGCCTAGGGGTAAAAATTACTA
This sequence comes from Calotriton arnoldi, assembly GCA_963921515.1. Classification (NCBI taxonomy): domain Eukaryota; kingdom Metazoa; phylum Chordata; class Amphibia; order Caudata; family Salamandridae; genus Calotriton; species Calotriton arnoldi. Next base: position 346,725 of record CAWUFW010008852.1, read on the forward strand.
TTCCCACTCCTGAGAGTGCAACAGTAGGGAAAGTGTTGGATAGCCTAGGGGTAAAAATTACTATTCCCACTCCTGAGAGTGCAACAGTAGGGAAAGTGTTGGATAGCAGAGGGGAAAAAATTACTATTCCCACTCCGGTGAGTGCAACAGTAGGGAAAGTGTTGAATAGCGGAGGTGTATAAATGACTATTCCCACTCCAGTGAGTGCAACAGTAGGGAACGTTTTGGATAGTGGAAGGGGAAAAAATTACTATTCCCACTCCAGTGAGTGCAACAGTAGGGAAAGAGTTGGATAGCGTTGGGGTAAAAATCACTATTCCTACTCCAGAGAGTGCAACAGTAGGGAAAGTGTTGGATAAAAGGGTAAAAGATCCTATTCCCACTCCAGAGACTGCAACAGTAGGGAAAGTGTTGGATAGCGTAGGGGTAAAAATTACTATTCCCACTCCAGTGAGTGCAACAGTAGGGAAAGTGTTGGATAGTGAAGGGGTAAAAATTACTATTCCCACTCCAGAGAGTGCAACTGTAGGGAAAGTGTTGGATAGCCTAGGGGTAAAAATTACTATTCCCACTCCTCAGAGTGCAACAGTAGGGAAAGTGTTGGATTGCGGAGGGGAAAAATTACTATTCCCACTCCAGTGAGTGCAACAGTAGGGAAAGTGTTGAATAGCGGAGGTGTATAAATTACTATTCCCACTCCAGTGAGTGCAACAGTAGGGAACGTTTTGGAAAGCGGAAGGGGAAAAAATTACTATTCCCACTCCAGTGAGTGCAACAGTAGGGAAAGAGTTGGATAGCGTTGGGGTAAAAATTACTATTCACACTCCAGAGAGTGCAACAGTAGGGAAAGTGTTGGATAACGGAGGGGTAAAAATTACTATTCCCACTCCAGTGAGTGCAACAGTAAGGAAAGTGTTGGATTGCGAAGGGGAAAAAATTACTATTCCCACTCCAGTGAGTGCAACAGTAGGGAAAGTATTGGATAGCGGAGATGTACAAATTACTATTCCCACTCCACCGAGTGCAAGAGTAGGGAAAGAGTTGGATAGCGTAGGGATAAAAATTACTATTCCCACTCCAGAGAGTGCAAAGGTAGGAAAAGTGTTGGATAGCGGAGGGGTAAAAATCACTATTCCCACTTCAGTGAGTGCAACAGTAGGGAAAGTGTTGGATAGCGGAGGGGTAAAAATTACTATTCCCACTCCACTAAGTGCAACAGTAGGGAAAGTGTTGGATTGAGGAGGGGAAAAAATTACTATTCCCACTCCAGTGAGTGCAAGAGTAGGGAAAGTGTTGGATAGCGGAGGGGTATAAATTACTTTTCCCACTCCAGTGAGTGCAACAGTAGGGAAAGTTTTGGATAGCGAAGGGGAAAAAATTACTATTCCCACTCCAGTGAGTGCAACAGTAGGGAAAGTGTTGGATAGCGGAGGGGTATAAATTACTTTTCCCACTCCAGTGAGTGCAACAGTAGGGAAAGTTTTGGATAGCGGAGGGGTAAAAATTACTATTCCCACTCCACAGAGTGCAACAGTAGGGAAAGTGTTGGATAGCATAGGGTTAAAATTAACATACTTATCAATTAAAGAATTATTATAATTATATAACCAATTAATATTTAATTAATAATAAATTAATTATAAATACGAATACATAAATATTAATAATTACTTTATTATAATTAAATTACTTGCCACCCTATTCCCCTATAAACTCACAACCCGCTCCTAACAAAACACATTTAATATAATGATCAATTAATTAATTAATACAAATTAATAACCAATTAATAATTAATTAATAATAAAGTAATTATATATATAAAACTTAATATTTACCTTTTATATATTTAAATTACTTCCCACCCTATTCCCCTATAAACCCACAACCCGCTCCTATAAAAATAACACAATTAATAACAGTATCTATTAAATAATTAATATTAATTAATAACCAATTAATAATTAATTAATAGTAAATCAGTTATAAATACTAATAATTAAATATTAATAATTACTTTATTATAATTAAATTACTTCCCGCCCTATTCCCCTATAAACCCACAACCCACTCCTAAAAAAACACAATTAATATAATTATCAATTAACTAATTAATAAAAATTAATAACCAATTAATAATTAATTGATAAATTAATTATATATATAAAAATTAGTATTTACTTTTTTTATATTTAAATTACTTCCCACCCTATTCCCCTATAAACCCACAACCCGCTCCTAAAAAATAACAAAATTAATATAATTATCTATTAATTAATTAATATTAATTAATAACCAATTAATAATTAATTAATAATACATTAATTTTAAATAATAATAAATAAAAATGTATAATTATTTTTTTATAATTTAGGAGCTCATTACGATGGCGGACGGAAAAACAACCGACCGCCATGGTAGCGGGAAATCACCGCCCGCCGCTACCGCGGGAAAACCGACAGCTAGATTAGGATCCTCGGCGGTAAAAATCCAACCGCGGCGGAAAGGAGACCCGAGAAACCGCTGTTCGCCTGCGGAGAAGGCCCAAACCCGTCCGCGGTGGTCGGGTTCGCAGCGGAAACAGCCCAAACGACCACAACCACAGCGGAGACACCGCCATCGAAATTATGATATTCCCGACATCCCCATGGTGCAGTGCGCTGTTTCCGACCGCCGCGGTCGACAACATTGAAGAATCAGTGAGACGGCGGAAGCGGCGTAGCTGAGCCACCCGTGCAGACGCTCCGTTAAAAAAATGGCGGTCGCTAGAAAAATACACAACATGGCCACAAAGTGTACCAACCAAACAAGGCATGCACCCAAAAATAGCTAACACAGCCCAAAGACACACCCCCATGGGAAACTCCAAAACTACAAATCCCAGGTTCACACACACACCCCACCTGCTACCAATACCCCATCCTGACACACCCACAGACACCAGTATAAATCCAGCCCCCAACATACCACAATCCTTTGCAAAACTCCACAACTGAGGGGACATCCACCACAGATGACAGGAGAGGCAAATCTGCACAACACACACACATCACCACCACCACCACCACTTCCACACCTGCACCTCTAACACCTTTGCACAGCACACACCATACACATCACAACCACCACTACCACTTCCAAACCTGCACCCTAAACACCTTGACACATCACACACTATGTCACCACAGAGAATGCCCAAATTCACTGAGAGTGAGTTGAGGGTCATGGTCGATGAGATAATCAGGGTAGAACCACAATTTTTTGGTAACCAGGTCCAACAGACACCACTAGCAACAAGGACGCAAATGTGGAGAAGGATAGTAGAGAAGGTCAATGCAGTAGGGACCGTGCCACGCAATAGAGATGAAATCGTGAATTGGTGGCATGATCTGAAGGCAGTGGTCAAAAAGAAGAGAGCCAAGAACCATGAGCTGGCTCACAGGACAGGCAGTGGCCCTCCCGTTCCACTCAAAACATTCACTGAATGAGAGGAGAAGGTGCTTGGCATTCTACATCCAGAGAGTCTCTCAGGAATACCCGGGGAGTGGAGGCTGGTAAGTACAAACAAATGCCTAACATCACACAAATGTACTGTCTTGCACTATTACAAAAATAATACCTCCTAGGTTCAAATTCATTCATGTGCACAACACTGCCCCCAACACATCTCTCACAGATACAACAGACACTCCCCCTGAAGCCCCCAAAGGTAGTTAGCAACATCACCATGGGTACATGTGTACATGCTGCCAGCACTACAACTCCCACCAGGCCCCCTTGTCCCACAGCTGAGCAGGATGTAGCCCTCCCCCACCCAGAAGCATGCCTCAGCCATTGTGTGCTTCACCCTCACCTAACAGGTAGGTAGCCATCTTTACAGGGAGGTGGGTGGGTGTTTGGGAGGCCTGCACTAACTCCCACCAGGCCCCCTTGTCCCACAGCTGAGCAGGATGGAGCACTGCCCCCACCCAGAAGCATGCCTCAGCCATTGTGTGCTTCACCCTCACCTAACAGGTAGGTAGCCATCTTTACAGGGAGGTGGGTGGGTGTTTGGGAGGCCTGCACTACAACTCCCACCTGGACCCCTTGTCCCACAGCTGAGCAGGATGGAGCACTGCCCCCCACCCAGAAGCATGCCTCAGCCATTGTGTGCTTCACCCTCACCTAACAGGTAGGTAGCCATCTTTACAGGGAGGTGTCTGTGGAATAGGGAGGCCTGCACTACAACTCCCACCTGGCCCCCTTGTCCCACAGCTGAGCAGGATGTAGCCCTCCCCCACCCAGAAGCATGCCTCAGCCATTGTGTGCTACACCCTCACCTAACAGGTAGGTAGCCATCTTTACAGGGAGGTGTCTGTGGAATAGGGAGGCCTGCACTACAACTCCCACCTGGCCCCCTTGTCCCACAGCTGAGCAGGATGGAGCACTGCCCCCCACCCAGAAGCATGCCTCAGCCATTGTGTGCTTCACCCTCACCTAACAGGTAGGTAGCCATCTTTACAGGGAGGTGGGAGGGTGTTTGGGAGGCCTGCACTACAACTCCCATCTGGCCCCCTTGTCCCACAGCTGAGCAGGATGGAGCACTAGTCCCACTCATAGGCATGTGACGTCTGTGCAGCCGCACATGACACCATGCCACTTAATCCACAGTCACCAGCACAAATAATGCAAAACAGTTGTGTTGTAGTCACCATGCACAAGTCTCTGTTCAAAATTGACCCACATTGTGTACATTGTGCCAGGCATCACACACTGCAACACTAACAACGATCATGCTGCCCTGCAGCAGTGTCTGGCCGTTTTGTTTGGCAAAGTGCAAATCACCCATGTCATACCACAGTGTTGCAATGTAAACAGTGGAAGTGCAGTGTACCCAAAAACTACACTGCAGCTGGGACTCACAATGCTAAACTAAGCACATCCCAAATGTCCTGCAACACACCCAGCTACCACAGTGCTGCACTGAATTGCAGAACAGCACCTTGTCTGAATTAAATTGTCAAAGGTGTCTTGTTTGGACCACCAATGTGTGTATGCATTGACAATGTTCACATCTCACACTGTCTGTCTGAACAGTGCTGGTATAGTCTAGCCCCAAAAGCACACATTGTCTGCACAGGGCTTAGTACATCTCACACACACACCACTGTTGACCACAACATGTCAGTGTATGGATGCCCTGGAACAACTGCTTCACCAGTACTGTGCTCATGTTCTCAGGTCCACAAATACCATGAAACCATGACAGTGTGGAAATGTATGCTGGGTGAGATCTTCACCCTGCTGTATGTCACCACTGTGCTACAAGACTATACCCCTTGCCCCATTGTGCCTTCAAATGTCGGGGAGTGAACCCCACAGCCAGATAGCTGGGACAACAGTGATGGGGGCTATACCCCATGACCAAATGTAATCTGAAATCAATGGGTACAAAAAGCCACACACACATCATGCTCACCACACGCACATTCCATCCAAAGATTTCTACCAAGTCACATAGCCATGTCATTGCTCACCTTCACCTCAAACGGTAGTTAGCCATCTTCACAGTGAAACGGTGTAGTGTGTTTGGCTATCCGTTCCACAAAATGCAACATGCATGCTGTTCCACCACCATGGAGGATGGGACACTACACCCCCAATAAGAAGCATGTGGCAGGCAATGTATGCTACCCACCCAACTCACAGGTAGGTAACCGCATCTCACAGGTCGGGGTGTGTGGGGCTGGGAAGCTTGCACAACAACTCACACGGGCCCACCTGACCGCCAGCACACAAGACCCATTAATTCCTGGCACCAACATGCATGTGTCAGTCATTGCAATGTACACTTCAAAAGAACTGGCATGTGGACATATCATGCTGAATTGTCCCACACTGGACCAAGATGGAAGCCCTCATCATACACACACAGAGAGGTCTCTCAAATACAAGGAAAACACAGCAAACACAACATATCAACAGCCACAACATGCAGCCAGATATGCATTTAAAAAAACATGTTGGCATAGGACACCAGGCCTCTCAATGCACAACTGCACACCCAGATAGCATTGGCAACTATAGTGTGCACACACCTAAGAAAATGAAACTGTGACAGCAACCAAAGTGTGAATGTCCGAAACACATGTAGATGGAACTCCGAGCACAACCATGCACACCACTACATGCCATCTGACAGTAGCAGTGGTCCAGACCACCTAGGATCTAATTAAAGCAAACTTAAGCATGTCTGGAATTGCAAATACAGATATCTACACACATTGAAAAGGTATGCATGAAACTACAATGTTCACTCACTGTGCAGAGTAAACCGCTGCAAGGGCTCAACAAGTGACACATACGCGTAAATGGATGACATAATAGGATACCAACATGAGACTGTCAATGTCAAAAAATTATATTGTGCATGTCATGTCTTGACAACTCCCAATATGGACAAGTAATGCATGTACCACAACAGCTTGTAATGCATCACTGGATGTCGGTCAATGCAAATGTGTACAGTGAACAACTGCTGGATGTACAAACAGTTGATGTAACACTGCTAACACAAACTTTGATGGGTGCAACACAATGACCATTTCTCATCTGACCCACAGGTGACCAAGAACTCACTGCAGAGGATGACACCACCCTGCAGAGCCAGTCCCCCCGGAACAGAGACAACTGGATGAGGACTCCCTGGATTCCTTGGATGAGGAGCTCCACGCTGGCCCATCTGGTGTGGCAGGCTGCAACCAGTCCCAGGCACCCATTGTCCCCCCAACCACATCAGCTGCAGCCCCTGACCATCCTCTGACAGCTGCTGTCACGGCCTGTGTGTCAACCACTACCACCACCACCACCACAGCTGTCCGCAACACCCTCCCTGCCCCAGGGGTTGAGCAGCCCACCACATCGACTGCGGAGGCCAGGGAGAGGATGCAGTGGGCCAATGTGAGGACCGGACAGGACTGTGGCAGCAGTGCAGCTGGTCGGGACATGGTCATGCAGAGGGGGACGATCCTGGGATGGAAGCCCTGGGCCACATCGACAGAGTCCTTGGGGCCTACCAACAGGCCCAGGGACGAATGGGCCGGTTAGAGGAAGAATCTCGGGAGCACCTCCTGCTGCTGAGGTCCATGGACACACGCATGGGACAGATTGTGGACCTCTTGGGGCAGCTAGTGGCGGTTCTGAGGGACAGCAAGCGCAACATTCTACCCCTCCGCCTCCCCCTGTTGGGCAGCAGGATGACACTTCATCATCCTCCCCTGCGTCCACAGAGGGGGGAGAGTCCTCAGACACCACTGCCCCTGCAGCAGTGGCCCCTCCAGTCAAGCGCAAGAGGGGCCATCCAAGGAAAGGCCAGGGGGCCTCACGTGCCAAAGCACCTGCCAAACACTATTCCCCGAGCCAGCCATGATGGCAGACCACTGCACCACTGCATTGACCTTTTGGACTGTCCTTCACCACACTGCCATGTGAATGGCATCTATCTGTTGGACTGGGTCTCCACATCATTGTGGGGACTACTCAAGTATCTCATCTACCATGACTGTCAACTCACTTCTTCAATTCCCCCCTTCACATTTTCTCCACCCTCGCATGTCACAGTTGTAAATAAATACACCTTACACACATGTTGTTGTGTCTGCTCCGTCTTTAATACAGGATGTGCAACCTTCACCATGTAGGACATGGTCCAGGGGAATGGAATGTAGGTAACAAGTGAGATGCTGAAGGGACCTAGGGAAAACCGCAGTCACTTGTATGGGTGTGGCATTGCACACATCACACAACACTTGTCAACAAGGTACTCAGATCTACAAACTTTACACAGAGCAACAGTCACCATAGAGACATTCTGTATCACACTAACCAATCACACATACATTGGCAGGCAGCAATGAGTCAACACCAAGCTGCAGTCAGCAAGCTCACATACACCCACACAGCAACAGCAACACCATCAGACCATTTTGTCCCTTCTACATCGTCACTCACCTTCAAGTGAAGTAGCGGGTGATGAGCTGTCGACGCATGTCGACCCCTTCCTCCTCTCCACTGACCTCGTCACTGGATCCAGGTTGATTTGCAGGCGGCGGCCTTGGCTGCTCATCATCGTCATCCAGGATCAGGGGTATTGCCTTGCGAATGGCCAGGTTGTGGAGCATGCAGCATGCCACCACTATCTGACACACCTTCCTGGCGAGTACATAAGGGCACCTCCAGTACGGTCCAGGCACCGAAATCTTGATTTTAGGAGACCAAATGTCCGTTCTATCACACGCCGTGTCCTCCCATGGGCGTCATTGTATCGCACATCAGCTGGCGTGACGGGATTCCGCAATGGGCTCAGCAACCACGGGCGGTTCGGATATGCCGAGTCACCTGGGTGTGAGAGACACAGATTAACCTTGCAGTCCCAAAATGCAACACAACAGCATGTCACACACACACCACTCTAATCCACTATGCATACTCACCCACAAGCCATGCACGCTCAGGAAGCAGATTGGCCATCAAGATGTGGGCATCATGGGCTGAGCCGGGAAACTTGGCACACACGTGTGAGATGATCATGTCCTCCAGGCACACCACTTGAACATTTACCGAGTGTGAATGCTTCCTATTGCGGTAAACCTGTTCACGTGCCTGTGGTGGCACAAGCCCAACATGTGTGCAATCAATTGCACCAATGACATGGGGGATATGTCCAAGGGCATAGAAATCGCCCTTCACAGCCACCAACTCAGGCCCCCTGGGAAAATGGATATATCTGTCTTTGTACAGCATCATGGCCGACAGGACATCCCTCAGCACCATGCTGAACATCGGCTGTGACATCCCGCCTGCACTTGTGACCGTGTGCTGGAATGAGCCTGTTGCAAAGAAATGCAGGCATGCCATCACCTTAGATGTTGCGGTGAAAGCTGTTGGATATGTCTGACGTGGCTGCAGGTGGGGCTCCAACATGGCACATAGGTTCTGCAGGGTTTGTCGGTCCAGCCTGAATTTGCGGATTATATCCTCATTCTCCATGTCTGCCAGGACTGTGAACGGACGATGGATATTGTGCCTCCTCCTCCTAGGACAGATCACAGTGCACAGATGTCAATGCAGAAGACCATGAAATGTGCATCACATACATTTTTTCGACAGACACATTCCCAAGTCTTACAACATGCACCATTAACCGACAGGGCACTTCACAAGTAGGTACACATCAGGCACACTACTCGTACACCTGTCCCCTTACCAGAAGCAATTATCTGTGCACCCCACCGGCTCATTCGCATGCACAGTGTGATATACTAACAGATATGTGTGCATACCTGTGAGTATGACCCCCAGCATATGTTACTAATTGCAATACTACCCGAACATACCATGTTGCTGGCCCTGATACACCTAACAAAACAGGTTGCACATGGCACACTTCAACTACACACTGACCACCGGCTGAGCATGGGGGATACGTGTGTGCATGTGCATTGGACAATGTGCCAGTTGCTGATGCCCCTAGTTCAGTAAATGAGACGACAGTGTGCGTTACATTGCACACACAGACATTGACCATTATCTACATATGCTATGCAACACATTAACTGGACAGTCTACATTTCATTACACAGCACATGTGACATGTGCGAGTGTAAGTGCCCATGCAATGTATTGGCGACCCATATATGGTATGTGTTGGTGACGTGGAGTGACATGTCCCTTTTGTGCATTTGTCCTCATGAGGACCCTTCAATTGTTGAGACACTGGGCACTGTACATGTTGGCCTATGCAGAGAGCTGGAGGACACGTTAGGTGCAGCACAGCTACTCCACAACTCCATTAACGCTCACTCCAGGCACTGTCTGGCAGACATATGGCGGTGCCTACTGTCTGGCCCCTGTGGTGTGGCACTGCCCATAACCCAGGCACGATCGCGGGTGACACCGCCAGATATGTATGTGACAATGGCAGTCACCATGCACCGCTACCCAAATCACGGTCACTCCATGCACTGTCTGGCAGACATATGGCGGTGCCTACCGCCTGGCCCCTGTGGTGTGGCACCACCCATAACCCAGGCACGATCGCGGGTGACACCACCAGATATGTATGTGACAATGGCAGTCACCATGCACCGCTACCCAAATCACGGTCACTCCAGGCACTGTCTGGCAGACATATGGCGGTGCCTACCACCTGGCCCCTGTGGTGTGGCAACGCCCATAACCCAGGCACGATTGCGGGTGACACCGCCAGATATGTATGTGACAATGGCGGTCACCATGCACCGCTACCCAAATTACGGTCACTCCAGGCACTGTCTGGCAGACATATGGCGGTGCCTACCGCCTGGCCCCTGAGGTGTGTCATCGGCATGGACCATGCCCTTGCAGCCAATGGGAAGCAGCCTCGCGGTAGCCTGATGCGAGTTTGAAAATCGCGGTAGGCGTGCACCACCCCCGTGGAGGCGGTCACTGGAGGCATTCAAAAGATGCACCACCGCGGTAGCGCGCGCATGGACCCTACGGTGTGTCACCGGCATGGACCATGCCCTTGCAGCCAATGGGAAGCAGCCTCGCGGTAGCCTGATGCGAGTTTGAAAATCACGGTAGGCGTGCACCGCCACCGCGGAGGCGGACATTGGATGTATTTGAATGAGGCAGACCTGGTACACCAATTGCAGCACCCTGGGACCACTGACACAGCCCCAGGGGCCTATATATGTGTGGGAGGGTGCACCACATTCCCACAGCTACCAGGGACTGCTGACTGACAACCCTCCACCTGCTGCTGCTGCCTCAAGGGACTGCTGGCTGCCACCCTGCACCTGCTGCTGCTGCCTCAAGGGACTGCTGGCTGCCACCCTCCACCTGCTGCCTCAAGGGACTGCTGGCTGCCACCCTCCACCTGCTGCCTCAAGGTACTGCTGGCTGCCACCCTCAACGTGCTGCTGCTGCCACATGTCCATTGTGATGTCGAGGACTCAGAAGATCCGTGCCAGTCCCTTTACCAGTGAGGAGCTTGGGGTCCTGGTAGACGGGGTGCTTGCACAGTACCCAAGGCTTTATGGCGGCCCTAATGTTGTGGTAAGTCTCCCAGTGCACACGTGGGGTGGAGGTGGAGGTGCTTCGGTATGTGTCAGTGGTTGTGGGGCTCTGACATGCACTGCCTATCATGTTTACTGCAGCGGGAAGGGCTTGGTGGGCTCTTTCACACGTTACCCTGCATGCCTATCCTGAGTAGAGGGACATGTCCTGTAGTGTCAGCCATACAGTGCAGCTGCATTTTGGTGATGCAGGAGTCTGGCTAGTTATCGTTTGTGTGAATGGCTGTGTTGCTCCCAATTAACCCACTCAGTGTCAGTCCACCTGCCCTGCACAGTCCCCGCCGAATGCCACATGTCCACATCACTGCATGTACAGTGTGTTCCATGTGTGTTTGGGTCACGCCTCTTCATCTAAGTCCCGTCTCTGCCATGTAGATTGCACAGGATCAGGCGTGGGAGAAGGGTGTGTGTATGACAGTTGTTGTCACTCTATGTGAGTTCCAGGACACAGTGAGGCTTTCACAGGGCTAGGACACTTAGGAATGCGCAGTGTTGGACACAGTGAGTCCAACAACAAGACACATGTTTTGCTATCTTCTCTATGTGTAGTTGTAGGTAACTGCAGACAGTAGCTGCGGCCAGACTACACGTTGCTTGCTGTGTTGGTATCCTGCATGTGAATGGGATGTGGAGGTACTGTGTCCACCATCGAACATGCATGCCTGTACGTCTGATTGACCAATGACATTGCACCATGTTCACAGCAATTGTTGGCTATGTGACAGTTGTAGCTGGAGTTTTGGATGAGTCACTGTCGTACTACTGCATTTTTGTTGTGTTGTCATTGTGCACTGTGTCTCTGGAACCTCACCCCTCTTGTCTCCCATGCCTGCAGCTGAAGGTCCACCAGCGTAAAGCCGTGTGGAGGGCCATTGCCTCCAGAGTCCGGGATCTGGGTGTGTCAAACCGAAGGCGCACCCACTGTCATAAAAGGTGGGACGACATCTGCCGGCTGAGCCAGAACGTGGCCGAGATGACGCTGGGGCTGCTCCCTCGGACTGGCAGGTTGGCTAGGCGCAGCATGACACCACTAATGGCCCGCATCCTGGCTGTCACACAACCTGAGCTGGACAGACAACTGAAGGAGCATCAGCAGCGAGCCAGGGGTGAGTATGTGTTGCAGGCTGCCTTTGGCTGGGAGTGGGTGCATGTGTCTACAGAGTGTGCAAATTGTCAGCTGTGTGACGTTGGTTGTGTGGTGCAATGTTTTGGGAGTGGCCTCTGTGCTGGGTGTATGTGCCATGCTTTTGCCCAAACGGTGCTTCATGAAGTGAGTTTTAGCACTGTGCATCTCTCTTACATTTGGAGTTGTGGCCTTCAGGTACCTTCTGCTGTGGGGTAGTGTGTGAATTCAGATGGATGGGAATGCCAGTGTGCCAACTGTGAATGCGTTTCAATGAATGCGTGTAATTCCAGACCTCAGATGTCTGCCAGTCAGACATCTGAGGCCAATGTGCAACAGTAGATGTGCCCATGGACTTGATATGGTGGATGGCATGTGTGCAGGGTCATTGTGGGCTGGTATGTTGTAGTCTGTGTGGTCCCCTACTGCTCCACACATGTAGGTGATGTGCACCATGTCGTGGTGTTCATCCTTGCCAACATCGGGACAGTGTGTGTGCACAGGCCATTTTGGGGCTGTGTCTGATGTGAGCCAACTGCAGGATGGTGTGCTGTGTGAGTCACCTGGGGCACTTATGGCAGGATGTGTGGCGGACATGCACCGTTGTGTTGAAATTTTGGGTGGCAAGATATATGTGTGCACAGGGTTGCATGCAATGTGCTGCACACCTCTTTCTAGGATGCAGATGTATTGGCACGTGTTAGTTCTGTTGATGCCACTCATCTCACAGTACTTCTCTCTCCTATGCAGCAGCTCCCGTATGTGCAGAGGGAGAGGGGACGGACACCAGTGGTGAGGCTTCCAGTGCAACAGCTGCACCGGAGCAGACTGACACAGATGTGACCAGCGCCGAGGAGGGGGACAGGAGTCTGCTAGAGGATTCACAGCCGGAGACACAAAGCTCTACCTCATCTGATGCCAGCGGTGACACATCCATGTTGGGGGTACAGGGAACGGGGCCTCGGCCTCCTCTTCCGCCACAAAGCGTCCAGTGCCCAGCCTCCCTTCAACCTCCACTGGTGCTGCCCGTGTCCGCACGAGTAGGAAGGGAAGAGTCACCTTCACCCCAGGCACAGCTGCCCCAGCCCATGTCAGCCCTGCTGCCCTCAGTGCAGAAGCAGTCGAGCTATTGCGCCAGCAGTGAGTGGGGCAGACAGCACTTCTCAATGCCTTCCAAGAGCACGACAAAAAGTTGGGGCAGGTTATAGCTTTCATGGAGGGCTTACATTCCGACGTAGGTGGGCTACACCGGACTGTGCAGTTCTTGTCATCAACTGTGACAGCAGCCCTGCAACAGGCACATAGTCAGGGAGCGGCTCCCAGCACTTGGTCTGGCCCCGTGTCACTGTGCACCTCTGACGACAGTGACAATGCTCAACGGTCCCCACAGCACACAGGAGCAGCAGCAGCCCAAGCGTACTAGGGCGCAGACACCATCCCCACATAAGAGTAAGGCCACCCCAGAGCACAGAGAGAAAAGCCCATCAGGTGACAGCAAGGGCCACAAAGCAAAGAAAAAAGCATCAGGGTCACAGGCCTCACCTTCCTCCCCTGCCAAACACTCCCCTGTCCCAAAGACGTCTCGCAGAGGCAAAATGACAGTTTCCACACCCACTGAGAAGGTGTTGCCTGCAAACATTACACAGGACGAGGGCCCCATGGATAATCCATCCTTGACCTCCACTCCCATCCCAAGCCCTGTGAAGCCAGCACGGGAGGACACTGTAGGGGGCAAAGCTGGTGGACAGAGGGAGGCAGGGTGGCGGCAAACACCAGGCAAGCGCACAGCGGGATCCAGCATGTCCCCAGAGGGAGGGTCACCATACACACCAGAATCAGCTTTGGTGTTGGGGTCACCTGTTGTGTCTGCCCCAGTTCCCCTCAATCCCCAGACAGGGAAGCCTTTCAGGATCCCCAAGAAGTGGAGAGGCACCCCTCCACAATCTCCGGCACACAGAGGGCCTGATTCACAGAACTAACTTACGTCAAAATCCTAAACTTACAACAATTTTGGTATTCACAGAATGAACTTACACATTTGGGTATTCACAGAATGAACTTACACATTTGGGTATTCACAGAATGAATTTACACATTTGGGTATTCACAGAATGAACTTACAACAATTTTGGTATTCACAGAATGAACTTACACATTTGGGTATTCACAGAATGAACTTACAACAATTTTGGTATTCACAGAATGAACTTACACATTTGGGTATTCACAGAATGAACTTACAACAATTTTGGTATTCACAGAATGAACTTACTCATCCTAACTTTATGTCCGCCACTGGGCCGGAAATTCCGGCCCGAGTGCGGACATAAGGTTAGGATGAGTAAGTTCATTCTGTGAATACCCAAATGTGTAAGCTCATTCTGTGAATACCCAAATGTGTAAGTTCATTCTGTGAATACCCAAATTGGTGTAAGTTCATTCTGTGAATACCCAAATGTGTAAGTTCATTCTGTGAATACCAAAATTGTTGTAAGTTCATTCTGTGAATACCCAAATGTGTAAGTTCATTCTGTGAATACCAAAATTGTTGTAAGTTTAGGATTTTGACGTAAGTTAGTTCTGTGAATCAGGCCCACTGTGTCTCACCAGGGCATGAGTCCACCTCCCCGGGCCACCACCCCGCCTGGTCCAAGCAGCCCCCAGCTACCACATGCACAGTTGGCTCTTCCACAGTTGTTACTCCCACTGCCCAGGGCAGTCCTCCAACTGACCCCAACACACAGTCAGCTCCAAGTCCGACAGACAGCCCCATCTGAGTGGTGGTCACCCTCACACACCTGTCTGTCCACAGAGGTGCGTGTGATGCCCATTGTCAGCCCCATTACTCTGTTGCTGGGCATGGCATGGTAGAGTTGCATACATTCCCTGTGTAGCTTCTGATGTCACTACTCTGCACAATGTATTTGCCTTTTTGTTCACTGCTGTTTGCCCCTTGCCTGTGCAGCATCTCATGTACCTCACCTGCACATTGGACTGGCCACTGGCCTTGCTGTTCACTCCTGTTTGCCCCTTGCCTGTGCAGCATGTCATGTACCTCACCTGCACTTTGTCCTGCCCACTGGCCTTGTCGTTCACTGCTGTGTGCCCCCTGCCTGTGCAGCTTCGCATGGACTCACTCTGCACTTTGTCCTGCCCACTGGCCTTGCTGTTCACTGCTGTGTGCCCCCTGCCTGTGCAGCTTCTCATGGACTCACTCTGCACTTTGTCCTGCCCACTGGCCTTGCTGTTCACTGCTGTTTGCCCCTTGCCTGTGCAGGATCTCATGTACCTCACCTGCACTTTGGACTGGCCACTGGCCTTGCTGTTCACTGCTGTGTGCCCCCTGCCTGTGCAGCTTCTCATGGACTCACTCTGCACTTTGTCCTGCCCACTGGCCTTGCTTTTCACTGCTGTTTGCCCCTTGCCTGTGCAGGATCTCATCTACCTCACCTGCACTGTGTCCTGGCCACTGGCCTTGCTGTTCACTGCTGTTTTCCCCTTGCCTGTGCAGCTTCTGATGGAACTACTCTGCACATTGTACTTGCCTTGTGTTTCACTGCTGTTTGCCCCTTGCCTGTGCAGCATCTCATGTACCTCGCCTGCACATTGGACTGGCCACTGGCCTTGCTGTTCACTGCTGTTTGCCCCTTGCCTGTGCAGGATCTCATGTACCTCACCTGCACTTTGGACTGGCCACTGGCCTTGCTGTTCACTGCTGTTTGCCCCTTGCCTGTGCAGCATCTCATGTACCTCACCTGCACATTGGCCTGGCCACTGGCCTTGCTGTTCACTGCTGTTTGCCCCTTGCCTGTGCAGCTTCTCATGTACCTCACCTGCACTGTGTCCTGGCCACTGGCCTTGCTGTTCACTGCTGTTTGCCCCTTGCCTGTGCAGCATCTCATGTACCTCACCTGCACATTGGACTGGCCACAGGCCTTGCTGTTCACTGCTGTTTGCCCCTTGCCTGTGCAGCATCTCATGTACCTCACCTGCACTTTGGACTGGCCACTGGCCTTGCTGTTCACTGCTGTTTGCCCCTTGCCTGTGCAGCTTCTGATGTAACTACTCTGCACATTGTACTTGCCTTGTGTTTCACTGCCGTTTGCCCCTTGCCTGTGCAGCTTCTCATGGACTCACTCTGCACTTTGTCCTGCCCACTGGCCTTGTCGTTCACTGCTGTGTGCCCCCTGCCTGTGCAGCTTCTCATGGACTCGCTCTGCACTTTGTCCTGCCCACTGGCCTTGTCGTTCACTGCTGTGTGCCCCCTGCCTGTGCAGCTTCTCATGGACTTAATCTGCACATTGGACTGGCCACTGGCCTTGCTGTTCACTGCTGTTTGCCCCTTGCCTGTGCAGGATCTCATGTACCTCACCAGCACTTTGGACTGGCCACTGGCCTTGCTGTTCACTGCTGTGTGCCCCTTGCCTGAGCAGCTTCTGATGGAACTACTCTGCACATTGTACTTGCCTTGTGTTTCACTGCTGTTTGCCCCTTGCCTGTGCAGCATCTCATGTACCTCACCTGCACATTGGACTGGCCACTGGCCTTGCTGTTCACTGCTGTTTGCCCCTTGCCTGTGCAGCTTCTCATGTACCTCACCTGCACTGTGTCCTGGCCACTGGCCTTGCTGTTCACTGCTGGTTGTCCCTTGCCTGTGCAGCTTCTGATGGAACTACTCTGCACATTGTACTTGCCTTGTGTTTCACTGCTGTTTGCCCCCTGCCTGTGCAGCTTTTCATGTAAATACTGTGCATATGGAAATGCCCACTGGCTTTGCTGTTGCCCAAATTTGTTGTCTCTATATGCAAATTGTGAATAAACACAGTTGGTCCTGCAGTGAGTTGTGTCAGTGTCCTTCCTGAATAAAGTTGTTTCTGTGTGTGCATGGTTTACTGTGTCACAGGCTCAGTATGCCACTTCAACATTGCCAATGGGTTGTCTCACATTTCATTTTTTTTGCAGGGTTGGGAGGCACTTCATTTCTACATGACTGTGATACTTATGGGTGCAGTGCAGGTGGTTGGCAATGAAATCTTGTTGTCATCTTCCTTCTTGGCTCATGTTATCTATGGTGGACACATGTCAGGTTTGCGGGCAATGGCAGCAAAGGGTGGGAGTTTGGGCACAGGCTTACAGGCAGGCAGGCCAGGGTCATGGGGTCTGTGTGAGCTTCCTTTCTGTGTGCCAATCAGTGTAGGTGTATGGACATCTTGTGGTGATGAGTTATCCAGGTCCCATGGCTTACTTCCAATGTGTGCACTTGGGTGGTTGAGAAGTGTATGGTGTGAAGGGGGTGACTTGGTTGTGACTGTGGATGTGTGTGCACCTGCATTGTCAACTACTGCCATGTGTGACCCTGGAGTGGTGTGCCTGTATGTGTACTTGTTTAGCCCTGTGGTTGTGTTTTGTGCACATGGCAGTATTGTGTGTTGCTGTTGTGGGAGGAGGTATGTGTGACATATCCTACTTGTGCTTGGCTGTCATGTAGTGTGCCACTGTGTGTTGTGCAGCAGACATTGTCTTGTCGAGTATTTGGATGCCTATGTGTGGCTGGTCAGTGTTTGAGTTCAGGGCCTTCCTTACATCCCTGTGCCTATACATGGGTGTCCTTGCTGTCTCCAGGAGTTGTTGCATTGGGGTGACTGTGGTTTGTGTTGACTGACTGTGTCAGCCATGTGTGCTTTGATGGGCTGTGTGTGTTCTCACATGTGTCTTGTCTTGCATGAGCATCACACATGCTTGATGGTTGTGTCACTGCCCTTCCATTTGTGGGCACCTCAATTTGGCTTTCCTATATGTTGTCCTCCATTACTGCTGGCATGTGGTGTGTGTATGTAGCTGTGAGTCAGGGTGGTGTGTGTGTGTGTGACTTGTCAGGTAGTGTGTGCAGTGAAGTGTTTGGTCCTCATCTGTGTGTGTGTACATTTTGTGCCTGGCGTCAGTGTTCTTGGCTTGTATGTGATGTTGTTGTGGTGTGTGTGTTGGCTGGGGCCTGGGCTTCTGTGCTATGTGTTCCTTTGCAAAGGGTCCTGCTGTGGCTGTATATGCAGTTGTTGGGACGTGGGGCATGGTGTGGCTGTAGTTGTGTGGTTGTTGTGCAGGAGTGGCACTTGGGAGGCACATGTTGTGTCCCTTCAGGGAGGTAGCTGGTGTATTGTGGATGGAGTTGTGGCTCTGTGCGATTTGTACGGTGCCCTTGGCATGCGCTGGCCCTGTGCTCTGCGTTGTGTGCATGGTTTCATGCACACTGACCGCGGCGGTGACGTAACCGGGACATTTGTTCATGTATGCGGTACATGGGTGGGCAGTATGTGGCGAGATGTTTTTGTCACAAGTGGGACATGTGTGTGTGCAGTGATGGTTGTGTGCCTGTCCCCACAGGGGTGTGTGGTGTCCCCATGCGATGTTTTTCCACCCTGGAGCTGTGTATTGTGTTACTTGCACTGTTGTGTCTGTACGTACCTGCGGAGGCGTCCGCGGCGGTGGATAACTTGCAGGTGGTGTACCATGTACAGCACCGGGAAGGCGTGTAGGGCAGGATCCATCGCGGTGTGTCCCGGGTGTTTCTATTCTGTCTCCGCTGTGATGTCTCCGCCATCTTTCGCTGTGCGGTTTCTCCGTCGCGGTGCGCAGCCATGTTTTCGGCATCGTGATATCTTCGGCGTACGGGACGTCATTCCGCACGGCGGTGTGTGGTGATTGGCTCACTCCGCCGTGGTGGCGGGCACACTTTGATGGCGGTCGGCGTCACACCGCAGCGGCGGGAAATGTACAATGTGTGGCCATCCTAATATGGCGGGCGTGGTGACCGCTGGCGGTGTGCGGTAAATGGGTGTTACCGCCACTGCCGGCACCACGGTCATGTCTCCGCCCGCCATCCTAATAGGCCCCTAAATTACTTCCCACCCTATTCCCCCATAAACCCACAACCCGCTCCTAAAAAAATAACACAATTAATATAATTATCTATTAATTAATTAATTAATATTAATTAATAACCAATTAATAATTAATTAACAATAAATTAATTTTGAATAATAATAAAGAAAAATGTATAATTACTTTGGGGGTCATTATGATAGCGGGCGGATCGCCACCGCCCGTATGGCGGTGGCGATCCGCCCGCTATTTCACACCGCCCGCATTCCATTTCCCCCCGCCATATTACGATGGCGAGGGGGACCCCGGCGGATGGAAAGACTGTCTGCCGGTTTTCCGCCGGTCTGACAGGGGACCGGGCGGAAAAGGGCTCTAACATGGTGGCGGTGTCTGCAAGACACCGCCATCCATATTAGGATGGTGGCGGAAAGCAGCCTTTCCATGGCGGCGTTGCCGCCATGGAAAGGCATGTGGTCTTTGCTTCTGGGGGCCCGTTGTGGGCCCCCAGGGTTTTGGGGGGGTGGGGGGTGCACATGGGGGTACCTATGGTACCCCCCTGCATTTGCATGCACAAGGTGGCAGGCACCGCGCGGTGCCTGTCACGTTGTGCATGCAAATGCACAACATGCCCTTTTCACATTGCGGCGGGTGCTGCTGGCAGCACCGCCCACCGCAATGTGAACAATGCGGGATGCGCCCGCCAGTGTGGCGGGCGCATCGTAATTTGGATTGCTGGACCGCCGCATATATGGTGGGCGGTCCCTTTTTCCGTTGCGATGGCGGGCGGACTTTTTCCGCCCGCCATCGTAATGACCCTCTTTATTATAATTAAATTACTTCCCACCCTATTCCCCTATAAACCCACAACCCGCTACAGAACTAAAATACGCAAAAATTTATTTTCATAAAAGTAATTACTGCTAAAAATGTAAGACATACATTAAAAAAAACTACACTTATACCAAAAAATTACATCACATACTTTTAACACACATACTAAAATACAGAACACTAATATAAATATCGATATTATTAACAAAGATATTTTTACCAACGATATTACTGTCTTCGATATAAAAAAAAATGATATTTCTTACCTTACTGTCGATATTCTGTGCTACAATATACTTGCTGTCAATATTCTTGTACCTCGATTTTCAAACTCGATATTGTTGTAGTTCGAAATAAACAACTCGATATTCTGTCTGTACACCTCCTGGCACGCCCGCCAGGACCTACCAATGCCCTTTTTGGGGTCCATCATAAACCTTTGAAGAAAAGTGGCCATTCTGGTATCAATCTCAGTTAGAGCCACTTTTCCCTCAAGAGAGGATCTGGGGCATTCTGCCCTCAAGCAGTTACGTGCATCTTTCCCCAGGGGTTTGCGAATATGCAAGGCCACATAATTGGCCACCTTGTCCGCTCGGGCCCACTCTGAGGAACGGGGGTGAATGATCTCTTCAGGGTCCAACATGTCAGAATCGTCTTGGGCAGGTCGGGAAGGGAGCCAAGGTCTGGAAGGGCCTGGTTCAGCGTCAGGATCCCCTGCGTTGTCAGGAGTATTATTAGCTGGGACCCCAGGAGCCTCCGTCAATGGGAGGGAAGGTTGAGTTACCAGAAAATCTTGTTTTAGTCTATCAAAAGCTGACACATCTATCCCAGAGGCCCTAGGATGTTTGGGAGGGGGTGGAGCAGCCTCAGTCAGTGGAGTAGTGTCCTGTGGGCTGGTCTGGGGGGCTGGAGCAGCAGGCAAGGCTGCCAGATGTGCTAAGGCCTGGTCAATCTCCCTAGATAGTCTGTCCTCTAGGGGGGGTCATAGCTTCCCCTACCGCCCTGTAGATTGATGCCTTTACCGCATCATAGAAGTCATCATCCCAAGTGAGGTCAGCCAGGGTGTTCTCCCCCCCTTGGGAATCGTCCTCATAATCCATATCCATTCTAAAATGGTTAATTTAGGATGTAAAAATGAAAAGGTCTGGGTGACAGGCCTGCAGCCTCAATAGGTTGCTCAATACTGGCTGGGTGTCAGCCACTTGATAGGGTGCGAGGACAACCTCACAGATTTATGGGTCACAGCCCTGGGGAGGCAGCCTGGATTAAGGAAATAATTTTTATAACAGCACCTGTGGCCTGGGTAACTCCCCATACATGTGCAGCGCGCAAAATATAGACCGTTCCGGGCGTGCGACACAGAATACAGACTCTGCCCCTTTCAAGTGTGTCAAAATCGGGCGGCAGAGCGTAACGTAATGCAAATAAATCGACCAATTTAAAAATAGAAACGGTCGAAGTACACCAAGACGGCGTCTCCCTTAGGCCACACACAGCTCTGTGAAGCTACGGCGCGCCGCTCGATCCCCTCAGGGAATTCGAATGCACGCGCCGAGCTTCGCAGGGTCTCCAGTGCCCCCCTGGCGGCGGGAGGTCCGTGCCGAGCAAAATTCAGGCAATGACCACGTAGGAGCGGAAAGGACGCTCCCGCGGTCAAGGAAACCAAATGTGGGAAAAAGAAACTCCAATAATGCGCCGCAACACGTAACAAAAACAACAAAGCAAATATCTAACGCGCGAAGCGCCGTAAATCACCTCAACAGAGGCGACCATAAAGCATACACAATCAGATCGGAAGATGATGCGCAAAGTGTCCTATAACAATTAATAAGCAGACGTCTAAAGAAAAGACTAACAGTACTTTACAACAGTTATCAAAACCAGTGATATGAAAAATAACTGGAGAAACACTTATCTCGGCTGCTTAGCAGCGAAGAAAGAGGATGGGAAGTCAGTGGAGCCAGAATATGTTGGTCTGCATCGCCCCTGATTGGAGGACCCATATTGGCGGCTGATTGGACAATTTTTTCTCACTACTGGTTTCCCAAGGTTTCATGGGAAACGTAGTTGTTATATGTTGTTTTGGCTGCTATGAATAAAGTGAAGAGAGAATGGCATAATCCTCGCTTCCAGTCCTGACATAGAATTCAGCAGCCGGCTCCATAATTTTTACTAATGGCTTGGTAGGTTGCTCAGTATTATTTGCAAATAACAACAAACAGACAAACAATATTCGAGACAAATGAGTCTTTATTTGTGAGGCAGTCCCTCAATTCCATCTTTCCAACAGTTTTTCATCTAACACAGAGTCAAGAGGGGATTTGAATGCAGCAGGGATCCTCAAAAGTTTATCCAATTCAAATTTGCATCTTACAGGGTTTGTAGATTTCCCTGGAGAAAACTGATAAAATAGCCAAAACATAAAATATTGTTTTTTTGTGGAAAAATGACAAAGAAGTGCTGTACAAGAAAGCATATGTGTTTTTCTCCTATAAATGGCTTTGTGAGAAATTGGGGTGTTGGTTGAGTGGGGTGGAAACCCTGGTCAAGCAGTAGCCACATTCCCTGTCAGGGCTAACCACTAAAGTCACTAAATTAACCTTTGCTTAACCCTCTGGCAGATTGACAAAAAAAGTAGTCAGGCTTAACTTAGATGCAATGTGTAAAGTATTTATGCAGCACACAAGCAATAATAAAGTGAAAACAGAACTGAAGAAACATCCCACACCAACTTAGAAACATAAAGAACATTTTAATCAATTATTTGACACTAAGGGGCCGATTCCGATTCGGGCCGGAAAACATACCGACCGACTCGGTACGGGAATGTTGTCCGACCGACACGTACCGGCGCTGCCCGACCCGCGTAGTACGATGAAATGCATGTGAATCACGACCGACTCGTACGGAACACAAGCCGAACGACCGAACCGCACGGAAACAAGCTATCCGGCTGGGAAACTACGCGAATCGAACCGACCGACACGCACCAGGAATGAACCCGACCAAAACGTACCTGCGAACTCCGACCCGCGCAGTACGATGCAATGCGTGGAAAACCAGACCGAGTCGCACGGAGCCCAAGCCGTACGACCGACACGCATACAAAGCCCAGTCGAAGCAACCCAATACTCCGCGACCGACGCGTACGCCACCCATGAAACCCAGCAGGAACACAGCTTGAAAGACTCGGAGAAGCCAGCACAAGCCAACTGCAGCGTCCTACTCGGTCAGTAGAACGTCTCCTACATGCCTAAAAAACTCAAAGGAAAAAATCCAAAAATAAGGGCTGTTGGAAATGGGGGTCTCTAGTTGGCAATGGCTGGCCACTGTCCAAGTAGGGACCCTTCTTCCTAAGTCAGAGTGAGAGGGCTACCCTCTTTAATACCCCTGCTCAACCCTGTGGTAACATAGCACGAGCAGGTAGGCTTATCTCAGAGGCAGGATGTGAAGCATTTATGACCATACACACAAAATTCCTCCCTGGAGGGTCCCCCTTCCCGCTGCCAATGCGTCAGCTCAGGCAGGTCCCCCAGTTCGGCGATCTGCTCCCCGGTAGGCTCCAGGGCATCCCCTTCAGGGTCTGCTCCTTCCTGGGCCGTGGGAACCAAGGGGGCCGGCTTCCTGCGCCCCTGCCCCTTCTCTCTAAGGCAGGGATCTGGGCCATACTCTCAGGCTCCAGATCCTTCTCAACACCCTCCTTGGCTGCCATGGACCGAGTGGTAGCACACGCCCACTCCGGCAGACCCAACATCTCTAAGTGAGCCTTCCTCTCCACCGTAGCCCACGGGGAGTCCTCTAAATCATTGCCCAGCAGACAGTCTACAGGCATGGCGGGCCTCACAGCTACCTGAAGAGTTCCTGAGACCCCCCCACTCAAAGGGAACCTGAGCCACCTCACATTGGCTCTCTGAGTTGTCTGCGGACACTACTGGTTAGAATGCATGGGGGACAACCTGCTCTTTGGACACCAACCGGGAGCTGACAGCAGTTACACTGGCCCCTGTGTCTCTTAGAGCCTCCACCCTATGGCCATTGATGGTCACCCACTGCCTGTATTTTCTAGTGTTAGCAGGCAGTGCAGGCTTGGGGACCATCTCAAAGTCCCCTAATGAGACAAGGGTCAACTCTACGGGATCCCATCCCTCTTGGGCACCCATCTCCTCCTCTCCCAGGGCTACACTGGCAATCTGGCGGGGTGGTGCACGGGGTGGTGCACTGGCCCCCCTTTGGGGGCACTGGGGATCAAAGTATCTGTGGCCCACTTGACCACAGTTGTAACAAGTGGGGGGCCCCCTGGGAACAGGCCTACCTGTTGGGGGCCCTGGCCTCCTTTCTTGGGGGGGCTGGGACACCACTGCTTGGTTCCCTTGGGGATTACTTTGGGGCCCTCGGTGGAACTCCCTCTGTTGACCCTTGTCCCCCCACTCCTCTGCTGGGGACCCTGCCCACCTTTGGCGAAGTCTCCCACTGGACCCTTGCAAACCCGGGTGCTCACCCAGCGGTCCGCCTCCTCAGCAAGCTTTCTAGGGTTAGTCAGCTTACAATCAATTAGGTGCTGGCGTAGCTCAGGAAAACAATTACTAGATAAATGCTCCCATGCGATCAAATCATAAAGCTGCGCAAAAGTTTCTACTTTGCTACCTTTTACCCAGCGTTCCATGGCTCTGCAAAAAAAAGACACATATTCAACCCACGTGGTACCCTCTAGCTTCTTGCAGATCCTAAACCTCTGCCTATACATCTCAGGGGTCAAACCATAGCGGGTCATCAATGCTTCCTTCATGTGGGCATAAACCATCCTACTTTCTGGGGGCAGGTCCAACAAGGTATCCCTCCCTCACTCACAAAGCGTCCCCACAACCCCGCTCCCCAATCCTTCTCAGGACCCGGTGGGACACCATGGCTAATTCATAAGCGGCAAACCATTGCCCAATATCTTCACTTTTGTGGAAATTCTTAATAACCTCCTTGGGTATATACACCCTATTCTCAGGGTGCACTACAGGTACGCTGCCACCAGAGGGGGAGATTTCCATACTCTTAGCTTTAATCTCCAACTCCCTCAATACTCTCTCATGCTCAAGTTTCATTCTCATAATCTCAATTTCTAACTTCTTGTTCTCTAGGTCCCGGTGACCATCCATTTTAAGCTCCATATTATGCCGCCTATCTCTCTCCCTGTCCTCCAGCTCTTCTGGGGACAGACCCTTAGCGGACACACTAGAGCCCGGGTTGGAAAGGGCTTGATCTCCTACTAAGTCTACTACATCGCCCTGCTGCTCTCCTGCATTCTCTCCCACCTCCACAAGCTCTCCTATATCCTTAGGGGCATCCCTGGCTTCTAGCCAGGCCTTCAGCGCCTTGTAATACTCCTCCCTTCTAGTGAGACCTGTGATAGGGACTGTGAATTGCTTGCAAAAATATTTGAGCTGCTTGGCATTGTAGGTTTCTATTTTCTCTTCTTCCCAGGAGAGATCCTTTGAGGCATTGGATCTGGGCTTGCCCATTGTAGAAATAACTGGCAATATCAATAAAGGACAGAAGAAAACTTCTCAAAAAAAATGTATGCGGGTGAAAAATCACCGGCAATATCAATCACAATATAGGATCCCAAAAAACTCTCAGAAATGTGTGCGGGTGAAAAATCACCGGCAATATCAATTACAATATGGGATCCAAAAACTCTCAAAAAATGTGCGCGGGTGAAAAATCACCGGCAATATCAATTACAATATAGGATCCCAAAACTCTCAGAAAATGTGTGCGGGTGAAAAATCACCGGCAATATCAATTACAATATAGGATCCAAAAAAACTCTCAAAAAATGTATGCGGTACGTTATGGTCTGCACTCACTAGTAGTGTACACTATAATTACTGTATGCGATCATAAATGCAAGTCCAGATCCTCACCGCTGACCACCAATGTTGGAAATGGGGGTCTCTAGTTGGCAATGGCTGGCCACTGTCCAAGTAGGGACCCTTCTTCCTAAGTCAGAGTAAGAGGGCTACCCTCTTTAATACCCGTGCTCAACCCTGTGGTAACGTAGCACGAGCAGGTAGGCTTATCTCAGAGGCAGGGTGTGAAGCATTTATGACCATACACAGTAACACAGTGAGGAACACTACAAAGGGACACCACACAAGTAGTTATAAAAAAATAAGTATCTTTATATAAAGGCAGATTTATCACAAGACCAATAACTGTAAAAGCCACAATACTGTCAAAAATAGGATAGCTGTTGAAGGGCTGTCAAAAATAGTTCAAAGGTTGCAAAAATAAGGTTCAAGTTCAAAGCAGTGGTCTCTGCGACCCTTTCTCTCACAAAGTACCTGGGTTTAGTAGCAAAACCAACAAAATGTCGCAAATAAGCTGTAGCGATGATTCTCGGCACGCGAGGCCGGCGATGCAATGAAATCCTTGCCGCAAGGGAGGATGATGCGCCGATCTGCGGGATGCGTGCGGAGACGATGCGACAACCTTCTGCACGCTGGACCGCCGATGCGATGACTTTCTTGCCGCGTGGGAGAAGTCGATGCGGCGATCCTGTTGCGCTGTGCGATCGTGTTGCGATGCGAAGACAAGCCGCTCCGCGAGGGAGCGACGAAATTCGGTGCGATGCGATCAAAGTGGCGGACGCACGGCGTCCGCAATGCGATGTCTCGAAGCGATGATTTCTTTAGTGGTTGCGAGTGCGCGGCGACAGCAGCGCGATGATTTTCCCAGCACGTCTTGGCTGCAGCGGCTCGCAAAGGGGCGTCAGCGATGGTCTCGTGTTGCGAGCCCTCGGCAGCAGCAGCGCAATGATTTTCCCAGCGCTCTCGACTGCAGCGGCTCGCAAAGATGCGTTAGCGTCGATTTCCAACACTTTCTTCTCTGATGCAAACTAGAGGCCCTGGAACTCACAGGAGCCTCATCAGCAGATAGCAATCCTCGCAGGGAGGAAGCAGGAGGTTGGTGGTGGAGTCTGATGTGCCTGAGACTCCAGCAGGAGGCTAGCTCTTTTCCTAGCCCTTGGGTGATTGCTGTAACAAAAATAAAAGTTCTCTCAAAAGTTCCTTTTCCTCTTTTTC
This sequence comes from Calotriton arnoldi, assembly GCA_963921515.1. Taxonomy (NCBI): domain Eukaryota; kingdom Metazoa; phylum Chordata; class Amphibia; order Caudata; family Salamandridae; genus Calotriton; species Calotriton arnoldi. The sequence continues at coordinate 373,730 of CAWUFW010008852.1, forward strand.
AAGGTCCAGTGGTCACTGCTGCAGGCCAGTGCAAGAAACAACACACCAGCACAGGGACAGTCACTTCCTGCAGATTCCTCCAGTGGCACGGACAGAGTTTTCTCTCCAGATCCAAAAGCAATACAAAAATGTAGGGGTTTGAGCACAGATATTTATACCCCAAAAGTCTTTGTTCTTAGAAGCTACCAGTCACTGAACCTAGCCAGAACCAGTTCTGCTCAGGCCTGGAGCACTTTGTTTACCAGGCTGCATCCTTCCTTTCAGAAAGAGGGGGTCTGCTAGCAGACACACAGTGGGAGGTGGAGCCAGCATTCACCTTGCCAGGCACAGCCCAATTCAGGTCAAGGAGCCACCCCTCCCCACACTCTAAATGCAGATCTCTCTATTCAACCCAGGTCTGACTCAGCCTGCCCTGCCCCTCTAAAACCAGACAGCCAATACACATAACAGCAGAGCACACTGGAAGGCTTAGGCAAGAAAATACCTACTTTCTAAAAGTGGTATTTTCAAAAACAGAATATAAAGATAAACTTCACTAAAAGATGTATTTTAATATTCTGAGCTCAGGCATACTAAATTCGTTTTTCTACCATGTCCCTGGGGTCAGTTAGGACTATAGAATGTAATAGTCAAACTGCCCATTCTAGCCTATGAGGAACAGGTAGCCTTACAGTAGTGAAAAACGAAATGGGGTGTAATTCACTACCAGGACATGCTACATACACCAAGGCATGTCCTATCTTACACATAAAATGCACCCTACCATAGGGGTGACTTACAGGATGCCAAGGGAAGGTTCAGGGGCTGGGAAGTGGGTGCACTTCACAGCCAAGATGGCAGTTCTGGACTGCACACAGACACTGCAGTGGCAGGTCTGAGACACACTTTACAAGCTGCTTCTGTGGGTGGCACACATCAGTGCTGCAGGCCCACCAGCAGCATTTGGTTTACCAGCCCTGGGCACACATAGGCCACACTACTAGGGACTAACAGGTAAACCAAATAAGCCAATCAGGGATATACCAATTCACATAGACATATTTACACAGGGAGCATTCGCGCTTTGACACTGAATGGCAGTGGCACAGCGCCCAGAGCATCTAACACCAGTAAAACAGAGGAGACAACAGCGAAAAATGGAAGGGAGACCCACGCCAATGGTGCCAGGTCTAACAAGGGCCAAACAAGCAATGACAAAGTCAATAAATACAGGGGGGAAAAAACATGGAACAAGGACACACCCACAACTCCACCCATATAAAGGCCACAAATCCCTACCATGGTCCTTTGCAAATTCAACTGACCTGCCAGCACAGAACACCATCAGACAGCAACCACAGACACACTCACAACTCATCCATCACACAAGCCACACACCATTAGCACCTCCCAAATAGCACCCTCGCATACACCCAGCAAAACCTACACTCACCCACCCTCACTTGCACACTCACACACATCAATACCCACCACCACCCATCACCATGCCCCCAAAGAAGAATCCAAAGTTCCTAGACAATGAATTGGAAGTCCTGGTAGATGAGATCCTCAGGGTAGAGCCACAGTTGTTTGGTACATTGGTCCAACAGACCCCCATGTCGCAGAAAACCAAGATGTGGGAGAGGATCGTCGACAGGGTGAACGCACAATCACCATGTTTGCGCACAAAGGAAGACATCCAGAACAGGTGGTATGATGTGCGCAGGAGGGTCAAGGACCTACTCAAGAAGGATTACGCCCTGAGTCAGCGCACCGGCAGTGGCCCTCCTGCCAAACCACTATACCTCAGGCCCTGGGAGGAGAAGGTGCGGGCCATCCTACCACCAGTGAGCGCATATGGACTATCAAACATCCCAGAGCGGGTGAGTACACAACCAATATACACAATATTGTGTGACAATACACACACATCACTGTCAAGGGGATAGTCAAACCATGCACCCTTAGCAAATCCACAGCAACCAAAAGATAATCATCCCAAGATGTGTATGTTAGTCAGATAAACACAATACATGCCATCTCATAGTGACATGTAACTGTGTCATGACATGTACAAACCTAACAACAAATAGAGCAAGGCAGTGGCACAAATATAACCAACAAACACAGTCAGATATTTTGCCACCACTAGAACACCACCTCAAAGGGAAGCTCACTGAAAGGAAGGAATTCTGTGTATGCTGGTGAAGTGAGTGTAGCCAATAGCATGATGGGAGTTGTAGTCACAGATATTGGTCACCCTCACAATTTGCCCATCAACACCACTCTGAACCATGCTCACATCACAGGTAGTGGAAAAGAACTGACAAGATGGCTGACACTGGGTACTGCTGTGGGGAGCACAAGGCCCTGCTGGGAACTGTGCACCAACCAACAGCAGGACACCACTGACTGATATCCTGAAAGCCAACTTGCACTCCCTGCAATGGAAGCACGTTCCATGGTGGGATATCTGGCTGGGTGGGAAGGAGGACTGACAGCTCTGACCATAGTTACCAGCAGCTTTTCTCACACACCCCCTTAACACAAACTCCACACAACTCACCTGGGAGAATGCATTGCCTCACACTCTAATTAAATATCCCACAAAGAACTACCACACTGGGTTATGCTGTGTGAAGCATAGGGACACTTTTGGGACTTGTAGCCAAACAAACGCCAGGACAACACTGTCAGCAATCCTGTCAGCACAGGCACCCTAACCCACAGGGAAGCAGAGTCAAAAGGAAGGAAGTATGGGCATGCTGGGAAGGGGGGTGTAGGCAATTGAATGATGGGAGTGGTAGTCACAGCTCAACATCCCCCACCCACATGGCCCAGCAAGCTCACACTGAAGCATGCACACCTCACAGGGAGTGAAAAGCCACTTCAAAGATGTCTGACAATGGTGCTCTGTTGTGGGGAGCACAAGGCCCTGCTGGGAACTGTGCACCAACCAACAGCAGGACACCACTGACTGACATCCTGAAAGCCAACTTGCACTCCCTGCAATGGAAGCACGTTCCATGGTGGGATATCTGGCTGGGTGGGAATGAGGACTGACAGCTCTGACCATAGTTACCAGCAGCTTTACTCACACACCCCCTTAACACAAACTCCACACAACTCACCTGGGAGAATGCAATGCCTCACACTCAAATTAAATATCCCACAAAGAACAACCACACTGGGTTATGCTGTGTGAAGCACAGGGACACTTTTGGGACTTGTAGCCAAACAAACGCCAGGACAACACTGTCAGCCATCCTGTCAGCACAGGCACACCACCCCACAGGGAAGCAGAGTCAAAAGGAAGGAAGAATGTGCATGCTGGGAAGGGGGGTGTAGGCAATAGCATGATGGGAGTGGTAGTCACAGCTCAACATCCCCCACCCACATGGCCCAGCAAGCTCACACTGAAGCATGCACACCTCACAGGGAGTGAAAAGCCACTTCAAAGATGTCTGACAATGGTGCTCTGTTGTGGGGAGTACCAGACCCTGCTGGGAACTGGGCACCAACCAACAGCAGGACACCCCTGACTGACATCCTGAGAGTCAACCTGCACCCACTGCAAGGGTAGCATGCTTCATGGTGGGATAACTGGGCTGGGGGGAGAAGGAGGTCCGGATGTCAACCAAATACCACCAATGCTGGTCATGCACACACCTCAACATCCACATTGAAATGCATCAGGTTGGCAGGACAATGAGCCACACCAATATCAACCTCTGACTGTGACAACTTAGGACAATGCAATGTACAGGGCCGCATCCAGAGGTACAGTCACAACTGTCATGTGTTTGAACCATTGATGCCTGCAGAAACATAACATACATTGTGTGTCTCTTCCAAAAACAGGTGATGATGGGGAAACAGCAGCAGATGAGGAGGAGTCCCTGTCCCAGGCTCCGGGGACCCTGAGCTCTCTGGTGTGGAACTGCCTCTGCCCTCATCGGATGGCGAAGACCAACCTGGCACCTCCGGTGTGAGTCATCATGCAGCACCAGCAGGACCACCATCTGCACCCCCTGCACCCATTCCTCCAACATCTGGCAACACACAGACCACCCCCGCCGACACGGACAGACCAAGGACACTGAATGACAACAGCACAGGCACCACAGCCCACCGTGAAGCAACGGACAACAACCCCAGTACCAACCCCCAAGGGGGCCGAGGGTCACCTGTACGTGCCACGGCAGCTCCCGCACGTGTGGCCAGGGGTTGTGGGAGGGGTGGTAGGCAGAGGTCGCTGTTTGCAGAGGGGTCTGGACTGCATGATGACCCACAACTGGCACACATTGCTGATGCGTACCAGAATAGCACCGTAGAGGTCAGCCAGGTAGTGGGAATCCTCAAGGACATTCAACAGCAGCAGGCTGCCCATCATGCCCGCTTGGACTCCCACATGTCCCGTGTGGAGAACACGTGTCCCGTGTGGAGACACACATGTCTGGCATGGAGTCCAAGTGGGACACATTGGAAGAACTGACAGCGGTGCAGAGGGACATATTGCCATGCCTCTGCCAGATTAGCACCAACATGTCCACACCTCCCTGTGTGCCCACAACATCTGGTGTCGCAACAACTGCAACTGCCACAGGGAGGGAGGATGACTCTGGTGGAGAGTCCACTGCACCGCAGCGGCCTGCACGTGAGGGTCCCCCCAGAAAGAAGAGGGGTCATCCGAGGAAGGACAACTGAGAGGCCGATGCCCATGTACATCACCCGGAACCCAACACCTGTTCTGGAAATTCTCCTTTGTGTGCAAACTGTTCACCCTGTCGAATGCAACCCAACTCTCCCACATGACATGGGGAGTTTAAGTTGGACTAATGTATCAGATGACTGTGGACTTTACTCAGGACATTTCTGCTACCAACACTTCCAACTCATCTGGGAACTTTGGATTCCAATACCAATGTACAGCACCCACCATCCTGTGCACTATCCTCACACATGTATGTAAATAAACTCACTAATACACCATACTTGCCTCTGTTGTGATTCCAACGTTGTTTTTGTCATGGAGATGATGATCTGCTAAATGACACTGTGCATGCTAACTGCCACAGCAAGTTCAACACCGTCATGTGAGTCATGACGACGTGACACATATGAGGGAGACACACCACTAGGGCTACACAACACATAGACACCAGGGCCATCTGACTCATCGCCTACACTGATGTTGCCAGGAAATACAGTGGAATGCAAAGGACACCACACCTATTCAGAGTCTGTGTTAACTAGCCCACAGGTGCAGTAAGCAAATGTTAGTCAGATGTGTGACCACAGACAACGCACATCCCAAAGTGAAGCACAGGTTTATTACACATTTGTAACATGTTGTTTCCACTACAAATGCAAGGTAATCCCACGTGGCAGTGGCCACACAGTCAACAAGTGTAGAAGAAATAAAGTCCAGGGGTGTGTGGCACATCACCTGTAGGGAAACGACTGCTGCCACCCTGAAAGCTGAATCATGGTGTTGGGGGATCCGAGTTGACCAAACAACTCTGAAAGCACCCTGTGAAGGACAGACATGACACACAGTCAAAAGCACTGAAGAACAGGACAGAACTGCAATACTCATGCCCAATACATGTCACAAGATACCTACACAAAACCAAGTTAGCATGTCAACACTGTTGGGGAGTACAGACTACCTGTAAGGACACATCGCTGCACGCATCCAGTCAAGTAGCACATGGCCACACTCAAACAGCACCAGAGCACCACCCACACATATCATGCAAACTCACATCATTGACATGACATCTCTGGATACTCACATTCAGCTGAAGAAGTTGGTGATGAGCTGTGTGCGGACATCACCCTCATCATCATCATCATCACTGGCATCGTGGCCCAGGCCAGGATCCTCCACAGGTGGCGGATGTTGGTCATCGTCATCCAGGATGAGAGACAACTCCTTCCGCACTGCCAGGTTGTGTAGCATGCAGCAGACGATGACAATCTTGCACACCTTTGCTGGGGCATATGGGAGGGCCCCTCCTGTCTTGTCTAGGCAGCAGAAGCGGCTCTTCAGGAGACCAAATGTCCGCTCGATCACTCTCCTGGTCCGACCATGTGCCTCATTGTAGTGCATCTGGGCTGGTGTCACAGGGTTCCTGAGGGATGTCAGCAACCATGGCATGTTGGGGTATCCGGAGTCACCTACAGACAGACAATTGCACATTAGCTCAGTTGGAAAAGAGGGCGGAATACAACATAGCAGAACACACACAATGGTACAAAGTCAGTACACACCGACAAGCCAGGCACGCTGGTTCTGCATCTGTGACATCATCCTCGGGATGCGACTACTCCTCATCACGTAGGCATCGTGTGCCGAACCGGGGAAACGGGCACACACATGTGAGATGCTCATATCTGCAAGTCATACCACCAGAGCATTGATCGAATGGTAATGTTTCCGGTTCCTGTATGCCTGCTCATGTGCCTGTGGTGGGACCAAAGCCACATGTGTCCCATCAATGGAGCCAATGACATGTGGCATCCTCCCCAGGGCATAGAAGTCACTCTTGACGTCAGTGAGTTGTTGACGTTTAGGGAAATAGATGTACTGGTTCAGGTATCTCAACATTGCCTCCAAAACATCGCGTAGCACATGGCTGAACATGGTCTGTGACATCCCACCAGCAGACGCCACAGTGTGTTGAAAGGTACCGGTGGCAAAGAAGTGTAGGGCTGCCATCACCTTCACCTTGGGGGTCAGCGCTGTAGGGTATGGCCGGCCAGGTTGCAAATGTGGGGCCAACCGCACCGCCAATTCCTCAATCAGCGCCCTGTTGAAGCGGTACCGTCGGATGCAGTCACGTTCCACCATCGTTGCAAGGTCAGGGAATGGTCTATGGACAGCTGGTGCCCTGCAGTGCATAGGTGAAGAAAGAAAGATTGTCAGTCACCCCACATATGTGCCATTGACCATACTCAATATCACATGATACATCATTACGAGACACAAGTACCTGATGTGTGTGCCGTTCTGTATGGACATATATGGCACCTACATGGCCAACATCTAACATCACAGTTCAACATGTGTTGACAACAAGTTCCAGGTTGTGCTATGGGAAATCATTAGGCTGTGTCACAGTACCCATTTACTGCTGTTACGTTCCAAACACACACCACAGAGACATGTCAGGACAGATGTGCCACAGGCATCACAGCTCATTGACAGGTAGATTCCCAGGGACCCTGTATTGCCACATGGACACTGGCATGACATGGCGTATCATGTACACGTCAGCAAAACAACCATGACTCCCACAGGTAGTGGCCCCTGTTGCCTCTGCAGGACAGACATGGACGTCTGTGACACACACATGCACATCAAAGTTCATGCACAAATAACATGGATGTGGAGACTGTCTCGCATTGTGCACATGGAATCAGAGACATCGGAAACACAACATGCACACAGACTGTGGAGGGCCATCACTATTGTGGCAATGGGTCACCCTGTGACGTACATACCTTCCCACATGGGACTCAGGGGATATGTGACATGACATACACATACACAACCTGGAAATGTGACCATGCCACATGCTCTGAAATGAACAGTTGCACATCACAGTGGTCATGTGCACAACACACAAAGGATTCTGTCCCCATGAACACGTGCACAGCCTGGGAGTGGCTGCCCCCAAGTGCCACCCAAAAACCACATGTTGACCCCCATACACAGAAAAGGTAATGCAGCCTTACATGCCTTAGGATACAGTGTGGACAGGCTGTGGTGTTGTAGGTGTGCCCCTGAGTCCCTGGCAAGTAAATGTGGCTGGCATACGTTCACCAGTGACAAGCATGGTGACATATGCGAGTGACTTGTACAGGGACGCGTCATACAGCAATGGACCGATCCGTGTGCACGCATTGGTCATTGCATATGATGTGAGCAGATACGCGTTGTACAGCAATGGACCGATCAGTGCACACGCATTGGACATTGCATATGATGTGAGCGGATACACGTTGTACAGCAATGGACCGATCGGTGCGCACGCATTGGACATTGCATATGATGTGAGCGGATATGCGTTGTACAGCAATTGACCGATCGGTGCGCACGCATTGGACATTGCATATGATGTGAGCGGATACGCGTTGTACAGCAATGGACCGATCGGTGCACACGTATTGGACATTGCATATGATGTGAACGGATACGTGTTGTTTTTCGAAATACGCGTTGTACAGCAATGGACCGATCGGTGCGCACGCATTGGCTATGGTCTGACATGGTAACGGACGCGTTTTCGAAGCTTTAACGAGTCGGATGCAGTGAATTCAGTTGGCCACCCACAACAATGTTGCAAATTAATGGGTGTCATGAAGTTGAACTTTTGAAGGATGCTGTGGGCGTGTGTAAGTGGTGCAATTCCATGGATTGGCCAGATTCAGAAGATGCAAACAACTTGGACCTATCACTTTGGACACATGGGACAGTATCTGCCTCTGCAGCACACATATAATGCTGGCTGTTCCCCTGAGAGCTCACTTGCCTGCACTACATGCTCCAGGACGACATCTGCCACTACCACTGCTGCTGTCTCTGCATCCTCTGGCTACTGCAATGGCACGTACTGTGGATAGAGCCCCAGCCTTCAGCACTGAGGAGAACCAGGTCCTGCTGGACAGCCTCCTTCCACAGTACAGCAAGCTGTATGGGAAACCAGGGGAGCAGGTGAGTGTGCTGTCCACTGCCTTACTAATTGTGCATGTTGTCTGACTAGCAAGACGTACAGTGTGTACACCAGTGGCTAGCATGCTCACTGAGTAGTTGTCACCCCCCAAAGTGTGTAGTCACATGCACTGAACAGGTATAGTGCAGTAACAGTGCATTCCAACAAGGTTTTACTTCCCAGGCAATGATACCATTTAGTAACTGCTGGCAAACTGTTCATAGCCATAGTTGCACTACCTGTGTAGATCATATGCCCCTGTGATTGAGACATGTGTATCCAACTGTGTGATGCACGGAAATGTTGCATGTGTAGTAATGGACTTTTCACTTTGTCATCCTCACAGGTTGATGCCCACCAGAAGCAGGAGATCTGGCTGACCATCGTCCGGGCAGTACGATCTGTGGGGGTCTACAGGCACAGGATCCGCAACTGCCAGAAGAGGTGGCAGGACCTTCGGGGCTGGACCCGGAGGATCGCAAGGGTCCAGCTGAAGCTGTCGCCTCCTCGCAGGAGGGGCGGACACCGGACCCTGATCCCCCACATGCTCCGGATCCTGGCGGTGGTCTTCCCTGACCTGGATGGGCAGCTGAAGGCCAGACAGCAGCAAGGAGGGGGTAAGTGCTAGCCTCAACTGTGTACTATGACTGATATGCTCTATGCACTCCTTTAGCCTGGTTCCACTTCCACAGTACAACTGTCATGTCGTCCTGGACTCATGTCCCTCACTTGTGTCATGCCCCCTCCTCATCTGATACACAGGTGTGGCCCTTACAGTCTGTGACTTAGGTCACTTGGGTACTGTGTACTTGCAGTTACCTGTGGTTCAAGTTGGGGACAGCATCAGTTACAGGAACTTTGTGGTGGGCTGCATGGGTGGTACAATTGCTCACATTGCCTGTGATCTGACATGTACTCTGGGTATGGCTTTAATATGTGTTCCAATTGCTGCTCTGACTCACCACATGTCTGGGATATGTGCCACACACCCATGCTGCTGCAGAGACCAAGGTAGGGGCCTCAGAAGTATGTACATCATGTGTGTGACACATGCATAGCCACCTGCCTAGTGTTCAGGGTAATACCATGTTGCACATGGACCAGGACTGTAATGCCTACTCCGTACATCGAAGGCACTCTGTTCTCCCACTCCCGTGTGTCAGCATACATATTGGGCATTGTGAAGAGTGCACTCAGGTGTGTGCCTCTGTGTCACCGTGGTGTGGCCTTGCTATTTGGACTCCTGGAGTGTTTAACAATTTGGGGTGGCCAGCCATCTGAGTTATGACTATGGGATCTGCACATAGGTCAATGCATAGGTCTCTGATCCCTTGACTGTGCACAATGTTGTATGAAACATTGAGGTACCGGCAGCTTTGGTTCATTCTCATCAGACGGTGAAGTGCTCATGTGTATGGATTTGTGTTTGCAGTCACTCAAATGTCTCATTTGATTGACGTGGGATCAGCTCAGTCCTCATGATGTGGGTGGCCAGGGGTGCACATGTTCACCTGTCAGCTACAGGGCTTACATTTCTAAAACTCCCCTGATTGTGACACAGTGCAGACTGGTGTTGTGTGTATGCACTGCCCCTGTGACAGGAGACAGTTATGACTGACTTGCCAGACAGGCCTGTGCCATGACATTCCAATCGCAAAGGGTGATCCAGCAGTGGTGTGATATGTCCTGCATGCACACCATTGTTGCATTGTCTATCAGGACATGAGGACATCATTGTGTTTGGTGATGGAAGCAAAACCCGCATATCAACAGAGACTTTGCCCATCACTTTTCCTGACACATGTACAGTCAGTGGCAGGAGATGGCATGTGTTTGGAGTGACACATTTTCATATATACTCTTGGATGTCCAACAACTGTGTATGTGGTGCATGTGTGCACATATGATTAGTCACATACAACAGGCAGCAGACAGATGGGTGCATGGACAGGTAGGATATGTGTGGCATGACTGACTGTCAGGCAGACAATGGGCTTCTTGAAATCAGTGTCAGCACTAATTGCAATGTCTAGCAAATGATGGCAGGGCTTGCTCTGTGATGTGCTGTACTTACTGTGGTGTGTGTGGTCAGTACAGGTGACTAATGTTGCTCTGTTTATCCTGATTGTTTGCAGATACATCCACGGCCACAGGAGGAGACAGCTCCACGGACCAAGAGGAGCGGCAGAGCCAGACTGGGTCCACTGCATGGGAGACCGAGGGACCCAGTGGCACGGAGGGTGAGGGGAGCCACACTGAGGATACCTCAGCTACGACCACCTCGGCTGGGGAAAACAGCATCTCCAGTGAGGACTCCCTTGTGGAGGTGGGTGTCAGCAGACCAGAGGCAACGTCAAGCAAGTCTGTCCCCACCACCACCACCATCTCCACCCTCCCATCTGCTCCCATCCCACATGTCCGTGGAGGCTCCCGTGTAGGGGAGCGTGTCTCCTTCATGCCAGGCACCGCACCCCCTGCCTCTGTCCCCCTGCTGCCCTGAGTGTGGAGTCTGTGGACTTGCTGAAACAGATCCATGTAGGGCAGACATCAATTCTGAGTGTCCTCCATGCACACACGGGTCTTTTGACACAACTGGTGTCATTCATGGAGGGCATGTCATCTGGCATGTCTGCCCTACATCGGACCAATCAGTCCATGGCCTCCTCACTGACGGCAGCAGTGTCCCTCCTGCAACAGTCCCTCGCCCCTCCTACCTCTGCCCCATCCACAATACCCAGCACCCTACCTGTTCCAAGCACACACACACTGGCACCGGCACGCACCAGCACAGACACAAGCAGCACACAGACACACATACCAAAATCCAGACACACACGCATGCACAGTCAGGGGACTGATACCTCACTCACAGGGGCTGGGGCCCAGACACACACACGCATCCACGAGCACTGTGCAGTCCTCAGGTGCCTCTCCCTCCAAAAGCCCTTCCCTTGCCTCACCTGCAACCCCCCTCCCAGAAGCTCTTCCTCTGTAAGCTTGGCCTCTTCCCCACAGATACACCTGACACGAAGTCCAGGCGGAAGAGGCGACCACCACACACACAGGGGAGTGCCCCTCACACCCGGACACCCTCCCCCAGGCACAGGCAGACAGAGGACCCCATTCGAAAGTCCCCCTGGACCAGGAAGGGCAAGACCCCAACACCACCACCACACAGCTCCACCACACAGTCTCTCTCCTCCATCCCCCAGGCCACCACTGCACAGGTTCCACCGCCACACCCTGCCCCAGGTTCCCCCACACACCGATACCGCATCCCCAAACTGCTTAGGCCCTCCCCCTACCACTTGCTCTTCCACCCCCAAACCAGACGCTCTGCCTGTTTGTGCCACTGGTGTGGAGACCGGGTCCCCCCTCTGTCCTGCCCACCTCATCTGCCCCCCCTTCCACTCCCTTGGAGTTATGCACTGCAGTGGAGTCCACAACCACCCCGTCTGACTCGGGCACTGCAGTGGGGACCCAGTCCACTCCATCTGACTGGCCCACTGCAGTGGTTGCAGCACCCACAACATCTGAGTTGTGCCCTACAGTGGTGCCGGCCCCCACTGAGTCAGACACCTCCAGTGCAGTTGCCTGTGACACTCCTGCACCCATCACCCCTTCACTGCCTCCTTCTGGCATCCCCTGATCCTGTCCCTGCTGTGCCTGGCCTGCCCCTTGTATGCCCCTCCGAGGGGGATGTCCCCTGTCCGTAGCAGTGCAGGCAAGCAATGGGTGACAAGTTGTCACGTATCACCCTGTTGGGACTGTGTATTTGGACTGGCCATTGGCCTTAGTTTCTTTTGGACTTCAAATTTTAATTTAACATTTGCTGAATAAAGCCTCGTTTTGTTTAATTGTGGTTTTTCTTTGGATGTACATGATGGAGATGAGTATCATCATGCATTTGCAGTTGTAATAGTGTTCAGATCAGGAAAATGAAGTGTTGCTGTGATGGACTCCATGTGGTCCATGGGATATGCGTCCTAATGTAGTCTGGATCTATAGCATCCTTTGCTGCAGTCTGAGGGTGTAATGTTCAGCATTTGACACATGGATGTACGTTTTGCATTTGTAAATTAACATCTTTGGCTTACACTGATGCACATCTGGTGTGCTTACCACTGTTCAATGTTTCTATTTCCCTGACTGTGTGCCCATCTCCACTGGACATGCAGTTTAGCACATCAATGTTGAAGGACTCATCTGTGTATACAGTGCAACTTGCTTGACACGTGTTTAGGGTGTATGCAGATGACTGACGTGACACTCCCGTACCCAGGCTGATGTGAGCAGAGCCTTCAGTGTGTTGTAGTTGTTGACTCACTGACCGAGTGTTCTGCTGACATCTTTGAGTCGTGCACAGACAAGGTTTGGCACAGCGGACCTTCCACAGGAGTGGAGTGCCCTCATGGCAGTGTGTAATCCCGTGACATTGGCCGGGCCCGTGTTGTGTGTTGTGTGAGCATGTCTGTGTGTGTTCCCTTCCCTTTTCCTACACAGGCTGTGTCCCTAGGGATGTTCCTGTTTGTGATGCTTGCTGAGTTGTCCTGTGTTCATCCAGCATCTTGGACCTGGTTTCTCTGGGATGTGGGTGCATGGCAAACTAATGTTCATGAGGTTGTCATCCCTAGTTGTCTTTGTTGTCAGGGCTGGGGATGTGGGCAAACGCAGATGGGACACAGTCAGGATTCCCCTTGGCACTTGTGGGTTACACAAGTCATGTAATTTACAGTTTGTGGTAGCTTTCAGTGATTGTGACACGTTGTGCGTGTGACTGCTGCCACTCCTCAGGGTCAGAGCTGCAATGTTGGAAGTTGTCTATGTGTGTTCTTTGTGTGTCACCTTGGCTTCTTCATTGGTGTGTGACTGTGGCCGGGATCCCATTGATTGGGGTGGATTTCACGTCATGCCCATGTACGGCGTACTGTGCAGTGTGTCAGACATTCACGAGTCTTGTTGACTGGCCATGTGTGATGGGTTTCACACCTTAGTTCCCACCACCCCCCCTGGCATTGTCATGGGTGCATGTGCAATGTCACCAGTCCATGTGAGCTTCACAGCTGCACATTGATGGAGATCAAGGTGTGTGGTGTTGAGTGTGTGCAAATGTGAGTTGTTGCACGGCTAGACCCCTACCTCCATATTGGCCTTGGCTGACAGGCTGTGCTGATTGATTTGTGCTTGTATAGGTGTGATGGTAGTTAGTTGCTCAGGACACATGGCTGTGGTTCACTGTGTGAACGACATCTACCTTTGTCATCACAGTGGGATTATCATGCAGGCTAGTGTCACCACAATGCTGTGTCCCTGGGAGTAGTGCTGTGGTGGGTCTGTCTCTTGCTGTGTTAGTTGCTGTTCCTACAAGCTTGTGTGACATGTGTAATTTGGGCTCCCTCTCATCTAACAATGCCTGATTGCCCACATAGGGAAATCCGATCCATGAGTTACTTTTGTGTGGCACTGTATACACATCTGTGTAATTGGGATTCAGGCCTCCTCATGTGTTGTGGGGTTGCCTGGGGACACTGGCACACACCCCCATCACCTGTTGTGTTTGATATGCAGTGTGAGGCTGCCTGTTTGTGTTTGTGCATCTGCACCACTGCATTGGCATATCTTTAGTGTTGCATTGGCTGTATGTTGTTTGGTGGATTTCCCCTGCTGTCCCTGGGACTCCTAGGTCATCAGTCAGCACAATAATCATGGTTTGTATGTCCCATTGCTGCCATGGTATGGTATTTGTTCACCTCACATCTACAGTCTCCACAGGATATCTACATTTGTGTGTCCATTGGTGCAGATATGTGGGTCTGCATTATGATGGTCACTTCTGTCATCGTGTAATTGATAAATGTTGACAATGTCAGCCCCCATGGGTGATGTTTGTCTGCACATGGCCAAATGTATGTCTTATTTGCACTGCACTGTTTTCCTCACCCAATCTATGTTGCTATGGGACACAAGCACTACTTTGCCACTGATGTGTTTGTTGTTGTGTGACCAGGAATCATCCATGCTGTTTGGCAGTTGCAGCTTTTTCCATGACAACACTTACCTTTTGGTCACTGTGATGATGGGGCTTTAGACCCCATTGCCACAATGTTCAATTGGGCTTCAGCTATGGACCCCACACTTACATTTTGGTCACTGTGATGATGGGGGTTTTGACACCATTGCCACAATGTTCAAAATGTGCTTCAGCTATGGACCCCACACTTACATTTTGGACACTGTGATGAAGGGGGTTTAGACACCATTGCCACAATGTTCAAAATGTGCTTCAGCTATGGACCCCACACTTACATTTTGGACACTGTGATGATGGGGGTTTAGACCCCATTGCCACAATGTTCAAAATGTGCTTCAGCTATGGACCCCACACTTACATTTTGGACACTGTGATGATGGGGGTTTAGACCCCATTGCCACAATGTTCAAAATGTGCTTCAGCTATGGACCCCACACTTACATTTTGGACACTGTGATGATGGGGGTTTAGACCCCATTGCCCCAATGTACAAAATGTGCTTCAGCTATGGACCCCACACTTACATTTTGGTCACTGTGATGATGGGGGTTTAGACCCCATTGCCACAGTGGTCATGGTCTGCTTGCATTGTGAAGGCCACACACATTTTTGTGTGACACATGTGATAGGGGGTCACATTGTATGTTCATTGTCATGTTCAGTGTTGTAGGCATTTGACAGACTACACACGCTTGTCATGATGTTGGGGTGATGTCTTTTTCTGACATTCCTTATGTTGGAGTTTGCTGGTTGTGTCATGCATTACCCGTCCTATGAGTGGGGATGGTAGTGGTGGTAGGCATCCAGGCCCCCATGAGTAGGGGTGGTGTTAGTGGTAGGCATCCAGGCCCCGCTGAGTAGGGGTGGTGGTAGTGGTAGGCATCCAGGCCCCCATGAGTAGGGGTGGTGTTAGTGGTAGGCATCCATCCCCCTATCAGTGGGGATTGTAGTAGTGACAGGCATCCAGGCCCCCTGAGTAGGGGTGGTGGTAGTGGTAGGCATCCAGGCCCCCATGAGTAGGGGTGGTGTTAGTGGTAGGCATCCATCCCCCTATGAGTGGGGATGGTAGTAGTGACAGGCATCCAGGCCCCCTGAGTAGGGGTGGTGTTAGTGGTAGGCATCCAGGCCCCCATGAGTAGGGGTGGTGTTAGTGGTAGGCATCCATCCCCCTATGAGTGGGGATGGTAGTAGTGACAGGCATCCAGGCCCCCCTGAGTAGGGGTGGTGGTAGTGGTAGGCATCCAGGCCCCCAGGAGTAGGGGTGGTGTTAGTGGTAGGCATCCAGGCCCCCATGAGTAGGGGTGGTGTTAGTGGTAGGCATCCATCCCCCTATGAGTGGGGATGGTAGTAGTGACAGGCATCCAGGCCCCCCTGAGTAGCGGTGGTGGTAGTGGTAGGCATCCAGGCCCCCATGAGTAGGGGTGGTGTTAGCGGTAGGCATCCATCCCCCTATGAGTGGGCATGGTAGTAGTGACAGGCCTCCAGGCCCCCATGAGTAGGGGTGGTGGTAGTGGTAGGCATCCATTCCCCTATGAGTGGGGATGGTAGTAGTGACAGGCATCCAGGCCCCCCTGAGTAGGGGTGGTGGTAGTGGTAGGCATCCAGGCACCCATGAGTAGGGGTGGTGTTAGTGGTAGGCATCCATCCCCCTATGAGTGGGGATGGTAGTAATGACAGGCATCCAGGCACACATGAGTAGGGGTGGTGGTAGTGGTAGGCATCTATCCCCCTATGAGTGGGGATGGTAGTAGTGACAGGCATCCACGCCCCCATGAGTAGGGGTGGTGGTAGTGGTAGGCATCCAGGCCGCTTTGAGTGGGGATGGTAGTAGTGACAGGCATCCAGGCCCCCATGAGTAGGGGTGGTGTTAGTGGTAGGCATCCAGGCCCCTATGAGTGGGGATGGTAGTAGTGACAGGCATCCAGGCCCCCCTGAGTAGGTGTGGTGGTAGTGGTAGGCATCCAGGCCCCCATGAGTAGGGGTGGTGGTAGTGGTAGGCATCCAGGCCCCCATGAGTAGGGGTGGTGTTAGTGGTAGTCATCCATCCCCCTATGAGTGGGGATGGTAGTAGTGACAGGCATCCAGGCCCCCCTGAGTAGGGGTGGTGGTAGGCATCCAGGCCCCCCTGAGTAGGGGTGGTGGTAGTGGTAGGCATCCAGGCCCCCATGAGTAGGGGTGGTGTTAGTGGTAGGCATCCATCCCCCTATGAGTGGGGATGGTAGTAGTGACAGGCATCCAGGCCCCCTGAGTAGGGGTGGTGGTAGTGGTAGGCATCCATCCCCCTATGGGTGGGGATGGTAGTAGTGACAGGCATCCAGGCCCCCCTGAGTAGGGGTGGTGGTAGTGGTAGGCATCCAGCCCCCCTGAGTAGGCGTGGTGGTAGTGGTAGGCATCCAGGCCCCCATGAGTAGGGGTGGTGTTAGTGGTAGGCATCCAGGCCCCCATGAGTAGGGGTGGTGTTAGTGGTAGGCATCCATCCCCCTATGAGTGGGGATGGTAGTAGTGACAGGAATCCAGGCCCCCATGAGTAGGGGTGGTGGTAGTGGTAGGCATCCATCCCCCTATGAGTGGGGATGGTAGTAGTGACAGGCATCTAGGCCCCCCTGAGTAGGGGTGGTGGTAGTGGTAGGCATCCATCCCCCTATGGGTGTGTATGGCATTGGTGATAGCCATCCCGCCCCTATGGTTCTGCTGTTGCTAGTGTACGTCATTTCTGCATCCCTATGTGTGTGTGACATATTTCGGGTACGTGTCGTTTGTTTGTGTTGTGGGTGTTTGACTTACCGTCTGCGCCGTACGCGTCCGTACCGGTCCAGGTAATAGATGTAGAGTATTGGTAGGACCTGCGTGATGGGATTCATGGTTGGGTCGTCTCGCTCGGGTTTCTCGTGGCTTCGACTCGCACTCGTCGCTGGCTTGTTCGTCTCGTCGCCGTGGATCATCTTGTGGCGCGAATCGGAGCTTATGTACAGCTCTCCCGGATGCTCTGACGTGCCGGACGTAGCGACGGGTTCGGCGCGTACGGAAGGCGCATCGTACTAGTCCGGCCGGAAGGTGCTGTGTATTTGCTTCTGTGCGACTCGATTCTGCGTTTACGGATCCGGCTCGGGTGGGGAACAGGAGCTGGAATGGGTAAGTACAGCTCGCTCGGAATCTGTGCTGTTATGCGCACTGTACTTGCTCGTTCGGACGACTGTTCGAATCGGTCGGGAAACACGCGTTTGGCTTGGTTTTTTCCGGACGAATACTGTTAGGTGCGCTTCCGGCCGAGATCGGAATCGACCCATAAAACTACAAAAATCCAACTAGTAAAACTGGAGTTATGAATTTTAAAGTTTGTGGTAAAAATTAGCTTCTAAAAGATTAAAGTGCCAACCGTGAAACATAAGTAGTGCAAGGCTGGCTCAAATTAGAAAAATATGGCCGACTGCGATGGAGTGCTGGTTGGATACAAGCAGTGGATTGGGCCTGTCGGTGCTTACATTCAGACTTAGAAGAATATTCATACAAAAATGTCTGAGAATGTAAACTTCAGCAGGGGAAAGCTGCAGGTGGTGATTAAGGAGGAGGTTTTGTCATCAGGAAGCTACTGAGTAAGTCGCATTGAAGATTTCTACGTTCGGATTTAGGGCCTGATTTAGACCTTGGCGGATCTGGTCCAGCTGTCATTTTCTCGGTGGTTTCACTGCCCGCCTACTTGACAGTCCACCCGCTCTATTTTCATGTTAGCGCGTCCATGGACGAAAAACCCATCGAGTGCTGCTGATTCCACCAGGAATTTTCACCCGCGTCGCCGGCGTCATAGGCAGAAGCAGCTGTCGGCGGGAGTCAAGCCAAGATCACTGCCAGGCCAATCATGAGGTGCCTTTCCATCAAGGAAACTTTGTTAGGGATACCTCCTATTTTGAGTTGGTGGAATCAAAGGAAATGAGGAAGAAATATAAAACATTTTCTGCTTCTCACTTCTGTTTCTATCTTAAACCCCATTGTCCAGGTCCTCCCTTTGCTGCTACTACATGACCACAATGCTAATCAACTCCGTTGTCACCAAGTTCTACGGTAAGCTTTTTACACTTGTCTTACTATGAATAATGCGCTGACAATTGCTTTAGTCTTGTGTATTTTTGCATTGCCCTTACAGGCATTTTTGAATGTGTAATGCATTAGAGTACATTTCACAACTTACCAAGGTAAAATGAACACACAGGCATTGACACTTAAAAAAAATATATGTTGTGGTGGTTGTGGGTGTTGTGCTTGTGGTGGCTGTGGATGTGCATTCAATAGTGTGTGTTTGTGCACAAGCGTATATGGAAGAAAAGGGGCATTACACATTACCTACATATATTTTAGAAGCAAACAAAACATCTATGTGCATTGACACATACATCAGTCTCCACTAGACTAGGGTCTCACTCCAGCAGCAAACCACCACTAGGACAATGCCAACACAACGGGGACACATAAATAGGCTCGGCACAAACCAGCTGACGTGACAGAGTAATGTTAGCCAGTAGAGAAGGCCGCCGCCTCGACGACGGTGTGCGGCTTACGCAACGGGATACAGTCTGTCAATGCGTACGGTGGTTCGGCCAGCACACAGCTAAATAAGATGGTTGGGATACCACCAGCTTAGTGTTCTATATCAGGCCCTTAGTCTCTTTTTTAAATGTAGAAAATCTCTAGCAGAAAAAGACTGCAGGCTGCAGCCGGTGAGGCTCCATGAGGCCGGATACCCCTTCTGTGAAGAGCCCTGAACGGGATTTGCTGCAAAGTCAGGCTGACCGTTGATGCACCTTGGGCGGATTGATAAGCTAGTAGTTCCTGGTCTCCTCTCTGCTCTCGGAGCACTTTTTTGCCAAAAATGTCTAAGTCACACGTTTTAGATTTTGACTATCTGGGTACCTTTAGCACCACTTCCATGGGTCCAGGACTGGATAGGTACCACTTGAAGGGTCAGGACTCACTCAGGCTGGGTCCAGTTGCGGGTTCAAGATGGAGCCTTTTCTGTCCCTGAGACTCTGATCAGAAGGTCAGCCAACTAGCCCTTGGAGTCACTCTGGTAGTCCTGTATTCAAGCAATGGAATACGACTCAAGCAGCAGGGCAGGCCTCTGATGGTTGAAGACAGGCTTCAGGCAGCTGGGCAGTCCTTCCAGATAATGCAAAGAAGTCTTCTGAATAACACAGCAGGCCACAGCAGCAGGAAGTCCTCTGAGAGTCCTTCTGCATGTCCAGAAAGTAAACTGAAGAGTTTGTCTGAGGGGTCTCTTTTTATACCTGGTGACTTCTTTGAAGTAGAAGGTTCTAGAGATTTCCTTTGATGTTCTTAGAGTTTCCTGCCTCTCCTGCCCTGGCTCCAGTCTGCCTGCAGGCACAATTGACTAGTGTGAAGTTCTTTGTGTGAATGCAGGGCACAGCCTGTTGTGTGCAAGTGGAGCTGTGCCCAGCTCCGTTCCCCCATCCAGCCAGTGATGGCCCATCCAGGCATACCTAATCGCTCTATTGTGCGGCTGTCTGGGTAGAATATACAAAGTTCAACTGCTAAATACACCCGGTCATGTGACCCAGGAACAGGCTGTAGGCACCAAATCTTTAGGGCTGAAAACTGCCAACATTATAAAAGTGGTCCCAAGACCATGGATATCACAATCAATGTGCACATTCATCAAATGATCAATTAATTATATTGTATATAAAGCAGGACTCTAAAGATACATGACCCCGAGAAAAATAGAGGATAGGCACTAATCAAACATTGCTGAAGGCACCAATGGACTCAATGCAGTTACATCTGTGCAAGGATTGCTAGAATCCCAAAGTTGTCAAAAATTGAGCCCATTGGTGCTTTTCTCGTTCTCATGTATTCTTAGAGCCTTGATGACAATCCTTCTATCTGTCTAAAGGACCAAAACGTTGTCAACTAGTTCTATGAACCAAATTTGATTGTACATAAGAATAAAATGGCCATGTTGTTCTTACTTCATACACACTCTTCATTCCGTATTATCACATGTGTATCACTTGTATGAATGCACCGAGATGCTTCTCACCACACACCCACTGCGCCACGTTGTTTTTAAAAAAAATGTATACATGATTTAATAAATTGATCCTTTGGTGTATTTGCACATTGATTGTGATATCTATGTTTTTACTGTTATTTATGCATAAGCTTACCCAAGGCCCCAGGCGACATTTGTGTTCTCTTGTTACCAATAACCAATTATCTAATAGTGATATTTCAAAAGTTGTGAATTAAAATCTGACTTTACCATTAAAGAGGATTTTAAATTACAATCTCTCAGACACTAAACATGAATTTCTGACTTGCTCCTAATCAAAAGTTAGCACTTATTAAATGTAATAAGGTAACCCAATATTATGCTATGTGAGAGGTAAGCCTCACAGTAGTGAAAAACAAACTTAGGAGTTTTTCACTACCAAGACATGTAAAACTTCAAATTGCATGTCCAACCTTTTAATTACAATGCACCCTGCCCTATGGACTACCTAAGGCCTACCTTAGGGGTGACTTGTATGTAAATTATTTAGATGACAAACTCAACATGACAGCACAGGTGAATGCAGTTAGCTCCTTCTGCTTCCAAATGCTATGCATCCATAAAAAAATCTTCAAAAAACTCTTCAGATGTATTTCCAAGAGCACCAGACGTACTGTCACTCAAGCCCTGTTATATTCCATACAGGTACCCCAATATTGGCTCAAGTAACATCGTAACCTTTCACCTATACTCTACCCTACAATACACACGTAACGGTTCTTGTGGACTGACCTTTTACCTAGATACGACAATGCAAACAGAACGCGGGATTTTCCCTGGTAAAAGCCTCATACATTATGCATGAGGATTCTTGGAAACTCAGCAGGACTACCATCTCCTGTATAATAACTATGTATAAAGTTCATTCCCGACGTCATCCTAAGTCCGACAAGTGGCACAGCAAGGTAGAACCCCCAGGGAGACCTTTGGGTATATAAACATCACATCTTGCTGAGACAAAGAGAGGAGATCAGGACTTCCCTGCAGACACACTGACGTGAGACGCTGAGGTTCCTGCATGCAGATACTCCAGCTCGCAGTGGTCTAACATCCCTTGCAGGGTTCACATCTCAAGACCACAATGGGGTCCCACAGTCTCTCACTTCAGGTAATGGGGTTGACTTTATCCTAGAGGGATTCTTGGCTTAACACCTACACACATGCTAGGTACACTTTGGTACATCTAGTTAGGATTGCATCTTAGGAGTACGCATTTTATTGTCATGTATTTTATATACTTGCCTGTATTCATGGTTATAGCAAGATGGTAGATATCTATCATCCTTTTACTTTCTTAGTGCTTCTAATCATTTATATCTGTTACTGTCTAGTGGTTGTTTCAGCACACCTATTTTACACTAGAATAACGACTGTTCAATAAATGCTTATTGAAAACGTCCATACCGTTTATTCTGTGTATCTCTCTCAGACTAAGTGAGCACGAGTGACTGAGCGAAAAGTAGTGCACTGTTTCCACGGTCCTGAGGGATCAGGGTTGTCATGTTCGATAGTTGCCAAGAACTATTGTCTCCTTAGTAAGAGGAGTTTCTAGTGGCACTGTGAGCTAGCTGGTATACAGGCCCACATACCCGCTGGGAGTGTCTGGAATCAGTCTGGACACCAAGCCTGCAGTATATGCTGTCTAAACGCGCAGATCCTATATAGGTTTTATAGGAACTACACGACAGCCCTAATCACCAGTAACTCTCTCTAGGCCAGAATCCCCAACTATCTCCTCAACCATCTTCAGACAATCCAGAACTCTGCTGCCAGACTCGCCTTGGACCTTTCTCGGTGCACCCACATCATGCCTCATCCCGAGATCTCCACTGACTGGCAATACACAAATGGTCCCAAATCAAGCTCCTCACTCATGCATACAAGACACTGCACAACACTAGGCCAGCATACTCCAACTCCCTCCCCCACCTCTATCAGCACACCAGACACCTAAGCTCTGCCTCTCTCTCTCACACACACACCCCGCTTCCCCAGAACCAGAAAAGGAGGGCTTGCCTTCTCATACCTCTCACTCAAAACATGGAAGGCCTCCCTCTACACCTAAGGGTCTCCTCCTCGCTTCTGGAATTCTGTAAGAAGCTGAGACCTGACTCCTCAACTAACACCCTACAGAAAACCTTCACACCTAATCCAGTGCCTGGATAGCCTCGGGTGTTTTGTCGCGCTAACAAATCCTTGTAACATAACAAAAAGGGGAGTTTAAGGCTTGGCAAAGAGGTTATTTTGACAACAAGTCAAAAAAACAATTTTCCTTTGGACTGTTTTAAAACGCACTATCTATAACTCATACCACATCCATACACAAGCAAACCAATATCACCAGCGAGCGTCATAGAATCACCAAAGTTAATATGTAAATGTTTTATTAAATGAATCCTATTTTCTTAAAAACACCTTAAAAGGACATTAAAAAGGCAAATCAATTATTGTGCCATAGACCAATTCCCAACTCCAGTAAATCACATACACAAAATAATAATATTAATCATATTCAATGCGGGAGAATGTAAAAGACATTTAACGTTTGTCATTTGCAGCACTAATCCAACAGTAATTTCATGCTCAAAATATCATTGTGTACAGTTCTTTTTTCGACCAAAGCCAATTCGATTTAGTGTTTTTTGTAACAGCGCGGCTCGTTTCGGTGGTATAATCTGATCCAACCACCTTCTTTAGGCAGAAATACTTGATATCTCCCAGAACTTCATCAGAAATGGTGATGAAGTAGTAATAAGTTCTTAAGGGATCTAACGCCTCCAGAATAAAGTGCAGTTTCTCGCATGTGTCCAGTGATAGTTAAAAAAGATGGACTCTCTGTGAGCCTGCAATTTAGTGATGGCAGGGAAAGATACAAATTGATGCATGTGCTCATCCTTTCAAAATGATGAAATTGGTATACTCCTAATTGGCATATCTAACTTACCAATAAGTGGCTAGTATATGGTACAAGGTGTACCCAGAGCATGTAAGTTAAATGTCACTAGTGGACTGCCTATTGGACCGTCCACTACAGTGGCAGATCAAACATAGTTTCAGGCCTATCCTGTATAGCCTGACTGTAGCAGTGTAAAAACTGCTATTCGAGCTGTCAAAATAAACCCTATTGACAGGTCTAAACCTCCATTTTAAATATTAATTTCTCACCCCTAATTAGACCTTGTAGTCCACAATGCAAGGTGCATGGTGTTTCAAAGTAGCACATGTTGAAAGTTAATGTTAACGTCCTGATAGTGACTAGCACCCAAAAAGCTTTTTTTCACTGTGGGACTTCTACCTGTCCTATGTAGAAAATCAGAGTACAGATTAAGGGGGTCATTACGATAGCGGGCGGATCGCCACCGCCCGTATGGCGGTGGCGATCTGCCCGCTATTTCCCACCGCCCGCCTCACATTTCCCCACCGCCATATTAGTATGGCGGTGGGGACCCAGGCGGACGACAAGACCGTCCCCCGGTTTTCCGCCGGTCGACCAGTCGACCGGGCGGAAAAGGGACTGGATATGGTGGCGGTGTCTGCTAGACACCGCCATCCATATTATCATGGGAAGCGGTGCAGGGCTTTCCATGGCGGAGACCCCGCCATGGAAAACCAGGCGGAGTTTACTTTCGGGGGCCCGTTGTGGGCCCCCAGGGTATTGGGGGGTGCACATGGGGGGTACCTATGGTACCCCCCTGCATTGGCATGGACATGGTGGCAGGCACCTTGCGGTGCCTGTCACCTTGTGCATGACAATGCACACAGTGCATTCCCAGCATTGTGGCGGGCGGTGCTGTGAGCACCGCCTGCCACAATGCTGGGAATGGAGGATGCCACCGTGGCGGTGGCATCCTAATCGCTGGTGCGGGACCGCCGCACCCCTGGTGGACGGTCCCGCATTCCTTTACGGTGGCTGCCCGCCATCGTAATGACCCACTAAAATCCTAATACTGTATTTTAGGAAATGGACTAGCTAGAAAAATAATTGAACAACAATTTTTAATAGTTATTTAGAACCCAATTCAATGGTAAAGTCATTTTTATAAAAAAAAATATTAAGGAAAAGTAACTTCTACAAAGTTATCATTACCTTTCCTGAACTTCCTGGAGGCTAATTTGAATTTGAACTCCAACTTCACCCAGCCAGTGATTAGCATTTGAATAGGTTTGAAAAACGTGTGAAACGTCTCCCAGGAGAAAACAATAGGCTGGCCTGTGGGCATCCTCTTTGACACTACGGCGTCACACTATAGTGGAGCATCAAATCCTGTTTGGCATGACAATAGCTCAATCCTCACATTGGGGGATCCCCGTGCAAGGCAGGACGCATTTGGGACCCAAATTAAAATTGGTAGTCACTTGCTGGATGACCTGGAACATCTCAGCTTCAGGGCATTGAATGGCAGGTTTACAGGATACAACCCACCGTTTGCCACATATCATTCTAACAGAACCAGCTCAACTTTGGACTATGGACTATACCTTTATAACCATCTCACTATTTCAATAAGTTTGCACATATCAAATCAGCGACAGAAGCGGAAGTGATCACCTTCCGCAGTAGGGGACCTTTTCTTCTGGCCTATCTGCTTCAAGACAGATTAGGGAGGTATTGGACACCACATAAGCTATCAACTACAAGTAAATTAAGATCTCACCGGCCACTCTCAGGTATTTGCCCCAGGCTGCAACAGATATACTACAAAGAACTAGGGCACTGAACTGCGATGCATGTGGGAGTCCTTCACTGAAACACTACAAGCTATGTTTGCAACATCGGTCAAAGCCAGGCCCACTCACGTAGCCCACCCTGGAAACAGATTTACGCTACAAGCATCACAACTCAAGCTGCTTAAATAGGTGGCTGCTAAATCTCTTACAACCTTGCAGACAAGACATGGGGACACAACTCAAGAGCTATAAAGACAACAGAAAACCCAGATAAAAAAACTGAAATGGGTCACCAAAAGAGCACAGGACGACGATCTCTGGGTCAAATTGTATACAGACTTAAAACACAATGACAGTGTCAGTTTCTGGACCTCTGTCAATAATCAACTCTGGTCTGCAAACAGAGGAATCTCCTCCCAAATCTCTAAAGCAATTTGGGCACAGTTTCAAATGGAACACTTTAGTCACCCAGAGACTGGCAGCACCCCGTAGGGCACTCAGGAAGTCACACAGTTCATACATCCCACAGGGCCAGAGATGGCTGACGTGGACACAATCAAGAGGCAGATAGCTAAAGGACAAAGGGAAGATGCTCTGGGCCCAAATGGCATTCCTCCAGTGGTTTTTAGGCAGGATGCCACTCTTTGGGCAGAAACTCTAACACCAGTATTCTCACAGATCAGGAGTTTGGGTGATCTGCCTGCCTCATGGAGGGGCTTGATAATTTCACCCATTTTCAAAAGCGGCGACAGATCTCTGCCAATAAACTGTCGTTTAGAAGCCCTGATCGACAATGAGGCCAACTATTTTGCCGGGACTCTGCTTGAAGATCTATCACTCTGGGCCTCCACCAACTCTATCATCCCATTGAACCAAACAGGGTTCGCAAAAACGTCAGGCACAATAAAAAAATCTTGGCGATCTCTCTTTTAATGGATGCAGCACAAGGTGCAAAAACTCCATTACACTTCTCTTTTATCGATTTTAAAGCCATCTTTGATCACGTGGACCGGGGAAAGGGGTGGAGCAAGCTGGAATATACCTCAAGCCCTGCTGAACATGCTAATCCTGCTCCACGAGGATACTAGGGTATGGGTCAAGCTGGGTGCTGGAGTGCACCTCTCTAGGCAAATTCCAATGACCCATGGTCTCAAGCAGGGGTGCATCCTGGCGCTGACCCTGTTCTACCTCTTTCTGGTGGACCTAACACAACAACTGCAATCTTGTAACTCCCATGCTCCAAAATTATGGGGCAAGGCAATCTCTGGCTTTCTTCCACACCGGCGACGTGGTCCTGGTCAGCTGCACTCAGGTGGGCCTGCAACGGATACATAACATTTTGAGGGCAGATTCTATGGCCAACGGCCTGACTATCAACCATGGGAAAACCAAGACCATGACGCACAACAACAAGAAAAAAGAAATACTGACATGGTTCTGGGGAGACACCCAGATTGAAAGCACAGATGAGTATAAATATTTAGGGGCTATTATTGATAAAAAAATGGCTTCTTCACTGCTCAAAAAGAAGCAATAAAGAGGAAAGGCTTGACTTTGGCTCTAACTCTCAAAAGCCTAAAGAAGAAATTGTCAGGGCCCTCACTGGCACCCCTCCTTCAAGTAGCACAAGCTAAACTCATAACAATGATTGCATATGTGAGCGAATTACTAAGAGGCAGAGATGCCAGAGTTCTGGATAACATAATGGTACACTTGTATAGAATCAGCTTGTTAATATTGAAAAAGGTGATGTCGATATGAATAACAAGACATTCATATATAAAAACATAATCACATCTTTATTGACAAATTTGCCCCTTGTGAACTCCACATCAACCTGACTCAGAAATACGTAGTTAGGCAGGCCCTGAGCTCCAGGCCCGAGTTCACTGATTGACAGATCACAGGGGGGTGGCACGTAGCCAGCAAACAAACCTGCAAACAGGAAATCCCAGTTCGATCCCACAGATAGGTTCAGTGACATCACAATGATCCAAGGAGATTGGCCCCAATAAAGCACACATGGCCAGTGGGGTACGCACGTTCCCAAAATACAATAAAGTCAGATACCACATCATGTTAGGAACACTCAGCCAATCAAGACACAACAGACACACTACATGCAGTGATCATGTGCTCCCCATACCAGACCTCTGGACATGTTACTCATTGGTCAGATTGTGCTCAAGAAAGGTTGAGGCCCACCTGGGTTCCTGATCCAAAATCTTAATTATGGTTCCAAAGACAAAGGTACACATTCCCGACCAAAAAAGGACTGCCGGAAACATTTTATTGCAGTCAAAGAACTGTATAAAAGTCTATGTTAGACCGATTCTAAATTGAGACAGTCCTCAGACCCTATACCTGTGACTGTGCTTCTGGCCACATTGTTTCATTAAACTAACTGTTCCTGTTTTGCCAAACGCATCTCGTCTCTTGGTTTTACAAGGTATTTCATGTTCAAGCAACAATTTTTTCACTCCCGTGCTTTACCTCCCTTGCACAGATTCAGCTGAAATTCGGGTTGCTAAAACAGTCATTGGCCAGGCGGGGAGCATATCTAATATGCTGGAACAAAATCAGGAAAGTGGACCCTAACACACTGAACTACCTGCTATGGAAGGAGCTGCCGGATCAAGGCTAGTTGCCAGCAAATGTCTACCTTCAGGAATCACTAGAAGTCACTGGGCTCACTCAGCTTTGGAACACGCCAACCAGCCATCAGGTCTTCGAGAAGCTGGTTTGGAAATCACCAAAAACTTGCTCGCGCTTCAAAGACAAGGCTTTACCCACTCGTAGAGCTCATAGATGGATGACATTAAATAATTACAAATACCTTGCGCCACAAACACATTACAACACTGGATATCCAGCGTTTGTCAAGGTGCAGTTCCCACGGTATCGGCTGGGGTTGCTGCCTATAAAATTTCACATTCCCCCCAGCTGAAGGAGGACCTCCCTGACACCTGCTGCTAATGCTGGGCCATGAATGAATACTTGTTTCATCTTGTTGGCCCCATAGCACACCTGGTCACCTTGCTGTGCCAGCAGTGACTTAACTTAGAGCTGAATGACATCTTTCTTGTGGACGGCTCGGTTGGGGCCAGCAGTAAACTAACTATGTGCACTGTTCTGGTGTGACCAAGAGGGGAGGCCCACTTGCATCAGCTCACTCTGTGAGGGCGACCCCAAGAGGCTCGCCTCTCTGTCAGCCCCTATTGGCTCCCCGGGTGCACTCACCCTGTCTATTGCACTTGCACTTTAACTAGGACGTCTCGCTCTCTTACATCCTCATTACTCTGATCAAGAGACGGCCAATACTGGCCGCTTCCTGGGACACAGATTTGATCTGTTCGACCCAATCAAGACAGGTCAATAGAGGCCAGCAGCCCACTTTTAACGGCCGCTCGTAGAGCATATTTGTATAGCGAATTGTAATGGTTTTATTTCCTGTGGTATTTTACTTAACCTTTATGCTCTGTTTTCAGTATATGATCTGATCGCTCACATGTGGGGCCTTTTAACTACGCCAGTTTTATTAATAGAGGCTAATGGTATTTTGTGTTTTAAATTGTCATTTTATTGCAATGGTTGTAAGTAACTATGCAATCAATAATTAGATATCAAAGCTCTCATAAAAAAAAAAAAAATCCTGCTTGGCAGAACTGCTGGGTTTAAATATAACAATGGGGGTCAACTTGAAAGGTTGACAACAGGATGTCATGACAGTTCTTCTGTATCCGCTAGTTAGTTGCTCTAAAACCCTACTTTTGTTCAGCCAGACTTATTGTCTCTGGGTTTTACAAATAACACTTGGGACGTACGTGAAGGGAAAGAACCAGGATGCCAAGACAATTCTTGTGTATCCACAGTTTGGTTCCTGGAAAACCCTGCTTTTGTCCTACCAGACTTCTGTCTCAGTGTTGATTGTGGATACAGTAGCTGTCGGAAATTGAATTCTAGTGTTAGGTTTGAAAGAAAATGAGGATTACTATAGTAAACTCCTAACACACATACACACACGGTCCTCAGAACCCAAGTTTAGTGTGGCCAAAGACTTTCACAATCTTGAAAAAGCCCAAAGTGGGTATGCTTAGCTACAGATTTTTTGACCCCATTGGTTAGGGCGTGCCCAGGAGCCATTCCCACCCACTCGCACACAACAGGCATCAATATGGCATATTCAAGCACCTATTTCAGAACATTGATGAACCTGGGGAAGAACAGAAGAGGATGGACTGAACCTGCTGGCTGCAACTGAGGGGAGCTCGGAAGGTCTGGAACCGCTCCCTCTTACACCCAGGACAAAGAAGTGGACTCCAAGGATTAAAAGGCTGGCCCTCTTTTCAAGCAGGGATAAATCAAGGTACAAGAGGCCTTTAATTGCCTTGCTGACCAGTGACAACCGACCCTGGACTGAACACTGCAGCTGGCCTCTGCCTGACAGCCTGTGAGTGTCTAAGTGCCTCCCCTGAGGTGATGGGGGGACTTTGGAAGTGTATTCCTGTGGTGAATTGGGACTTGAAGGACTAAGCGAGAAGGTAAAATCTTTAACCAGGATGAACCAAGTTGGTATAACCGACCCACGCTCCATAACTCTCAACCTGAATATGGACCTAGGTCTTGTTCTACTGCAACCAGCGACTTTCATTGGCTCTTAGTGCTTTTTTTGGTGCTATTCCTACTTAAACTTTTCCAATGTTTATCTCTCTGGTTCTCTTTATTGGATTTGAGTCATCTTGGTATAATTTTGGTTATTAGATTGTATTCTATTTGTCTAATTCCGTTTTAGAGTTTTATTGTTTTGCAATTTTACTTTATTACCCTCTTGGTACTACATAAATACTATACACATTGCCCTATTAAGCCTGTCTGATCTGTGCCATAGCTATAGGGGGTTAAGCTTATGTCAATTAAGTGACTTTGAGGGTTCACCTTGATAATTTGTGATTATTCCTTGAGGTGGGCAGGTACCCACCCCAAATAATACTCCGATTGTTTACACTATTGTGTTGCTAAGCCAGGTAGTAGCCTCTGCTGACCACCTCTAGATCTGGTGGCCCTCAATATGATGTCCCAATTGGAAGCATGTCATGCAGCATCTGATTTTTTTCTCCCCCCTATCTTCATTTATGGAAGCTTTTAGGAACCTGAATTCCCTTTACCCCATAGCATCTGTACAGAGCTGGTAGAGGCATTTCTTACTCTGGAAAACATCAATTTCAGACACAAAATAACATTTAGATAAACAATGCTTTCATTTTATGCATATAAAATATTTGTTCATGCTACATTCTGAATTTATGCAAAACAAGTTGTATCCCCTAGCTACCATTAGCATTGAGCAGCACAGAAAGTAGGAGTTTCATTTCAAGCTAAAGAGGAGCAGAAGACATTTGAATCTTTTGCCCACACAGAAAAATAAAGGAAATTATTCTTCAGGTTCTTCTCAAGCAAATTAAAAGATTATATTAAGTGAACACTTTTATGACAACGGTTTATTTTAGGCCTAATGCTAAATCAATACATCCAAATGCACACCAAAAACCATGTTTATGTATATTGAGGCTGATAATGTAAATTAACATCAAGAAACCACATTTAGGAGCTGACTGCACATCTCAGGAGTTTGTTGCATATCTCATTGCCAGCTCATCAGCCAAACAGTTTATTGCTAACCACCACAGTTTCAGTGGTATTTTAGGTATAATATTTTATCCATGACCTTATATCCAAATGCAAGTCTATTGTTAAAAACATTCTATTAAATTGTTTCAAACCATATTCCTTGCTATGGTTGGCAGATTTTAAGAGTCATATAATTCTCATAAAGACATATAACATGCAAACTTCATGAGATATGTGATGATGCATTGTACTTTACTTTGCCCCACTTATTTTTTTCTAAAAGGTCTCTTTGACAAACTGCTTATATCCAATGGGTTTCTTGCAGAGGTCTATTATTTTTAATTGATGAATTTCATATTCACAAGCTTTCAATATTCACAAGATAGATAGATAGATAGATAGATAGATAGACAGACAGATGGATATAAGTAACTTTCTAGCCATGCAAAAGATTTAGGTGTATATGTACAAGAATTGCCGCTAACTAACGTTAGCGATAGTTAGCGGCAATTTTCCTACCACCCTGTACGGCTGAAAGCTATCGTCATGGTCCCGACGTATTTACTATATGTCGCTACATGGCGATAGTTTCTCATCGCGGGTGGAATTGTCGATGTAAACCTTTGTGTTACGGGGATAAAAATCTTGCCGCTAACGTGAAAAAAGTGGCGGCCGGCCAGTCAGCAGCCAGAAACTGCACGCAAATCAGCGTGATGCCACTTTTTCACGTTACGCGAGAAAATTAACTACAAATTGCCCGCGAAGTACACAAAATACCACCAAAAACAAAAAAACATACCTGAAGAACCATGGAGGAAGCTGGACCCAGTAATGCAGGAGAGAACAACACCCCCAACACCACAAACAGCCAGGAGGACCAGCCAGAGACCCAGGGGAAGAGGAAGAGGAAAACCAGGTTCAGCCAGCAGGAAAATGAGATCTTGATTGCGGAGGTGACAGACAAACAAAACCAGTTCTTTGTCAGCTCCACTGTGTCATTGGGGATCAAAAATGCAATATGGCAGTCCATCGTAACCAAGGTGAATGCTGTCGCAGAGGTCAAGAGGACTGCAAGAAGCGCTGGCATGATGCTAAGCGCAAGACCAAGCAGAAACTGGCCAACAATCGCCAGGCAGCACTGCAGACCAGAGGTGGGAGGCCAGCACCACAGGAGGAGCTGGATACCTTGGAGGAACAGGTGTCCACAGTCATCAGCGAGGAGTCGGTGGTTGGAGTCCAGGGACAGGATAGTGCTGAACATGACCAGCTACATCAGCAACAGGGTGAGCAACAACCAGAGACTGGGGGGACAGGGGTGGATGGGACCAATGTTACTTATGCCCAAATAAATATCCCCCAGTGCACACCCACAATGACTGCAGATCTTGTCCCAGATAATATTGTACCTGGGGGTATAACCACATATCGCCATAGGCATCGAATATATTGCAAGACACTTATTGGTGGTGTCACAAACTTGGAAATCTGCACAGAAAAGTAATAAAAAATACAGCTAAAGAAACATTTGCTTCAGACTACAAAATAAGGGCAACATGAACAAGCAAAGGGGCACATTGACTGGAGATGCGGCAGAGTGTCACATTGGACTCCTTGCCTCAACACCACGCACATGCAAATTGTCTACACAGGGCTGCATCTCTTTGACCACAATATGGTGATGCAGCGTGAACGAGACCGATGATGGTCAGAAGTGAGTATGCCATCACCATTGGCAGCACACATGCACCATTGTGCACGGGTGTCTGAGTTGTGTGCAAGAATGTGTATGTGCAGTAAGCTCCACATTCATGCACATGTACAATCTTCAAATCAACTCAGACACCCGTGCACAATGGTGCATGTGTGCTGCCAACGGTGGTGGCATACTCACTTCTGACCATCATCGGTCTCGTTCATGCTGCATCATCATATTGTGGTCAAAGAGATGCAGCCCTGTGTAGACAATTTGTATGTGCGCGGTGTTGAGGCAGGGAGGCCAATGTGACACTCTGCCGCATCTCCAGTCAATGTGCCCCTTTGCTTGTTCCGGAGATGCAGTCCTGGTTCCACTAAGTGAGAAAGCATGTAGTGTGTTTGCAAACCATAAACACACGCATTGCCACAACACAGTGATCATGCAGCCTTCTGTCTAAAAGGTGCATATCCCACAATGCACAAAATCTGCATACTTGAGGCATAATATGATGTCATACCATGAGCAGGGGGGATATTCCTACGACAGTACAGTGCATGGCCCATGCATATCAGGAATGTGTCCCCAAAACATTATCTACATGTCTTGTCTGTGTGCCATGCTCACAGAAACTGTAATGTCCCTGTAAACAAGTATGACAATATAAGTATGACACCAAGCAAGAATAACAATCTAGCACCAATGCATATCAACTTGCCACATGTCACCATCATCCCTCATGACAAAATGCCGTCATCTACTCCAAAGTGTACACATGTGCCATACAGATGACAGTATTCTACTGTAATCACAGTCCTGGTGTGAGATGCCCATTACACCTTGATGTGCATGGAAACAAGTATTTTGTGAAAGTCAACAGTGTCAGTGACCAAATATGCAGTTCTGTCTGTAAACATCCTCACACAAACAAAGGCCTCCAACAATACCAAACAGAACAGCATGTATTTTCCATGTGAACATCTGAGGGACATATTCCCAAGCACACATCACCCTGCAAATTGCACATGATGTGACGTTGGGGTGGTGATTGGGGCCGAGCACCACTAAGAAGCCAGTAGAAATCCACTGCCATGTAATCACAGCCCACCTACACACTGCACGTGGTGTGAATGTTTAGGGTAATGGGTGTTGTTTATGTCTGTTCACCCTGCAATACCCAAAGAAAGTCATGCTGCCCTATACTCACAACGGTTAAGGCAACAGGGGAGACAGTAAGCAATGTATGCAAGTAAAAACATTGCCCCCAACATGCTAAAAATAAAATAAAAAAATTCCCTAAGCTACATTGGTTTTCCATGTGTACTGCATTGTGCAGCACACATAGAAACAGCAATCAGTCAATTATTGCTAATGTGACCAAAGGGGTCCCTACTCACACAAGAACATTCTTGCCCTGAACCCATGTACCCTGCAAAGCAGCCTGTCTGTGTGCCACACTGACAAGTCAAGTGCCACTGCATGATGAAACACATGCCGGCACCATAAACATTTAAACATGGTGCAGGCCCCTGTCACTGAAGTGGATGAGTGTGGAGTTCATCATTGAAGGAGCATGTCTCACTCTGTCACTTCCTCGTATCCATACAACCCAGGATGTAAGAAAGACACCTGCTGTCAAACAATGTACAAGTGTCCAAACTGTGACCAAGAACCATATTTCCTCCTTCCTGAAACATCATACCATTGAAAAATGCACATAAGTGAAAGGGGGGATATGGGTCAGTAAAACAGAAGCAGTACCATACCTGCAGATCAACATGCATCAATGAAAATGTCATTACTCACTGTCCCTGCCCATATCATGTGTCACATCACATCAACCCAGATCACAACAGTGTGATAGCCCTACTCATGCCACAACAACAATCATGTTGCATCGCCAACAGCAATGTGTGGCAGCATGCAATCCACACCTCTAAAACTGAACAACCTTTAAAAAGACCATAGTGCACTGAGTAGGGGAGACTCTACCACAATGCAGTGTACAGACACATACATCTGAGTTATTTTGAGCTATTCTGCATTGACAACAATGTGGTATAACCTGCACCACTACCACTACTGAACAGAAGACACAGCTGGTGCTGCATGTGTGTGGAAATTGGCCACTCACAATTGGCATACTTGTAAACTGGCAAAAAAAAGAATAAACCTATAATGTCACCTCAGTGATGTTGTACAATGATACACTATCCTGCATGTAATAGGTATCTCCTCCCAAACACTCTGAATTGATATTGTCATGCTATCTGCTTGTAAAATGATCAAAAGCATCTTCATACTTGACACACACATACAACAGCATCTCACCCTTTACATTGCAGAGGGAGAAACATCACCTCCTGCACAGCAGCCTGTCCCACTCTTCAATGATGATGAAGACATCTCAACCATTGACCAGGACACCCTCCAAGAGCTGCTCAACTCAATTGGCAGCCCACCCCCTGCATAAAAGGCACAGCAGCAAGCA
This sequence comes from Calotriton arnoldi, assembly GCA_963921515.1. Classification (NCBI taxonomy): domain Eukaryota; kingdom Metazoa; phylum Chordata; class Amphibia; order Caudata; family Salamandridae; genus Calotriton; species Calotriton arnoldi. The sequence continues at coordinate 409,004 of CAWUFW010008852.1, forward strand.
TCTACCACCACAGCTGTCTCACTGGCCCATGAGGACCCACTTCTAACATTTTAACGTTGTGCGGTAGAGGTCCAGCAGGAGATGGCTGGTCAGGTGCGGGTGGGGTTTGCCAGCCTGGCAGCCAAAATAGATGGGTTGCGTGGGTGTCTCAGTCCCATTAGGGACCACCTACAGTCCATCACAGGCACCCACAGTCCGCTCCAGGCTCTCCAGCATTCCATGGCTGACATCGTTGGAGTACTGACTCAGAGACAAGAACTGTCCAGTCAAAGTGGCTCCAGCGATGTCACCAAGGAGTTGCATCACATGCGAATGATCATGGAGAACATGGAGCGGATGCAAGCTTCACACTTGGCAGCCATGGCTGCATACCACAGAGATGTTGCTGGAGTACTCCAAGCCCTGCAGCTTCTCATCACAGCAGTGCTGCCTCAACCTTTGGCACAGATGACTGCTGCTGCCCCTTCAGCATCCACATCTCCTCCCCCCGATGTGTCACTGCCTCACAGTGCCACAGACAATCTTCCATCACGCACACGGGAGGCACATGACACATCAGAGGAGGATGATGTGGACGAATCAACAATCTTTCGAAGAAGTCAGCGGTAGCAGTCATCTCTGTCAAATGGACTGTTTCTGCTTGGATCTGTGCCTAGCATCATGCCCCGGAGCATCAGCTTCCACTGTCCCCTGAATCACTCTGCGACACTCATCTTGGACACGCTATGGATTGCCATTTTTTGTGTGGTTCCCAATGACACCGCAATCACCCTGCTTACTGAATCTGCCTCTTCCTAAACATGTCTCTGCACATGTTCACCCCTGGACTCTGTCTGCCCTCCCCCGGGCATTCACACAATGGTTTGCTGCTGCACAAATAACTGGGCCAGCCTCCCACATCAGTCACTGCACTTGTAAATAAAAATCATGTTCAGGGTAGCCATTACTACTAATCAAAGAAAATCTGACGAAGGGAAAAAGCATAGTCTGTGTCCATGATATGCAATGTGAGTGCCTGACACTTGCAACCGAAAGAATACCCTAATCTGTTAGACAACACTGTCTCTGAGAAAGAAATTTACTACATGACCATGATGTAGATTGTGATTTGTAACAATGCTCACGTCAGCGTACAGACACATGAAGGGCCATATGTACAAGCCCCTATCGCCAACAGAAGCTCACTATTTGTGATGTTGTGGTGGCAATAGCCTAATGGCCTTAGTTACAAGGCAGTGTTAAGCCACTTAACGTGTCTTAACGCTGCCTTGTTGAGAAGGCTACCTTTTAGACCATGGTTAGTGTGAAAGGGATGGTCAGTGTGTGTTGTGGTGGGCGTTCCAGCGCAACATCCATTCATTTTGACTCAGCCCCCTATGTACAAGGGCAGCGTACATAGGAGGCAGTGCATACATTTTGATCATGGTAAACATGATCTAAACATGGGAAAAAAATGAGAAATGCATCTCACCACCAGTTATCTGCTTCTCACATGTGTGCTGCCTTGTGCAGCACACATGGAAAAAGCTATCTGGCAACGATTGTGTATGTATAGGAATGTGTCCCTTCCTTAACATAAATGTCATGTAAAAACAATTCCATTTCGCGACTAACGTGTGCTGCAGGAAGCAGCACACATAAAAGTGAGAAAAATTAATTTTATGATTGTCAATGTGCAGGAAGGGACACCTTCCTCCACATAAACAATCATCCCCTAAAAGCAGACACCCTTACACTATGGTGCAAGGATGCCTGTGTTGCTCCTACACTGCTAAGTGTAGCAGCAGTGCAGGTGTGAAACGCAAGGCTGCACCATAATGCTGTATACATGTTGCAGCATTGTGTACCCTAAGTGGCGGAGTGATTTGTTAATCCATGACGGCTAACGCCTCACTCTGCCATCTACTCTTACATAGGCCCGCAGTGTCTACTAACAATACTTCATTAATACATACACTGAAGAACTATCCATAGTCAATCTGTTGGACAATGTGTGAAAAGATGTGTGTTGTGGCATGACACATGTAAATTCCTGTCGCCTAAAACGTCACATATGGAATATAATTCTATCAAGCAGGAAGAGGAGGAATGGTGTAGGAAAGCATAGCTCCGAATCTGCTAATGGGTCCAGACGTGCCAAAGTTAGCTGTAACGCCCATCACTACATCACTCCCACAACATTCTACCAATTGTTCACACTGTTGTTCTAAATTGACCAGGCTGTGCAGAAACATGTAATGAGGCATCAGAATGAACTGTGAATCATGCTAAGCATACATCCCCTGCAGCCCCACGTGGAAAGCGAAGCTGTTGTGGAGACAGATGTAATAAAGGATTCCAAAAAGTGTCCAGAATCCTTACCCACAGCATTAATACAATGCTGTGCCTAGCACAATGGCCATCGTGCATCCCGTGTTAATCTGTCCTAGATTAATCACCACATATGTTTAGATATTTGCAAGACCAATAAAAGACTCTTTTCCAAAGTGGACTTTGTTCACCAAAACAGCAATAAGTTTGTCCAAATGTTTTTTCCAATGAGGTTTGTTGGTGGCCTGTCCCTTGAAGATGCTGTAATCAAAATTGTTGACAGTAAATATGATTTGGGGGGTATGCATATGTTGTGATCCACTACCAATCCAACAGTACCGGTCAACACACAATAAGACGAGGGGACCACAAAGCCTCAAACATCTTACATTTATTTTTAACAAAACCATTCTTATAAAACTACAAAATTATCCTAGCTAATCCTACACTAAGCTACCTTGTACTAACATCTAACTACACTAAACTAACCAGCTTACCTAAGACTACACACAGAACAACATATCTTAAACATCAACCCACCACCCCCCTTATGGCACATTGTTGACGGCACAAAGACACCTTATCCTATACATCAACTAACTAAACATACATACTAAACAAATATATATTTTTGGGGATTTTTTTTATTATTAACAAGTCAAAAAACACATCAACCCCCCACACAAGGGAAACGGAAACTGAAACCAAAGTACTATGAAGATAAAATCCTATATTTAAAAACTACCTAAAACTAACACTACATTATACCTACACTAAATCTACACTTACAATAACTAACTACTAAATATGTCAACAAGATGATAAATAGGAGGGGGTAACCATGGAACTGGACAGGGTGGGGAACAAAAAGCACATCGTCCATCAATAAGGGAGCCCCAGAGCCCCCTTAATGTTCATGAGGTGGCCCTTAATGTTGTCCTGGTCCCGTTCTAGTCGGGCAACTCTTATGTTCAGACTGAACATTAACCTCCTCTCCTTTCTGGTGAGGACAGACCTATCACAGTGGGCATGAGCTCTGGAGGATGTCCCTGGTTGAGCACTCTGTGAGCGGGGAAGAGTCATGTGTGAGGATGTTGCAACTGCATGGGGAGCAGCCCCTGATCCAGCCTGGACAGCAGACCTTCTCCTGTGAGTGGGCTGATGAGTTCCCGATGTTCCAGGGATTGGCTGGGTCTGGCTCTGCTGTGTTGACAATGCAGGCTGTGTAGTGTGTTTCTTCCCAGAAATCATTGCACTGTCCGGTATTGATTTCCATCTGCCTGCAGCCCTTTCATCCCGTTACCTCTTGGCCATTGCCCTGTACCCCTTAGCCACACGCCTGATATGTTCATAACGTTCCTTTCGCAGGAGGAACTGATGCTGCTCCTCCGGGGACATGTTATCTGAAAAAATAAAATGATAATTGTCATATTTCCTGACTCCAATAACATGCTGGCATAAAGCATATTTGACACACCAATTATTAATTAGCCATAGATTACGTGAACATCATCAAAAACAACATGCACATAGACACATGACCTGATAAATCATGAACACATCATAGCCTTATTCCGAATTGGATGGTCCTGACTTCCCCGCATGCGTTACTCCATAGTGGCATTGCCCTGCAGTTTCTACCCCACTAAATCTATTACAAAGCAGGGCAGTACACTGCAAACTATCACAACGCTTTCCCCATTACAACGCAACGTTGGTGTTTGAATACTAAATTGTGTTGTAATGGGGAATGTGTTGTAATAGCTTGCGGTGTACAGCCCTGCGTTGTAATAGATTTAGCAGGGAAAAATCTGCAGGGCAATGGCACTGCTGAGTAACGCATGCGGGGTAAAGTGCCCTATACGTCATGACAACATCATTAGTACTGTGCTTGGACAACGCAGGCACAGAGTGCAGTGACAACAATTTGTAGATATCTGTTTGCAATATGGCCTTGCAAATTAACAGCAATCAAGGACAATAGGGGAAGTACAGCAAGTATGTAGTATGACAGGCCCATAGCAGACCCTGCTATTCCAAATAACCAAAGACAGTAGGCTGCATAGTCTGTGATCAATTCTGGTGACTATTCACAACACAGGTAGTCATGTGATACATTAGAGCAAATATCAAAACAATGTATGAGTGAGCCCTTGGAGGTGGCACCACAGGTACACAAACAGATTAAATCCTGTACACAGGTTATTGTAAATTTGTGGGACAATGCTTAAAAGTTTGAAAGGCATGCAAGGAGAGAGGGCATATGTTGCATGCAGTTGTGTATACAAGTATTAACCATTTCTGAACATTAATGTGCCATGAACCAATGGGACAGCAAAGATGCTGCATGTGACCCCCACATGTTACTGCAGTGTTCACATTACATTGGCAGTGTGAACACAATTATGGTATTGCTAAGGCTAACAGCCTCACCCAAAGGTGCTCTGTTGTCTGGTCTGAGCACATGTTAGTCAATGTTATGCAAGGATCCCCAACATGCCCCTGATCCATCAGTGAACTGATCTGTATTTCATGTGTGACACATCCATATGCCCAATTTGTAACATGTGAAATGGCAGAAGCATTGAACATGTCAACGTAAACAGCATGTTTTCAACATTAATGGCTCACAGTATAAGAAACAGTCACTACACGGAGTTGTAGGTGACAATGTGTGACTGGTACTTTGTCATAATGATTTCTCTATGCAGTGTACCAATGTCCATCAGTCATAAAGTCAATGTGGTCTGCAAGAATGCCTGTTTGGAGATTGTCCTACACTGATTTCACAATGCAGGCTTCCACACTGACTCTGCATTAGTCTGTCCAAGACTATGGGGCCGATTCCGATTCGGGCCGGAAATCTCTCTGACCGAGCCGGATCCGGAGAGATTTCCAACCAAGCCGGACTCCCGCAGTCCGACCGAGCGAGTACGATGCGGCCGTATGCTGCCTGACTCGATTCGGTCGGACTCCCATTGAAGTCAATGGGAGCCGGTCGTACAACGCGTACACGGGCTCCCATTGACTGAATGGGTACGTCGCAAACAGGGGGGCCCCCTACAGTGGGTACGCGTCGGTGCGACTCGCACCGTACATGCATGTTTAGGGGACCCTTGGGTCCCCCTGTGTGCGACTCGTGCGGCTACGCATGCAGGGGGTCCGACACGGACCCCCGAAGTCCGGCTCCGACAGCTCTTTGGAGCCGGACGCTCACGAGTCGGTCGGGCTGTTCGAGCGCGCATCGTACTTGCTCGGTCGGGAAACGTCTCCATTGCGTGGTGCGAGCCGTGTCCGTACTGAGTCGGTCGGAGCGGTTCGGACCCGGGAACGAGTCGGTCGGCGATTTCGCATGCGCTCGCATCGTACTTGCTCGCTGGGACGACTGTACGAATTGGTCGGGAAAAAGGCCCCCGAATCGGATCCGGTAAAGCCGAATCCGATTCGGAGCCCTACCGGCCGAGATCGGAATCGGCCTATATGTTGTGAGTACAAGCTCTCCTATTGGCTACAGAGGCTTGCTTATATGACTCAGCAATGAATTGATTGGCCTTCTTCATCATGAAATACACAACTATTTGATATGACCGATTCATGTAACGACAATCTATTCAATATCGTGTGACTGTCCCTGCAAAACGTGTTGATGTTCCAACATGTCATTCATCCCTCTGTGACATGTACTCATGGGGGGATATGTACAAGGAAGTGGCTGAGAGATGTGTGGTTATTACTGGCTTAATGCCTCTCTCCGCCACATCTTACATGCAAGCCTGCACCACATTGAGAAGAATGTGGGGCAGCCTCTTGTTTAACCCTGAGATGGGGCTAACTTTACAAAGTTAGCGCTAACGCAGGCACCATTGCACCATGTTGCTAGGGGGGCTGCGTGCAGTGGAGTATTGTTCATGTGTGGGAAGGTGCACCAAAATGCACATACACAATCCTGATATGCCATGATGTCACTTTCATGTGTGCTGCTTCATGCAGCCCACATGAAGGTGACAAAATGGCATAAACATTAAGTGTGTTTATGTACAGGAATGGACACCTTCCTGTACATAAACAAAGAATGGCATTTTTGATTTTCCATGTGTGCTGCACAAGGCAGCACACATGGAAGGAGACTGATACGAGTACATACAATGCATTAAGTGGCTTAACGCTGACTTAAATAATGCGCACGCACCATTGCCACCACTGAGTAAAAGAAAATGACATTGTGTTGGCCATAGGGGATTGTGCATATGCCACACTGTCTTGTGGTGACACAGTTGATGTCATGGTGGAAAATACCATATGGTGACAGTAGTACATTCGAGAAATTTCTCAATAAGTTTGTATGTGTTCATTTGTCAATAGGTAATGTCTGAATGACACATCACTTAGCATTATAATGATCAACAACAGTTGTGACATGTTAGTTGTGACAAATCATCATCATATATGACTCCCTACAATTGAAATTGGCGGATGCAGATCTGGTAACATTGCACATTAATGTTAGGGCACATAGATGTTTGTGATGATGTGTGATTCACTCCATGACATGGCTATGACATCACCCATATCATGCATTCTGTGCTTGGACATAGATACAGGGGCATATGTACAAGCACCTATAGCGACGTTGTGGTGGCGATAGGGGCTGCACCCTAGGTACAAAGCAGCGTTTAACCACTTAACGTGGCTTAACGCTGCCTTGTACATAAGGCACCCTTTCACGCTATGGTTGGCGTGAAAGGGGCGTGCAGTGGGTGTTGTGGTGGGCTTTTCCACTGCAACAGCCATTGTATTTGACGCTGCCCCATATGTACAAGGGTGGCGAACATAGGAGACAGCGCCAAAATGAAGACCAGGAAAACCCTGATCTTAAGTTGGTGAAAGGAGGAGAAATGCATTATTCCTCCTCGTTTTAGCTTTTTCCATGTGTGCTGCCTTGTGCACCACACATGGAAAAAGCAAAATGCCATGTTATGTTATGTTAAAATTTCTTATAAAGCGCACGTACACCAATTGGTTTCTTGTCGCTGAACTTAAGGAATTGTTGGAGCCCCCTGTATTCAATTGTCTGAAGAACTAGTTGTAAGCTTGGGTGAATAGCCAAGTCTTAAGAAGCCTACGGAACCTTGTGAATTCAGTACAAGTTCTTATGTCCAAAGGAAGAGTGTTCCAAAAACTGGGTGCCAATACCGCAAACCTGCAGCCTCCTATTTGTTTCCGTCTGTAGGGAGGGATGGCTAAGAGGTTCTTATGGGCAGAGCGTAGACAACGTGCAGGTAAGTATTTCTGGATAAGTCTGGATATAAATTTTGGGCTAGCACCATACAAAGCTTTAAAAATAAGGCAACCAACCTTGAATGCACATCTTTGTGGAATGGGAAGCCAGTGTAGTTCTTTTAAGGTGGGAGAAATATGTTCCCATCTAGATTGTTGGGATATCAGTCTGGCTGCCTGGTTCTGTACCATTTGCAGTCTCTTGGTGAGGTAGAGTGGTATGCCAAAGTATAGAGAATTGGCATAATCCAGGTGTGATATCACCATAGCTAGGACCACCTGGATTAAGGCTTCCCGTGTAAATAATCTCCTGATCTTCCTTATTTTCCTAAGTTGAAAAAAACAGGTGGAAGTTACTGCTCCTATCTGAGCTTTCATGGTGAGATCACTATTGATGATCACTCCCAGACTTTTGGCTGAGGAAGAAGAATTGGGTGGAGAACCCAGTTCACTCGGCCAAAACTGTGCATTCCATGGGTTCAGGGGACCACCCAACAGGATCACTTCTGTTTTGTCCGGGTTTAATTTCAGCTGGTTAGTATTCATCCAGTCACGAATGTGCAACATTGTTGCCTGGAATTCGAGTATCGACTCAGAGGAGTTGTCAATAGAGAACACCAGTTGCATGTCATCTGCGTAGTTGTACGTGCATACTTTCCTATTTCTAAGGGAATGAAGTAAGGGAGAAGGTAGAGATTGAATAAATGAGGGGACAGCGAGGAGCCCTGAGGAACTCCACATGTCGTTGCCATTTTAGGTGCAGAAAACTGGGACAGACGTACTGACTGAGTGCGTTCCTCTAGAAATGACTCAACCCAGCTAGATGCCTTCCCCTTAAAACCGGCTGTCCTGACACGGTCGGTCAGAATACCATGATCGACCGTGTCAAATTCCGCAGACAGGTCTAGTAGCACCAGGACCTGGGGGGAGCCCTTGTCAACTTCTTTCCGAAGCGAATCCAGAACAGTAAGTATCACTGCCTCAGTAGAATGAGCTGGGCGGAACCCTGCTTGATTTGGATCAAGATAGTCAGACTATTCAATAAAGGTACAGAGGCTTTTGGCCACATGGGATTCCAGTATTTTGGCCAAATAAGGGAGCAAGGAGATGGGCCGATAGTTGGTCAGAACTCCAGGGTCCGCACCAGATTTTTTTAGTAGGGGAACCACAGTTGCTTCTTTAAATGCTTTTGGAACACAGCCCTCTGCCAGAGAGTCATTGAGTAGTTCCAAAGCAGGTCCGGGGAAGGTGGTGAAAACTTCTTTTAAAATATGAGGCGGACAGCTATCAGTAGGTGATCACGACTTTACTTTGGATAGAAGGTCCAAAAAAATCGTACTGTCTATAGCTGGAAATTGTTCAAGGGAGCATGAATTTTCCGGCGCTAAAAGTGAGCCCTCAGGAACAGGGCAACGGGGAATGCTGGCTTTTATTGTGACAATTTTGTCAATGAAGAACGAATTGAGGGAGTAACACAAGACTTGACTGGGTGTAGATTTTAATGTGACTCTATCTGGATTGGATAATTTGTTCACGATGGTAAATATTTCTTTAGACCTGTTAGTAGAGCTCACTATTTTAGAGGAGAAGTAAGCAGCCTTAGCGGAAGAGATTGACTTTTTGTACTCTTTCAATTGGATCAGTAAACTCTCTTTTTTGTCTAAAGAGTAACTAATTCTCCATTTTCTTTCTGATTGACGAAGTGCTAGCTTTTGGTTTTGTAAATCGGAAGAGAACCATCTTTGTGCCTCATGACGTCTTACGGAACGTATTGTTTTTAATGGGGCATGTTCATTGCTGGCCATAGTGAGCCATGCTGTCAGATTATCCTCACTTAGATTAATTGACGTCTGATGGAGGGGCACTGTATTTGCTAATGTGGCATGGAAATGTGTTTTGTTGATCTTGTTCCAGTTCCTAGCTACGGATGTTTTTAGACTTGGAGATTTTACTTTAGCAACATCATTAATAATAAACTGGATTAGGAAATGATCAGACCAAATGCAGGGAGAAACGGTCAGTGCAGATAGTGTGATGTTAGCTGTCCACACCTGGTCCAATGTGTGTCCTTTATTATGTGTTGCCATAGTTATTTGTTGAGTAAGGTTTAGCCCACTAAGAAGGTCGTTCAAGTCTTTGGCATGGGGACCGCCTTGAGTATCATTGGCCCAATAGTTAAAGTCACCAAGCAGCAATATTTTTGCACTATTGGTGGTTAGCGGAGCCAACTGTTCAGCTAGGGAATGAGGAAATGAGGACATGTTCTTGGGAGGTCTATACAGTAACACACAAATTAAAGAAGACGAAGGCGACTCCAGCTTAAGGACTAAGTTATCTACTGAAGGTAGATCAAGTGGAGTTAGGTTTGTAAATTTTAGATTATGGTGAACAATAGCCGCTTACTCCCCACCTATAATCCCTGATGTGCGGTTTGCCTGCAGGATATAGTAGTCGTTAGGGAGGGCTGCTAGAATGTCTGGGGCTGAATTCTGTGACAGCCAAGTTTCCATTAGGAATAGGATGTCAGGGCGGCTGGAGTCCAGTAAATTGAATATCTCAAGCTGGTGTTTCACCATTGACCGAGTGTTAAGGTAGAAGATAGTGGGTTTAAGATTAGTATGTCTAATCTGTCTTTGTGTAATCGTAGTAACATGAGCAAGGGTGATAATTTCGGGAAAGTAGCCCTTGCTTCCATGATTCCTTGCTTAATCAATGTAATATTAGTGAGGGATTGAGTAAATAATTACCAGAGTGCAGAGATTTTAATTCTTGTGCTGAGTAAGACCGGGTTTGAACATAATGGCTGCCCCCTGGGCCCGTGCGGGCGCGGACGGGCGCAGACGGGCTTGCCTTAGGCACGCCTTCGGCGCGCCAGCGGCGCACCCGCTGAGCGCATCCGCTGCGCGTCCGCACCATCGGGCCTTTTAAGTGCTTTCCGGTGGACAACTAGACCGCGTCCAACCCGGATGGGAATTGCGGCGGAAGTGAGGCAGGGATCAAAGTTAGTGTGTCCGCCCTCCATTCAAACGGCACGGATGCCGTGACGGACCGGGGTCGGCACACACCAGGACAAGACTGAGCAGGCTATCAGTTAAAAAAAGGTATTAAAAATATTAGCAGCAATAGATGTTTAAAAAAGCAGAAAGGTCACAACAAATGTTTAAAAAAAACGTTAGCAGCAGTAAATGTATTTTAAAAGGCAGCACTATCACAATATATTTCCAAGCAGCATACAGATAGAATATTTAACTGGGTACGAGACAGCTGAATGTAGCGAGGCGCCAGCAGGGCTTACTCAAGTCTGCTGCGCGTCCGCACCATCGGGCCTTTTAAGTGCTTTCCGGTGGACAACTAGACCGCGTCCAACCCGGATGGGAATTGCGGCGGAAGTGAGGCAGGGATCAAAGTTAGTGTGTCCGCCCTCCGTTCAAACGGCACGGCAGCCGTGACGGACCGGGGTCGGCACACACCAGGACAAGACTGAGCAGGCTATCAGTTAAAAAAAGGTATTAAAAATATTAGCAGCAATAGATGTTTAAAAAAGCAGCAAGGTCACAACAAATGTTTAAAAAAAAACGTTAGCAGCAGTAAATGTATTTTAAAAGGCAGCACTATCACAATATATTTCCAAGCAGCATTCAGATAGAATATTTAACTGGGTACGAGACAGCTGAATGTAGCGAGGCGCCAGCAGGGCTTACTCAAGTCCGCTGCGCGTCCGCACCATCAGGCCTTTTAAGTGCTTTCCGGTGGACAACTAGACCGCGTCCAACCCGGATGGGAATTGCGGCTGAAGTGAGACAGGGATCAAAGTTAGTGTGTCCGCCCTCCGTTTAAACGGCAGCCGTGACAGACCGGGGTCGGCACACACCAGGACAAGACTGAGCAGGCTATCAGTTAAAAAAAAGTATTAAAAATATTAGCAGCAATAGATGTTTAAAAAAGCAGCAAGGTCACAGCAAATGTTTAAAAAAAAACGTTAGCAGCAGTAAATGTATTTTAAAAGGCAGCACTATCACAATATATTTCAAAGCAGCATACAGATAGAATATTTAACTGGGTACGAGACAGCTGAATGTAGCGAGGCGCCAGCAGGGCTTACTCAAGTCCGCTGCGCGACCGCACCATCGGGCCTTTTAAGTGCTTTCCGGTGGACAACTAGACCGCGTCCAACCCGGATGGGAATTGCGGCGGAAGTGAGGCAGGGATCAAAGTTAGTGAGTCCGCCCTCCGTTCAAACGGCACGGCAGCCGTGATGGACCGGGGTCGGCACACACCAGGACAAGACTGAGCAGGCTATCAGTTAAAAAAAGGTATTAAAAATATTAGCAGCAATAGATGTTTAAAAAAGCAGCAAGGTCACAACAAATGTTTAAAAAAAAACGTTAGCAGCAGTAAATGTATTTTAAAAGGCAGCATGGTTTGTTTATGTACAGGAAGGTGTGCTGCATGAAGCAGCACACATAAAAGTGGCAAAATTGCATTTTATGGTTTATTATATGCAGGAAGGGACACCTTCGTACACATAAACAATCATCCCCTGCACACATACACCCTTGCACTCTGGTGCAAGTGTGCCTGCGTTGGCGCTAAGTTCCTCACCTTAGCGCCATCGCAGGCGGAAACGCAAGGCTGCATCATATCCTTGTAAATATGGTGCAGCCTTGCGTTTCTGAAGTGGTGGAGCAAGTCATTAACCAAGGAGGCTAGCGACACGCTCCGCCACTTCCTTGTACATATCCCCCACAGTGTTGTGATGACTCATCTGACTCTGTTGCTACACCAATGTAGACATGTCAATCATGTCCTCATGCATCACATGATGCTGATGTGCAATACACCTGACTTGATTCATCATCATCACACAAGAGCTGATTACTGTGTGATGCACATACACAATGTGTACTACGACATACATGGCCTGTGGCATTGCTTGCATATGTCAACACAATATCCATAGCTAATGACAACACACTCACCTGTGGCGTGTGGGTCCATAAATGCATCCACGTCTCCTTGTGTGATCAAGGGTCTGCCTGCTGTTGGAAAAATGTTAAAGGTACAATTAATTTCATTGACATCACGTTTTGCAAGATAACATACATCATTGATATTTACATGGTAAATTACAGTCATTGAAATAGTCAGGTGTGTTGCCACATTACATAATGTTGCAATCTACTGAGCTGGTCTTACACACAACACATGTCAGGGTCACACTGGTGCCGTAATGGGCATCCATGCCATGATTTGATTGACATAACAGACTACAACCTGTCCCAATTCAACATGGAAGTTAAATCTACTCTTACACCTCAACATGTGTGACGTTTGAGGGTCAAATCAGTCATTCAGATTCACACAGGTATGTCAGGTGCTCAGGACTTGTGGTGAGCCACAATATGTATCATGTGTTAATTTGCAGCCACTTGATCATGTGAAGTGTACAAATTTATCAAGGATCTAGGTGTGGCACAGTATGTCATGACAGGCAAGCTATTTGGCCAAATGGCTATTCAAATGATGTGTGCATCTATCTTATGAACGACATGATTTGTGTCCTAGGCATTCATCCTCTAATGTGATACAATGTTGTTCATGTACTTACCACCTTGCATCCCGACGATCAGTCCAAGATAATCCAATAGGTCACCCTCACGTCCCACAAAGTCCTGCCACCGGTGCTTCCACTGCTGGACAGTCCTGTCCACACCCAACATGTCCAGCATTATTTCACGGATGTGCTCCCATCTCACCTTCCGTACCTTCACATCGTACCCCATGAGGATGCATCCCCCAGCCTCAACCATCCTGGGCAGGTAAAATTTTACCAGCCAGAGGAAGGCCCCCACGGCCCCCATGGCCCCCTCTGACATCCTGCCCTCTCTACCCTGCCCTACCATACCCCAAAACAATACTTCCCACAGGCAACCCCAAAAAAAATCCCACAGTCAAAAACAAATAACTACTTAACTATACAAAGATACCCCAGAGACGTACACCCGACAAAACAATCAGACAAATGAATTTGACACGTAGGGACAGTGATACAGGACTTGACTAGGACAGTATGGACAGTACACAACACACAAAACTCTGTCAAACACACCAAGAACAGCAGACACCTTCAATAACCTCCACAACTCTCAACACACAGTAACAGTGTGGCTGAAAGAGAAAGTGAAAGTTTTCTGTACACCTCCATGTGCCAGGAAGCTGAATGACTTCATTTCCTGTCATTTTGCGGCCCGTTTTTTCATTTAGCGATGATTTTTCACACGCCATGGGCTGAGAGGGAATATTTCATGTTAATATGTGTATTGTGCGAGTATTTTCCGTACCGGAAATGGAAAAAATTGCCACAAAGGTTAATAGTGTTTATTTTTTGACCGCTAATGTACACATGAACAATATATGTTACATTTCGCGCATTAAGTCTGTGATAACAGTCCATTATGTTTTAGTGATGTGATCTGTGTGTTGTCATTTTGTGTGTTGTATCTGATCTGTACATATGTTAGTGGTCCAGAGTCATTATGAGGCACTATTTTATCACATTGGTGTCGTTTCGCGACTGGACATGTGTGTACGTAGATCCCTTGCCAGGGTGTCACACATTATGGTTGGCATTGGTGGTACGTGTCACTACATGTGAGCCTCTGACATCACACATTGCTGTGATGTTTGTGCTAGTCTGATGGTCTTGCTACACATATGTACTGGATCAACAGGCAGTCACTACTTGTCTGTGAAATTAGCAGATCCGCATGCAATGCACAGATATGGCTGAACATTCACATTGGAGGGTATGAATATCTGTGGACACAAAGGGGGACATTGATGACAATCTGTGGTACGGCACTCATGGATTCATTTTTACTAGATATGTGTATGGTTTTCCTGCATTGCTGGCCATTACCAGTATCTGCTCAGTGTGGACTGGCCATCTCCACTAACGACATTAACCTGAACTGCTAGTCCAAACATTACATGTTGTGGGTCTGTTCTTGGGCACACAACGTCACATGATAAGACATGCATGTCAGAAATGAGCTGATGTTATCCTGTATGTTCCAATATGTATTGGCGGCACTGTTGACATTGTAAGTTAGTTTTGGTGTTGTCTCTACACATGTCAATAGTACCCAATGGACTACAAAATCCTATAGACACAGATCAGATAATGCATACTTAGATGTGTGTAACAGATGACATGAGGTAGCTGCATCCTCAGATTCATGCATAGCTCTACATGACACACTGAGCCATGAGGAAGCATGTTGCAGACCCAGCAGCACATGTGTACATGTCATTGATACTTTGTAATGTCATGGATGCACTTTGCATGTCACAGTCCTTGCAAAAGCTAAAGTGACAATGCCTGTTAGCACTTGCTGTCCACATGTCCTGAGGA
Organism: Calotriton arnoldi; assembly: GCA_963921515.1. Classification (NCBI taxonomy): domain Eukaryota; kingdom Metazoa; phylum Chordata; class Amphibia; order Caudata; family Salamandridae; genus Calotriton; species Calotriton arnoldi. Next base: position 424,005 of record CAWUFW010008852.1, read on the forward strand.
TCATGCTGTGCCTTTGTATGAGAACCTGGTGTATGGACACAGATGCTGCTGACTTACAGCAGAGTGACAGAGATGACATTGCCTGCATTGTACGTGGTCTGGTGGTCACATTTCCTTAGAGTTATTGCACGTACAACGAACATTACCTGATGTCAGGTCTTGTCATGTTTTTGTTTTGACTACACTCACATGTGAAGTATGCATGTTGCAACTTGTTGTGTTCATAATTGAGTGATGGTACTGGTTGTGTACAAAGGTTACTGTACATTGCAGTACACACACCATGAGTACAAAGATGTTAGTGGGTAGACATCCGATCTCTTTGAATGTGCTCTTAACGTATGTAAGCAAGAGTATGTTGCACAGACCATCACTGTCGAGGAGGAGGGACTTTGGCTCTGCTGGACTTGTGATGCTGGGGCATGTGATGAGGCAAATTAGAGTGTCCCCTCCCATTCCCTGCATCAGTTATTTGAATTGCATAGTTTGCATTCCATGCTGTACCCTGTATTTGATTGTCTGTGCTCACAAAGGGTTCTGCTTGATTAGTCAGTGAGCCAGAGAGAGTGTTGTATATTGACGCCTGCTGTAGTATTGAGTTGCTAGTAATGGTTGTGAGTGAGTGATAGGAGGACCAGAGGTTGTATCAGCAGTTCATCCATGGAAAAGCCTGCTTGTGCCTGACATTTGTGAATGGACAACATTGTCCATGTGATCTGCTTGCAGATGTTGCCATTCAGGGGACAGATATATGTTGCATCCTATCATCAACACATGTTGGTGATCACTTTGATATATGTCATATTCACATGGGTGATTGATGTTGGATCCTGATAGGTGTGTTGCACATATTATGATTTTACTTTCACTTGACAGATATGTGTACTTGTGAAATGATGAAACTGGCATACAGGACTTTGGTGTGGTGCTATTTTATTGTACTGAGTTACAATGTTTAAATATTTTGGATGTATATACATGTAATGGGATATTTTGTCCGGTGATTAGGCAAACAAATTTAAGATAATTTGATCTCTTCTTGAAGTTCCAGCAGCAGAGGCTGGTGTGTGTCTCGCATCTATCTGCCTCTTCATCCTGGCCATCAGATGGGTTGTCCTGATCCTCCTGCTCTTCATCCAATGGCGTATTTGTGCGTACAGATATATTGTGCAGTATGCAACAGGCCATTATGATCTTGCACACAAGTTCAGGACTGTACAGGAGTCGGCCCCCCAAAACATCAAGGCACCGGATCCTGGATTTGAGGACTCCAAATGTCCGTTCAACTATGGCCCTTGTGCGTCCCAGTGCAACATTGTAGTCTCTCTGGGCCTGTGTGTGTGTCACTCTGAGGGGCGTCATTAGCCATGGTGTGAGGATATAACCTTGATCACCTGAGACAGGTTGAAGAGATATGTGGCCATTAGTACATGTGCCTGCTGTGTTTACGGAGTGCCTTCTTAGGTGTGTGTGCATTGTGCAAGTTTGTACTTTCTGGTGTGACAGGTTGATTTTGCTACACTTTACCAGCATCATTGAAGTTGGCTTGCCTATACTTGAGAGACTACACATCACCATGTTGTCATTGTCCGTGTCCTATGTATTGACTCCATGCTGTGACTGTCATGATGTATGGGCCATTGTAAATGAACATGGGTGGTTATTTACAGGCACATTGTACATGCCTGAGGTCTACTGTGCATATGTTGTTGAGGGTGCACCATTGGCACATGTGCCATGTTAGGCATCAACCTTGAGTTTTGGATGACTACAATGTTGGGACATCATCAGGGTACCTCATTGGTAGTCATTGTGCTGAGGGTGACTGGGAGTCTACATCTTGTCTGCTTAACATTTGAACTGTTGGGATGTAAAGAGACATCAACCTTGCCAATAATGTGGGACAGAGTGTAGTTGACAGTGGCACTGCTACATGGTGCACTTGACTTACTAGGACAATTATGGACAACATACATTTGCCTTGATGTCCTTGGGCATGGTTTGACTTGGACTCTGCATGTATGCATGTTGTGGTACATCATGTCAATGTACACATGTGTGTGTCTGTTCACAGACAACACATATTCTGGAATTGGATTTTGGCCATTAGATTGCTACACCTCACCAGGGGAGACATGTGTGTGTACGACATGTGTTGAGGATGTGATTTGGATAGTTTGTATGCTCTTGCTATGCATGCTCCATTCAGCTACAACACAGACTGATGTAAAAAAAACACTTTTGATTATTTTGTGGTCAGTTGGTGCTCCCTAATTCTGCACTACTTGCAGTGCCATGATGCATGTACACACACTACAAGGGGCATGGCTCACTTTGTTTTTGCATGTCAGCAAATTGTGCACTTTCACAAGTGAGGGCAGGGTCATCTGTCATCTATTTGTACATCTGGTGCATGTTGTTGTATTCAACATGTATGTGGCACAGCAGTGTCATATGTTCTGTATCATGTACTGCATTGGATGATTGAAATTTGTGTCTGATGTGTTCTGCAAAGTCTACGATTCCAGCATGCTATGGTGGTTTGTATGATATTTTCATGGCTCTTCCCTTGTTGCGCTGTGTTCCACATGTGTTGATTGATTTGCAGTATGTGGTTGTGTGCAATGTTTGGACCTGTTCGTATTACATTTGCTGCCTGTGCATTGTATCAAATTTGAGCTACGTGCATGTGTTCTTGAAATATATGGTGTGTTTAGTTTGTACTTACCGACAAGCAGTCCATTTCGTTAAGTGCCATTCTCAAACCGCTGGTTGATGACCGATTGGCAAAATATATATGAGTCATGTACTCTCCCAGGGAACTTGGCAACGACATTGATGAACTGGCCCACGTGGTCCACAATTGCCTGAACGTTGATGGAGTGTGTGTGCTTCCGGTTCCTGTATATGTGTGCAGTGTCCGCAGGAGGCACATGTAGGACATGGTTGCAGTCAATGGCCCCCAGCACATGTGGAAAACCAGCAATGTCATAGAAGCCTTGTTTGTTCTCCAGTTGTTCCTGTGCAGTGTTGGGGAAGTGTAGATGCTGTGGCGTCAGGCTGATGATGGCATCCAAAACATTGGGTAGGAACCTGGAGAAGGATGACTGTGAGACTCCACCCACTCTGGCAGTGGTTGGTTGGAAGGTACCAGAGGCCAACATGTGCAGCACTGCAAGTAGCTTTGTCTGCGGAGGGATGTTTGTGCCGCGCTGGTATCTTGCCTGCAGCTTTGGTGCTATCTGTGTGAGTATGCGTAAGATGGAGTTCCTCTTGAGCCTGTAGTGTGCTATCACATCCTCTGGCCGGAGGTCAATCAGGGTGATGTGTTGGCGGTAGACCCGCTCTCTTCTTTGGCACTGCCTCTGTGGTGGTCCTGGTGGCGGTGGCAGTGGTGGTTGTGGTCTTCTTGGGACTCCAAGCTGCAGGAGTAGTAACTCCATGGCATCATTTGGTGTGCAAATGAGGCTCTGGCTTTGTCTCCCTTTTATTCTATTTTTTTTGCTCCATTTTTTAGATCAGCTTTTTTCTGGTCTTAAAAACCAGCTGCTAACTGGCCTTAGCAGCAGTTTTTTGGGACTATCACCGGACAGAGGATTCATTGTAAATATCGCGAAGTGGGCTTAGCGACATTTTTTTCGCGGGTGCGCCCACCTTGCATATCATTTTCGTTAAGTCCCGCTAACAGAATTGACGATCTGGAAATTGCACGTTAACGAAGGAAAAGGGCCGCTAACTGCGGTTAGCAGCAACTTGTAAATACGGCAATAACAAAAAGCCGCCGTAGCGTCAGAAAACTGACGCTACGGCGGCGTTAACTCCTTGTACATATGCCCCTTAATGTGCTAAACAATGACAATTTAGTCAATCAGGTTTTTATCTAAAATGGCACTAGCTTAAAAGAACAATGAGTAAAACGGCTGGAGAATATTTTTTGAAACAGCCACAGAGCCTTACTAAATCTTACTCCCTAATTTAATTACACACAGAGTTACCTCTAAGCTGGTATCCTTTTCTGTCATGATTGGGCCAGGGTGATTCAACAGTTATTTTTATGACCTCTTATTTCCCTCATCATTGAAATTTAAGTGGAAAACAAAGTTCTTGAAATCTCCTGTCTCTATAAGAGGCTTAATATTCCTTACTCAATATGCACCATCTCTAGGAGTAATCAACAGTAAATATTCATTGATAACTACAATCCTTCAGTTCAATTTAAAATGAAAACCTTCATCAGCTCTCGGTGCTAACACTGAATTTGACACTGTTTCAATTTTGTGACCAATTTATTATATTGCAGTTGACAGTAAAATTAGGATAACTTTTTTAGGACATGTCTTCCTACTTTTCATTGAATTCTTGTCGATTAAATACAAATAATTAGACGGACTGGTCTTGGAAGCCAATGATTCCATAGTTTTTTCAAAATCATAACATATTGCTCTTACCCAGCTGGTGTTTAACACCAGCAAGTATCCAGGCGAATATCTTGACTGTCACATTAGTTGATAAGGTCTTTATCTCACAATATTGGTTGTGTTAAGCATTAATTATCCTTTTAATAGGTAGAAAATTAAAAGCTGGGGAGAGAAACCAAATTCTCAAGTCAATACATTTGGGCCAGATTCACAAAGGTATACTTACACATTTGTGTAAGTTTACAATTGTTTGTTATTCACAAAGGTATTTTACTAGTATAAAGATAGGATGGTATTACATGAAGCACAGAAAAGTTGATAAGAGAAATGCTTGCAAATAGTCTACACCACTGGCTTTGACACTCTGGACAGAGGCCCGCCTTATGCAAATCACTTCTGACCTTCCGCCTCATGGGAACAGTCCGAATGATTTGCAAATGGGAATGCACTTTCCAATGTGACCTATGAACTAATATGTCACAACAAACAACCTGCCAAATGAATAGTATTTAGGGAGGTAGTTGTTTGCAACACCCTTCAATTGTCTGCAAATGCAGGGATGGAGGCCTTCAAGGCGCAGCAGACGTTTGTCCCTGCCTTTGCATTCCCAAATAAAATGAATATTTTTTTAAATGTGGCCCATGTCAATTAAAGGGATCAGTGCCGCATTCATTTTTTTCCCCATTTATGAAGACATCGGTAAGAGCAGGCAGTGGTCCTCTTGACCACTGATTGCTCCCCTTGAGGCTACTGTTCCAATACTGACAGAGAAAGATGTCCCATGGAATCAGCTTCTCCTTTGCACATCAGATACAATATCCCTTTTGTTGAGATGTTGGTATCTGGTCAAGGTTTTGCGACCATAGTTATGGTCACAAACCATTTATACATTCCTTTCCAAATTGCAGATAGGAGGAAGATGCTCCTTTCATCTCCCCTTCTACTTCACCTTCGGGCAGGGTGCAAAAACCCATTTTAACAGTCAGATAGATTTGTATGATTCCTAAAAAGGATTTTGTAAACCTTGTGTTTTTGTGAACTACAGGTTTTGTGATAACAAAATATCTTTGAACCTCAGGCTCTTAGGGCCCGATTCACAGAACTAATCTGAGACAAAATCCTAAACTTACTACTTTTGGTATTCACTGGGGAATTGAGCCACACAGGTGCATTTGAACAGAAATCTGCCCTGCCAGCACCACTAACAGTAAACCTAGGGAATCATAACTGATGTATGCATTGGATGAGGAATGGTACAAACACTGTCCAGTATGTGTATGAGTGGCCAATGGGTATTGGATGCTGTGACTTGCATTGCTTTCGGTGAGTTTGGGTTCTGATTGAGACAGATCATCATGCACGTGTGTGGCTCAGTTGTCATGATGAAACTACAACTCCCAGAATGCACTCTGCCCTGTACAGTCAATGCGCTACAGTGAGCCTTTTGCTTCATGATGACTGCTGCATAGACACAGAATAGGTGAATGGAGACATGGGACACACGATGGTACAGCTCTGTCTTCACTCACATCATACTTCCAGACACATATTGCATATAATGCACATACCAGGTCTCTGCTGCTCATGCTCCTCCAGCTGAGCATGGAGGGTCAGATGAGCTGCACGCAGGACCCTCCAGTACAGTGGCGAGAGGCGAGGACGATGCACATGCTGCTGGGAAGACTGGCCCAGTAGCTCCTCAGCCTTGTGCCGGGCCCAGCGTTTTAGGTCCTCCCAGCGCTTGCGGCATGGCCTCGCGTTCCTGTGTGAACGCCCACTGTACTGCAGCGCTCACCAATGTCGGCCTATAGTCTGGCCCGCACTGCATTACTCAGCTGGTCCTCTGGCCCCCCATATAGCTGAGGATATTTTAGTATCACCCCCTCAGCTAAGATGTCTAATTCCCTTTCACTGAAAGGGGTTGCTTTTTCTTCATAACCCTCAGCCATTTTGGAGGAAATAAGGTCGAAAAGAGCAGCAGGATGGCAGAGGATCTGATCTGTGAGAGAGGATAACTCAGAATGAACACAAAATGGCTGCCAACAACTTCCTGTGATGTATTTCCTATCTCCCACTTCCTGTATGTCATTTCCTATATGAAATAATGGGTTCCGGTTCAATTTCGGATATTCCGGCCCGGAGGTGGAGATTCCGGCCCGGAGGTGGAGATTCCGGCCCGGTGGTGGAGATTCCGGCCCGGTGGTGGAGATTCCGCTCCGGGTGCGGAAACTCCGCTCCGAGTGCGGACGTAAAGTTAGTAGTCGTAAATCCATTCTGTGAATACCAAAAGTAGTAAGTGCATTCTGTGAATACCAAAAGTAGTAAGTTTAGGATTTTGTCTCAGATTCGTTCTGTGAATCGGGCCCTTAGTCCCTCAAAGCTCTGGCCTAATGGCACAGTGGCCTTGCTCTTGGTGCCTGCAACACTGTTGTGATGCTTCCAAAATTATTTATTGTTCTCGGCATTTGCCATAACAAATACATTAAAATACATACAAAAATTATTTAAAAATATATTGCAACACAACATTAATTATTTAAAACATTACAAGTTACCTAAAACACTATACAATTAAAATCAGTTACATTCCCATTTTCTGGGCCAAAATCCAAGCGCTCCAAATGAACATAGAAACTGCATGGTAAATCTCTGGTTAATCAGATCTGTATCACAGAGCTAAAGTGTCCATTTCGTTAAAAACATTATAAGTGTAAAATAAAGGAGCAAGCCATTTCACGTGCACTCTCACTACATTAAGACAAAATAGCTTGAAATGGGCAATGGTCTCGGTTTCACCACAAGCACTTACTACATTAATCCCTGTGGGCTTGCTTCATTTGGCTACATAGGGCTTCAAAGGGAGGATCCCCAGGTGGAATTTTGTGTGTAAAGAATGCCGTATCTCAGGATAGATGTCATCCAAATAGAGTTTAAAACCAACATCAGATTTATGCTTTAGATAACAGTGTGCCAGGATCCTCTTCTTACTTAACTCAAATATCATTTGATTCTTACATTGCCAATAGGCATCCTTTACCTTTTTTGTTGTTTCCCCATGAATCACCATGGGATGGGATCCTCACAAACAATGTCAAGATTCAACAGCTTTAAGGTACTACAAACATGCTTCCACCAAGGCATTCCAGGCAGGCCAGGATGATGGGTTACCTCCCTTAAAGCGGCCAAATATGTACCAGCTGAGCAATTTTTTCTGTAGGTGTACCCAGTAAATTACTGGGGCTACGTCAATATTATCTGAGCTAGGTCTATTGCCCAGTTCTCAATATAGTGATGCTAAATGCGTACCCCCACCCCAGTCGCCAAGGTGCCCTCAGGAGCCTGTTCTCAATTTTTAGAAGTGCAGAGGAATCTGTGTAGCCCTAAATTTCAGCTTCATACATCATGACTGTAACAGCTTTTGCTCTATACACATGTAATAATGAGCTCAGAGACTGCCCCCTATTCTTTGCTCACACCTAATAACTGTGGCTGCTGCCTGCCTCAAAACTGAGGCCCCTCTTTCCCTATGCTGTTTCCATGACATTTTATTATCGTACCAGATTCCCAAATAATCAAAATAGTCTACTTGTTCTAAGGTATAGCTTTTCATTGAGAAGGAGCGTTTTAACTACATTCTGGGTTCCAGGATCATAAATTTAGTCTTGGGAAGATTAATAGTTAAATGTTTCATGTCACAATAATCAAGCAATCCTTAATTAATTTATGCTTGGAAATGTCGGTAAGAGTGAGCAACACTCCATCGTTCCCATATAACACACGGATACGTGTATTATCAAGCTTTGGGCAATCTAAGTTCCAGTTATCAAGATATGGACCATCATCATTCAAAAATAGGGAAAAGAGCAAAGGGGCCAACCTACACTCTTGCTGCACACCAGTAGTTACCAAAAAGCTCTCTGTACATTTCTCCCCTCAATCCATAGTGCACTTGGGCAAATGTATCTTTATGCAGAGTCTGCAGAGGCGTGATCAAACACTGCTGCAGACCCTGCTGTTGGAATGATAGCAACAATAAGTCCCCATATACCAAATCTAAAGCGGATTTCAACTCAACAAATGTTATAAACAATGGGACCTTCTTTTGCCTCATATATTTAATACATATGGAGTATAGACACATGGCCTGTTCCATCATTACAAATCCCCTTCTGAAGCCTGCTTCATTATATGCTAAAACTTTTTCATCTTCACCACAGTGGTGAATACGATTGGAGAGCACTCTCCCATGGATCTTGCCCGCCCCATCCAATAACAAATTTGGGCGATAATTGGAGGGGTCCGTTCTCACACCTTTCTTAAATAGAGACAGAATTATCACCCCTCGCCAAGATATTGGTATTTCTCCAGATCTCAAAACGGCATTAAATATCTTAGTGAGAAGGGGACCCATAATAGTAGATTAGCCTGGTATAAATCTATTGGTACAAAATCTGGAGCCAGGGCTTTATTAGGTATTTGTTGTGATATAGCTTGTTTGACCTCAGATTCAGTGAAATTCCCTCCAACCCCTACATCCACTCCCGGAATAGATTGTTTAAACCTAATTCCGGCCTGTTGGGGGCAGTTCCTATCCTTCGACGAAGTATAGAGACTAGTAAAATGAGAAACCCATTCCTGAGCCCCTATACTTGTATCCTTTTTGCCCCTACATTGATTGTAACCCCATGTGATAAGTGACCAAATGTTCTTAGAGTTCTTTTCCCTAGACACCGGAATGACCTTGTCCCAGTCCTTAAGGGGCATTTCTCGCTACTTCCCCCCGGGTCAATTCTTCGTAATCCCTTCTCATTCTAATGAATGTACAATCTGCATCCACATTTCATGGTGCCTCACCAGAGCATAAGATAACTCCTTCTTTTTAATCCCACATTCATGGTCAAACCACTTACCATTCCAATTATTAACATTCATAAAACCCACGCTCTTAAATATTTTTAATAATTTGCGCAAATAAGACCTATACCCTTTTATCATCTGATTCCTCATACCCTCTCATTATCATCTCCTCAGCATTAGCCTGAATTACATTTCTCAAATCCTGCACAGAGTGCATATATTTTCCAGTGTTCCACCTAACCGCTTTTCTCAGGTCACCTCCATTTAACACTCTTGTGGAAGTATGCACTTCCAAATTAGGTGCATCAAAAAGGGAAACAACAAGCGGATAATGGTCACTATCTGAATGAGGTGCAACCCGCTTATCCCTTACCATCAACCAAGATTCAACATTAATTAGAACAAAGTCAATTAGAGAAGATACTCTATAGCAGAGGAAGGTCTCATTAGCTGGGGTATCAGAGGGGATGAGCCTATTCAGTTGTCTGACTCCACAAGACAAGAGCAAGGACTTGAGCCTATGCCCTTCCCTCCGGGATTTACCTGCCTTATGGTTTCCCAAAGCTACTTCCAGTACACCCCACACTTGATCTTCCTCTAAGAGTACACTATCATCCCTATCACCTGTTAATTGGTTGTTAAAATCACCACATATTACAATAGTGTGCTGTGGAGATTCTCTACAGGCTAATCTAGGCTATAGTATCCATTCCTCAAGAGCGTCAAGCATGAGTTTACCTCTTCCTTTCCTCCCTGCAGGTAAATAAACATTCAGAACCTCCACCACAACCATTCCCTTTAGACGGTTTCCACCCAATCTAATCTGCACTATATGGCTAGTAATGCAAATTGAGAAAATAGAACTCATAAGACTTGACAAGTTGGCAGACACCCATATCAATCACTAGGCCGCCAAAAGGGCGACCCATGCTTTGTCTACTTGCAAGGGCATAAAACGTATTGTAGCACTCCAAGATGATCTCATTGATTGCCCGTACCTCCTGAAGGCAGCATATATCATTAGATCCGTTGAATGTCAACCACTCCATATCCTCCATTTTGTATGATAAACCATGTATATTCCAGCTAATAATATTCACTGAGTTAAAAACACTTTTTCCTGTTGACCTAGACAATAATTTCCCCCTAGGGCTGAATGCGCTAGAGGGCGGCATTAATCCAAACCCACCCCTTTCATCCGTCTGTTGTTACCCGATAAGTATTTTTATTGCTTGTAAGTACTGCTGGAAGCCGTACCCACATGTTGTCTCCTGGGGAGTCAGATTGACTTTGTTTATCTTTATTGTTCTTATTGGATCTGTCATGTACTGCCGTCTCACCCTTATTCAACATAACTGCAAACTGTTTGGCATCGCTTATAATATCTGGTGGGAAGGTGTGAAATACTGCAAGTGATATACAAAAAGAGACTGAGGCAAGACAATATTGTACCTATCACTAAAGTGGGTTGAGGATATAATTAGGATACAATGGTGCACAAGTCTGGAAAACCAATCCTCTTAATCTTACTCACAGAAGAAACTCCATGACTATTACCAAGACTCAGTATATGAAATGGTTCATAATGATATGCCAGATAGTTAGGCCAAGTCAACGGGTAAATGCAAACAAGTCACATAATGACCAGACTCAAGAAGGTTTTACTTTAAAAGCTGATTTCTTTATTTGTGATCGTCTTTTTGTTCTAAAAACTTCATCTTTAGGTTATCGTGAATATAGTGATAGTAAATGTGATGGCACACTTTTGCCCATGATATTTTGAAGGAATTAAAAGAGTTTTTCATGACTAGTTTGTTCCTGCATGGTCATAAGGAACCTCTGCTAATGTCACTACCAAAGCCTCATCATTATCTCAATGCAGATATAATTTAAATACTAACAGCTCATGCATGATTTGTAAATGCACAGTGAATGTTATTTGACTTCAAGGGTCTCGGCACCATGTTAGAAATAAACGTTATGCCAATTTATATAAGTAACTTAACTAGATAAGCTTTTGCATGCTACGTATGGGATTTTTATAGATGTGAAATGTTTTGCATTAGATTTTAAAATTTGTATATATTGTGTGTGTATTTTGTAGCCCTGAAGAAGTCCCTGATGGGACGAAACGCTGTAGGCTATGATAACCTAAAGAATAAGCTTTCAGAACAAAAAGAAGATCATGAATGAAGAAATTAACTTTTAAAGAAAAGCCTTCTTGAGTATGTGCACTATGACTTTTTTGCATCTACCCTCAGACTTGGCCTAACTATCTGGCATATCATTATGAGCCATTTCATTTATTGAGTGCTGAGTCTCCTGTGTTTAGGTGTGAAATTCTGTTGGGCGCACATCAACAAGAATAGACCCTGGTGCTCTTTGAGATGATACAACATATATCCCCATCCTAGTAGGTACTCCACATTATCCATAATCAATCTAACCACATGCACAGTTTTAAATTTCACTTTTGTAAAATAATTGTCGTGATTCACATCATGTTGTGATGCATTCATGACTCTCCTGCCATGAGGGAAAGATCAAATAAATACTGCTGACCAGCGTACTACATTAGGACACCGAAAAAGCCACTACGCGCACACTGCTGACAAGTGTACTGCATTAGGCCACCGAAAACACACTTTCTGCACACTTTTGAGCAGTGGACTGCAGTAAGCCACCAAAAACCCAGTTTCCGCACACAATGCCGAAAAAATAATCAAATGCAGAAAATCTACTCTCCATTAGGACACAGGAAGAAGGAAGGTGATTGCAATGCAGAAATCCGTCGCTGAAGTAAGGCAATTTACAATAGTAGCTAATTTATTCTTCAGTACTATCTGTCAGGGCACTCACTCAGTGTATGCTGCCAACATCCAAACACACATGCAAATACCCTTGACACACACAGACACAAAACATACACAGACTTATGAGCCTCAAACATTTGAGTTCTGTTTAGGACACTTGCTTTAGAAATAAATGTTTTGTCAATTAGTGGGAGCAGGATGGTTCTATCTGTGTGTTAAAAAAAAAAACTATCCGTTAAAATTATTTATTTTATCAACATACAACCTTATGTGTACCTTACTTCTATTGGATTATGTCTGCATCCATTCGAGAGTCCCTCCATGTTGGCTTTATAGCGTTGCTTGCAGATTGCATCGGGACCAATAATGCAGGGTTTGCTCCTCCGTTTCCTACTTAATTCACTTCTGTAGCCACCTGCAAAACCTTGTTATGGCACTGTTTCATTTTCCTGCTGGCCTTGGTTAGAGATTGCAAAGTTACATCGTTTCATGACTGGTGTGGCCTAGTTTTTTTTAATGAATCATAACACCTTATGGAGGCTAACACAATTGCTTTTTCTTTCAACTCAATATTGTTGCTTTCCTGTCCTTGAACTGCTCCTATTATGGAATTAATCGCACTGCCTGAGGTTACATTTCCAGAGGAAATAGAAAATGAGTTACATAGCTGAAGGCATAAAAGTATGTTGGTATCAATCAATTTTAATATAAGCGGTATAAGCCATAAACAAACAATATCTGACCTTTAACAGAGGTGTCTAATTTACACATTGACATGTTTATTGCTTTGATGAGTAAAATGAATTTTCTTAATACTCACCTAAAATGAATTTGTTCCTCTTAAAAACACATATGGGTTAACTTAGACCGATCAGTTAGTGCTAAAATAGCAGCTTTGGCTCCTAGGAGTAGCTGAGCTCGAGTTGCACTTGCTCTGGTGTTTGCACAGGAAGACACTGGTGGTACTGGTGGTACCTGAAACAGTGCACAAAGTGAATAATATAGGCAACATTGATGTGAACATTTTTTCTTACATTATTCCCCATTATTTACCACTCATCTCATAATCAGGTACCAAACCTCACTCAATATCCCGAGCAGCAGGCACTATCGTTATTTGAAGCAGCTTATACCACTTGGTTCTAAGTGACTATGTAAATGTTCTATTAGCATCTGCTAACATAGAGGTATAGAGGTATAGCTTCTAGTTCTCCCCACTCCCTTTTAACTATGCATTTATACAGCCCCCACTTACAATAGCTTCACAGTGCTGGTAACTAATGGTATGACCTTGTTCGTTGTATCATTTAAACCTATCTCTAATTGCTAAAATGGTTGCAAATACCATTGCACACATTTTAACATGTGTTCTTCCTATGAACTGTTATGATCTAAGGGTAAGTGCACTTTTTGTATAAGTAGTTACCACCAGCCTAAAGCTAGTGCCAATTTTCCGTGCAAAACATTGTGGAATGGGTAATACCTGGTAGAATGGGTGCAAAAGATATTTGTTGAAGTCATTACCCATTACCTACTGCCAAAAGCAGAAGCATGTGCAAAAATATACCCAATACCCAACATTAGTACAATGTGCACTCTGTTGGATGGGAATGCTTGTAAATCTGGCATCCTTATTTCCATTTTAGCCCTGACGACCCACTAAATTATTGTGTCAACAGAGGCCTAAGACTGACCCTGACAATGCAAGATCCAGGACCAGTCTTGTGACCTGAAGGGGTACACCAAGCATTCCCTCATTGTGGGCAGAGGACAACTGTCTGTGTCATGGGTACAGCACATAAAGTGGTGGTGGCAGCATACTCCAGTTTTTTGATTTATACTGAGCAGAGCTTTTTATCTGTGTCAGTGGCCATTTGGCATACTCGCCCCTGTGGTGTAAAGTTCCGCTCTTGCGTGAAACACAGAACCTTGTGCTGAGTGAGTGCGCTTGTACAGTGAACCCACGAGACATGTGTGGTAGTAGGATTCTGTGTATGTGTGTGAGTTTGAGTACTTACAACAGTGGGGTCCAATTTGGATGCTCTTAGTTTAGCATGGCATACAACGGACGAGAAGAACAGTATATTGCCTGTGGCTGGAGGGAGGAGAACCAGGTGAGGAAGTTTCTAGGTCAGGCCTACCCTTTATTGTGTCTCTCATTACAGCTTCAGAAACACGTATGACTCACTCTTCACTGTGCTGATGTGACTACTTTCTGTGTGACACATAACTTTAGACAAAGGCTGCATCTGGAGAGTAACCTGAGAAAGTCACTTTAAAGGAGAACCAAGGACATCCGACCCATACCAGGTATGAAGTTTGAGATGGTGGATCCACATCCACTGTCTTGAAAATGAGTATAAAAATGTGACCTAAATGACCCCACTTTGTTCCAGACCCAAGCACTTCTTGATCAAGGAAGGGAGTGTTCTGTAGAGTACTTGAAGTGCTGCTGCGAAACCAGCGCTGGTTTTTGCCTGAAATCTTGTCTCCCCGAGATGAGGCAACATTACCTGAAGTCTTTAGTTTTTGTTGCAGGAGCTCAGTATCTGCCTACTGCTGAGAGGCCTGCCTGCCCACTGCAGGAAGAAAGTCTGTGAATGAGGGGAAGCCAAGTGTGTTCCCAGTTTGGGGAACACCCTTGGAAAGCAGACTCCGTTGTAAACAAAAGCCAGGAACAATCCATAACAAGAGAGTGCCTCACAGTCATTCTGTGCAGTTCTTGCTGAGAACTGCTCAGAACACCTCACCAAATTGAGCATGGCAGTGTCCGCTGACAGCCATTGCAGGTTATGAGATGTTACTTCCGCTGCTAGAAAGAAGACACTTTGCCGCTGAGTGCAACCCAGTCAGCCTAAGAGACTTCAACTACACGTGTCTGCTAAATTTAAGCTGGACAACCTGAGAACCTATGAGTGCTCGAGAAACTATACTGAGACCCACTGGAACATACCTATTGCAATTGCTCATTAACATGAGTGCCAAGGGGAGGCTGCAGTGAAGACTGAAGGCATGGGATGTTCTCATCACATGACCTGATCAGTGAGATCAATGCACATTCACAGCAAGGCTTCAACTGCATGATAAAAAGACTGAGAAGTGCTCCAATAAAAGTGAGTACTTGGACTTAATACTTTCTGCACAACTTCAACAGAGGCTAAGAACTATTGACCGAGTTGCACATCTCCTCCCCTTGGGGGTGAACAGTGACCTAAACTGTGCCTGTACCTTCCTCATGCCCCTATAACAGAATATGAGGGTCTGTCTCTGCTAGGGTCTCCAGGACGGAGAAAATGCTTTGCCGCTGAATGTGGGGAGAATTTACTGGAGTCAAAGGGTGCAGTGCACTGAGAGCACAACCAGGGATACAACTTTATATTGGTTAACCTAAATGCATTGTGTAGTATTTAGTTGTGTTGTGTAACTAAGGTACTTCTCAAGCATATCTGCCTTTTCTGCTTGATCAGTGCAGATTTTTCACCTTTTTCTGGACCCTGTTTTTTGCTGGCTTTATGAATCTGTGTATTTTGCCATAGCTAAAGTGTAGTAAAATGCCTGTATTTCCCTTCTGAAACATGTGCTTTACATTGGAACTATCTATTTGGCCTATTTAATTTCCCTATAAGTTTATTATAAATTGTGCCTAAAGGGCACCTATTGAAGGGAGAGTTAAATGCCATTGTGGGCTGCAGTGTGTACTTACACAATCCATATGTATGAAAAAATACATGTCTGCCAAGAGTGCCACTGTACTTTGACTGGGCTGCAGGGCAAATGCAATGCAGCAACACGTCAGGAAAAAATCGCATGGCCATGGAGGAAAAGACCATTTTTATATATTCATAGCTCCCCTCTAAAGAGTGTTGTAAGCTCACGGGGAAGGGTGTTAATATCTAAAAATAGGGCACACTAGATATTAGGATTAGTGTTCTCGTCAGTCACATAAAAAACAAAAGCTATATCAAAGGGTTTGCCTTGGCTGCCTTGCTGTACTTTTTCCTATGTATGCTTAGACGAGACTACCATTGATATTTCCTATCTCTGCTTTGGAAAAGGCTACAAAAATGCTTCAAAGGTATTTCCTGCTTAGTTTTTAAAATCTGATTTAGTGGTGTAATTAGATTTTTGGTAGGCAGAAAGCTAACTTTATAAAAATAAACGTTATGCTCCCCGAGGCCAGGAAAGGCCAATTGGATTAAGTGCTGATCACATTGCAGGGATTAGCTATCTGAGAGTGGACAGGAACAGTTGGTATAATAAAGGGTAGATGTATCACTATCTCTAATGTCAAGGAGGGCTACTTCTATTCATTCCCAGGACCCACACAGATGGCCAGGAGGGAAAACCATTTTTGCCCCTGTCAGGTGGGAAGAGGGCTTACCTAATCAGGGGAGTGTTTTAGTATTTTAGGAGATAAAAATTGGCCTGTCTAATGGCATCTTGGTTTTGCCATCTTGGCTCCTGGGTAATTTTACAAAACGTTGAAGGTGAAGTGCTACAAAAAATGGACTGCAAGAAAATAGTTAAGTTTGGGTGTTAGAATTTCTTTAATAACTGTATGGTACCCCTGATAAATCTGGCCTCTCCACCACCCCCTCCTAAGTACATTCCTGGACCATGGAAGGTTCCATTTGAAGAAGAAACCCCTTCTGGAAGAAGGCTCCTGACTTTTGCTGGAAACAGCTGACTCACACAAAGAGCCTAGAACTCCTAACTCTAGCTGTCACCAGGGACTGGAACTGCCTGCCAAGAGTCAGGGGTTGACCTCCTATCATCTGCTATAGGGACACAAAAAGTAGAAAGACTCCTTATTCCAAGAGGCCCAGTAGACCACTGAGGACTGGACCGTCCAGGAGATGTGGCTGGAGAGAGACCTGATACCTAGATGTCTGCTGTGAGGAGCAAGAGACTGCATGAGTGACAGGGAGGAACTTTCACAGAACTTTAGGTAATTTGTTTGACCTCCTGAGGACTGCGACATGATGGCCAGGGAGGTTGCAACCAAGGCGGGTAAGATATCCAGATTTGTCATGCACTGAAACCTAGAGGCAAAGCAATGTGACCACATGAAGCCCTTTTTCGCTTGGCTTCTAGCCTTGCCCCATTGGGGAATTTCTACTTCAAAAAAGTGGCTAAATACAAAGGGAAACTGGTGGACCGGAGCTCAGTGGAAAATCTATCAGACCCCTTAAACTTGCCGGTTATCAAATCCAGTTTTTCTGCCTTCAGCTTTTGTTGCCAAAACCAGCTGCTTCAGCCAGAGCCCAAAGATGACGTCTCAAGCTTTAGGCCACCTTTGCCAGCCACATCGATATACCTTACCCTACTGGAAGATTTAGACTTCCATAAAAATGACTACGGTCCTGATTTAATGTATGGTGGATGGGTTACTCTATCACAAACATGATGGATATCCTGTTCACCTTAATACAAGTGCACTTTATCCTGTGCATTTTATCCTATGGTCCTAAATCGGACGGTAAAAACGGCCACTGTAAATCCCCCAGACAATGAAAACCCCTTTTGGTAAAAATCAACCCATTAAATCTATTTTGTTTCTCTCAGAGTAAAAAATAAATCCATAAAATGTGTGAGGGTATTGGGTAACATCTTATGTTAAACCTCATTAACTCTGCGTAACTTCTGGAATAACTTTCAGTTCTCTGCAGGCAATCATCTTTAGCCTTGGTCCGCATTAGATTGTCAACATAATGAGCTCGCAATAAGCCTCAGGCATGAACTTGTTCTTATTATGCAAGAAAATGATTTCTCTTCTTCTAAGAATGCTATGGTTCCACGTTACCAATATATCTACATTTATAACTCATACCTTGCTGAAAGCTAGACACACTCAATTTTTCGGTGCAGAAGGATATATTGAGGGGTAAACATTAAAGGACTGTAAAAGGTTGAGGAATTTATTTTGATTTGAAATTCCTTCTTTTAAAAACTAACCTTACCCACTATAGCATATGTAAGTGAACAACCTATGGGATCTACAGATGACTGGGACCTAGTCACCTCCTGCAGCATCCATCAGCTAGAGCAACCCTTCCTTATGAATAGCTAGTATCTTCATGATCAGCTTCATACTGGAAAGTGGTAATTTCTTCTAACAATGCTGCGTCATTCAGGGTCCTTGGTAATTCACCATTATCCTGTGAAAAGCAGTCCACCTTGCACACTACACCACCAGATTGTTTTAAGGATTGATTATTGGGACAGAGGATAAGATGCCAGACATCTTGGTCCTCCTCCATGTCTTACATGTGAGAGGGCCTTGGCAGTTTTTATTAATGAAACCTTCTACATACCATGTAGGCTCACCCAGGAGGAACTGCAAACAGCTTCCTTCATTCTTCAGGTTTAAAACATCATTCAAGATTTTACATACAACATAATTACAATGACTCAGCTCAGGTTTCCCCTGGAATATTGCCACCCTGAGAAAACACACGAACTGCATTCACAAACATGGCATCAAATCCATTAACCAGCCATTTATTTTGAAGACATACTTTGATTAAGCCACGAATAAAGCACAGACGTATTCTATCTGTCAGGTCTAAAAAGTACCTTTCAATCATAAATAACCTTCCTGAGATCTACATTTTGATATTATAGGACCAAAGAGTTTATGCTCTCTCTTGGTCAGAATAATGATGCTACATTTTAAACCCTTTCTCCTGATAGAACAGACTGACACATTTGCTCCACTTTGCGTAGGTTGGGTAATCAATAACAAATGCTGTGCTAATAACTGCTAGGTCACCCAATTTTGACCAATCACATTTTTTTATTTCAACAGTTAAGGAAGACACTGCAATTTCTTCGTACAGTGGAAATTGAAAGTTACATTGAATGACCTTGAAAGCCTGGGAGAAGATGTCAGCTACAAAGAGCCTAGCGGCAAAGATAGCGAGTGACAGGTTTTTCGTTTTTTTTCATGAACTGCAGGCTAATGCACTCACACCTGAGGTCCTCAGGAAGAGCTATCCACAGCAGAGGAGCACTACTTAAAACAATTCTGATGAAGCCTGGTGTGACCTAACTATCCTGTTTCTAGTCTCAAATTAAACTTTCTCCTGAGATGTTTTCCCACATATGATTTTCAAAGCTGAGGCACGGTCAGTTTGAAAGTGATTCTAGCTTGTATCAGAAACTAGTGAATATCCTTCAGAATGTGGATGATGTGCACAAATGTGTCTTGCCAGCTATGCCTTATATGACACAGCTCTGAAGCATTTTTTTTTATTTTGTGCTACATTTACAATAAATATATAACATTAATTTAAATGAATAGTTATTGTAAAAATGTTGTTACAATTTCTTTTTAAAAGGCATTGCCCCTGTGGCGGAGATCTCCTCCTACATCGGAAAAGTTACTAATAGTAACTTTACACTCATAGATTAGGCTCCTCCTTCTGAATTCAAGGAGTGGAGACATGTAAGTCTACACCATGTAATAACTTTACACTCAGAAATGATGAATAGCCAAATCAAGCAAAGTTCCTGCAAAGTTTTTGAATACATTTACACGTCTAGATTTACTCATGTGCAAAATTGCCCTTGTGAATAGACCCCAAAGCCTTTAGGTTTACTTCTAAGCCATTGTATTTGATTTGCAGAGTGGCTCTAGCACTAATAAATGTTCATTACCCCTACACATGTCCTCCTCATTATAATTATCACTTAGTGAGGTCATCATGCCTCCCACAGAACACTAATAAACTTACTTTTATCTCTATTTAAACAGAAACATGTGACTCACATATGATTCCTCCCTCCTCCGGACTTGTGTTTTTGTCTTTTTGTCCCTCACAGGATGCTACATTGAAAAAAGGTAAGATTTATCATTTTAAAAACTGTACAGTGATTTGCTACAGCAATTGTGGTGACGGTGTTGGCAACATCTCAGGTTTTCCTAGCCAAGGATCTCTGCCTATCTGTGGGACGTTGTGCCACTGAGCAGGTTTCTGAGACATTTTGTCTTACTGCTTCCTTGTGTGATCGTGTGCATTGCGGTAGGCACACACAGGTTGCTTTTACATGCCTGATTTCTTTCATGGTAGGAGAACTGGTTACTGAGAAACCTATAATTACAGGAAATCATAGCTTTGGTATCAGTAGCGGCCCGTGGAGGGAGTTCCGTGGGGCGGTGAGGCGGGGTG
The DNA here is from genome assembly GCA_963921515.1 of Calotriton arnoldi. NCBI lineage: Eukaryota > Metazoa > Chordata > Amphibia > Caudata > Salamandridae > Calotriton > Calotriton arnoldi. The sequence goes on from CAWUFW010008852.1 coordinate 444,264, forward strand.
GGGGAGGGGCAGGGTGGGGGTAGTAAACACCGGAATATGGATGAACGGAGGTAAGTAAACAATTAAATAAATAAAACGAATTTCGTTGCATGCGCTGCACCCTGCCCCTCCCCCGCCCCGCCTCACCGCCCCACGGAACTCCCTCCACGGGCCGCTACTGTTTGGTATGACTGTATATTCCACAATGGAGGAGCAACGAGGCACCTCAGCAGCTGCACTACCAGCAGAAGAAACAATTACAGTTTCCAGATCGGACCTACAGGCAATGATTGATGGCGCTGTAAGCCTAGCCCTGGCACAGCCAGCAGCAAAAAATGTTTTGCCTGAGGATGATTATGAATCTGACTCCACTACAAAATGGATCTATATACAATGGGGACATTCGCAGGATATGCTTAAGCGTATTTGAGAGATGTTGGGATTTCCACATAAAGACTTTCAGAATGAAGAATTATTTGCACAGTATAAAAGCCCTGTGACTGATGACTGATGAGGTCATTGAAGGAATGTACTGAAAGGAGTGGAAGGATATAGATACAACAGACTTTCCACATTTCCTTTTGAGAAGATATTCTTTGGAGTCATGTGAGGAGAAATGCCCCTAAATATCAAAAAGTAACCCATTTTGGCCAGTATGATGCTGCCTTCTTCTCTTGCTTCAGAGGAACCATCTTTATCAGACACAGGGGCATATTCACAAGCCCCTATCGCCACAGGAACGTCACTTTTTTCGACGTTCCTGGGGCGATAGGGGCTTCACCTTATTCACAAGGCAGCGTTAAGCCACTTAACGTGGCTTAACGCTGCTTGTGAATAAGGCCCCTTTCATGCTATACTTAGCGTGAAAGGGGAGGGCAGTGGGTGTTGCTGTGGGCGTTCCACCGCAACACTCATTGCTTCTGACGCTGCCTCCTATTCACAAGAGCAGCGTAAATAGGAGGCAGCGCCAGAATTAAGACCAGGGAAAACCTGGTCTTAACCTGGCGAAGCGAGGAGAAATGTTAATTTCTCCTCGTTTTTGCTGTTTTCATGTGTGCTGCGTTGTGCAGCACACATGAAAACAGCAAAAGGCCAATGATTGTGTATGTACAGGAAGGTCCCCCTTCCTGCACATAAACAATCATGTTTTGAAAATGCCGTTTTGCAACTTCTGTGTGTGCTGCATTAAGCTGCACACATAGAAGTCACAAAACGGCATTTCAAGATTGTTTATGTGCAGGAAGGGGGACCTTCCTGTACATACACAATCTTCCCTTGCACGCAGACACCCTTGCACCATGGTGCAAGGGTGCCTGCGTTGGCGCTAAGCTGTTACACTTAGCGCCAGTGCAGGGGGAAACGCAAGGCTGCACCATATCCTTGTGAATATGGTGCAGCCTTGCGTTTCTGAAGTGGCGAAGTGAGGTGTTAAGCCATGACGGCTAATGCCTCACTTCGCCACTTCCTTGTGAATATGCCCCAGAATTGCTAAAATGGTGACGGCTTCTTTTAAGAGATCCAATGCAGCATCAAATTCTCCTCTCCAAGCAGCCACTTATGCCACATACTCATCCCAGACTCTGCTAAAGGACTTTCAGCTCCTATTTAATTGTCTTCAGGATCAGAAAGATCCAACAGATATTCTTGCAAACATGGAGATTGTGGCACAATTTTTATCAGATGTTTCCTTTGATTTAGTATGGTCCTCATCCACCTCAGCAGGAGCTTCTATAGTTGAAAGGCGCCACCTTTGATTGAAATCATGGAAATTAGATCAGACTTTAAAGTTGCTGATTCTACGTCTGCCATTTACTGTGGATAAACTGTTTTCATCACCGCTAGATGATTTAGTGAGGAAAGCAGCAGAGTAAAAGAAGGTTTTACAACTATTCAGACCCACAGAAATCCTTTCTTCAAGCGTTATAATCAGACTTACCACAACAAAGAGCCCTGTCGATGCCGGACTTGAGGTCGGGGAGCTGAGGCAGGAGGTAAATCTCAATCACAACTGTTGCAATCCCAATAGCAACAAGATCAAGACAAATAACAACCAATTTGATTTGGTGGACGGAAGAATACACCAATTTGCTTTCATTGGCAAGAACTGGTTTTGGACAAGGTGGCTTTAGATATAATGCAGATGGAATACAAAATAGAATGCATATCTCACCCAAGAAGTCCTTTTACATCAAAACCCAGATCTAATGAAGAAGGAAGCAATGCTTCAAGGGGTACAATCCCTTCTTCAAAAAGGCGCAATAGTATTGGTTCCGCAGATGGAGCGACAACAGAGGTTTCACTCCATTCCTTTTTTGGTGTTGAAGCCAGGCAGATGATTCCATCAATTTCGGAACTTGAAACACCTAAACAAATATATCAAATATAATCCATTCAAAATGACATCTCTCCAGCAAATAATGGCATTCATTTCAGAAGGAAACTTTTTAATGACTTTAGCTCTCCAGTACACATATTTCCATGTCCCAATACAACAGGTTTGCCAAACATTTCTTTGCTTTGCATTAGGAGATGAACATTATCAATTCAAAGCGCTGCCGCTAGCTAGAAAGCCTGTTTGCTGGGAAACAGTTGGAACAACATGGGCAGAGCCATGCGTGTTCCAACTTCGCAAGTGCTACCACGCTTGCCTTAACCATGCATATGCCTTAACCAAGCATAGGCGTGGTTAAGGCAGTGTGCGGTCTAGTTGCTGGCTGGTGGAAGCAGGAAGGATCGGGAGAGGGTGCGACACGGTGAGGTAAGTGGGGCTGGGGCTGTGGACAGGTTTTTGAGGGGGTTGATTTGTATGGTTATGGGGGGTCGGGGTCGTTTTCAGGACTGGGGGGGTTTAAGGGTAGTTTTCAGGGCTTGGGGTTGTTTTTTTAGGAGGGAGGGGTAGTTTTAGATGTCAGGGTGGGTGCTTAGGAGGCCATTTTAGGGCTCAGTGCGGGGGTAGGGATTGTAATAGTTTTTAGGGATTAGAGGGCAGGGTAGTTTTTAGGTTTCAGGGGGTGGGGTAGTCTTTAGGGCTTAGGGAATGGCTTGGTAGATTTTAGGGCTTGGGGGTCAGGGTAGTTTTTAGGGCTTAAGGGAGGGTGGGGTCGTTTTTAGGCCTGGGGAAGGGACATTTTTAGGACTCGGGGGTTGGTTTTCAGGAGGGAGGGGGTAGTTTTAGGAGTTAGGGCAGGGGTCGGGGGTTAAGACTTACCTGCCAAGTCTTAACCACAGATATTTCTTTACCATATATGCCTTAACAATGCATAATTCGTTTTAAAGGCATGCGTGGTAAAGGCATATTCGTGGTTAAGACTTGCATTTTTGAGACGGCGTGAACCGGCTCGCATGGTAAACGCATACGTGTTTCCATAGCACAACCTTGATTGCTAAGATGGAAATGGCCTCTTCACCAAGAATCTTTACAATGGTACTGGCCCTAATCGTAGCGCATTTTCACTTACAAGATGTACATATATATACATATTTAAATGGCTGGTTAATTGGGTATCTTCTCTTTCAAAGGCTTGGGAAGATGTCCAGATGATATGCAAGACCCTTTTGTCTCTGGGCTTCCAGTTAAATGAAGAAAACTTGCAGCTGATACCAATGCAACAAAATACTTTTTAAAGAGCATTGTTTGATTGGGAGAGAGCCAGAATCTTCTTTCCACAGGAGAGGTTATAAAATCTACAATGGCATCTTCATCAACCTTTACTGAAGACTTCAGCTATCGCTTGCAAGTGGCTGAGAGTCCAAGGCATGATGTCGGCCTGCACAGCAGTTGTGCCTTTGGCAGGCCTCCATCTCAAGTCTCTGAATCAGCATGTTCTAGAACACTGGTCTCTGGCATCACTGAATTATAAGGTCCCAATATCCACAGACTTGATCCATCTACTTCAGTGGTGGTTGTCTCCTCAGAACCTAAAGGAAGAGGTACAGATGGTAGAACCCCTCCCAGTGGTATTAATGACAGATGCCAGGCAGTGGGCATGGGGAGCCATTTTGGTATACCAGGAAATACAGGACAGTTGACCCAAAAAAGAAACCTTTAATTTTCATACTGGAGAGAACTGGCAGCAATTAGGAGATATCTAAGATTGTTTTGCAACCTGTCTATTCAGCAAATCGGCCCTAGTCAGGAAGGACTTGTAAATAAATCAGCAAGGGACCACCAAATCTTCCATCTTTATCAATTCTAGTCAATGAGATTTTGGGCAGAACAAAATCTACTCTCAATTCAAGCAATGTATATTCCGGGGAAGAGGGTCAATCTACGAGCTGAGCAGATAGTCTGAGTCGCAATATTCCCTCATTGAAACATTTCCATCCCAGCTATCAGCCTACCCAGCTAATGACATATCTATTTGGCCATCCAACGCTATAGTTGTTTGCAATTCCTGCCAATGCCCTACTTCCTTGTTTCTGTGTGGAGAGACCCTGCCAGGATGTTCTGTATCTAGCTTTGCCTAAGGGGACATTTTATGGTTCCCTCCTTTTTCCCTGCTCTAGCGGATGCTTCAAGGGGGACAAATTATGTAATTCTTGCAGCACCTTTTTGGCCAAGAAGACCTTGGTTTCCTTTGCTAACCCAGTTAGTCTACTCCTCCACTTCGATTCAAGTCTGCAGCAGTCTTCAATCCTATCTCCCACACAGATATGTCAGATAAAAATGACATCTTGGAAATTAGGAGGTCGTTGTTTCAAACTCTAGATTGCTCAAGGGAGATCGCTTGTGATACTAGGCAGCAAATACAAATTCCACACTCCATGCTTTTGTGAAACATTGGAAGGTGTTCTCTCATTGTCACAAGCCCAATGAACTCCTCACTTTCTAACAGAGCCTGGCATAAAATCCAAGCTCACGACCTAAATTCACTGCTTACGGACTTGGCGGCAAAAATTGCTGAAAATATAGATGAAATGGTGGAGAATTTTTGGATATGGATTCATAATTCTTTGGATACCATAGACGCCACTAAGCACAAACCAAGGAACGGAAAAACATCCCAGCCATGGCATGGGGAGTCCATTAAAGAATCAAGAGAAGAATGTCACAGATTGGAGCGAAAATGGTGGAAATATTATGAAGATAAAGAGAGGAACATTTATAAAGCCAAATTAGCCAAGCACTAAAAGCTGATCTTAACCACAAAATCAGAATATTACACAGAACAAATTGGAGCACCCTGGGATGCTAATAAAACCCTTTTTCAAGTAATAAAAAACTAACAGTGCCTGTTACAATCAATTCAGCAACCAACAATCAAGAGTTCTGTGACTCTTTGGCATTCTTCTTTCAAGAGAAGGTTGTTAACATTTTTAACCAGTTCACTAACAACAACTCAACCTCTCTAATAAAAACACAGTCCCCTAACTCAGACCCAGAGAAGATAAAGCTCAACTGTTTTGGCTCACATTCAGCAGAGCAACTAAAGAAGCAGATCCCAATTATTAAATCAGGCTCCCCTCATGATCCCTGCTCACCTAAAATAATCCATATGGCATCAAAACCAGTAGCGCTTAGGTTAGCTGACATCATGGCAGTAATGCTTAAAGAGGGAGTTTTTCCAGATTGCTGGAAATCAGCGTCATTTCTCCCTCTTCTAAAAAAGCAAACCTTAACACTAAAGAGCTGAATAACTACCAGCCCATCTCTAGGCTCCCCTACCCGGCAAAATTGGCAGAATAAGTGATTAATCAACAACAAACGTCATTTATTGACAACAACCACTTGCTGGACGACACCCAGTTCGGTTTTAGAAAACACCACAGTACCAAATCTGCGGTGGTGGAGCAACAGAAGAAATCAGAGGCACCCTGGATAGAGGAGGGAGTACCGCTCTGGTGCTTTTAGATCTTTCCGCAGCCTTTGATACGGTCAACCACTCGGTGCTGGTTGACAGTCTGCGGAATTTAGGAATTGGAGGCCCAGCACTTAATCTTTTAAAATGTTTTTGACAAACAGACAACAGAGGGTCCCAGTGGGAGAATTTTCCTCTAAATCCAAAACCCTGCCTTGTGGAGTTCCACAGGGCCCTACTATGTTCAATATTTATGGTACACCACTGGCCAAACTTATAAAGTCCTCACTGTCTCTGGCATCCTACGGAGACGACACGCAGATTGTCATGTCACTGGCTAAAGATGCGATTAATACCGATGACTCCTTCAGGGAATGCATGGTTGACGTTAACAAATTGATGGAGGATAATTGCTTAAAGTTAAACCCATCCAAAACTGAATTATCCTATTTGGAAACAATCTCTCCTGTCACGTGGCCCATAGGGACCTTGTCGTTTTTCACTAAGTTAGCATGATCACGTTGCAGCTTGTCTGCTGCTTTGCGCACGTTACTACACGCCTTTATTTTTGCAATGATTTCAATGACTGCTTTCACATGGGAAATCATCGCTCGATACGTTTTCTGCTTGTTACTGGGATTTTAACTGAACAGTATGTGCAAGGTCGAACAACAATGCCCCTTGTTTTTTTGTTCTGGCCAGACCTTAGCCCTTAGACAAAACATACCGATGCAGCTGTTGTTTGGACAGCATACTTGGGTTTTTATGGGGTACATGAATGGGTGACACACACTTGGAGAGGGACCTTTCCAGGGAGAAGAGCGAGACAGCACCTATGATGTAGATCTACCATCTATAGGCTAAGGTATGGGGTCTGCTGACAAAGCCCAGAGATCTTCTATTATATAATAACACTTCTTCTTAGCAAGGGGAGGGAGGTTAGGCACTATAGTCTTTTCTCCATTGTCTTTCTATGATGACATCTCCCTTCATGATATATGGACTAGCTGCTGTGCTGACTGCATTTGTGCAATGCATTTTCCTGCTTGTTGTGGCACATATACTGCATGTTAGGTCACATTAGTTAAAATAAATATTTTAAACTGTTTTGTGTCTCTGTCAGATTTTATTGGGGACAAGTACAGGAGTGCGAAAGGGTGTGTCTTGTTACCGCGATTCCTGAGAGATCTGGGAGTGTTGTGTTCTGGGGTGTCTAATCATTTGTTTCTCTGTGAGTGAGTAGGAGAGCAAGTGAGACACTATAGCTAGTCGGTCCTGGGTTCGTGGATACTAAGGTGGTAGGAAGACCCAGTCCCGATACACCAAGGTCCCATATTCCTGCGCATAGTTCTGTGTTTGTGCAGAATCCCTGCAACACTCCTTTTGGACACAAACCTGGTGGTGTTCTGAATTAGGTCCATTTCCTACCCCGGTACCAAAGGTTAAAAATCTAGGGATAGAGATTGACAATGAATTGAAGCTGAAGGAACAAATCACTAAGGTTGCCTAGGCCTCTTTTTGCTACCTGAGACTGGTTAAGAAAATTGAGTAATACCTGCCTTTTGAACTCTTAAAAACAGTGGACATCTTGCTTGTGCTGACAATACTTGACTATTGCAACAGTCTTTACCTTAAAATTTCAGTCGGTCTATTAAAAAAGCTTCAGATGCTGCAGAACACATGAAAGGTCTTTCTTTTAAAGGTGCCCAGATTTGAATAAACAAAGGAAAGCACTAGCATATTCCACTGGATTCCGGTAAGACAGTGTATCATCTCCAAAGCTCAATGTACAGCTTATAGGACCCTCTACGGGTATGGACCTGCCTACTTCAAAAAACATCTTAGGTGGTACACTCCCAGCAGGACCCTCCGCTCAAGTATGGCCAAGAATCTTGTGGTTGCTCCCTTCAGAAAAACCACATGGGGTGGGAAAAGCTTCTTTAGATCTACAGCTTTGCTCTGGAACTCTTTGCCTTTGGAACTTAAAACCTCCCCTTCTCTGCAAGCTTTCAGGAAATCCTTGAAAACCCGACTTTTTGTTCAAAACTAGGAACAGAATACTCTCACCACTTGTCCCGCTGTGCAGCACCAAGACACCTCCGGACAAAAGGTTGAGCTTAATAAATTTCTCATTCATTCACTCATTCATTCTTGGTGCCCAGCCTCAAACCCGGATCCAGTACCAATTGATCCATTTCAAATTCTGGATTTTTTAAGGGATGAGTTTGCTAAAGGTTTAGTTCCTTCCACACTATCCTCTCAGGGACTAGCAAATTTGTCTTGTAGAGAATCAAGGGTGAGACTTATCACCAATTTTTCCTTTGGTCAGAAATCTACAAAAAGGTTTTTTGTGTGAAAAATCCAGTTGTATCTACTCTGATTCTTTCTTGGATTCACCCCTCGGTGTTAGACTGTTTGCAGAAAGATCCCTTCGACAAGACAAATATACCTTGGGTTAGGACCAAGGTAGCTTTTCTTGTTACCATAACATCGGCCTAAAGGCTGGGGGAATTATCATCTTTGCTGTTTTCATACTCATATTTGAATCTTTTTCCAGATAGAGTTGTTCTCAGACCGGACCTTAAACTTAGCCCTAAAGCACAATCCCTGTTTCATTCAACTCAGGAAATCCTTCTGCTCGTTTTCCAGGCTTTTCATAATATTCCATCAATTTTAGATGTTAAAAGGGCACTTTTAGTTTATTTAGCAAAAACAAGAGAATTTAGATCTTCTCATTTGTAGTTTGTATCCTATGGTGTGGCCTGTAATGTAATAAAGGCTTTGACTTTCACTATTAGTAGGTGGGTGAGACAGGCTATTTCGCAATCGTATGCTTCACTGGGTCACGGGGCCTTAACCTATCTGGTAATGTGACAGCAAGATCAACAGGGCCAGTTGCTGCATTATAGGCGGTAGCAGCAGGCGTTTCCCTTCAAGAAATATGTAGAGCAGTTACATGAGTGAACTCTAATACTTTTCTTTCGTATTATAAATTGGACGTTTTCCAATGGCATATTCAATTTTGGATTTTCTGTTATAAAGGTGGAAATTGAGTAATTGTTGCTAATACAATCTTTTGTTTTGAACCAGCATATTTATGTCTGTGAATTCTTGGTCACCAACATAAAGACCAACATAGTAGGTAATGAAATAAATTACACACTGAAAAGCTTCTTTACCCTTAGGATAGTCCTCCTCGTTATAGTAAGATCTCTAACTCCCTCCCTCCCTTCATTAACACAAAAATAAATTATCTTATACGTGGCACATATTTGTGTTTTAATGGAAATGAAAGAAAGCTTGGAAGCATTCCGCGAGAGGCGGGACAGCCTCACTCAGTGATAACTATAAAGAGGAGGACTTTCCTCGGGGTAATGAAGATTACTGGTAAGTAATTTATTTCATTGTGTGGAGTCATGGTTAGGGTGTGTTCAATCCAGATATCCAGAGATTTTAGGTCAGTTCCTAATTTTGGGATACATTTGCCAATGGTAAGGTCTTGGGGGCATATTTTCTTGAAATTATTTTGGTTTGCCCCGTCGTAAGGATACATTTTGCATTTCCTGAGTTCAGCTTGAGACAGCTTAACATCCAAATGTGGATTTTTAATAGGCAGGTCATTAATTTCTGTGCATCTTCCATGGCAGAGATTTTTAGATGAATGTAAGTTTCGATTGTATATTGATTAATGATGATGCCTAATTCCGCCATCAATAATATTCAGTGGCTCCATAAAACAAGTAAAATGGTGTGAGTGCTAGAGAAGAACCATAGGCAACATGGAAAGTGACCAAGACAAGGTCAAAAATGATTTGCCCTCCTAAAACCTTTGTTTGCAGTTGGTTAGGAATGAGCTGGACCAATCAGGAACGCTAGATTGTGAGCCCAGGCATATTTCCAGAAAGTGTAAGAGGTTAACTTGATCAAAAGCACAGAATGCGACCTAGAGGTTGAGAAGCTGATACCTTTGCCCAAAATGCAGTGTAGGTCATCACACATTGTTGAGGTGGCAGCTTTCAGTTTTCAATAATGCTATCATGTTCTTGTGCAACCCATTTTGGATTACCCTACACATTTGGGGTCCATGCTCAAATGAGTAGATGCTTGGGGGCATATTATCAAGAACGGCGTTAAAATTATCGCCGGTTTAGCAGCAGAAAACTGCCGCTAAAGCGGCGATAATGGGCTTGATAATATGCCCTGGAGAATTTCAATAGAAGCCCATGTTCACACCAGAACATGGACTTCTATTGGAATTCTCAAGGGCATATTATCAAGCCCATTATCGCCGCTTTAGCGGCAGTTTTCTGCCGCTAAACCGGCGATAATTTTTAACGCCGTTCTTGATAATATGCCCCTTGGTTTTTAACTATTATTATATATTTGACATTATTCAGTGGAACCTGCATGATGTAGGAAGGTTAAGAAGGCAGAGGAAGTCCTGGTAGCCAGGATCATTTGGATTAGGATGCCTATTTGGTTATGCTTTGTTCCCCATGATTGTTAAGGGAGGTGGAATCAGGTTTACTGATTTCACCAGGTCACATCATCCTGACTATGTGGCTTATGGAAGTACATTTCAGAAGATAGATTATAAATATATCATCCACTTAACCGTGTTTACCATTTCTACTGCTAGAGAGGTAGACAAATAACATAATCAAACAGAGATTATGGAGTGCATGAATGGCACTATAAACGTTCAAAAAGGTACCCAATGATAGAACTGGCTGCAGTCAGCCGTGGACATTTTATTATAGCTAAGTTGATAAGTAAGAATTCTAGGGGAGGGCCTAAATAAGCTGATTCGTTAGTGATTTAGGATCCATTCACTTTAAAAATGGGCAAAGCCCTGCCCTGATTATCTCCCCACCCATGTGAATTTGTTGTAGCTTTGAGCATTTGCATAACTACAATAAAAATTGTGTCCATGCAAATACACTCAATTCGATGGCTGTTATGGCAACTTTTGCCTTCGTGTTTATGTAGGCAACATGTGCATGGGTGAAGAATGTTGTAATAGGCAGAAAGAGGTAGTAGCTCTCTGCCATCACTGCCTAAGGAACCCCAATTATACTGTGATCGGAAGGGCAGGGATGCTGCTAACATAATAGAAAAATGCAATCTCTGCTCCCTACTGTGCCAGAGGGCCACCAAATCGCATCACATTTGAAATGGGAGCTGTATTCACCGATGGGCTCTATCACGGGCTATCAGTTAGGCAGGATCACCAGAGGGAGGTGCCTGCTAGTTGTGAGCTATATGTCCTCATTCCTAAGGCTCAAGAATGTGCTATGGTTTCCTCTTTGGCTTTCCATGCTACAGTCCCGGAGGCCGTGGGCATCCCTGGATGCTCTGGGGTGCCTCAATAGTCAATTCTTGAATCATTCTGGGTTGCACATTTCCAAAATAGCTGTTCCGGGGTTTCGATCACCAGTACTCTGAGTGCTTGGTACCAGTGAGTGAAAACCCCGGTTTCTCCTTTTGCCAGGGAGTGTTTACACATTCCAAACAAGGCAAACCTAGAGGTTATCGAGCCCCCTCTCCCCTCTTTCAGAATCCCAGTGTGAGTAAGTGTACCAGTGATGCCCCAGGGCCTGCCGGTGCATGTAGTCCTGAATTGTAATCGAACTGTTCAGTGCTCTTGTGCCAGAACATGCTCTTCAGCAAGGTGGTGAATTTCACACCAAGTTGATGCCCCATTCCACCATGCCATTCTCCCGGGAGGCCTGGCTGCATTTTTAATTTAGAATAATATCACTGGCGACTTAGACTTTAGAGTGCCATGGCAGTAGCGGGGCACAGACCAGAGTCTAGGCATTATCATTGCCAATATTTTAATACGGTGCTACTGGCTGCCCTAACTATATTTAAACCCTGTCCCCTAAATTAGTGCATTTGCACTTCCTCAAACTGAATCAGACACATTTGCATTTTTACATATTGCCAAATGTGTCCTTTATAAATGATTGCCTTCATGTGAGAACACCATTGTTTTCACCGTATTTTGCACATTTTTAGAAATATGAATACCTCTTCTTCCATGTTTGTGTCTCAAAGTTTAATAAAACAAATACACAGGCCGCATGGTAAGTGGCAAACGTATTGCCTGGGCCAATGTTTTTATTATGTGCACTCCAGGGGAGATAGGATAGGATTAATCTAAATTAGAAGTAATTACATGAATATTGCACTTGGATAGAACTTGAAGTTGATGATTATCATTTCGCACAATGAACCTACATAATTCATGCATATTAATGAAATGCTAATCTTTAAATGTTAAATCATTTTTTAAATATTATATTTTAAGCAAGCACAGCGCACATTAAGGAGAACATAGCTCTTTGCCTTATATTTATTACACTTATGGGTATTTGCGCAGATTAAAAGTTGTGAAACTTAATGCTATACTCTTTTAGTTGTACCATTGCTATGAAGAAATCCAAGTAGAAATTTAAATCACATTTTATAAATTGCATAATTGCAGTCATCAGTCTTTGTAATTTAATACATTTCTCTGAGGAAATATGGGCTTAGTATAGAAAATATTGCGGTGCAGATTGCCACATTTCAGAAGGCCATTGTTAATTTAGATAAATAATTTACTTCTTCAGTGACCTCGATTAAGGGATACATGCCAGGTGTCAGGTTCTAGACAACACCTAATAAAGAAAACATGCGTTCAACTACCTGTCCAAAGTAAATCATCAACCTAGGTTACTTATCTATTTTTTTGTTATTGAAAACTGGTGGAGTTTTCTGGTAAAATACCTGGAGAAAGAATGAATAACTAGGGGAACTAGGACTGCATTTGCAGGTTCTCTCAATATTTGGACAGCAAACCCCAGCCCCAGGTTACTGAAACCCACCCATGGTATCGGCAACTCAGGGTGGGAGTGGGTTGAGATTACGTGGGCACTGGTGATGAGGCCCTCAATATTAAATGGCAAATAAAAATCAGAACACAAGGCCATTTTACCATTTTAGATCTGGCTAGAGATAGCCCTCTGTCTCTCATTACACAACTAAATAATACACAGAAGGAGGCCTTGGGCCAGTCCAAACAGTCATTGGTTAATTTTGATCACATCAGACCCCTTCAGCCATTGCTTGAATATTAGGTGTTTGACATTTTGGATAAGCTACAGCCGTTTTGTGGTGGTTTGCATTCTCCAGTCGTCATTGGGCAGAGAAAGGAGTCAATTCCAAGATCTGCAGATGGTCTTTATATTCATCCAGTCTAATACATGGGCCTAATGCCCTCCTGATCTAGACAGTATTGAGAGGTTTGGTGTTCGAGAAATATCCCTTCCTAGGGAGGGTTGAAGTGGTGGAAAGAAAGTGCTTGTAGAAGGCTATGCTACAGAGACATTTTCATGAGTCAGGCTGCAGACACTTCTTATACAAGACACTTAGGGACATATTTACAAAAAAGTCACACAGGGCAGCATGTCACCTTGCTGTTCTGTGTGACAGGGAAAGGGCAGGAAGGCAACGTATTAAAAAGAATACGATCATTCCTGTCCTTTCCCCTGTGCTGGCACACACAATGGGCGGTCTGGTGCCAATACAAGCACTCTTGCATCAAGGTGCAAGGGTGCCTGAGTTGCATTCAAGATTGTTTTGTGCAGGAAGGGGCACCTTCCTCCATAAAAACAATCCTGAGAGGCGTTTTCGTTTTTTTATGCGTGCTCCAAATGCAACACACATAGAAAGAGGAAACAACTAGGAGCAATAAAGATATTTCTTCTCATTATGCCTCTGTATCTTCTTGGTGCATTCTCAGGTTTACCTATTCTTGTAAATCTGGGAATGCATCAAAATCCATTGATGTTGTATGGGAACACCAAAGTAACAACCATGGAAACGCCTCCCTGGCGCAGAGTAATACAACCCAGTGATTTGCGCTGAGCTACTTGAGATTTAAAAAGCCAAAAAGGGCAACAGGAAGGTGACCTTGTGTGGCTTCAGAAATCTATTTTTTGAAGAGCATCGCACTTGGTGCAAAAGCGACTCACTTGGGCTCGAGTAACAGTGGTGCAAACAACTGATTTGTGCTGCACCAGTAAACCAATCGCTAAGCTAAGTAGCTGTTCAGATGCACGTTTGGATCCTGATAGTTATTATGAAAACTCAATAGGGGATAGTTTTATACCTAACACTTGAAATAGCCTACATAGTATTGGCACTTTAACCCCTGAACTGCAAGTTGTTGCAGCCTAGTCTGTTATTGAAACATTGGTCTAATCAGTTCTGCCAAGGAACAGTATGCCCAAAGTGACAAAATGAGCGGGACTGAAGATAAATCGTGTTTTTATTTTAAAAACAGAACATAAGAACTGACATTTAAAGATAATATATAAGGGCCTGATGTATAGTGTGGGGTACAGTATTTACTCTGTTAGTTTGCATAATACTCCATCACCCTGATGGAGTACCAGTACTCCGCATTTAGAGATGTCTGCCTGCTCTGCGGATATCTCTAGTCATTAGCAGGAACTGCTGTTACGGTTGTCCCTGTACATGTGATAAAAACATGACAGCTACCCATCAAACTTTCAACAAGCAGGATTTAGTTATTTAAAAATGTATGACTCTATACACCATAGAGGAACTGTTCCCTATAATGTGGCGTGTCATTATTGTTTTTACTGTCCCTCACCGTTAGATTTTACAACAGCAGCAAAAGAAAATATAATGCTGTGAACTCCAAATTGAGCAGATGGTTTCATATGGGGAGAGGATGTGGCCTAAAGGGCTAGGGCGGTCGATCTCAAATCTGGGGAACCAGGTTAGAGTCTCAGCAATGACGCTCAACATTCTGTGATTTTGGGCAAATCACTTAATCTCCCCGTGCCTAATAAAAAGGAATGTGTCATTGTGTAACGGAACTGGTGCTCATGTAAAGAGCTCTGATACCTGATAACTTCGGGTCAAGTTCACGCTATATAAAAGTCAGGAAAAAAATATGTAAAACTTCGACGGCTCATACTCTATTGGAGGAGTATTGTAGCGGCAGAGCTGTAGTAGGCTCTGTCGCAGACATACTTAAAGTCCACGCACTGAGGGCGTATATCTCTTGAATTCCCTTCAGATTATCAGGCACCCTAATTAGCATATCTACACAAGCCAAACCAGTGTGTTAACAAAAACGAAAATTAACACTCCCACTACCACTCATGTACAAGTGACGGCTAACTTAACCTTGGTGACTACTAAAGACTAACAAATGATCTTAACTGTTTATAAAGAGGGCGCAGCTATCACTGAGGACCCAATTGGACATGAATCAAGACCTGCAACTCCTGTATTAAATTTCAGGAAGGAAGGAGTATCAGTAGACGTTGCTGACACAGGAGAGAAATCATAGAGGGCCATCCACTCTGAGAGCAAATTAAAATCTGAAAGTAAATACACAGCAGTACCGGAATCCTTATCTGCTAAAGATTGTTTGGGTCTGTTTCAACCCTTGAACACCCAATAGTAACCACTGTGATGGAGTCCTGACGAAGGCCTATGCCGGAACACGCGTAGTTTGTCAACATGCCGCCAGTCTCTGCACATCACCAACTTGATTCTTGGTTTTAAAATATTGATTATTTGGTCATCGATATCGTAGAAATGTTTGCACCGTAACAATGATATGAAATATGACAACTGTTTATGATCTCTTGACAATTGTCCATCAGATTGTTAAAAACATGTATATTTATTGAAAGGATTTTTTTTTATTTATAAAAAGTATTAGAACTGTGCTATATTTTTGCATCAAAAAATAAAATATGAAAAAATAAATCAAGTTAATATATACTGGTTTAAGGTTTGTTTTTAACAAACTATTGTCATCTGTGTAGGAGAGTAGGATCTGCCTCTTATGTTGCCCCCACTTTTTTTCGGATGTTTACACTGGTTTCTGGCTATAGTCTGGCTGGGACCCTGCTAATCAGGGCCCCAGCCTCTCTGTTCTCTCTAAACGATTTGGAGTGCACTCTAGGTGCACTAGTGATTGGATACTGTGGTACCTTATGAGTCCCTAGTATATGGTACCTTAGGTACCAAGGGCATAGGTACTTCACAGGCCTACCAGGGGCTGCAGCATGTATTATGCCACCCCTGGGAAGCAGACTAAATCTGACACCACAGGCCTGCTACTTCAGCCTGGGTGAGGAGTGCTAGCACCCCTCACTGAGATATAGGTTCCCTATATCTCTCCTGCACACGCATATAAACCTATCAGTCACCCCTAAGGCAGGCCCTATCAATCCTGAGGGCAGGGTGCTTGGCTTCTATGTGAGGGGGTGCCTCTGCCTGAGCAGGGCCCCTCTGCAGCTCTCAGAGTCCATTCTCTGGTGCTGTTTGTGGATGCGGTTAAACCATATACTTTTAAGTGCATTATATCCTCGCGGTAAAATGCTAACTTTGGAATGGCTGCATCGAAACATGTCGTGTTTGGTGTCAAACATCTTGGAATACTACCCCCGCCAGTCCTGGCGGCGGGGGTAGCATTCCACCCTTCTAGAGGGATAGACATGTACCTACTGCGGAAACGCGGTAGAATCCTGCAGAGCCCTGGCATCACAAAATGGATGCCACCAGTCACAGACACTGGGCTGCCCTCCTGCTGATGACCAACACTCGCAGTGGAGGAAGCCCAACAATATATATCCTGTCCCAAGGGGTGTGACCACCACCCAGACAGGGTTTAGTGTATTGGGCTGGGTGGGTGCACTCTTAGAGTGCTTTGAAGTCCTGCACTGGGGGAGCAGAAGGCTCCTCTGTGCATGTGCCAGTTCAAACCGGCTCAGGGGCTACCTGTCCCTGCTCTGGCACGAAACTGGACAAAGGGAAGTGGGTGTAGCCACCCACTCCCCTGACCCTCCCATAGGTAGGGTCATAGAGCTAGTCCCTCCCTTTCTTTTAGTATAAGAGGGGGAACCTGTGCATTGCACCCTAGATTTCCTGGACGACGCTCTACAAGAAGAATCCCGGACCTTCGACGTTCCACTACCTTTGGAAGACTGAAGAATCTCCCTTGGAGTCAAGGAGTGACTCCCCTGCTTGGCAGGCACCAAAAACTACAAACAATGGTCGCAAACTACGCCGCTCCCACCGGAGTCCGAAGTCCCTGCAGCCCAAGAAGTGGATTTCCTGACTTCCCAAAGGCCATCGTAAGTCCCCAGTGAAGCTGAGGCCAGTGGACTCCAAGAGTAACGAGGAACCGCGACCCCTGGGTACCGTGCACTATTGTCAAGTGCAACCCCTTCACAACGTTCCACGAACTTGTGCTTTGGACCACGTGTGGTCCCAGCCTCCAGTAAAAATCCCTCCTAAGATCAGAGGCCTACCATGTCCCGAGTGACCGTGGGCTCCTGTGAGTGAATCCTCCCAAGGCGTCTTCGCGATCCCTTGCCAGCCGGCTTGTGGGTCCCCAGAAGACTTTCTAAAGAAACCAAAGGGCTCCTCTGGTTGCTCCAGGCCTGCCCTGACTTACCTTCGCTGGGTGAGTCCCACAGACCTTGCTGATCTGCGCCATTGCCTCTTCACACTTTCCCCAAGACTTGCTGTTACCAAGGCTTGTTGGCTCCGATCGAGTCGCCGACACCGCAGTAAGCTGCAGACATTGTGGGACACGCCGAATCCAGCTCCTGGTCATCGTCAACGCCTCCTGGACCTCGTGGCTGAAGAGTCAAGGCAACCACGGATAACCTGAATCTTGCGACGACGGTGGGCATCCATCTTCCTTGCCCCGAGTCACTGCCAAGTGACTTTGAACACTGTCCCCTCTGCTTTCAGGTCTTCCATCTTCCGAATCCAGGCTTGGATTCCACCGGACACTTCTCCTGTCGCCGCAAGCAGCAAGTCTTCACTGGCTCCCATTGAAAACGACGCCGCGACCCGACACCAAAGAACACCTATGCACCCGGCTCCCTGGGTGAGGTAACTTCAGCACTACGGTGCTCCTGTGGGTGTGAGCCCTAGAACTACTTACCCTGTAAGTGACTTGCTTGTAGCTTCCCTAGAAGTGTCCTAAAACTCTAACTTTCCAAGTGCTACAATTGCGCTGACTCGCACATTGTTCGCGTCTGTGTTAGACACTCCGCGTCCATCTCCTTTGTAACACTATCTAAAACTGTATCCTTCAACTCGTACTGAGTCCGATCGGTGTTCGCCTCGAACACACAAAGGGCCTGTAACTCTGAGATCTCCATTGCACTGACTCGCACAAGGTTCGCGTCTGTGTTAGACACAGCGCGTCCATCTCCCTTGCATCTCTATCTGTGACCGCGTCCTTCGACTCGTACAAGGACCGATCAGTGTGTTCGCCTCGAACACGCAAGGGACCTTTAACATTGAAATCTCAATTGCGTCTGAGTGCATAGACTCGCACAGGACTCGCACCGGTGCCAGGTCACCGCGTCCGTCCCCTGTGGGTCTCCTACAACTACCTGGGGTGGTTCTTGGGGGTCCCTCGATTCTAGATGCCCTAGACCTAGGTCTAGCAAACTAAGATTGTGATATTCGATTGTGCTTAACTTATTGTGATAACATTTGACTTGTACATATGTTCCTGACCTCTAATCTCATAAAGAGATTAGTAGAGAGTGTTTATTAATAAATACATATATATTTGATATATATACCTGTGTGGTGTCTTTTCATTTGGTGATTCAAGAGATTGTGTGGTAAAACAAGCTGCTTTACATTCCTTCAAGACTTAGCCTGAAGGCTGCTCTCCACAGCTACCACTAGGATAGCTTTCTATAAAGGTTGTCTTAAACCTATCTACCATAAGAGTCGAATTGTTCTGGTGCAAGGTGTCCACTTTAATTAGTGAACAGCATATACCAGGCCAACTTCTCACATTGGTGGGCAGCGTGTGGGATTCCAGCTTGCTATTGTTTTACCAGAAAATCTCTATTTGAATTACTAACTGAAAACCACTATAGGTACTCAAGGTACATATAAAGTCAAGCTTAGTATCAATAAGTTCTACTGAACTTAGAGCTGTGTGCCAAGGGATAGCACACCCTTTCTACAGCTCAAGCTAGTATCAGTAGGCCACAAACTAGTGTAGGTAGTACAACACTGCACAACACTAGAATGTCCTTATAGGGTGGAACCAGTGGATCCACTCAGCCTCAGTATAAGGACATGGCTTTCTCTGACTTGAGAGCCATGTGTGTTGAAAGACACCTGAGGCTAGGACAGAGTCCCTCAACCCTACACCTGATAGATCTGCTGACAGCAGATGATCTTAGATTGGCTCTAGGAGCTAATGGATCTGAATCAGTGGGTGGGTCAATTACAGTATCTGGGCCAGATGATGAAAATCAGAATGACCAGGACTCTGTGATTGAAGGGCCAGGCCTCAAGGGGCCTGAAAAGGACAGAGGAATTCTCCCTAAGAGAACTGACAGAGTGGAGGAGAGGCATAGGTCCCCTTCCAGGGAATCTGAGCACTCTTATCACTCTGGCAGAGAATCTGTCCACCAGAGGAACTCATACTTTCCCATAAGAGAGACCTCCTCTGAAAGAATGTGCAAACTGCTGCAGTATGAGGAAGCAAGAGTTGCCCTCAGAACCAAGCAGTTGGCACTGGATAGAAAAGCCCTGGAGATCCAGAGAGCTTCTAGAAGAGAGGGGTTAGAACCCCTTGGTGGCAGCAACAGTGTCCCTAGAGGCAG
Source organism: Calotriton arnoldi (assembly GCA_963921515.1). Classification (NCBI taxonomy): domain Eukaryota; kingdom Metazoa; phylum Chordata; class Amphibia; order Caudata; family Salamandridae; genus Calotriton; species Calotriton arnoldi. The sequence goes on from CAWUFW010008852.1 coordinate 463,729, forward strand.
AGAATCTATTCCAGACCATAGGAACCTGAGCAAGGTTGTTCCTCCCTACCAGAGTGGGGACGATATCCACAAGTGGATAACTGCTATGGAGAGGGCCTGTAGAGTACAGCAGGTCCCCCAGAAGCAGTGGGCAGCAATCTTGTGGCTCTCCTTTTCAGATAAAGGTAGAGACAAGCTCCTCACTGTTAGAGAAGAGGATGCTGATGATTATGAAGTCCTGAAGAGTGCACTGATAGATGGGTTTGGCTTAACCACTGAACAGTACAGGTTGAAGTTCCGAGACACCCAGAAGGCACAGACTCAGGACTGGACTGACTTTGTTGATTGTGCAACCAAGGCTCTGGAGGGTTGGCTGGTTGGCAGTAGGGTTACTGATTTCAAGGGATTGTATAATCTGATGATGAGAGAACAGATCCTTAATAATTGCCAGAACCAGTTGTTGCATCAGTACCTGGTGGACTCGGATCTGACCTCTCCCCAAGAATTGGGAAAGAAGGCAGACAAATGGGTCAGAACCAGGGTGAGGCAGAAACCCCAGAACCAAGGGTGTGACACCAAGAAGCAAGATCCTAAGGGCTCTGAGAAAGGTGGGGATTAGTCAAAAGACCAGAAGTCTTCACAAGGGCCCCAAAAATCTGCATCTGGTGGGGAGTCACAATCCAACAAGGGAAAAGGCCAAAAGAAGCCCTGGTGCAAATTCTGTAAACAGAAAGGGCACTGGACTTCTGACTGTAACAAGTCCAAAGACCAAACCACCACCACTCCTGCCCCTAAGGCAACTGTTCCCCCTAGTTCAGCTACTGGTGGAGGTGGTACACAGAATAAGGGTGTAGTAGGGTTGAACCTGGGTTCTGAAGTGGACTCTGACCTAGTCAGAGTGCCCACTCAGGCAATGCTGATTTGTGAGGGAGAACTTAATATGTCCTTCCTAGTGAGTCCCAGTAATCTGGGCAAATACAAACAGCAGCCTGTAATAAATGGCAAACAGGCTTTGGCATTTAGGGACACAGGTGCTAGTGTCACCATGGTGGCAGAGGATCTTGTGGACCCTGGACAGATCATCCTGGGCGAAATGTACCAGGTGACCAATGCAAGCAACGTCAAGACCAACCATAGTCTGGCAGTTGTGAATTTCTCCTGGGGAGGGGTAACTGGCCTCAAGAAGGTTGTAGTCAGTGCAGACCTCCCTGTCGAATGTCTATTGGGCAATGATCTAGAGACTTCAGCATGGTCTGAAGTAGAGTTATGGACTCATGCTGAGATGTTGGGCATCCCTGCAGAGGTATTTGCTGTGACCAGGTCACAAGCAAGAATGCATGACACTGAACCAGCTCTGGATCCTGGGACAATGGACCAGATGCTTCCCAAGAGGAGGAGCAGTAGGGTAAAGGCAGTGCCTTCCCCTCTGTCTCAGATCACAGATTCACCCCCAGACGGAGGTGAAGCAGATCCTGAAGAAGGAACTGCCCCAGAGGGACTTGAGCCTGATCAGGTTGAGTTCTTGGGGGCAGGGGGCCCTTCTAGGGAAGATCTGAGTAAGGAGCAACAGTGCTGCCCCGCTCTTGAACCCCTCAGACAGCAGGCTGCTGCTGAGGCTGCTGGGAGTGCTAGTGGGTCCTATAACGTTTATTGGGATGAGGGACTCCTATATTCTGAGGGTAGAGATCCAGCCCCTGGAGCCACCAGGAGGATGGTAATACCTCAGAAGTTTAGGGGGTTCCTCTTGACCCTAGCACATGACATCCCTTTAGCAGGACACTTGGGCCAAAACAAGACCTGGGACAGGCTTGTTCCACATTTTCATTGGCCACATATGTCAGAGGACACAAAGGAGTTTTGTCGCTCCTGTGTCACATGCCAAGCCAGTGGTAAGGCAGGTGGCACAACAAAGGCCCCCTGATACCACTACCGGTGGTGGGGGTACCCTTTGAAAGGGTAGGGATTGACATTGTTGGTCCCCTTGACCCTCAAACTGCATCTGGGCACAGGTTTATCCTGGTGGTAGTGGATCATGCCACCAGGTACCCAGAAGCAATTCCCATGAGGACCACCACAGCCCCTGTGGTGGCAAGAGCCCTCATTGGAGTCTTCTCCAGAGTGGGTTTCCCAAAGAAGGTCATTTCTGACAGAGGTACCAACTTCATGTCAGGATATCTAAAAGCAATGTGGAAGGAGTGTGGTGTAACTTACAAGTTCACCACCCCCTATCACCCACAATGCAATGGTTTAGTTGAACGCTTCAACAAAACCTTGAAAGGAATGATTAAAGGACTCCCAGAGAAGGTTAGGCGGAAATGGGGCCTTCTTCTTCCTTGCTTGTTGTTTGCATACAGGGAGGTTCCACAGAAGGGGGTTGGCTACAGCCCATTTGAGCTTCTGTTTGGGCATCCTGTGAGAGGTCCACTGTGTTTGGTAAAAGAGGGCTGGGAGTTACCTCTCAAGCCCCCCAAACAAGATGTGATGGACTATGTACTTGGTCTCCGCTCCCGGATGGCAGAGTACATGAAAAAGGCAACCAAAAACCTGGAGGCCAGCCAAGAATTACAAAAAGCTTGGCATGACCAAAAGGCTGTACTGACTGTATACCAGCCAGGACAGAAAGTGTGGGTGTTGGAGCCTGTGGCCCCAGCAGCCCTCCAGGACAAGTGGAGTGGCCCCCATACAATAGTTGAACAGAAGGGAGAAGTCACCTACCTGGTGAATCTTGGAACTCCCAGGAGCCCCCTAAGGGTGCTCCATGTCAATAGATTAAAGCCATATGTTGACAGGGCTGACATGGGCTTGCTCATGGAAACTGATGAGGACCAGGAGGAGGAGAGTGACCCTCTCCCTGACCTGCTCTCTCAGAACCCTGATGATGGGTCAGTAGATGGTGTTGCTTTGGCAAGCAGCCTCACTGACCATCAGCAAACTGAGTGCAGACAAGTTCTGCAACAGTATAGACATATGTTTAGCCTGACCCCTAGTCAGACTTCCTGGTGCACCCACGAGGTGGACACTGGAGACAGTCTGCCTGTCAAGAATAAAATCTACAGGCAACCTGACCATGTCAGGGACTGTATCAGGACTGAAGTCCAGAAAATGTTGGAGCTAGGTGTAATTGAGCCTTCAGATAGCCCTTGGGCTAGTCCAGTAGTCCTGGTACCCAAGCCTCATACCCAGGGTGGTAAGAAAGAAATGAGGTTTTGTGTAGACTACAGAGGCCTCAATGCAGTCACTAGGACTGATGCCTATCCCATACCAAGGGCAGATGAGCTGATTGATACTTTGGCCTCAGCCAAGTATCTAAGCACGTTTGACCTGACAGCTGGCTACTGGCAGATCAGGTTAGCTGATGATGCAAAAGCCAAAACAGCATTTTCGACCCATGGTGGGCACTACCACTTTGTGGTGATGCCCTTTGGATTGAAAAATGCACCTGCCACTTTTCAGAGGTTGGTGAATAAAGTTCTGACAGGGATGGAAACTTATTGCTCAGCTTATCTATATGATATTGCTGCCTTTAGTTCCTCCTGGCAGGATCACCTGGTCCACCTCAGGAATGTTTTGGAGGCCCTGCAGAAAGCAGGCCTCACTATCAAGGCCACTAAGTGCCAGATAGGGCAGAGTCAGGTTGTATACCTGGGCCACCTTGTAGGTGGAGGCCAGGTTCAGCCTTTACAGAGCAAAATCCAAACCATAATGGAATGGGTTGCTCCAACCACCCAGACACAGGTGAGAACCTTCTTAGGCCTGTCTGGGTACTATAGGAGGTTTGTCAAGGGATATGGATCTATAGTGACCCCCTTGAATGATCTGACCTCAAAGAAAATGCCAAAAAAGGTTCAATGGACAGCTAGCTGTCAGAAGGCATTTGAAGACCTAAAGCAGGCCATGTGCACTGCCCCCATCTTACAGAGTCCAGACTACACCAAAAAGTTCATTGTCCAAACAGATGCTTCTGAGCTGGGTGTGGGAGCTGTACTGTCTCAACTGAATGATGAAGGTCAAGACCAGCCAGTAGCTTTTATTAGCAGAAGGCTGATCCCTAGAGAGAAACGTTGGTCAGCTATAGAGAGGGAGGCCTTTGCTGTGGTGTGCGCCCTGAAGAAGCTGAGGCCATACTTGTTTGGCACTCACTTCATAGTTCAGACCGACCACAAGCCCCTCCTATGGCTTAAACAAATGAAAGGAGAAAACCCAAAACTTTTGAGGTGGTCCATTTCCCTACAGGGGATGGGCTATACAGTGGAACATAGACCTGGGACCCAACATGCCAATGCAGATGGACTCTCAAGGTATTTCCACTTTGGAATACGAAGACTCAACTGGTCAAGGTTAGTTTAGTGTCCCTGCGTTTGTGGGGGTTGTGTAGGAGAGTAGGATCTGCCTCTTATGTTGCCCCCACTTTTTTCGGATGTTTACACTGGTTTCTGGCTATAGTCTGGCTGGGACCCTGCTAATCAGGGCCCCAGCCTCTCTGTTCTCTCTAAACGATTTGGAGTGCACTCTAGGTGCACTAGTGATTGGATACTGTGGTACCTTATGAGTCCCTAGTATATGGTACCTTAGGTACCAAGGGCATAGGTACTTCACAGGCCTACCAGGGGCTGCAGCATGTATTATGCCACCCCTGGGAAGCAGACTAAATCTGACACCACAGGCCTGCTACTGCAGCCTGGGTGAGGAGTGCTAGCACCCCTCACTGAGATATAGGTTCCCTATATCTCTCCTGCACACGCATATAAACCTATCAGTCACCCCTAAGGCAGGCCCTATCAATCCTGAGGGCAGGGTGCTTGGCTTCTATGTGAGGGGGTGCCTCTGCCTGAGCAGGGCCCCTCTGCAGCTCTCAGAGTCCATTCTCTGGTGCTGTTTGTGGATGCGATTAAACCATATAATTTTAAGTGCATTATATCCTCGCGGTAAAATGCTAACTTTGGAATGGCTGCATCGAAATATGTCGTGTTTGGTGTCAAACATCTTGGAATACTACCCCCCCAGCCAGTCCTGGCGGCGGGGGTAGCATTCCACCCTTCTAGAGGGATAGACATGTACCTACTGTGGAAACGCGGTAGAATCCTGCAGAGCCCTGGCATCACAAAATGGATGCCACCAGTCACAGACACTGGGCTGCCCTTCTGCTGATGACCAACACTCGCAGTGGAGGAAGCCCAACAATAGATATCCTGTCACAAAGGGGTGTGACCACCTCCCAGACAGGGTTTAGTGTATTGGGGCTGGGTGGGTGCACTCTTAGAGTGCTTTGAAGTCCTGCACTGGGGGAGCAGAAGGCTCCTCTGTGCATATGCCAGTTCAAACCGGCTCAGGGGCTACCTGTCCCTGCTCTGGCGCGAAACTGGACAAAGGGAAGTGGGTGTAGCCACCCACTCCCCTGACCCTCCCATAGGTAGGGTCATAGAGCTAGTCCCTCCCTTTCTTTTTAGTATAAGAGGGGGAACCTGTGCATTGCACCCTAGATTTCCCTGGACGACGCTCTACAAGAAGAATCCCGGACCTTCGACGTTCCACTACCTTTGGAAGACTGAAGAATCTCCCTTGGAGTCAAGGAGTGACTCCCCTGCTTGGCAGGCACCAAAAACTACAAACGATGGTTGCAAACTACGCCGCTCCCGCCAGAGTCCAAAGTCCCTCCAGCCCAAGAAGTAGATTTCCTGACTTCTCAAAGGCCATCATGAGTCTCCAGCAAAGCTGAGGCCAGTGGACCCCAAGAGTAACGAGGAACCGCGACCCCTGGGTACTGTGCACTATTGTCAAGTGCAACCCCTTCACAACGTTCCACAAACTTGTGCTTTGGACCACGTGTGGTCCCAGCCTCCAGCAGGAATCCCTCCTAAGATCAGAGGCCTACCACGTCCCAAGTGACCGTGGGCCCCTGTGAGTGAATCCTCCCGAGGCGTCATTGCGATCCCTTGCTAGCCGGCTTGTGGGTCCCCAGAAGATTTTCTAAAGAAACCAAAGGGCTCCCCTGGTTGCTCCAGGCCTGCCCTAACTTACCCTCGCTGGGTGAGTCCCACAGACCTTGCTGGTCTGCGCCATTGCCTCTTCACACTTTCCCCAAGACTTGCTGTTACCAAGGCTTGTTGGCTCCGATCGAGTCGCTGACACTGCAGTAAGCTGCAGACATCGTGCGACACGCCGAATCCAGCTCCTAGTTGTCATCGACGCCTCCTGGACCTCGTGGCTGAAGAGTCAAGGCAACTGCGTACAACCTGAATCTTGCAATGACGGTGGGCATCCATCTTCCTTGCCCTGAGTCACTGCCAAGTGACTTTGAACACTGTCCTCTCTGCTTTCAGGTCTTCCATCTTCCGAATCCAGGCTTGGATTCCACCGGACACTTCTCCTGTCGCCGCAAGCAGCAAGTCTTCACTGGCTCCCATTGAAAACGACGCCGCGACCCGACACCAAAGAACACCTATGCACCCGGCTCCCCTGGGTGAGGTAACTTCAGCACTACGGTGCTCCTGTGGGTGTGGGCCCTAGAACTACTTACCCTGTAAGTGACTTGCTTGTAGCTCCCCTAGAAGTGTCCTAAAACTCTAACTTTCCAAGTGCGACAATTGCGCTGACTCGTACAGGGTTCGCGTCTGTGTTAGACACACCGCGTCCATCTCCTTTGTAACACTATCTAAAACTGTAACCTTCGACTCGTACTGAGTCCGATCGGTGTTCACCTCGAACACACAAAGGGCCTGTAACTCTGAGATCTCCATTGCACTGACTCGCACAAGGTTCGCGTCTGTGTTAGACACAGCGCGTCCATCTCCCTTGCATCTCTATCTGTGACCGCGTCCTTCGACTCGTACAAGGACCGATCGGTGTGTTCGCCTCGAACACGCAAGGGACCTTTAACATTGAAATCTCAATCGCGTCTGAGTGCATAGACTCGCACAGGACTCGCACCGGTGCCAGGTCACCGCGTCCGTCCCCTGTGGGTCTCCTACAACTACCTGGGGTTGTTCTTGGGGGTCCCTCGATTCTAGATGCCCTAGACCTAGGTCTAGCAAACTAAGATTGTGATATTCGATTGTGCTTAACTTATTGTGATAACATTTGACTTGTACATATGTTCCTGACCTCTAATCTCATAAAGAGATTAGTAGAGAGTGTTTATTAATAAATACATATATATTTGATATATATACCTGTGTGGTGTCTTTTCATTTGGTGATTCAAGAGATTGTGTGGTAAAACAAGCTGCTTTACATTCCTTCAAGACTTAGCCTGAAGGCTGCTCTCCACAGCTACCACTAGGATAGCTTTCTATAAAGGTTGTCTTAAACCTATCTACCATAAGAGTCGAATTGTTCTGGTGCAAGGTGTCCACTTTAATTAGTAAACAGCATATACCAGGCCAACTTCTCACAATCATGTTGAATGTTTAGAATTGATGTGCCTGCTTTACATGAAATTCACCGTGCCCAGGTGTGTCGTTCCTCATAGTATGATTATTTGCTGTTCACAAGCGGATTTACAAATAGTATTTTACAAGTGCGGAGTCTCCACACATAAAAAGATAGGACAGACTCCACACTTGTAAATAGACTAATCATAAATCCATTTGTGAATAGCAAACAATGGTAAACTTACACAAAAGTGTAAGTTTACCTTTGTGAATCAGGGCCTTAGAAAACAACTTTGACTTGACATCTGCTATTCTTAACGACAGTAATTCAGCCGTTGATGGAGAGCACTCTGGTGAAGTCCAAATTACTCTTTGGTTTTTTCAGACCACAAAACTGTTGGTGCAACCAGTATTTAATAGTGTAAGTTCAAATCATGCTGTTTGCTTTTGACAGCTTAACCATCCACAAGTACATCGAAGTGCATGTCAAACATAAGTCTCACTTGGATTTTAAACTCATCTGCTGGAATAGTTTTTGATTTAAGAGATTGCTTAGTATATTTAATAGAACATATTTGCATCATGTGACATTACTGTTAGACCTGTCAGCCTTAGGGTTGTCTTCCTGCATACCTTTTGCCTTTACCGCTGCTGACCAGTGCTAAAGTGCACATGCTCACTCCTGATAACATGGTAACATTGGCTTATTCCCAACTGGCATATTTAATTCACCTGGAAGTCCCTAGTAAAGTGTCACTGCATGTGACTAGGGCCTGTAAATCAAATGCTATTAGTGGGACTGCAGCAAGGATTGTGCCATCTACTTAAGTGGCCCTTTAAACATGTCTAATTCCTGTCATTGCGGTTTGTGTGTGCAGTTTCTAACTGCCATTTTGAGCGGGCTAAATAAACCTTTTGCCAGGCCCAACACTTCCTTTTTAATAAATATGTCAGCTCTAGAGTAGGCCCACACAGTGAATGATTTTTTTTGCCAGCCATTGTATGATCATGTCTTCTGATGATTTGTCTAACTCTATTATCTACATTGAGCTGCCCTCCATTGCTTAGCTGTCTAAACTAAATTCATGTACGTTGCTGTGACATCATTTTGCGCATAACAACAATTATGTTACTTATCAAACAATGTCCGCAAAGATATATCAGAATCATATAGTATACATAATAAAATTGTAGTGCATTTTGTCTAGATAAGTGTAAAATACCACCATGCTTTACTTGGTTAATACAACGTGGGCACTGTCATTTGGCGCGCAGCAGCCTTCGTGTTAATTAAACAACACCCGTTATGACCAAATGGGTCATATCTGCAAAGGTGCGGAACAAGCATACTGGGTATATAACCAAATTGTAATGTATATTGTGTAAATGAGTGTACAACACCAGTGAATACACTACTAACTCCCACCGAGCGGTGCACACGTGGCACGCACTCACTAGACATTGTAATTAATTCTTTACAGAACACATGGCCTCCTTGTTAGTATTAAATTACTGGGCACTCTTATAATGCCTAGGTCACCGCCTGTGTTTTGCCGGCCATTATATAAAAAATATTGCCACATTTCACTTCTATCTGTCTCTACTCTTTCACTCAATCTGTTCTTCATTCTCCATCACCGGTCTTTCCTTCATTTCTTCTGTTGACACCGGAAAACCGGATAACACCGTTAGGCGATAATCGCAAGTGATGCCTGCGGTGTAACTATGAGCCGGATTTGACGGGATCCCAGTCTATTTTACTGTTGCGGTCACCGCGGGCTCATTGTCATCCGGCCCCGGCAGACAGACACACGCTGTTCTGCCGCTACGCGCTGCATCGGCACACGGCATTGATCTCCAATTGTATTACATAATAGGTAAGACCTTCTCCCTTCCGCTGTGAACTGTACAGACCGTACAATGAACTGAACCCCTTTCTAAATCTTACCCTCCTGTCATTTTACAGGAATCACCACCCCTATGACTGATTAATTAAGTCGTGGGCCTCATTCAAAACATACAGGACGGAGCGGCTGCACCTCCTGTATTATCCATCTACATTGTATAATAGGAATGGCCACCCACAAGACTGAATAACTAAGTTGTGGGATTCATTTAAAACGCACAGGACCAAGTGACTGTACCTCCTTTGTTTGCATTATTTCCTTTGGGTAAGATCGTTTATTGTCTCTCCTCTCTACCGCTGATATACTGGATGCAATGCAATATTTCTCACAGACATCCCCTTTTTCCTACAGAGATAGAAACAGGATTGCACACATTGTTGTGCACCCTAGATTGAGTTCCACCACGGTATCTCTGCTTCATCGCGCTGTGCTATTCATTGGTTTGCCAGCCCTCCCCTACCCTCACAATGGGGTAAGCTCTCCTGTATTAGCATATTATGCACTATGGTTACATTGCTGATACTGACTCTTATATTACCAGTTCCTCTCTAATGTATTACATTTCTCTTCTCACATGTGCAGCACCCGGCTGGGTCCCTTCTGAGTATCCTTTCTTTCTTTTTTTCACTTGCTTGTGGCACCTATCCATCACCCGGCTGCGCAGACACTCTCTCAGGTACTAAGTGACCCTTGGTGCTCCAATTTAAGCACTATTACTATTATCATGGCTACGTACTTATAGTCTCCTTCTCTTTTTAGATGTCTCTACATTTCTAGGTCCTGAAGAGACCCTACATTGCACAAAGGGTCAAAACGTCGTCGACAAATAACTAAAGCGAACCATTAACCAGCGCTTATCATTGCATAGAGACGCGGTTTATATTCTGTATATTTTGAAATGGTCGACTTTTTGAAAAATTGGAAACCATGCACATATGTCACTAATATGTCACAATTGTTTTAGGTTCCATTCTCACTGGGGACACCACGTACTATTGTTTTATTACTTCCTGTATATATTTGATTAACTTTTCAAAACCATAAAAATCGATTGTGAAAAACAGAAACAAAGGTGTATGTGGTCTTTTCTCCTTTTGACATCATTCTAACCCTTTTCATTGCGATTGTGCATACCCATATCAGTATAGATTATTATATTAATCCACAGGAACCATTGTTTCTGCAAATAATTTGACTAGCCTGGTTCCTCGTGAGTAGGGTCTCCCTTGTCTTTTGTTCTCGACTAGAGTAGGCCCTAGGCAGCCCAGAGGGCAGGATGCAGTGTATGTAAAAAGTGGGACATGTCATTTTAAGTTTTACCTGTCCTGTTAGTGAAAAACTCTTAAATTTTCTTTTCACTACTGCAAGGTCTACCTCGCCCGTAGATGAACCCTGGAGTTATCTTATTATATTTAATACACTGTAATTTGCAGGTATCCAGTTCACGTTTGGTATCTTTGAAATTATCATGAAAAATCCTAACTTATGGTGAAGTCGGATTTTAAAATGCAATTTTGAAAATGGCACTTTTAGAAACTTGGCATTTTCCTGCCCTAGCCATTAAGCGCCTGTAGCCATTACCTGGGTCACAAGACTGGGCGTAGCTGACAGTTGAGCTTTGTGTATTCCTCCTAGACAGCCACACACAATAGGGAGCTTGTGCTTGGATGGGACATCAATGGCAGGATGGGCGGGAAGAGCTGGGCACAGCCCCATTAGACTTGAAATGACTGTGTTCTGCCTCCACACAAAGGGATACATATCCCCTTTAGTTAGTCTGGAACCAGGACAGGGGAGGCAGGATGCCTTAGGACTTCAAATGGAAACCTCAAGAATCTTCTCCGTCACTTCAAAGGCACAACTGGGTATAGATAGTGGACCTCAGACACCACCACTTCAGTACACTTCTGGACCTGTGGATACTATGCCAGAAAGAAGGACCCCTGTGCTGATGAAGAACTGCCACTCTACTGGTCTGTTGCCCTGCTGACTCCTGCCATGCTGGTCTGCTGCCTTGCTGTGCTGACCTGCGGCGCTCTTGCCTGGGTGAGAAGGACTGGACCTGCATATTGTGAACCCAGAGTGACTCCTAGGGCTAGATGGCTGGTCTCCTGATCTGAAGCCTCAGGGACACAACAGGCTTCCAGCAACCTTGAACATGCACATGGATTCTGCCCTCTATGAGTCTACCCTGCCACGTGGTGCCACCCCATTCCTTGACCCTTTGAGTTGGGCCTAACTTGCTCTGCCAGCCTCTGTGGATCCAGGAGAACTGATGCATCCTCTCTGCTGCGTGGCACAACCCCAAGCGAAACCGACGCATCACTGCTATTGCATGGGCCGGAGCCGCTGCAAAGACCCACATCACAGGCTGTTGCCACATCAGAACTGAAGCTGCGGGATGAATCCTCGGCACAGGCCCTCGCATCTCTCATAGACGGCAGCCTCGATGATGGCACCAGACTCCACAGCTCCTTGGAAACGATGCATTGACTCAACTGCATGATGCATCCTCAACGTTGAACTTCACGTTACAAGCCCTCATCAACAGGATCCTATAGAGACGAAGGTCTTTGCACCACAGCCTCCCTGCATCTGGGAACCGACGCATCACTTCGGCTGCGCGATGCATCTTTGACACGGATCCTCACAACACTCTGCAAACTAGGATTTAAGGTGCTCTGTTCAGTGAGCTTTATGGTTCCCTGTAGCCGGCCTGAGCTCCATCGGCGTTAGCTGGAAGTTGTGACTTTTTCATAGTTATGCACAACCAGATATCCACAGTTGTCGCTTTACTCCTTTTGGACTTATTTTTCTAAAATCATAAAAATTGAATATCTCCGGGTCTATTAATTGGATTTTTGCAATTTTGGTCTTGTAATAAACATTATCCTATTTGTCTAAATCTGTTGTGGGTTTCTTCTGTGGTGTGTTTTCATTGTGTTGCTCTTTGAAGAGTAGCACAGATACTTTACACATTGCCTCAGAGTTAAGCCTGACTGCTCTGTGCCAAGCTACCTGAGGGTTGAGCACAGGTTAATTTAGGGTTTGATTGTGACTTCAACTTGAGAAGAATTGGGGTTGCTGCTTAAGAAGAATTTCACCCCCTCAACCAGTAACCCAATTTCTCACACCATCGGACAGGCACCTTAGAGCACGACCAAACTTTCTCTTTTGGAGTACCAATGCTACTATAAACCAGCAACTTACAGACACACAGGGCATCAACAAGGAGGGCTATTTATTTATAAGAAGATGAAATGCAATGTTATAGCTGTTTTATCATATAGTGACTCTTTTCTGCTGTTAGTTTGTGACTTTTCTGCTTAATCAGTTGTAATGAAAGTAGCTTAATTCAATATCTATTGTGACTCCAAAATGATATTCATTCCCTCCTTAGTGACATACATGACACTACATTACAGTTGCAAGTTTTATATCAAGATATTTTAATTACATTTGGGGGAGACTTTAACAACAGAATCTTTGAATGTATGAATTTGAATATTATGAATAACAACTTTTCCCACAAAGATTGGTGGTATGGAAGCCCAGTTTACAGCAAAAGTCCTAGGTATTTTTAGGAAAGTGGGGATTAATCAGCGGCGGTGCAGGTAAGCGCGGTGGGGCTGGCGGGCGGGAGGGGGAAGTCAACAGACGACAGAATAGGGAAAATGAAATAAATAAACAAATCCTATACCGTCGTCTGTCGACATCCCCCCGCCACACCGCCCAACCTCTCTTACCTGCATCGACAGCCGCTGGGATTAATAATAGATGGAAGTCTACATAATTTAGGTTTAGAAATATTAAATGGCAGAATACCACCAGATTGGCCTGCTAAAAGGAATTTTACTAGAGGGGCCACAAAACACCCCATTGATTATATTTATGTTTACCTTCGGGCAGTAGGTAGAAGTATAAGGACCATTGAGGCTTTAGCTGGGCTGGGCAGTGATCACTTACTTATGATGACAAATATCATACTTCCAGGTAAAATCACTACCAAGTTGATCAATCTTAACTGTAAATCCTTACATACTACCTATCAGGGCCTAATATTTACTAAAGAAGGGGACATTCTGTATTAAAAGTATGCACTTGAAGGACTAAACATTGAGGAACATAAGTTAAATCTTATACAAGAAGGTAACCTTTGTGACATTGAGAATTTACCTAAAGCCATTTTTAATACGTTGTTAGTAACATCTAAGGACGTCCCAAGTAAAAATGCTAACTACCGGTATGACAAGGAATGTAGACATAAACGTCAGGATAATGTTAGAAATGAAGAGGATCAAACACACTTTCATAAGTCATACAAGTTGTTGAATATAAGTTAAAAAACTGCTTCTAAAAAAAAAAGAGTTCAGCAACTTATGTTAACTATTAAATGATGAAGGATGTCACCAAAAAAATGTTTTAAAAAATGTATGATGGTGGAGCAGCACAGTTTAGTGTCCCACCCCTGTATATGGATCTTATAAACTCAACATATCTTTAACTGTATTTATCTGTGTGCATTTTATCAGTCAATCATAATAAATGGTTATATATTAATTTAGATGAGAGCCAAACTTATATTTAGTGGAATTATAATAAAAGTAGTTGTCAAAAAAGGGAATGCATACCCTTATTAAATGTACTCGATATATTCACACATGCTAACTGTACTCATTTAGGGGTCGATTCCGATTCGGGCCGGAAAAAGCACCGACCGACTCGGATCCGGAAAAAATACCGACCGACACGCACCCGTGGCGCCCGACACGCCAAGTACGATGCAAGGCGCGAAAAATCCGACCGACACGTAACGAAACCAAGCCGACCGACCGAGCCGCACGGAAAACAGCAATCCGGCCGGAAAAACACGCGAATCCAACCGACCGACATGCACCCGGAACAAATCCGACCGAAACGTACACGCTAACTCCAAACCGCTAAGTACGATGCAAGGCGCGAAAACCACGAGCGAGTCGGACGGAGGACAAGCCGTACGACCAACACGCATACAAAACCGAGCCGAAGCAACACAATACACCGCGACCGACGCGTACGCAGCATAGAAAACTGCACAAACACAGCGTGAACGAAACGGAAAACACCGTACGAGACCAATGCAGGGTCCGACTCGGTCACAAGAACGTTTCCAACATACACAAACAGCACAAAGGAAAAATCACCCAAAAAAAGGCCAAACAAGCAATTACCAAGCCAATAAATACTGGGGGGGTGGGGACAGAGAACAAGGACACACCCACAACTCCACCTATATAAAGGACACAAATCACTACCATGAGCCTTTGCAAATGCCATTCCACTGCCAGCACCCAAGAGAAAGCAACCACACACCCACAGCTCATCCCTCACACAAGCCACACACCATCAGCACACCAACAAATACCTACCTCACATACACCCAGCAAAACACACACTCACACACCCTCACCTGCACACCAACACACACATCACCCACCATCACCACCCATCACCATGCCCCCCAAGAAGAATCCCAAGTTCCTAGATAGTGAATTGGAAGTCATGGTAGACGAGATCCTCAGGGTGGAGCCACAGCTGTTTGGCACTCTGGTCCAACAGACCCCCATGTCGCAGAAAACCAAGATGTGGGAGAGGATCATCAACAGGGTGAACGCCCAATCACCATGTCGGCGCACAAAGACGGACATCCAGAACAGGTGGTATGACGTGCGCAGGAGGGTGCGGGACATGCTGAAGAAAGACTACATCAACAGCCAACACACCGGCAGTGGCCCTCCTGCCAAGCCAATATACCTCAGGCCCTGGGAGGAGAAGGTGCGGGCCATCCTTCCGCCAGTGAGCGTATATGGACTAGAGGACATCCCAGAGCCTGGTGAGTACACAACAAATGTACACAATATACTGCCACAAAACACACACATCACTGTCAAGGGGAGAGTCAAACCATGCACTCATAGCAATTACACAGCAACCAGAACAGAATCATCCCAAAATGTGTATGTCAGTCAGATAAAGACAACACATGCCATCAAAAAAGTCACATCCAACTGTGCCAACACATGTACAAACACAACTACAACTACAGCTAGGCAGTGGCACAAATAGAACTAACAAACACATCCACACATGTAGCCACCACAACAACACCAACACACAGTGAAGACCACTCAAAGGAAGGAATTCTGTGTATGCTGGCCAAGTCAGTGTAGCCAATAGCATCATGGGAGTCGCAGTCACACATATTGCCCCCCCCACAACTGTCCCATCAACACCACCATGAACCATGCGCACATCACAGGGAGTGGAGAAGGACTCACAAGATGGCTGACACTGGCTACTGCTGTGGGGAGCACAAGGCCCTGCTGGCAACTGTGCACCAACAAACAGCAGGACACCACTGACTGACATCCTGAGAGACAACTTACACTCCCTGCAATGCAAGCACGTTCCATGGTGGGATATCTGGCTAGCTGGGTGGGAAGGGGGACTTGCAGCACTGACCATAGTCACAAGCACCTCCCCTCACACCCCCCCCAACACAAACTCCACAGAACCCACCTGGTAGAATGCAATGCCCCCCATCCTAACACAAGATCCCACAAAGAACCACCACCCTGGGTTATGTTGTGTGAAGCACAGGGCCACTCTTGGGACTCTTAGCCAAACAACTGCCAGGACAACACTCCCAGCCATCCTGTCAGCACAGCCAGCCCACCCCACAGGGAAGCAGAATCAAAAGGAAGGAAGCATGGGCATGCTGGGAAGGGGGGTGGAGGCAATAGCATGATGGGAGTCGTAGTCACTGATATTGGTCACCCCCACAACTGGCCCATCAACACCACCCTGAACCATGCTCACATCACAGGAAGTGGAGAAGGACTCACAAGATGGCTGACACTGGCTACTGCT
This sequence comes from Calotriton arnoldi, assembly GCA_963921515.1. Classification (NCBI taxonomy): domain Eukaryota; kingdom Metazoa; phylum Chordata; class Amphibia; order Caudata; family Salamandridae; genus Calotriton; species Calotriton arnoldi. Next base: position 479,893 of record CAWUFW010008852.1, read on the forward strand.
GTGGGGAGCACAAGGCCCTGCTGGCAACTGTGAAACAACAAACAGCAGGACACCACTGACTGACATCCTGAGAGACAACTTACACTCCCTGCAATGCAAGCACGTTCCATGGTGGGATATCTGGCTAGCTGGGTGGGAAGGGGGACTTGCAGCACTGACCATAGTCACAAGCACCTCCCCTCACCCCCCCCAACACAAACTCCACAGAACCCACCTGGTAGAATGCAATGCCCCCATCCTAACACAAGATCCCACAAAGAACCACCACCCTGGGTTATGTTGCGTGAAGCACAGGGACACTCTTGGGACTCTTAGCCAAACAACTGCCAGGACAACACTCCCAGCCATCCTGTCAGCACAGCCAGCCCACCCCACAGGGAAGCAGAGTCAAAAGGAAGGAAGCATGGGCATGCTGGGAAGGGGGGTGGAGGCAATAGCATGATGGGAGTCGTAGTCACAGACATTGCTCAGCCTCACAACTGGCCCATCAACACCACCCTGAACCATGCTCACATCACAGGGAGTGGAGAAGGACTCACAAGATGGCTGACACTGGCTACTGCTGTGGGGAGCACAAGGCCCTGCTGGCAACTGTGCACCAACAAACAGCAGGACACCACTGACTGACATCCTGAGAGACAACTTACACTCCCTGCAATGCAAGCACGTTCCATGGTGGGATATCTGGCTGGCTGGGTGGGAAGGGGGACTTGCAGCACTGACTATAGTCACCAGCACCTCCCCTCACACCCCCCCCAACACAAACTCCACAGTACCCACCTGGGAGAATGCAATGCCCTCCATCCTAACACAAGATCCCACAAAGCACCACCACCCTGGGTTAAGTTCTGTGAAGCACAGGGACACTCTTGGGACTCTTAGCCAAACAACTGCCAGGACAACACTCCCAGCCATCCTGTCAGCACAGCCACCCCACCCCACAGGGAAGCAGAGTCAAAAGGAAGGAAGCATGGGCATGCTGGGAAGGGTGGTGGAGGCAATAGCATCATGGGAGTCGCAGTCACACATATTGCCTGCCCCAAAACTGTCCCATCAACACCACCATGAACCATGCGCACATCACAGGGAGTGGAGAAGGACTCACAAGATGGCTGACACTGGCTACTGCTGTGAGGAGCACAAGGCCCTGCTGGCAACTGTGCACCAACAAACAGCAGGACACCACTGACTGACATCCTGAGAGACAACTTACACTCCCTGCAATGCAAGCACGTTCCATGGTGGGATAACTGGCTGGCTGGGTGGGAAGGGGGACTTGCAGCACTGACTATAGTCACCAGCACCTCCCCTCACACCCCCCAACACAAACTCCACAGTACCCACCTGGTAGAATGCAATGCCCTCCATCCTAACACAAGATCCCACAAAGCACCACCACCCTGGGTTATGTTGTGTGAAGCACAGGGACACTCTTGGGACTCTTAGCCAAACAACTGCCAGGACAACACTCCCAGCCATCCTGTCAGCACAGCCAGCCCATCCCACAGGGAAGCAGAGTCAAAAGGAAGGAAGCATGGGCATGCTGGGAAGGGTGGTGGAGGCAATAGCATGATGGGAGTTGTAGTCACAGCCCTACATCCCCCACCACATGGCCCAGCAAGCTCACACTCACGCATGCACATCCTACAGAGAGTGGAAAGGCCCATCAAAGATGTCTGACACTGTTGCTGTGTCGTGGGGAGCACAAGAGCATGCTGGGTACTGCACACCAACCAACAGCAGGACACCACTGTCAGCCATCTTGCCATTGCCCTCACACCCACACCCACTGAACTCCACACAAAAGCAAGTAAGTATGGGAATGCTGGCAAGTGGGGTGGAGGCAATGGCATGATGGGAGTCGTAGTCACAGACATAGCTCACCGCCACAACTGTCCCATCAACACCACCATGAACCATGCGCACATCACAGGGAGTGGAGAAGGACTCACAAGATGGCTGACACTGGCTACTGCTGTGAGGAGCACAAGGCCCTGCTGGCAACTGTGCACCAACAAACAGCAGGACACCACTGACTGACATCCTGAGAGACAACTTACACTCCCTGCAATGCAAGCACGTTCCATGGTGGGATAACTGGCTGGCTGGGTGGGAAGGGGGACTTGCAGCACTGACTATAGTCACCAGCACCTCCCCTCACACCCCCCAACACAAACTCCACAGTACCCACCTGGTAGAATGCAATGCCCTCCATCCTAACACAAGATCCCACAAAGCACCACCACCCTGGGTTATGTTGTGTGAAGCACAGGGACACTCTTGGGACTCTTAGCCAAACAACTGCCAGGACAACACTCCCAGCCATCCTGTCAGCACAGCCAGCCCACCCCACAGGGAAGCAGAGTCAAAAGGAAGGAAGCATGGGCATGCTGGGAAGGGTGGTGGAGGCAATAGCATGATGGGAGTTGTAGTCACAGCCCTACATCCCCCACCACATGGCCCAGCAAGCTCACACTCACGCATGCACATCCTACAGAGAGTGGAAAGGCCCATCAAAGATGTCTGACACTGTTGCTGTGTCGTGGGGAGCACAAGGACATGCTGGGTACTGTACACCAACCAACAGCAGGACACCACTGTCAGCCATCTTGCCATTGCCCTCACACCCACACCCACTGAACTCCACACAAAAGCAAGTAAGTATGGGAATGCTGGCAAGTGGGGTGGAGGCAATGGCATGATGGGAGTCGTAGTCACAGACATAGCTCACCGCCACAACTGTCCCATCAACACCACCATGAACCATGCTGCACATCACAGGGAGTGGAGAAGGACTCACAAGATGGCTGACACTGGCTACTGCTGTGAGGAGCACAAGGCCCTGCTGGCAACTGTGCACCAACAAACAGCAGGACACCACTGACTGACATCCTGAGAGACAACTTACACTCCCTGCAATGCAAGCACGTTCCATGGTGGGATAACTGGCTGGCTGGGTGGGAAGGGGGACTTGCAGCACTGACTATAGTCACCAGCACCTCCCCTCACACTCCCCCAACACAAACTCCACAGTACCCACCTGGTAGAATGCAATGCCCTCCATCCTAACACAAGATCCCACAAAGCACCACCACCCTGGGTTATGTTGTGTGAAGCACAGGGACACTCTTGGGACTCTTAGCCAAACAACTGCCAGGACAACACTCCCAGCCATCCTGTCAGCACAGCCAGCCCACCCCACAGGGAAGCAGAGTCAAAAGGAAGGAAGCATTGGGCATGCTGGGAAGGGTGGTGGAGGCAATAGCATGATGGGAGTTGTAGTCACAGCCCTACATCCCCCACCACATGGCCCAGCAAGCTCACACTCACGCATGCACATCCTACAGAGAGTGGAAAGGCCCATCAAAGATGTCTGACACTGTTGCTGTGTCGTGGGGAGCACAAGGGCATGCTGGGTACTGCACACCAACCAACAGCAGGACACCACTGTCAGCCATCTTGCCATTGCCCTCACACCCACACCCACTGAACTCCACACAAAAGCAAGTAAGTATGGGAATGCTGGCAAGTGGGGTGGAGGCAATGGCATGATGGGAGTCGTAGTCACAGACATAGCTCACCGCCACAACTGTCCCATCAACACCACCATGAACCATGCGCACATCACAGGGAGTGGAGAAGGACTCACAAGATGGCTGACACTGGCTACTGCTGTGAGGAGCACAAGGCCCTGCTGGCAACTGTGCACCAACAAACAGCAGGACACCACTGACTGACATCCTGAGAGACAACTTACACTCCCTGCAATGCAAGCACGTTCCATGGTGGGATAACTGGCTGGCTGGGTGGGAAGGGGGACTTGCAGCACTGACTATAGTCACCAGCACCTCCCCTCACACCCCCCCAACACAAACTCCACAGTACCCACCTGGTAGAATGCAATGCCCTCCATCCTAACACAAGATCCCACAAAGCACCACCACCCTGGGTTATGTTGTGTGAAGCACAGGGACACTCTTGGGACTCTTAGCCAAACAACTGCCAGGACAACACTCCCAGCCATCCTGTCAGCACAGCCAGCCCACCCCACAGGGAAGCAGAGTCAAAAGGAAGGAAGCATGGGCATGCTGGGAAGGGTGGTGGAGGCAATAGCATGATGGGAGTTGTAGTCACAGCCCTACATCCCCCACCACATGGCCCAGCAAGCTCACACTCACGCATGCACATCCTACAGAGAGTGGAAAGGCCCATCAAAGATGTCTGACACTGTTGCTGTGTCGTGGGGAGCACAAGGGCATGCTGGGTACTGCACACCAACCAACAGCAGGACACCACTGTCAGCCATCTTGCCATTGCCCTCACACCCACACCCACTGAACTCCACACAAAAGCAAGTAAGTATGGGAATGCTGGCAAGTGGGGTGGAGGCAATGGCATGATGGGAGTCGTAGTCACAGACATAGCTCACCGCCACAACTGTCCCATCAACACCACCATGAACCATGCTGCACATCACAGGGAGTGGAGAAGGACTCACAAGATGGCTGACACTGGCTACTGCTGTGAGGAGCACAAGGCCCTGCTGGCAACTGTGCACCAACAAACAGCAGGACACCACTGACTGACATCCTGAGAGACAACTTACACTCCCTGCAATGCAAGCACGTTCCATGGTGGGATAACTGGCTGGCTGGGTGGGAAGGGGGACTTGCAGCACTGACTATAGTCACCAGCACCTCCCCTCACACTCCCCCAACACAAACTCCACAGTACCCACCTGGTAGAATGCAATGCCCTCCATCCTAACACAAGATCCCACAAAGCACCACCACCCTGGGTTATGTTGTGTGAAGCACAGGGACACTCTTGGGACTCTTAGCCAAACAACTGCCAGGACAACACTCCCAGCCATCCTGTCAGCACAGCCAGCCCACCCCACAGGGAAGCAGAGTCAAAAGGAAGGAAGCATGGGCATGCTGGGAAGGGTGGTGGAGGCAATAGCATGATGGGAGTTGTAGTCACAGCCCTACATCCCCCACCACATGGCCCAGCAAGCTCACACTCACGCATGCACATCCTACAGAGAGTGGAAAGGCCCATCAAAGATGTCTGACACTGTTGCTGTGTCGTGGGGAGCACAAGGGCATGCTGGGTACTGCACACCAACCAACAGCAGGACACCACTGTCAGCCATCTTGCCATTGCCCTCACACCCACACCCACTGAACTCCACACAAAAGCAAGTAAGTATGGGAATGCTGGCAAGTGGGGTGGAGGCAATGGCATGATGGGAGTCGTAGTCACAGACATAGCTCACCGCCACAACTGTCCCATCAACACCACCATGAACCATGCTCACATCACAGGGAGTGGAGAAGGACTCACAAGATGGCTGACACTGGCTACTGCTGTGGGGAGCACAAGGCCCTGCTGGCAACTGTGCACCAACAAACAGCAGGACACCACTGACTGACATCCTGAGAGACAACTTACACTCCCTGCAACGCAAGCACGTTCCATGGTGGGATAACTGACTGGCTGGCTGGGTGGGAAGGAGGTCTGGCTGTCAACCAAACACAAGCAATGCAGACCATGTTCACACCCCAGAAAATACATAGAAATGCCCAAATAATGCAGGACAATGTGCCACACCAATATCAACTCCTGACTGTGACGACTTAGGACAATGCAATGTACAGGCCCGCACCCAGAGGCACAGTCACAACTGTCATGTGTGTCAACCACTGATGCCTGCAGAAACATGACATACATTGTTTGTGTCTCCCAAAAACAGGTGATGATGGGGACACAGCAGCAGACGCTGAGGAGTCCCAGTCCCAGGCTCAAGAGGATGCCGAGCTCACTGGCGTCGTACAGCCTCTGTCCTCCTCGGACGATGAAGAACAACCTGGCACATCCGGTGCAAGTCAACATGCAGCACCAGCAGGACCACCAGCTGCAGCACCAGCAGGACCACCAGCTGCACCCCTGCACCCACCCCTACAACGACTGTCACCACGAATACCATCCCTGCCGACATGGACAGAATAAGGAGCAACACCAGCACAGTGACCCTGGACCAACCTGGGGCCATGGACACCACCACCACCACCAACCCCCAAGGTGGACCAGGGTTATCTGTGCGTGCCACTGCACACACTGCACATGTCAGCAGGGGTGGTGGGAGGGGTGGGAGACAGAGGTCGCTGCTTGCAGACGTTGCTGGTGTGCATGACGACCCACAACTGGTACGCATAGCTGATGCGTACCAGTCCAGCACCGGAGAGCTCAGCCAGGTAGTGGGGCTCCTCAGAGACATTAAACAGCAGCAGGCTGCCCATCATGCCCGCTTGGACTCCCACATGTCCCACGTGGAGTCACACATGTCCCGTGTGGACTCACACATGTCCCGCGTGGAGTCCAAGTGGGATGCACTGCATGAGATGACGGCGGTGCACAGGGACATTTTACAATGCCTCCGCCAGATGAACAGCAACCAGTCCACACCTCCCTGTGTGCCAACAACATCTGGTGCCGAACAAACTGCAACTGCCACAGGGAGGGAGGAGGACTCTGGCGGAGAGTCCCCTGCACCGCAGCAGCCTGCACTTGAGGGCCCCCCCCAAGAAGAGGGGTCGTCCGAGGAGGGAAAAGTGAGAGGCCGATGGCCAAGCGCAACTCCCAGGAAGCCTGAACCTGTTCTGGATGTTCGCCTTTGTGCACAGACTGTTCACCCTGTTGACGGCAACACTACTCCCACACATTGCATGGGGAGTACAAGTTGGACCAATGTGTCAGACAACTGTGGCCCCGATACTGGGGATCCTGTCTACCCGGACTTTCAATTCACCTAGGAACTTGGGATTGCAAGATTCATGTACAGCACAACCCATCCTATGCACTATTAACACAAATGTATCACAATAAACACACTAATACACCATACTTGCCTCTGTCGTGATTCCAACGTGGGTGCTGTTATGGGGATGATGAACTGCAAAATTACACTGTGTATGCGAACTGCAACAGCAAGGACAACACAGGTATGTGAGTACAGGCAACGTGACACACATGAGGGAGACACACCACCAGGGCTACACGACACACACACACCTAGGCCATCTGACTCATTGCCTACACTGATGTTGCCAGGGAAGACGGTGCAATGCACAGACACCACACCCATTCCCAGTTGTAGTCAAGTAGCCCACAGGTGCAGTAAGCAAATGGCAGTCAAATGTGTGACCACAGACAACGCACATCACTAAGTGAAGCACAGGTTTATTACACAGTAGCAACATGCCGTAACCACTACAGATGCAAGGTAACCCCACCTGGTAGCGGGCACACAGTCAACAACTGTAGATGGAAGGAAGTCCATGGGTGTGGCGCACATCACCTGTAGGGACACAACAGCTACCAGCCTGGATGTGCAATCACGTCGTCGGTGGACACAGTTGACCAAACGAATCTGAAAGTACCCTGTGAAGGACAGAAATGACACACAGTCAAAAGCAATGGAGTACAGGACAGAACAGCAAAACTCATGCACAATACATGTTACAAGATACCCACCCAGAACCAAGTTAGCATGTCAACACTGTTGGGGAGTACAGCCCACCTGTAAGCACACATCGCAACACACATCCAGTCAAGTAGCCCATGGACACACTCCAACAGCACCAGAGCACCACCCACACATCATGCCAACTCACATCATTGACATGACACCTCAGGATACTCACATTCAGCTAAAGAAGTTGGTGATGAGCTGTGTGCGGACATCACCATCACCATCATCATCATCATCGTCACTGGCATCGTGGTCCAGGCCAGGATCCTCCACAGGTGGCGGATGTTGGTCATCGTCATCCTGGATGAGAGGCAACTCCTTCCGCACTGCCATGTTGTGGAGCATGCAGCAGACGATGATAATCTTGCACACTTTCGCAGGGGCATATGGGAGGGACCCTCCGGTCTTGTCCAGGCAGCGGAAGCGGCTCTTCAGGAGACCAAAGGTCCGCTCAATCACTCTCCTGGTCCGACCATGTGCCTCATTGTAGCGCATCTGGGCAGGTGTCACAGGGTTCCTGAGGGGTGTCAGCAACCACGGCATGTTGGGGTATCCCGAGTCACCTACGGACAGACAAGTGCACATTAGCTGACTTGGAAAAGTGGGCGGAATACTACAGATCAGATCACACACAATGGCACAAAGTCAGTACACACCGACAAGCCAGGCACGCTGGTTCTGCATCTGTGCCATCATCCTGGGGATGCGACTACTCCTCATCACAAAGGCATCGTGTGCTGAACCAGGGAAACGGGCACACACGTGTGTGATGGTCATGTCTGCAAGACACACCACCAGTGCATTGACCGAGTGGTAGTGCTTGCGGTTCCTGTAGGCCTGCTCCTGGGCCTGTGGTGGTACCAAAGCCACATGTGTCCCATCAATGGAGCCAATGACATGCGGCATCCTCCCCAGGGCATAAAAGTCACTCTTCACGTCAGTGAGTCGTCGCAGTCTAGGGAAATAGATGTACCGGTTCAGGAAGAGCAACATTGCCGCCAAAACATCGCGGAGCACACGGCTGAACATGGTCTGTGACATCCCACCAGCAGACGCCACAGTATGTTGGAAGGTACCGGTGGCAAAGAAGTGTAGGGCTGCCATCACCTTCACCTTGGGGGTCAGCGCTGTAGGATACGGCCGGCCAGGCTGCAAATGTGGGGACAACTGCACTGCCAAATCCTCAATCAGCTGCCTGGTGAAGCGGTACCGTCGGATGCTGTCCCGTTCCACCATCGTTGCCAGGTCTGGGAATGGCCGATGGACAGCAGGAGCCCTGCAGTGCAGAGGAGAAGTAAGCAAGATCGTAAGTCACCCCACATATGCAGCATTGAACACACTCAAGATCCCAACATACATCATCATGAGGCACAACTACATGAAGTGTGCAGTACCGGAAGGACATGTATGGTACATACATGGCCAACATCTGTCAACACGGTCCTACAGGTGGCATCAATTTGTCCCAGGTTGGCCCATTGGATATCATGATGCCGTGTCACAGTCACCCCCCACAGTGACATGTGAGGACAGATGTGCCCCAGGCACCACAGCTCAACGACAGGTACATTCCCAGGGACCCTGTAATGCCACATGGACACTGGCATCACCTGGAGTATCATGTGTACACCACAGCAAAACAAACATGACCCCCACAGGTAGTGGCCACACTTGCCATGGCAGGACAGACATGGACGTCTGTGACACACACGCACAACATCAGAGTCCATGCACACACAACGTGGATGTGGAGACTGTCTCCCATTGTGCACATGAAATCAGAGACATTGTAAACACTACATGCACAAAGACTGTGGAGGTCCATCACTATTGTGCCACTGGGACACCCTGGCTCAAACATACCGTCCCACATGGGACTCACGGGGTATGTGACATGACATACACAAACACCACTGTGAAATGTGACCATGACACATGCACAGATATGAACAGTTGCACATCACAGTGGTCACGTACACGTAACACCCAGGATCCTGTCCCCATGAACACGTGCACAGCCTGGGGGTGGCTGCCCACAGGTGACACCCACAGGACAACATGTACACCAACATACACACAATAGGAAATGCAGCCTTACATGCCTTATGATAAGGTTTGGACAGGCTGCCGTGATGTAGGTGTGCCCCTCACTCCCTGGGAGCTATCTGTGTCTGGCATATGTCCATCTGAGACAGGCATGCTGACCTATGCCAGTCACATGTACAGTGATGCGTTGTACTGCAATGGACCGATCGGTGCCTCCGGCCGGCCCATTGCCTTCAATGTGTGCGGGTACGCGTTGTACCCCTGTGCGCGTTGTACCGCAATGGACCGATCGGTGCCTCCGGCCGGCCCATTGCCTTCAATGTGTGCGGGTACGCGTTGTACCCCTGTGCGCGTTGTACCGCAATGGACCGATCGGTGCCTCCGGCCGGCCCATTGCCTTCAATGTGTGCGGGTACGCGTTGTACCCCTGTGCGCGTTGTACCGCAATGGACCGATCGGTGCCTCCGGCCGGCCCATTGCCTTCAATGTGTGCGGGTACGCGTTGTACCCCTGTGCGCGTTGTACCGCAATGGACCGATCGGTGCCTCCGGCCGGCCCATTGCCTTCAATGTGTGCGGGTACGCGTTGTACCCCTGTGCGCGTTGTACCGCAATGGACCGATCGGTGCCTCCGGCCGGCCCATTGCCTTCAATGTGTGCGGGTACGCGTTGTACCCCTGTGCGCGTTGTACCGCAATGGACCGATCGGTGCCTCCGGCCGGCCCATTGCCTTCAATGTGTGCGGGTACGCGTTGTACCCCTGTGCGCGTTGTACCGCAATGGACCGATCGGTGCCTCCGGCCGGCCCATTGCCTTCAATGTGTGCGGGTACGCGTTGTACCCCTGTGCGCGTTGTACCGCAATGGACCGATCGGTGCCTCCGGCCGGCCCATTGCCTTCAATGTGTGCGGGTACGCGTTGTACCCCTGTGCGCGTTGTACCGCAATGGACCGATCGGTGCCTCCGGCCGGCCCATTGCCTTCAATGTGTGCGGGTACGCGTTGTACCCCTGTGCGCGTTGAACTGCAATGGACCGATCGGTGCGCACCCATTGACAATGGGCTTGCCTGGCAACGGACGCGTTTTCGAATTTCGAACGAGTCGGTTGCTGGAAATTCAGTTGGTCACCCACAACAATGTTGCAAAATCATGTATGTCATGAAGTTGAAGATTTGAAGGATGCTGTGGGCGTGTTTAGGTGCTGCTATTCCATGGATTGGCCAGATTCAGAAGATGCAAACGACTTGGACCTATCACTTTGGACACAAGGGACAGTATCTGCCTCTCCAGCACATATATATTGCTGGCTGTTCCCCTGAGAGCCCACTTGCCTGCACTACATGCTCCAAGACGACATCTGCCACTGCACTGCTGCTGTCTCTGCCCCTCTGGACCCTGCAATGGCACGTACTGTGGAGAGAGCCCCAGCCTTCAGCCTTGAAGAGAACCAGGCCCTGCTGGACAGCCTACTTCCACAGTACAGCAAGCTGTATGGGACACCAGGGGAGCAGGTGAGTGTCCTGTGCACTGCCTTTCTGAATGTGCATTTTGTCAGACTAGCAAGGCTGAGAGTCTGCACGCCACTGGCTAGCAGGCTCACTGAGTAGTTGTCACCCCCCATAGTGTGTAGTGACTTGCACTGGACAGGTATGGTGCAGTGACAGTGCTTCTGAACAGGGTTTTACTCCCCATGCAATGATACCATGTAGTGACTTCTGGAAAACTGTCCATGGGCAGCCGTGCACTGCCTGTGTACACCATGTGCCCCTGTGATTGCGACATGTATATGCAACTGTGTCATGCACGGATATGTTGCATGTGTAGTAATGGCCTTATCACTTTGTCATCCTGACAGGCTTCTGCCCATCGGAAGCAGGAGATATGGAAGGACATCGTCCGGGCTGTCCGGTCCGTGGGGGTCTACAAGCGCCGGATCCGCAACTGCCAAAAGAGGTGGCAGGACCTTCGGGGCTGGACCCGGAGGATTGCACGGGTCCAGCTGAAGCTGTCGCCTCCTCGCAGGAGGGGCGGAACACGGACCCTGACCCCCACATGCTCAGGATCCTGGCGGTGGTCTTTCCAGACCTGGATGGGCAGCTGAAGGCCAGAGAGCAGCAAGGAGGGGGTGAGTCAAAGACTGCACTGTGAACTCTGTCTAACATGCTATGTGCCCTCCTCGGGCCTGGTTAAACTGCCACAGTACAGCAGTCATGTTGTCCAGGAGCCATGTCCCTCTATTGTGCACTGCCCACTCCTCATCTGATACCCAGGTGTGGCCCTTACATGCAGGGGATTCTGTCACTTAGGACTGTGTCCTTGCAGTTTGCTTGACTCAAGGTGGGAGACAGCATCTGTTTCCCTGACTCTGTGGTGGGCATCATGGGTGGGTCCATTGCTTACACAATGCCTGTATTCTGACATGTATTCAGCGTGTTACTTTGATCTGTGGTCCAATTGCTGAGCTGATCCACCACATGTGGCTGGGGTATCTGGCACACACCCATGCTGCGGGTGGGAACAATGTTTGGGCCCCAGGAGTATGTATATGACGTGTGTCACACATACTTAGCCAGCTGCCTACAGTCCAGGGCTCAACCCTCATTCATGTGGGGCTGGACAGTCATGCCTACTCCAGGCCATACAATACACTCTGTACTCCCACTCCCGTGTATCAGCTGTCACATTGTGCGCAGTGATTTGACCCCTCAGGTGTCTGCCTCTGTGTCAGTGTGCTGTGGATTAGTCGCCAGGACTGCTGTGGAGTTTCTTGGTAGGGGCTCAGCATGCCACTGGAGATGTGACCATAGGAGACGATACTTGTGTGACACATAGGTGTCTGATCAGCTGCCCATGCAGACTGGGGCATGTGAATGTGAAGTTCAGGCAGCTGTTCCCCATGCACAGCAGAGTGTGAGGGGCTCAGGTTCAGAGGGTAGTGTCACAGGTCTACCATATGTCCAATAGGTATGACCTGGACAGATGAGGGTTAAGAGGATGTGTTGTGGGGGGATGTACATGTGCACTTGTGCAGCTCCAGGACTTGCATTCCCCATGACCTACTATTGTGACACAGTGCAGAGTGTTGTTGCCTGGCTGCAAAGTCATACATCACTGAGACAGTGATGTATGACTTTGCAGTCATGCCTCCGCCATGGCATGTGTCTACTGATTGTTGAGCCTGCAGGGGAGTGACATGTGCTACATGCACACCATAGTGGCGCTGGCTATCAGGACATGGGTGCATCATGGTGTCTGTCGCTGGTATGCATCACATGCATTTCCTATTTGACTCTGGGCATCCCTTTCATCCGGAAACCTGTACTGACTCAGTGGCAAGAGCTGTGATGTGTCCACACCGTGTCCTCTGCACTGTCCAACTACTGTGTACTTGGTGCATGTGTCCACACTGGGGTGTTGCAATCCAACAGACACCAGACAGATGGGTGCAAGGCCATGTGGGATGTGAGTGCCATGCTTGGCATCAGACTGACAATTGGCTTCTCCTGTTCAGTTAGGGCACTTTTAGCAATGTACAACTAATGATGCCAGGGCTTGCTCTGTGATGTGCTGTGCTCACAGTGGTGTGTGCGTTATGTGCAGGTGACTGATGTCTGTCTGTTTCCCCATTGTTTGCAGATACATCCACGGCCACGGAAGGGGACAGCTCCACGGACCAGGAGGAGCCAGAGAGCCAGACTGGGTCAGCAGCCGAGGAGTGGTCGGAGGGACCCAGTGGCACGGAGGGCGAGGGGAGCCACACCGAGGAGTCCTCAGCAGCATCCACCTCAGCTGAGGACCAGAGCAACTCGGAGGATGACTCCCTTGTGGAGGCGGGTGTCAGCAGCCACCACACCCCAGCTAGTGTTGCTGTCCCCGCCACCACCAGCACCACCACCGCCCTCCCATCGGCTCCCATTCCCCAGGTCCGTGGAGGCTCCCATGTCCGGGAGCGTGTCTCCTTTGGGCCAGGCACCGCAGCCCCTGCCCCTGTGTCCCCTGCTGCCCTGAGTGAGGAGTCTGTGTACCTCCTTCGCCAGCTCCATGTAGGGCAGACAGCCATGCTGAGTGTCCTCCATGCGCACACCGCGCTGTTGACTCAGCTGGTGTCGTTCATGGAGGGCATCTCATCGGGCATGTCTGACCTACAGAGGGGCAATAGGTCCATGGACTCCTCCCTGACGGCAGCAGTGTCCCTCCTCAAACGGTCCCTCACCCCTCCTGCCTCTGCTCCATCCACACTCCCCAGCACCTTACCCATCCCAAGCACACACACACCGGCACAGGCACACACCAGCACACACACATCCAGCACACTGACACGCACGCCAATGACAAAACGCACACGCACGCACATTCAGGGGACTGAAGCCAGACTCACAGGGGATGGGGCCCTGGAACACACACACGCATCCACATGCACTGCGCAGTCCTCAGTTCCCTCTCCCTCCAAAGCACCCTCCCTTGCCTCACCTGCAACCCCAAAGTCACAGCAGCTCTTCCTCTGTGACCTCGGCCTCTTCCCCACCGATGAAGCTGCTCCAGCATCCCGGGGGAAGAGGAAGCCCACCCACACGGAGCAGAGTGCCCCTCGCCCCCGGACACCCTCCCCCAGGCGCAGACGGACTGAGGCCCCCACCCGCAAGTCCCCACGGAGTCCTAAGAGCAAGACCCCGCCACCGCCCTGCAGCTCAAGCACCAGGTCTCCTTCCTCCATCCCTCAGGCCCCCACTCCACAGGTGCCCCCACCACACCCTGCCCCAGGTTCCCCCACCCACAGATATACCATCCCCAAGATGCTCCGGCCTTCTCCCCTGCCACTTGCTCTCCCAGCACCACACCCCCCGCTGCGCTTGTCTGTGCCACTGATGTGGTGAGGGTGTCCTCCCCCTCTGTCCAACCCACCTTGCCTGTTCCCCATTCTCCTCCCCTGGAGGTAGGCACTGCAGTGGAGTCCACTACCGCCCTGTCTGACTTGGGCACTGCAGTGGCGGACCTGTCCACTGCATCTGCAGGGTCCACTGCAGTTGTGCCGGCACCCACGACATCTGAGTCATGCCCCCCAGTTGTGCCGGCACACACCATGTCAGACACCTCCACTGCAGTTGTCAGTGGCTCTCCAGCACCCACCACCCCTTCCCTGACTCCCCCTGGTGAGCCCTGATCCTGTCCCTGCGGTGCCTGGCCTGCCCCCCGGTTGCCCCTCCTAGTGGATTGTCCCTGGTTTTGTGCAGGCATGCGTAGGGTGACATCTGCCAGTGTCACCCTGTTTGAACTTTGACAATGGACTGGCCATTGGCCTTTGCTCTTTTTTTCTGGACGTCGTTTTCAATCAACACATATGCTGAATAAAGCAACTTTCTTTTCTCTAGTGCTCATGCTTCAGATGTACATGTTGTTGGTGCTGCTAACCATGCCCTTGCTGCAGTGATGGTGATATCTGGTCTCATGATTATGAAGTGTTACTGTGCAGGAACCCATGTGGTCCAGGGGGAATGTGTCCTATCATGTGGTGTATCCATGTCATCCATAGCAGCATCTGAGGGTGTCATGTGTTCAGTATTTGGCAATGGGATTTCCTACTTACATTAGCAATTTCATATCTGTGGCTTCCACCCCTGCACATCTGTTGTGCCTTCCATTGTTGGATTTGTCTACTTCCCTGACCGTGTTGCCATCTCCACTGGACATGCAGGTTTGGGCATCAATGGGGAAGGACTCATCCGTGTAGTCAGTGCAACATTGCTATACAAGTGTGTTGGATCTGTGCTGATGATTCCGTTGGCACATCCATGACCAGGCTGATGTGATGGGAGCCCTCATTTGGTGCTAATTGTTGATTGTGTGACCAAGTGCTCAGCTGACATGATGGGGCCCTACTGAGTCAACATATGGCACAGCTTTCCTCACACAGGAGTGGAGTCCCCTCATGGCAGTGTGTACACGTGTGACATTGCCTGCGCCCAAGGTGTGTGTTGTGTGTGCATGTCTGTGTGTTCACTTCCATTTATCTGCGCATGCTGTGATCCCTAGTGTTGTACCTGTTTGTGATGCTTGCTGACTTGAGCTATGTTCCCCCAAAGTCTTCTCCCTGTGTTCTCTGTGATGTGGGTGCATGGCACATTACTGGTCATCAGGGTGTCACCCATAGGTGTGTTTGCTGTCAGGGCTGAGTTTGTGTGCAGACGCAGATGGGTCACAGTCAGGTTTCCCCTTGGCACTTGTTGTTTGCCCCTGTCATGTGATTTTCAGTTCGTGTTATCTTTCAGTGATTGTGACACGTTGTGTGTGTGACTGCTGGCACTCCTCAGGGTCCGGGCTGCAATGTTGGTTGTTGTCTATGTGTGTTCTTTGTGGGTGACCTTGGCTTCTTCATTGGTGTGTGACTGTGGCTGGGATCCCATTGGTTGGTGTGGTATCGCCGTCATGTCCATGTACAGCGTAGTGTGCAGTGTGTCAGACATTCAGGAGTCTTGTTGAGTGGCCATGTGTGATGTGTTTCTGCACCTTGGTTCCCACCCACCACCCTGGAATGGTCATGGGTGCATGTGCAATGTCACCAGTGCATGTGTACTTCACTGCTGCACATTGTTGGAGGTCGAGGGGTGTGGTCTTGAGTGTGTGCAGATGGGAGTCGTTGCCCAGCTAGTCCCCTGCCTCCATGTTGGCCTTGGCTTACTGGCCATGCTGATTGATTTGTGCTTGTGTAGGTGTGATGGTAGTTTGTTGCTCAGGACACCTGACTGTGGTTCACAGTGTGAACGACATTTAGCTTTGTCATCACAGTGGGATTTTTATTCAGCCCAGGGTCACCACATTGTGGGGGCCCTGGGGGTGGTGCTGTGGTGTGTCTGTGTCTTGCTGTGTCAGTTGTTGTTCCTACGTGCCTGTGTGACATGTGTGTTTTGTGCTCCCTCTCATCTGACAATGCCTGCTTGCCCACATAGGGGATTTGGATCCATGAGTTACCTTAGTGTGGCAGTGTATGCACATCTGTATGATTGGTATTCAGCTCTCCTCATGTGTTGTGTGGTTGCCTGGGGACACTGGCACCCCCACCCCTCACCTGCTGTGTATGATGACAGTGTTGGTCTGCCTGTTTGTGTTTGTGCATCTGCACCACTGCATTGGCATATCTTGGGTGTGCCATTGGCTGTATGTTGTTTGGTGTGTTTCCCCTGCTGTCCCTGGGACTCCTAGGTCATCGGTCAGCACAGTGATCATGGTTTGTGTGTCCCATTGCTGCCATGGTATGGTATCTGTTCACCTCACATCTGCTGTCTCCACAGGATATCTGCATTTGTGTGCCCATTGGTGCAAATATGTGGTTCTGCATTCTGATGGTCACTTCTGTCATTGTGTCATTGATGAATGTTGACGGTGTCAGCCCCCATGGGTGTTGTTTGTCTGCACATGGCCAAAGGAATGTCTCATTTGCACTGCAGTATTTGGCTCACCCAATTTATGTTGCAATGGGACACATACACTACTTTGCCACAGATGAGTTTTTGGTTCTGTGACCAGGAATGATCCATGCAGTTTGGCAGTTGCAGCTCTTTCTTTGTCAACACTTACCTTTTGGTCACTGTGATGATGGGGGTGTAGACCCCATTGCCACAATGGTCAAAATGTGCTTCAGCTATGGACCCCACACTTGCCTTTTGGTCACTGTGATGATGGGGGTTTAGACCCCATTGCCACAATGGTCAAAATGTGCTTCAGCTATGGACCCCACACTTGCCTTTTGGTCACTGTGATGATGGGGGTTTAGACCCCATTGCCACAATGGTCAAAATGTGCTTCGGCTATGGACCCCACACTTACCTTTTGGTCACTGTGATGATGGGGGTTTAGGCCCCATTGCCACAATGGTCATGGGCTGCTTGCATTGTGGGTGCCACACACATATATGTGTGGCACATGTGCTAGGGGGTCACATTGTATGTTCAAAGTCATGTTCGGTGTTGTAGGCATTTGACACAGCCTACACACGCTTGTCATGGTGGTGGGGGGATGTCTTTATCTTGCATTCCCTAGGTTGTGGTGTGCTTGTTGTGTCATGCATTGTCCATCCTATGAGTGGGGGTGGTAGTAGTGGTAGGCATCCTGCCCCCCCTGGCTAAGGGTGGTAGTAGTGGTAGGCATCCTGCCCCCCCTGGCTAAGGGTGGTAGTAGTGGTAGGCATCCTGCCCCCCTGGCTAAGGGTGGTAGTAGTGGTAGGCATCCAGCCCCCCCTGGCTAAGGGTGGTAGTAGTGGTAGGCATCAAGCCCCCCCTGGCTAAGGGTGGTAGTAGTGGTAGGCATCCTGCCCCCCCTGGCTAAGGGTGGTAGTAGTGGTAGGCATCAAGCCCCTCCTGGCTAAGCGTGGTAGTAGTGGTAGGCATCCAGCCCCCCCTGGGTGAGGGTGGTACTAGTGGTAGGCATCCTGCCCCCCCTGGGTGAGGGTGGTAGTAGTGGTAGGCATCCTGCCCCCTGGCTAAGGGTGGTAGTAGTGGTAGGCATCCAGCCCCCCTGGCTGAGGGTGGTGGTAGTGGTAGGCATTCTGCCCCCCCTGGGTGAGGGTGGTAGTAGTGGTAGGCATCCAGCCCCCCTGGCTGAGGGTGGTACTAGTGGTAGGCATCCTGCCCCCCTGGGTGAGGGTGGTAGTAGTGGTAGGCATCCTGCCCCCCCTGGGTGAGGGTGGTACTAGTGGTAGGCATCCTGCCCCCCCTGGGTGAGGGTGGTAGTAGTGGTAGGCATCCTGCCCCCCCTGGGTGAGGGTGGTACTAGTGGTAGGCATCCTGCCCCCCCTGGGTGAGGGTGGTAGTAGTGGTAGGCATCCTGCCCCCTGGGTGAGGGTGGTACTAGTGGTAGGCATTCTGCCCCCCTGGGTGAGGGTGGTAGTAGTGGTAGGCATCCTGCCCCCCTGGCTAAGGGTGGTAGTAGTGGTAGGCATCCTGCCCCCCTGGGTGAGGGTGGTACTAGTGGTAGGCATCCTGCCCCCCTGGGTGAGGGTGGTAGTAGTGGTAGGCATCCTGCCCCCCTGGCTAAGGGTGGTAGTAGTGGTAGGCATCCAGCCCCCCTGGCTGAGGGTGGTGGTAGTGGTAGGCATTCTGCCCCCCTGGGTGAGGGTGGTAGTAGTGGTAGGCATCCTGCCCCCTGGGTGAGGGTGGTAGTAGTGGTAGGCATCCTGCCCCCCTGGCTAAGGGTGGTAGTAGTGGTAGGCATCCTGCCCCCCTGGGTGAGGGTGGTAGTAGTGGTAGGCATCCTGCCCCCCTGGGTGAGGGTGGTACTAGTGGTAGGCATCCTGCCCCCCTGGGTGAGGGTGGTAGTAGTGGTAGGCATCCTGCCCCCCCTGGGTGAGGGTGGTACTAGTGGTAGGCATCCTGCCCCCCCTGGGTGAGGGTGGTAGTAGTGGTAGGCATCCTGCCCCCCCTGGGTGAGGGTGGTAGTAGTGGTAGGCATCCTGCCCCCCCTGGGTGAGGGTGGTAGTAGTGGTAGGCATCCAGCCCCCCCTGGGTAAGGGTGGTAGTGGTGGTAGACATCCTGCCCCCCCTGGGTAGGGGTGGTGGTGCGCATTCAGGCCCCTGTGTGCATATGTGGCATTGGTGATGGGCATCCCGCCCCTATGGTGCTGCTGTTGCTGGTGTAAGTATATTCAGCATCCCCGTGTGTGTGTGTGATGTGTCGTGTACGTGTTGTATGTGTTTTGTTGTTGGTGTCTGGCTTACCTTCTGCGCCGTACGCGTCCGTGCCTGTTCCGGTAGTAGATGTAGAATATTGGTATGATCGGGACGAAGGGATTCATGGTTGGTTCGTGTCGTTCGTCCTTCTCGTTGCTTGCGTCGTCCTCGTCACTTCGCCTCGTCCTCGTCGGTGCCGTGTTCGTCTCGTAGCCGTGGATCGTGTTGTGGCGCGAATCGGAGCTTATGTGCGCCTCTCCCGGATGCTTTGACGTGCCGTGCGTAGCGACGGGTTTGGCGCGTACGGGAAGCGCATCGTACTTGTCCGGCCGGACGGGGCTGCATTTTTCCTTCCGTGCGACTCGATTCGGCGTTTCCGGATTCGCCTCGGTCGGAGAACAGGACCTGGTTTGGGTGAGTACGGCTCGGCCGGATTTTTGCTGTTGTGCGCATCGTACTTGCTCTCTCGGTGTGCTGTACGGATCGGTCGGGAAACAGGCTTTCGCATGGCTTTTTTCCCGACCGAATGGTGTTGGGTACGCCTCCGACCGAGATCGGAATCGGCCCCACAGTGTCTATTCTGAAACTAATAATGGTCCAACTTGTAACCAGGCCCAAATTGCACACATTGCATTTTCATAAAGTGTCTTGCAAGTGCCTTGTTTTTCTCTGCTCTGCATGTGCCTTATCATGCTTGTTAAGTTTGAATAGACCTATTGTTTATTGTAATTGATTAGTAGACTATTGAACTTTTAATTAGAAGTTAGTCTCAGAAATGGAGTCTGAGATCGTGGAAGAGACCTCCCCAACCAGGCAGACTGAACTGATGTTACATTCAAGGTCTCCTGGATGGTTGCTCCTTTCACTGAGAGCTGGGAAACTAGGGAGTCTACCTGCTTCCAGAGAACACTTTTTTTGGAATGGTTTGTTTGGTGGAAACTGAGAAAAGCCTTCTAGAACCTTCTTTCATGCTTTAATTCTGCAACCTTTAGAAAAGTTGAGCAGACCCTGTCCTGCCTTCGCTGAGAGAAGACTTCTTCTTGACTCTGCTGATTTCTCCTACCAGTGTGCAGAGCTTAATGCTGAAGTACTCATACTACTTTCCTCTTGAACCTCAAGGGGGGGGTTCATCTGATCCTGACACCTTCCTCATAGAATTTCCACTTGGTACTTTCAATACTATGTTTAGAATAGGCAAGTACCTTTATGGAGCCTGCTTCATTGATATTGTGCTTGCTGTATGTGTTTGATTTTGTATCTTTTTTTTGATCATATACAGACTGTGTGATTGTTACACCTGGCATCCTTGGCATGGTTTCCTCTGACATTTTGCCGTCTGACCTCCTGTTTTTGACTGTTGTTGCTGTCTTCATTTTTGCTGGCTTTAGGAATCTGGGCACGTTACCATTGCCACCTGCTGCTAAGGGGCATGTGCTCTATACTTAAAACATGGCAACATTGGTTTATCCACAATTGGCATATTTGATTTGCTTATAAGTCCCTAGTAAAGTGCACTACATGTGCCCAAGGCCTGTAAATCAAATTTTACTAGTGGGCTTTAAGTAGCCTTTAAAACATTTCTCAGGCCTGCCACTCCAGAGCTGTGTGTGCAGTTTTAAAACTGCCATGCTGCCCTGGAAAGTTAACCTACTTTCCAGGTCTAAATATTCCTTTTTTATTATATATAGGTCACCCCTTAGTTAGGCCCTGGACAGCCCATGGGCAGGGTGCAGTGCATTTAAAATGTTGGACATGTACTTTTTCATTTTTATCTGTCCTGGAAGTGAAATACTTTTAAATTAGCTTTTCACTACCGCATGACCCATCTCTCCAATAGGATAACAATGGTATTGCCTTATTACATTTTATAAGTGTGATTCCCAATTGGGAAAAGTTGGCACTCCCAAATTTGATATCTCTGGAATCACAATTTAAAAACACAACTAATGGTTAAGTTGGTTTTTAAATTGCCATTCTATAGATACCACTTTTAGAAAGTTGGCATTTTCTTACTGTAACCATTTGGTGACGTCTGCTTGTATCTTCAATACATGTCTGGGGTGGGTGATAGCTGGCTTCCTGCATTCCGTCTAGACAACCAGACACTAAGGAAGGGTAGATGTGACTGAGTGGTCATCTGCATGCTGATGGGTCATCCTGAGCAGGATGGGAGGGAGGAGCTGTACTTACACCTGAAATGGCTGTGTCCTGTCCCCACACAAAGGGTTGTACACCCCCTGGAGTGAGTCGGAGGCAGGGCTGGAAAGAAAGGGACTCTGAGGCACTTCGAAGGATCTATACGAAGTCTCCCCCGTTTCAAAGGCCCAGCTGGGTATAAGTACTGGACCCCTGACACCAACAAATCAGAACACTTCTGGAATTTAGAACATTCTACCAGGAAGGACTGCTGTGCTGCTGGAAGGATTGCCACTTTTCTAAACTGCTTTGCTGTTGTAGCCTACTGCTGGCTGCCTCTTGCCTGGGAGGGAGAACAAGTGTGCCATCATCTCTACATCCCAGAACCAAAGTATCTGCAAAGGCTTGTAGGCATGCCCACTTTTTCTGAAGACTCAGGGATATCAAAGACCTCTTTCTTCATCCTACAACCAGCACCTGGACTCTGTCTGCTATGAGTCCTGCTCAGCCAAGTGGTGCCAATCCAGTCCTGGGCCCTTGGAGGTGAGTACCAAGTGCTGCAACTAAGAAAATCCCTGCATCTATGACGTTGCGTGATTGGAACCAGAGATTCGGCGAGGGGTGACCCGAGAGTCCCTGTCTGAGAGGGTGAGGAAGCTCCACTGGAAGGTACGTCAGTTCATTATATGGCCATAAATGTTGGTCTTCAGACATGTATTTGGCTTAAACAATGGAACAAGATAACTGAGAAAGAAAGGTAATTTGCATTTACCCAGATATGGTATCTTTAATATAAATATAATAGAAGATTTTAGACAGGTGTTGAATGAATCAAAAACTCCATACCAGACCAGCACAGTATTATGCCTTGAATGCTTGAGAGCATGCTGCCCTTGCAAAGGTTAAGGAGAGATACCAGAATAGGGTGAACAAGACAGTTTGTAGTTGGGTGGATGCTAAATAGAATGCAGATCAACAAATGTAGAGAAGGTATATGATTGAGGGACCTAAGCTGTATCCGGCACTAACAAACGGAACACCTAAAAAGAGAGCTCAGGGAGAGAAAGGTGAAGCTGGACAGGATAAGTCTGACACTGACAGCGATTTTAGTGATGATTTCTTGAAGGACTTGTTGTCCTCTCAACCACCACCTTATAGTACTGTCCAGCCCACTGGAGATGGTGGTGCTGCTGGTAGTAGTAATGGTGCTACTGTGCCTGTTGACTAAGATGTAACTCAGACAAGGAGACCTGCCCCGACAGTCCCAATTGTGACTGTTCCAGCCTAAACAGGTATTGTTAGGGCTCTCCCAGTTACTACTATTCAAACTGTACCCATTCCTTGTATTGGTGACTCCTGTTATATTGAACCAGACACTGACTGTTCCTGCTTTCACGGCCTCGATAGCTGTGTCTCCAATGCCTGTAGTTTCTTGATCCTTGCAGTTTCTACAGCGGCTATTTGAATGCCTATTACTGTTATCACACCTCTGTCACAGAATTCGCAAGTGGCGATTTGGAGTTACAATCAATTTGTAAGGCCTTTAGGACAAGGTGCAACCCTAGTGTTTATGACCCCAGTTGACCAAGGTGCTTTGGAGTAATACAATGATTGTTTGGGGAGTCTCCAGAGAGTGGAGAGGCCGATATGATGAACCAGTGGTCCATTCAAGTTTGAGAACTCTTGATGTTTCCAAACAGAGGATAGAGTTAGAGGAACTCATTAAGTGATATGTTGATGTTAGGTATGTGGACAGGTATCAAGAGAATGAACTTATATATTTGAACAAGGATATTACCACCATGCTGCTCAAGCACATTATAAGTTACCAGAATGGCAACTGAATGATGCGGAACTCTCTAGAAGCAGAGCTCTGAAAAGGAGTTTTTCTAGCTCAGTTGTTTGATGAAGTAATTGTGAACATGATGACCTCGGAGATGAAGTTACAAGTTTAGGAATTAGGGCCTACTTTAAAGTTTGGTGGGCAGGGTTACTCCATCACAAACATGACAGATATCCCATTCACCATATTACAAGTCCATTATATCCTACAGAACTTGTAATATGGTGGACATGATATCCATCATGTTTATGATGGAGTAAACACTCTGCCAAACTATAAATTAAGCCCATACTCAGTTGCACACAGAATTAGAGTAGCATGGAGGGGTATATGTGCATTTGCCCTGGATTTGCGGTGATCTTGCTACTGTTACCAATCAGTTCCCGAAATTGAGGAAGAGTCCTCATTTAAGGTAAACTTTGGTTGATACAGTTGTGAAACTTTTGAAAGTATTGTGGGAGTATTTGAACACTATTTTCAAGATAGTGTTTCCCAGCGATTTGTGAGCTGAGTGTTAGCTCTCGATAAATTGGCCAAATACTGACCTAAGAGAGTGGCTGGGACAAATGCACAGTCTCTTATAGTGATGTGAAAGTATAACCAGATAATTTATTTTTTGAAGATAAAGGTCCCGCAAAAGGAGATTGATTGGTTGAAGATTATTCAAACTACGCAAAGGCTAAGGAATCAGTGCATGTATATTATGAGCATTTGTTGTTGCAAGTGTTCAGGCAACGTAGCCGTGTCGATAACCCAGAAAGGGATGATATGAGCAATTTTGTGTCACAATTTGTTCTCAGATATTGCGTCCAGAGATTAGCCTGTATGTTCAGCATAATGGGATTTGTTTGTCAAAGTAAGCCTTTGGATGAGATACTTCTATCTGTTAAGTATTGCTGTGATGAATAGGATATGAAACAAAAAAAGCCTGAAGGAAAAGTTCATATTGGCTCAGACTAAGTTCACACAGGTGGGATTTCAGAATGGACCGTATGTGGGAAACATTGGTGGGATGCACTGTGTTAGATACCTAGGTGGAGGACAAATGATGCAAGGTGGAAGTGGTGTTCCACAAGGAAGAGGTCATGGTGTTCCAGTTGACCCAACTACAGGAATAGATGTGGCAATATTGAAGTGGTCCAACCCATGTCACTATTGTAATAAGTTGGGCCATGGGAAGCAGGAGTGTTGATTGAACCCAAATCGAATGTTCGGTGATAGTCAAATGCAAAATATGAATCCTTTGCAGATGTATAATATATCAATGTAGAGACTACAGAATCCTAAAATGTCACAAGCCCCAGTGATGCAGTTTCCCCACGCACTAATGCCCAATAGAATATGGGGAAGCCAAGGTTTAACATGAACCAGGTTCTGAGAGTAAATCAGAACCCTTTTTGCAAATCAAGCCTCTTTTCAACAATTCCCTGTTTTTGATGTCTCTGATGGGTACTGTTCTGATCAATCACAGTGGCAGTGCCTGAGAGGGGAGGAAGTTTGCATTTTTGGTGCAGTCTTGGAGTTAGACCAGAATAGTCCACTTGTAGAAAGTGAGGTGAATGCCCATCCAATGTCCTGTTTAATAGACACTGGTGCTACCCGTTCCACTGTTGAAACAGCGGAAGTCCCAAACCTACTCTTCTCAGGAAAACAGATCCAGGTTGAAGGTGTTGCAAATAAACAGATTGCTAAACATTTGTCAGAAAGCTCCTAGTGAAGATAGGTTCCTTTGAAGAGGACCATCAGTTTGTGACATGTGAGTCTAGTTCAGTCATCTTGCTAGGATGTGACCTATTGTGCAAGTTAAACTGCACAATTTACTGTACAACTGAGGGTGTCAAGTTTCCGACTCATGATAAAGATGTTGATTTTTAAAATAGCTTAACAGGCGACAGCTGTTGGGTTGTTTCCCCTGATGACTCTGGAAGACCTACCCCCTGATCTGAAACACATGAGAAGCCTGAAGTTTGGGGCTTCTCAGGTAAAGATATTAAACTCATTAACATTTTAGAACCTGTCCGGATTACTGTCAAAACCAAACTGAGTATCCCCAAAAACCACAGTATAATATCACAACAGAAGCAATATCTGGGATTGCCCCACTTATTCAGTACATGATATAGCAGGGAATATTGAGAGAGAATATGGAGAGTCCATATAATTCCCTTATTCTGGACCTGCAGAAACCAAGCTGCAAGTGCCACATTGTGCAGGACCTGCAAAACAATTAATAATATTGTTGTTCCATGTGAATCCTGTTGTGATTTTGTTTCAGATAACTTGCGAAGCTGAGTGGTTTACAGTAATCAATCTGTGTCAAGCATTCTTTTCCATACCACTACACTAAGAGAGCCAGTTTCTCTTTGTGTTTTGGTTTCAGGATCCACAAGGGTATACCCTCAATCGTAACCAGATTTTGAAAAGGAATCGGGAGACACTGACGTTTCGTGTAATTTAGTTCTTGTGCAATACATCGATGACCTGTCTCGTACCACATCCTCTTGGCCCATCTCCACTCAGTAGGTATTGGGGGGTTGGCCTGGAAGTAGCTCGCATCTTTTCCTTGAGGAGAGGGGACAAGAGGTATGGTGCCACTCCTTTTCGGCCTAATCCCGCAATCTAAGTGTAGGAGTACCACAGGCCTTGGCCCTGAGCCCGACTCTGTTTAATGTTTACCTCACTACCTTGGCCACCATTGCAGAATCTTTAGGGGCAAAAATCCTGTCATATGCAGATGACACCCAGCTACTGTTCTCTTGGAAGAATAGTGATCCCTTCAAGGGCAACCAAATCCGCAACTGCCTCTCTGCAGTGTTTGGGTGGCTGTCCACGAACCATCTTAAATGTAATTCTGGGAAGACTGAGCTGCTTTTTTTTGATTCAGAGGCTGAGACACCCTTGCAGTCTTTCTGGCCATCAGATGCCCCCCCCCACCCACTAGCCAAATATCTGGTGGTGAAAAACCTGGGCTTCAAATTTGATGGTCAACTGCTATTTCACTCCCAAGTAAACTCAGTGGCGGGCACTTGTTTTGCCCTTCTACGACTTCTCCGGAAGTTTCTGTTTTTATTGTCCTTTACGGCTAGACAACAAGGGATTCAAGCCCTGATCATTTCACGTCTTGACTATGGGAATGGACTCTATTCAGACATGACTAAATACCTGACTGATAGGCTGCAGCTAGTCCAGAATGCAGTGGTGCACACTATTTTCGGGCTCCCCCGTTACTCCCATGTGTCATGTCTTCTTAAGAATCTTCATTGGCTTCCGCCGCCTGTGTTTCGGAAAAAGCTCAAGACTTGTGTTTTTCCAGCCCCTAGATCTCTCCCTTCTTTTCCCCGCTGACACTCTTTCGGCAGCAGCACCAGGACACTCTTTGTAGTAATAGTTGCGCTTTATAAATAACCTCACATAGACATAGAAATAGACCTGTTAGTAGCATTGATGTCACAAGAATCTCTTGGCTGAGCATGGAAACAAGGTATTCTGAGTAAACTGCAGTATTGTCAGAAAGAGGTCCTGTACTCAGGACATCACATTCAAAAGGGAACAAGGAAGGTGTCGCAAGAGAGAATCACTGCTGTTTTGAAAATAAATCCTCCCACTCCATAGAGAGAAGTCAATATGTTCATGGAAATGGTGGGCTACTGTGATCAGTGGATACCCACCTTTTCCCTAGTTGCCAAACCATTACAGAGGTTGACACACACAAGGATGTGTCTGACCTGATACCATGAGACAATGACAGCATGAATGCCTTCCTAGAGTTGAGAGAAAATCTCTGTCACGCCCGGCACTGGGAATGCCAGATTACAGTAAATAATGTCTATTCTTTTGCCGTAGAGGGGGGGGCAATAATCTCTCTATGCTTACTCAAATGCATGGTGTTACACCTAAAATCCTTTGTGTGGTTTCTCCCTAACGTCCTGCCTTCAGACCTCCTGTTTTTGCTGACTTTGTTTTTGCTCGCCTTAGAACTCTGCACACTTTACCACTGCTAACCAGTTGTAAAGTACTTGTGCTCTTTCCCTAAAACATGGTAACATTGGTTCATTGCCAATTGGCATATTTAAATTATCCCTAGTAAAGTGGCACTACATATACCCAGGGCCTGTAAATTAAATGCTACTAGTGGGCCTGCAGCAATGCTTGTGCCACCCACTTGAGAAGCCCTTTAAACATGTCTCAGGACAACAATTGAAGAGCCTTTGTGTGCAGTTTTAAAATGACATTTGGACCTGGCAAAGGAAACCTTTTGCCAGGCCCAAGCCTTCCTTTTTAATACATACAAGTCATCCCTAGAGTAGACCCTGGACAGCCTAGAGGGCAGGGTGCAATGTATTTAAAAAGTATGACATGTAGTTTTACATTTTACATGTCCTGGTAGAGAAAAACTCGTACATTTGTTTTTCACTACTACAAGGCCTATCTCTCCCATAGGATAAGATTACAGTTTCCTTATTACATTTTATAAGTGTAATTTCCAAATGGGAAGAGATATTTAGATCATGTTTGGTGTCTCTGGAATCCTAATTTAAAATCCTAATTTATATGGTGAAGTCAGATTTTAAATTACAATTCTAAATATTCCACTTTTAGAAAGTTGGAATTTTCTTGCTTTAATCATTTGGTGCCTGTAGCCTGTCTCTGTGTCACATGACTGGGTATGGGTGACAGTTGGGCTTTGTGTATTCCTCCTAGACAGCCACACACAATAGGAGCTTAGGTGTGACTGGATGGGCTATCACTGGCAGAATGAGAGGGAGGAGCTAGGCACAACTCCACTTACACTTGAATAGGCTGTGTCCTGCCTCCACACAAAGGGCTCGATCCCCCCTGTAGTAAGTCTGGAGCCAGGGCCAGGAAGGCAGGGCATCTGTACACTTGAGAGGCATGCCTCTAGAAGCATCTCGCCACTTTAGAGGCACATATATGTATACAAAAAGACCTCAGACACCAACTCTTCAGCACATTTCTGGACCTTTGGATACTCTGCCAGAAGGAAGGACTGCTGTGCTGCTACAAGGAATGCCACTCTGCTAGACTGCTGCTCTAAAGGAACTGCTGCCCTGCTCTGCTGACCTGCTGGCCATTTGCCAGGGGAAGAAGAACTGTACCTGCAACTTCATCTTGAACCCAGGATGTCAGAGTGACTCAAAGAGAAAATCTGCTGGCCTCCTGACCTGAGCCTTAGAGACATAAAAGGCTCCCCAACCAGCTCCTGGACCCAGCATTAGTGAGTTCCTGACCCACAAGTGGTGACTCCCAGTTCCTGGACGCGTGGTGTGGCTCACAGGGTCTTTGAACGGACCTGTTCGCACCAGAACCACACCGCCTGCACAAAAATTAGCGCAAGTCACCAACAGCCTGCATCTTCACACTGGAAGCATCAATCGGCTGCTGAGGGCCGCCAACGCGAAGAACCAGTGTCTGCGGCATCCAGCCTACTCCTCGCTCCTCACTGACCACCACCAGCGACACTCTCCTTGCTCCCTGAGACCTTCTCCAACGTGAAAGGGAGTCTTGGCACAAAACTTGAGAAGGAAAAACTTCAGCGGAACTAATCTGGGACTGTATCCAACCATGCTCCAGTGTGGTTGGCCTAAACTTTTTATGTTGACCTGGACTAGCACGGCCAGACAGCCATGGCTGGTGCTTTATGCTTTTACATGCTACTTTTCCGTTTATTCTTTTAAAATTCATAACTCTGGTTCTACTGATTAGATTTTTGTCATCTTGGTCTTATTTTATTTATTAAGTTCAGTTCTGTTTTGTTAACCTGGTGTGGGGTCTTTCTTTGTGGTGTTGTCAGTGTTTTACTGTTTGAAGTGTAGCACAAATACTTTGTAGATTGCCTATAAGTTAAGCCTGACTTCTCGGCCAAGCTACCAGGGGGTCGGGCCCAGGTTAATTTGGGGTTTGCTTTTGCCTTAACATGAATGGGATTGTGGTTGCTACTTAACCAGGGCTAATACCCCAGTCAACTAGTAACCCAATTTCTAACACATGGCAATCCCTAAAGACCTGTTGCAAATTTTTCTGTTCTACTCGACCGCATAGCCGCAGGACTGCCCAGCCCCCTTAAAGCAGTCACAGCGGTCGGTGTCAGCATTGAACAGAGTGTGAAAATAGTTATAGGCTCTCCTACAACAGTTGTGGTCCCTCACTCTGTAGAAATATTGCTTATCTGTACCAAGACGCAGCACCTTACCAACAGCAGATTCAGACGTTACGAGCAAATCATTGTCGCTGTGGAAAATATCACATTGAAGAGGTGTTGCAGCCGCAATCCTGCTGCACTGTTACCCCTACCTGAATCTGAAGCTGAAGAGGGGAGATTGAGCATGACTGCTCGATGTCACAGAATCGTGCACAAGGCCAAGACCTAATATTAAAGATGTAGCCCTTGCAGAGCCTAATCATGTATTATTTGTCGAGGACTTCATGCTTGAGAGACGATGAGGGAAATTTGAGCAGTGGAGGCTGGTGACATTTGAAAGTGGTGAGGCATAAAAGTTCTAGATGAGTGCCTGGTGGCGAATGAGCATACCGAGCGAGCCTGAACATCATAAGAAGGGTTTGGGGGGGTTCTCCCCCGAGACATTTCTGAAAAAAGAGTGAGCAAACAGTGCATTTTCAAGCATATTTGAGAAACCAAGAAGTGACTTTAGCAAGCATTTGTGGCAAATGCTGAGAAATGTATCTCCCAGTCCCTCTGCTCCTAGAAACCAATCCTAAGTAAGTCAGTGCATAACCTCAAAATTATCATATGTGATCTTACAAAAAAAAAAAAAATCCCTGACATGGCAAAAATATTCTGCTGCTGCTTGAAGCAGCAAGAGAGCAGCTGGGGAAAACAGCCAGGCTCGTACCTGACGTCTTCCCAGTGCATTATTCAGGGACATCTTTAGGAATTTGGGGGCCCTGGGCCAAAAATATTTTGGGGGCCCCTCTTCAGCACAGTTTTGAATTTATGATCCAATTACAGCTTATTCATGCCCAGTTGGCCAGGTCACTGACAGTGCAAAGGCACACTCATCCAAATTCTAAATGTGTTTACATCTAATATTCTGGGATAGTGGCGTGTGTTTTCAATATTGTAACACAACAGCAGCTCACTAATATTAATCCAAATAATCTCTATGACTCCATTCCCATTTCTCATTTATGAGGTCCTGTTTTGATCTAAAAGAAACTTTTTTTAAGGATGTTGCATGAAACACAAACACAACATTTCTCTGCAAAATGTCTGTAATAGACTCCGCACCCACAGTAAAAATAAAGGAAATAAAGGAACCTGCAACTGGACCACCTGGATCTGTAATTGGACCTTCCTGGTGCCCTGTTGGTCTTTCCTGGATCGAATTCCTGATTTCCAGGAGGTACCTCACCAGGTCAAGGACCCTTGGCTGGCATCAGTTGAGCTCCTCCTGTGAAATCCTGAAGTTTTGAACTCTTCGCGCTGGACTTAGGGAAGGTAACTTATTTAGTGGGATTAACTTGGTCCCTGTTTCAACTTTGCACTCCAGAGGCACGAACTTGTGACTTTCCCCCGGTCTAGCATAACCTGATGACCACGAGTGGCGCTTTGTGCTTTTAGCCACCATACTTAGCTAAAACTCAAATCTCTGGTACTACTAATTGAATTGTTGTCATTTTGTTCTAATTTTATGTATTTAAATGTATGCTATTATTCTAAATTGGTTTGGGATTTTTCTTGTGCTGTGTTTTCACTTTATCTCCGCTTGTGTGTTTCAAAAATACTTCTAATTTATGCCTAACTGCTTTTGTGTCGAGCTACTAGAGGGCGAAGCAAAGGCTGATTTAGTGACTTTTGTGGTTCACCCTGACAAGGATTCTAGTTGTTGATTGAGAAGAGTTTACACCCCCTCAGCCAACAACCCAATTTCTCACACTCTGGTTTGAGCCACTTTTGTGATAGTAAATCTGCTCCTTTGTCCTGTTCTGCTCTCTATCTCAGCCCTTCTCTTTATCCGTGCAAAATTCACTTTCTCCGAAAGATCGGTGTTTTGCATAGCAGATTGCAAATACTTCGTCCTCTTCCCAAGCACGTTTCTCTCAGCTTCGCTTTTACTGCACTGATGCTTGGTCTTCCCTGGCTCCGCCCCACGAGATCAGTAAAGAATAAATAGGAGTCCAGATCGCTTCACACCAGGGTTTACTCCAGTTTCAATTCTATTACAGGACCGGAGGCTTCGGATTATGCTTCTCTTTCTATTTATTGCCACTCACAGCAGCCAATCAAAACGTTTTTGTATGCAATAAAAACTACATTTCCCATGATGCTTTATCCATACATCACTTCCTGTATGACCCTATAAGAGCCACCATGCCCATTAGCTGAGCCTCTTTCTTTGCTGCTCACGCAGGAAGTTAAGTGCTCAAGAGCTATGATATTTGTCCACTATTGACCGTTAATTGTTTTACGTTTATCTTATTGTGTGGTTATGCTTGCGCGTAGTTCGCGCTACGTTTCAATTTACTGTTTTGCATTTGTGCGCATAGATCATGCTGTTGGCTGTTTATACGTTCCCCTTTTTAGGCAGCGCGTGCACCGCGCTGTGTTGCCGAGTGATCTTACACATCAGCGCTTGCATCGCGCTTTCCTTATCCAGCCTCCGGGCGTTTTTTCAAAGGCTCCCGCTGGAGCAGTTGTTGAAGTGTGGTGCGCTCCCGCTGGGAGCAGTGAATAAATTATCGCGCTACTCCTTTTGGCGGTACTGGTTACATCGCGCGTAATACGCTAATGCTTCAGGCTTCGTTTATGCCGATTTATTTATGCTGTTCACGCAATCGCGCTGAAGCTCTTTATCCCGCTACAGGCGGGCGCTGGCAGCGCGATCAGACTCCCAGCTTCAGAAACGCGGTGAGAGTTTCCCGCGCTACAGCGGTGACGCGCGCTTTGAGGGCGGCCCGCTTGGGCTTTTATGGCATGCCCTCTAGGGTAAACATGTATCGCGCTGTCGTCGGCAGCTAAATACCTTGCTTGCAAACGCTACAGGCCTTCAATGCTTTGCCTTTCATGTGCGAGTCTCGCGCTGCAGGGTTAACCCCTTGACTCCAGCGCGTGCATTGCGCTGTGCGTTTAGAGAGCTAGCGCTCACGTCACTCCCCGCGTGGCAGCGGGAGTTTTCATTCATGCGGGCGGCCGGTCGGACTGAACGCGCTTACTTGGTTTCTATATTGTTAGTTATAGGCTTCATGCCTAATTGGGGTCGTGCGCTCCCGCTATGGATTGTTGTTGGCCCGCTCGGGCATAATATATACAGGCACTACGGATTCACGACCGTTGGGGTTAGCAATGTGCGCATTGCGCTGTTGTTGTTCATGCGCGTTTTCGCGATGGGCGCTTCATTGCTCCACTGCACTGTTGATAGTGTGTGCGCGATAGCGCTAAGAAGTTTAGCCCGAACGGGCACAGAATAAGGACGCTAATGCGGGGGCGGAGATGGCGCGCTGATACGTACTCGCTGCATGCCTAAATGGAAACATGTGCGCGATAACCCTTTAAAAGATTTGGCCCCTCCAGGCGCAGAATTGGGATGCTCCCACGCGAGCGGAGGTACTGCGCTGTCATCTGCAGCGTTCCACATGAGTCACTGTGGCCTAGGGGTTAGGGTCACCGACTCTTATTCAAAGGTTATCTGTTTCAATGAATGTGGTTTCTGAATTACCATTAATCCTGGTGTTTCCATAATGGTTGTTTCTGCTTACTGAGCGGTCTCGCGCTTACCCGCCAAAGGCTTTCCCTAGTTGCCGAGTGCGGGATGGAGCCGATAACGCTCCGATGTGCGTAGCCCAGCTGGGCTATGCACATCGCACGCGTCCCCTGTTTGCTTCGAGGTTCTTAGTGCCTCGTACTTTACATAGAGCAGTTTTCCTTACGCCTACACGGCTGCAACAATAGGCTGGCCCTTGGAGTGCGCACACGCTCCTGATATTTGGATATGGCTCTGACGCCCTTGGGGCTGGAATAACTTAGACTACAGCTTTGCTGAGGAGCTTGGTACATTATTTCACTCTCGTGTGCATAGGGTTAGCTCCCCCTCTGACTCCTCCGCTATTCTGTGCTTTGCATTATAATATCACATATACACACCCCGGGGCATTGAATGGGTGAGATATAAGGAGGATGAGATCTTTTCTGAGGAGCGCAGAAAGTCTCCTAGAAGAACTTTGTTGCCGCTCGGGATGTTCCGTCCAAGAGTCGGTCAACAGGGCCTCAAGAATGACAGTCCCTAGCACTGTGTGGCAAGCCATGATAGCCGCCCTTCATTTTTTATAACAATCCTCTGGGCATGAATTTCTCCCATCAAATACTGGTGTGGTAGAACGAACCTAAAGGTAGGTGCACATGGAGAGGAGACTCCTCCCAAGACAAGTTCTAAGAAGGCTGTGCAGAATACACCAGATAACTCTACGTCTTTTGCATTCCATCCACGCTAACGGGCACAATAGACTACATTAGGGTGCCGCGGCCGGATATTCCATGCCCAAGGTCGACGCCTCTCCTTCTAGTTGTGAACATCACAAGAAAGAGTTTAACCATGCCTGGCGGGGAGGCCAGGACACACTCTTAGTCAGAGCAGGACCCTTGGCCAAATCCTAGAGATAGCTCTGGTTGCAAAGGAATCGGCCATTCCTGTGGCTTTGGATGTATTAGCGCACGGAACACAATAAGCGATAGGTTTTTCGTGGAACGCGACTGCACCATCTCTATCGCGAGACGCAAATCCTTTCAGGAGGATGGACAACTTTGACGATATAGCAGCGGCAGTGCCTGGCCCTTAGCGGCAGTGCCTGGCCCTTAGCGGAGGGTACCCGTGGGGACAGATTTGTTACAAGACGTCTCTAAATATGTGGGCATGTTTACCTTCTTGGCCACATCCTCTGGAATCATGAGCATCTTCATTACAGACCATTTAGGGATTCCTACTAGAGTTTACCAATTCCTTTTCCAAGATATTCGACATAGTTGGGGGAATCAGTGATTGCTCACTTAAGGGAAAGGGGCATCCTCCGGATCATGTTTTTCGGGATATGCTTTCATCTTAGCACAGATATAGGCCTTAGCCTCACAACTTTCCTGCTGTCAGGTCTCCTCTTCAGAATCCGATTCCCTTTGGGGATCCAATAGGTAATGGCCTATTCCGGCTACAAATTCGATATCCTTGTGTTCTTGGGTTTCAACTTTTCCAGGATTATCTCGTCCCCTTGTCCGTCTCTGACGGTGGACTTCTGATTTGATTATAACCTCCCAGACAGCTCAACTAAGTCTTACACGCTCTGGATTGAGGGATCTCAGAAAGGAGTTCATACCGGTGTTACCCATGCAGACAGTTCCCCTTCGGGCGCTTGCCAGAGTAGTGGTGCTATAGCATCATCTATCAAATAATCTTCCCTGTCCCTCCATTCATTTCGGGACCCTCTGATTTTTTCAAAGGGCCTGTCTTACAGATATTATGCCTTTCTCTCAGGAAGTGAGAGGAAAGATGCAATGGTGGTTAAAACGAGTTTGTTATAGTGTCAATCACCAGCTGTCAAGGTCTGGGGAGCAAGCTGCGATGATTTTCCCCATAGCAAGTAGGTGGTCTTTGCAGGAGTTATATCTTCAGATCAACTGCCTGGAGCGGTCAGTGGAGTTGCTTGCAATCCGGACCCTCTCCCACACAGGTCTCTTGTTACATCCTACTCAACATGCAATGTCTTGGCAGTGAGAGTTATCAACAAGTTCGAAGGTACAAGGTCACCTCTGCCAGTGGTGATAGTGAAGGACTTCTGGCTTCTGCCTCAGTCATCAAATTTCGGTCATTGCAACATACATTCCATATCAGCAAATCGATGATCGCCCCGTCCCATGATGGTCGGTGGAACGGACCTAGGCTTCCCTCTGTTCATTCTAATTCCCAGAGAGGGGACGCAAATATCGCGTCAATTAGTGGAGACTGACTTCCCCACACTGTGAATGTTTTATCAGAAATAATGCCATAGGGATTGGTATATCGTTCGGTTCGCAACTGCCGCTTGGCCGCTTCTGCAGGTCATTCTCAGATAGAGGGCAGACCGGTGGGCTTGCGCCGGTAACCTGTTAATTATTGAAATGTATTAGGGTAGCGAAGTCCCCCCAAACCTATATATTCCCCTCTGTGGGATGTTTTCTATAGTTCTTTCCTTATTTGATGAAAGGCCAACTAATAATATGTTTACAGCAATTATCGTCCAAGCTGTTATTAAGCCTATCTACCTGTTGGTGTTCCTACAATGAGAAAGCCCTGGGTTTTACAGGTACAGTATCTTCTCCGGAAGGAGTTTCATTTAGTATTAATGTCAGGACTACAACTTGTCGAGAATTGTTACATATTATGCTTTCCAGCTAATGCAAATTGTGTGGGGTTCAATGCCTTAAGGCTTACCAATGATGTACTCGACTTTTATAACCGGATGTTCGACATAATTAATGATCACGTTATAACAATTTTTAAACCTGTGTCTGCGGCTTTATAGCCAGGTGATTAACTGCTATTATGCCAAGAAGCCGGTATTCATACCCAAATGTTTGGGGCACCTTCTGTTCGTGGTGCCATGGCATCTCAATATTTTATGATGGTTTCTACTGTCCAAAACATTTTCAGATCTGCTGATTGGTTTTCTCAATCTATATTTAAACAGTTTATTATAAACCGTTGGGTGATATAACTGTAGTTGTGTTTTGCTAAGCGTTAAACTAGCATAATCCGAAGCCTCCGGTCCTGTAATAGAATAAAAAATTAGCTAGCATTCGCGCCAAGAATTTTCAATTCTATTAAGGACTCAGAGGCGAGGATTATCCCACCCGGTTATATTACAATGTTTGTAATGTTTGCCCACCCGTATATATTTATGTTCTGTTTTAGCAGAAATTACGGGTTTCCTGTGTTTCATTACTTTCAGGTTCTGAAAAGAAGATGGAATAGAAGTACTTCTGGTTAAGAAGATATCTACGTTCCAGTTGGTTCTGTTTTTTCTCCACATTGGAGGCTGTTTCATTGGACTTGAATTAATGTTATTGAACTAAACTGTTCGAGCAAAGAAAGAGGCTCAGCTAATGGGCATGGTGGCTCTTATAGGGTCATACAGGAAGTGATGTATGGATAAAGCATCATGGGAAATGTAGTTTTTATTGCATACAAAAACGTTTTGATTGGCTGCTGTGAGTGGCAATAAATAGAAAGAGAAGCATAATCCTCGCCTCCGTGTCCTTAATAGAATTGAAAATTCTTGGCGCGAATGCTAGCTAATTTTTTATTCACCTTGATTGGTGCACCATTTCCTGAGCTGTTC
Source organism: Calotriton arnoldi (assembly GCA_963921515.1). NCBI lineage: Eukaryota > Metazoa > Chordata > Amphibia > Caudata > Salamandridae > Calotriton > Calotriton arnoldi. The sequence continues at coordinate 516,451 of CAWUFW010008852.1, forward strand.
AGTTCTTAACAGTGGGTTTTTGGATGTTTGTGGAAGTGTCAATGTGATGAGGGACGAGCTCTGGGTAGTTCTTCAAATTAACTAATATACTTGTAATACAACATAGCTATGTTATTTTTTTTTAAAGTCTGAATATCATAATAGTGTAAAAGCCAGATTTGTCTTTCTAATTTTATCTCTGCGACCTACTAGGAATTGCTTGCTTTGGCAATGTTTAGAAGTATTAATTTTTATTATACTTTCCCAACACCCTTATTTTGACGTTTTTAGCCCGAGAGCAACATTATTGCACAAATCCTCGCTGCTTTGGCATTTAGATTAGATTCTTTAAAACTGACATCATCGTTGTAGGGTGTAATACGCTGTGTGTGCTTTGTCACAGAGTCCATCAATTAGGACATCAGTAACCTTAATTTGTACCTGTAGAATCCCTGGCTGCTACCTACTGGAAGACACACTTCTCCACCAACATCACAGTCCACACACATTCTGGGACAGATTTTGTAACATTTTGCATCGTGGATGCACCACTTTTTAGGTACAGCCACAACCAAAAATGTTATTTGTGATTTACAAAGCCACGCAAACTTAGATTTGCAAGGCTTTGCATGGGAGCTTTCTCAAAACCTAGCGAAGCGTTGCCTTTTGTTACTTTGCCCTAAGGAGGCGTTCATGGGTGAAGGGTGGGCGTTCCCATGCATCCGCTAATGGATTTTGGCACATTCTCATATTTTCTTAAACTAGTAAGCCTGGAAATGCAGCAAAAAGCTAATCCCTTCCAGAAGTAGGCGTAACAAAGAGAAATATCTTTATTTCTCCTTTTTACTTCCTCTCTTTATTTGTGCTGCATTCTGCAGCCCACATAGAAAAATGAGAATGCCTTTAAGGGTTGTTTTTGTGTTCTGCACACAAACAATCCTGCCTGTAACACAGACAGCATGCCTGTGTTGGAGCTAACCTGCACACAGTGCGCCATGCCTAGGAGACAGCAGAAATGCACCATATCTACTAAGATTCTCCTGTCTCACTTTCAACTTTGCTTGCTGCTGCTAAAATGTAAGTATTTGAGAGTGTATTTCTCTTTTAATGATACTTCTAGTCATAGCATCTGCATAGAATGTGTCTTCTCTAGCAAGACAAAGCAAAGTAGGTCTTATTGCCCATTCCATCATTGGCCTCTCTGTTGAGATTGCACTTAATTGTGTGCTTGTGCCTCGATTGCGCTCCTAAAATTAGCAAAGTGAAAATCTTCCACAGTGAATGCCAGCAAGACCACCATCATGACTTTCATTCACAACCACATACAACAGAACCTCCAGAACACATACCACAGAACATCCATGCATGTGACACAGATAATACAAAGACTAAGGGGCAGATTTACGTTAAACTAACGCAGCACGGTGCAGCAAGTCATTTTGCTGCGCCGTGCTGCGTTAGTCTGGAAAGCACAGGGATGCGACATATTTACAAGAATATGTTGCATCTCTGTGCTTCCCCCTGCGCTGGCGCACAAACTGCTGCCATGCGCCGGCGCAGGCACCCTTGCACCATGGTGCAAGGATGCCTGCGTCGTGGGAGATTGTTTTGTGCAGGAAGGGGAACCTTCCTGCACAAAAACAATCACTACAACCATTTTCCTCTTTCAATGCGAGCTGCAGAATGCAGCACGCATTGAAAGAGGAAAACGAGGAGAAATGAAAACATTTCTCCTCGGTGCGTCTCGCTACGCCACCTCTAGGGTGGCGTAGCTTCAGACGCATCTCCAGAGTTACGATTTTTCGTAATTCTGGAGATGTGTCTTCTTCCATGAGTGTTGCGTGGGAACACCCACAGCAACACCCATGGAACGCCCCTTCACCGCAAAGTGCTGCGTGTGAAGGGGCCGTATTTACAAGGAGAGGAAAAGTCACGCAGGGTGGCTTTTCCTCTACTTGTAAATATGGAGCAGCCCCCTGCGCCACCAGTATGTCACGAAAAGTGACGTACTGGTGGCGCAGGGGGCTCGTAAATCTGCCCCTAAGAGTGGAAATGTGTTTACTGAAGAACCATCTCATTAAAGATCAATTACTTCCCACGCAGAATTAACCAACGGTAGTCTGTCCCCTGTAAGCAGTATGACTTACACTCTTAGCTCTCTGCTATGCTTAGAGCACCGTTGGTAAGCAGCTAGGGTTGCTCTATATAAATACCAAAACACACGTGTAGAGTATATAGATTGAAGACTGTGTCTGACATGTAAGTAACTTTTTCACGTTCCATCTGCCTTCCAGAGGCAACTGCGTGTCAAGAATCCGCCCATTCTCCTCATCTTCCAGGAGCCCTAGTCTGTCTTTGTACACATTGTCACACAGGTACACACACAATGCAGTCCTACAACAGAAGTCAAGCTCACACAAGACACCAGAAGCACAGATAAATACAGTAATATAAAACCCAATATACAGGTGCGTGAACACGTACACAAACAATCAAATAATAAAGATAATCTACAGGCATCCAATAACACACGTCGCTCAAAAATTCCCTCAGTATGACATAAGTAGTTGGTGAAATATTTTCACCCTTTTCACCTTAAAAGCATATGGGAAGCTGCGCGCTGTGGGCCACATTTGCATCTTTTTGGCGCAGGGCAGCGCCGCAAGGCTTCTTACTTCACTGCCCTGCGTCAAAAGGAAAGGGCAGGAATGGGCTGTATTAATGAAACACGTGCATTCCAGTCTTTTCTTCCTGAGCCGGCACACAAATTGGTGCTTAGCGCCAACACAGGCCCATGGCACCATGGTGCAAAGGTGTCTGCATTGTTGGCAAGATTTTTTTTGTGCAGGAAGGGACACCTTCCTGCACAAAAACAATCAATGGAGGCATTTTTCTCTTTCTATGTATGCTGCAGAATGCAGCACCCATAGAAACAGTAAACAACTAGGAGAAATACAGATATTTCTCCTCGTTGCGCTTCTCCTGGGGAGGCACACAGTTTTGATGCATTCCCAGGTTTACAGTTCCTTGTAAATCTGGGAATGTGTCAAAAGCAATGGGTGTTGTGTGGGAAACCTCACAGCAACACCCATGGAATGCCTCCTTGACGTAGTGTAAGGCAAGCGCTGCCTTGTCTTACTCCATATATATTAGGCCATGCAAAGCCATGCAGGGTGGCTTTGCGACGCCTCATAGAGATGACTGAGAGGCCTGCACTACCGGACCATCATGAAAAGTGACCCCCATGTACATTTGCCTACACAGATTTGAAAAACATAAACCGAATACAAAAGACACATGAAGAAAAGAGACTCAACATAACTTATTGCGGTAGATTAATACACAGTGCAAGACCTGCTACATAAAAGTGTGAAAAGTTGACAACATGTCAACGGACCTTCAGGTCACAGAGCTTCGACTCTCTGCAGGGCCAACTTGGCCATCAATTCTTCCAAGATTGATGAAATGTGAACCACTCAAATGATCAATAGTAATTACTATTCAAGGGACAATTCAGTTAGTAGTGTGTGCTATGCCAAATGTGACTGTCATTAAATACACAGACAAAACACACATACCATAAATACAAAGTGACAAAGAGCAAAGCCCATGGTTGAAAGAGAAAGACAGCCCTGGGCAGTAATTGGTACAGAAGCAATACCTTACTTTTCGGAGCTTGTCAACACCCTAACCCAGGCACAAAAACCAATGCAGCACTTTCCCAGTGTTTCTTGGGAGCTTGGTACCACATGTCTTTATTAATAAGTGTGTAATTGCAAACTCCACATTCTAAAGAAACATTCACTTCAATACACTCAATCTATTACATCATAGCTCTACGGAGTTCATCAGGAAACAAAAGGGTTCCATCATTGTTAACTTACAAGACACTGTTATTCACAAAAAAGCCACCCGAGTGATTTATTATATTTTTTGATCTATCACATTATGCAATGTATTCATGTTGCAACAGCCTGCTACTAGACATACACAAAAATGTGACAGGATGCCCTCACACACCACCAGGTGTCATGCTTCATCATAGGACTCCCCAAGCTCTTCAAAATCCCGGTTGATGAAGAGTGGGCCTACGCCTTGAAATCAAGGATGCACTTGTTGCTGAATATGGGTATGTGAAAAATATATACATTTAATGACCAATGAGGTAATCCAGTTTGAGCTTTATGCTATATGGAATGCCACTTGGTATTATTTATTTTATTTATTTATTTAAAGAATTTTATATAGCGCTGGCTAGACTCGTGGGTATCAGAGCGCTTTACATAAGGATCAACAATGTTACAACAATGAAACAGTTACACGCTACATCAAGTATATGTGTCACATTTAAAGAGCGGGAAAGAGGGACAAATAGGGTGGATGGGGGGAGAGGGGGAGTGAGAGGGGGGAGGAAGAGGGGTAGAAGGTATGAGAGACAAATGGGACGTCTGCCCAATAACCGACTGGGTAGGTGACGGCCGAGGAGGGAATCCACAGCCAGTCTCCCCTATAGCTCTCAAGGAAGCTCCATCAGGAATCGGTCAGATAGCTAGGTCTCAACAGATGAGGGAAAAATTCACAGAAGAATGTCCAGATGTGAAGCAGGATGGGAGCTAAGAACCAAGTGGGTTAGGGTAAAGGTCAAGAGCTGGAAAGGAAATAAGTAGAGTGGATAGGGGTAGGGGGTAGTAAGAGGGGGAGGAGGGAGATAAGGTTAGGAGAGACGAAGGAGAGTCTGCCCAAAGACCGGCTGGGTAGGAGACTGCTGAGGAGGGAATCCACAGCCCATCTCCCCTACAGCTATCGGGGTAGCTCCACCGGGCATCAGTCAGAATGGCTAGTCTCAATAGTCGAGGGAAGGTTCCCAGAGTAAATGTTTTGGTGGGGGGGGGAGGAACAGGCTTGTGTGAAGGCTGAGCGGGATCAGGATGAAGATCAATTATTATAGTCCAGGCAATATAGAGCATCAAGGAGGGACCCACTGAGGTGGACATCGTGAGGTCAGGCAAAGGGGGGAGAGTTAATTGAAGTTAGAATTCCAGAAGTTCCCAGAAAGTCACTATAACTCAGAGGGGGGGGGGAGTTCTTGAAGTTAGAATTCCAAAGGTTCCCAGAAAGTCGCTGTAACTCAGAGGGGAGGGGGTGCAAGAACGAAAGTGACAATAACAGAGACATCAGAGCCATCTTGGGGTCAGGCACTTGTTAATATGAAGATCGTCGTGGAGACAAAATCGGCCCCTCAATGAATGAAAGAATGAAAACCTCCTCTTAATCTGCGAGCACAGGTTCGGCTACGATGGTCCAAAACGCCTAGGTCTCTTTGCGCAGCACCCCAGGAGAAGATAAAACGCTCTTCGTAGTCCTGACTTAGCCGCCATTTTAGGGTCAGGCGCAATCCACAAGGAGATCCCCATGGAGATGAAAACGGCCCCGCAGTGAAGCGCTCCTCCTAACCAACTGGCAGCATCAGCACAATTTCCAACATCGCCCAGACCTCAGCGTGCAGCACCACAGGAGACGGTAAGCTGCTCTCCGTAAACTCTCAGTTAAGTATGGCGAATGTGGTAGCGCGTCCCTTCTCACCGGCACCGACGGAGTTCTCACCTCCGTCGTTCCCGGTGTTCGCTCAAGGTGCTCCGCTCGTCCTGCTGCTAATCAACGCAGTGAGCAGCCCCCAGTACAAGAGGTGGGCCCGGGTAGTGGGAGCCACCAGTTGGGTGAAAAGCGGAGGCCGGCGGCCTCACGGTGCAGCTCCCTTGGCACTGGGCAAGACCTCCTCACTCGGCAGTCGCCATCTTAGCCTCTTCATCTGCGGGAACATCGAGGCTTGTTTCTCCATGATGTCAGATCGGAGAAGGGCGGCAAGGATCATTCTGTGATCAGCCAGCATTCCGGTCGCCAGAAATCCGTTCTAGGTGTGGAAACAGTACGGCGGGATGCCCGCTCGGGGAGCCTAGGGGAAGGTTCAGCACGGAGCATCAGCTCCGGGCGGCCATGATGGGGCCCTCCCTCTAGAGGGAGGTATTAAAATGTATTAAAAGGTATTAATGGTATTAAAAACTAAGTGTGGGAATAGGGGAGCTAGTACCCCAGCCCCACTAAACCGGCAACATGTTTCTGCCTAGTGGCTCAACAGAGTCCATGATATTTGTCAGGCTGGACATCTGATCCCCTGGTAGCATATATACCATATATATGTCACTCTGTTGGTGTTCTAACCTTTGTCGCCACCCTACGTTCCTAGGTCCCTAGGTACCTACAAGCACATGCTACCATCAGAAACATATAGGCTGATAATTCAGTATCAAGCTTCCTTCATTTCTAAGTAGACATCAAATAAATATGGTGCATGTGTGGCACTGCACTTGTGTACCACAGGCATCTCAAAAGTGTCATTCTGTGAAGCCAGCTTACAGGCTCTTACCCTCAATCAGGGTCATCTGGGCCCCATGGAGGGAGGGCTCAGGAACCTTTCTAGTCACACATTGCGAGGGAGAGAAAGGTATTGTCAAGCCTGTCTATATACAAGGTTAAAACTGAAAATGTAGTATGTATTGCTTCCCACCACTACCCACTTACCACACCGAGGTGTGTTGCTCACCGGCCACCTACTGGTACTGGCTCCTCCTCCCAATGATCGTGGGAGTCACTGAGATGTCGCCTTAAATACACCCATTAACATACCTGTGATTGGTTGGATGTATCCCCTTAATGACTCTGGTATTTGCCTTTCACACTCCTTTTAATTGTATTTAGCTGTATCCAATGAGCCTTTTAGGATAGCTGATTGCACAAATCATCCATGCGCCGGAGCTCCTACAGGGTGCCTTGACGTGCTCATGGTGTCAGCTGTGCCCAATTACGTGGCGTGCGGTGCCTCTGTCGTGGCCCGCGCTGCCTCTGTAAAATTATTTGCAGTTCCCATTCTGAGGGATCATAGCTAATGTGGCGCGCTGTCTATATCAGTAGCGTCAGCCACATCCCAGCTGTGTCTCATCAAGGCCCTCAAGCCCTGCCGCCTGACACCATGGCAAAGTGTGTGCATGGACAGACACTTCCACAATGGGTGTGGCGCGCCCCCCACCCCATGATATATCTATGTTCTGCTCTAGGATTCTGGGAAATGTGGTCCCAGAACCACTGGTTAGATTTGAAAGGTTCTATTTAAACACAAAAAGGATCCTCTAATATGGGACACATTTATTTGCACAGCTGATTACTCCGTTCAATATGAGACCCTTTATGCAAGGGATTACGACTGGGCGCATCCACAATGGGCGTGTATACTCTGCTCTAGAATTGTGGGAAATGTATTCCCAGAATCCCTAATTTGATTTGAAAGGTTCAATCAAAATACAAAAAGGATCCTCTAAAATGGGACACCTTTATTTGCACAAGAGATTTCTTGCCTCAATTTGAGAGCCTTTATACAAGTGAACATGGCAGGTTCTAGATCCATGGGTGGAGGTATCATCCCCATGCTCTAACAGTGGGACATTATATTATACTGATGGGAGGATATTTTGAGTGGTCATGCAGTGCGTCACTCTGTAATCATGGCTTTTAATTCTAATATCTGGAAATACTATTCTACTACAGAAAGAGATATGTTCATGTATCACATCCTAGGGGCTGTATGATAGAGTGACCATTGTATGTTGTTGTTAGGCCCACCTCAAAAAGTTTCTTAGTATTGTCTGGGACACTTGTTGCCATGTTTCCAGGAATAGCCAGGAAAGTTCTCTGTCATTGTGGTTAGCTTCCAAGTTGTGGCGTGTCAGCTGGTGTTGTTTCTTTTACACCGGATGGTGTTTGAGTGTTCATTAATCCACACCATTATTTTCCTGGTTGTCATGCCCACATAGAAAAATCCCACACAGGCAGGTTATCAAGTAAACCACATTTTCGCTGTCACAATTGGTGAGAGCCTTCAGTCTCCATGGTCTTCCTGTCTTAATGTCCACTTTCTTCACCACACAATTCCCATAGGTGGTTTGTTACCCCAGAAAATGTTTTGTGGTAGAGTCACCACCTTATGAAGTTTGGTATGTATGAGTATATCCTGTATGCTTGTGTTGCGTTTGAAAGTGAAGAGTGGGGTGGGCCATTGTCTTGTTCCGCTTTTTAATATTCTCCAGTGTTTCTGGACAATATTCTGTACTCTGTTGGAAATCGGGGTGTATGTGGTTACACAAGGAATACTGTCAGTCTCAGGTCTGGGATTCGTTACCAGTAGGGCCGCTATGTTGTTGCTTCTAGCACTTTTCCATGCCTTTCTTACTAATATCTCTGGGTCGTGACGTGCAATCAGCTTGACTTCTAGGGTTGTGGCCTTAAAGAGGAGCAATTTCGTCTCACTTCCCAGGAGATTTTCCCTCTAGGCCCTTGGGTGAAAACTGTTGTACAGCAGCAGGCTATTTCTATCCATCACCTTGTTGTGTGTCTTGGTTCCAATGTCAATGGTCCCAATGGTGACCACCAAGTCCACGAAAACTGCTTCCTCCTTACTTATCGTGTACGCAAACTTCAGATGTCTGTCTCTAGAGTTTATCCAGTCTGCAAGTTCAATTATCAGCTCTTTATTGCCATGCCATATTATTAGCACATCGTCGATGCACTACACCAGAGATTTAAGTTGTCCTTGTATGGGTTATCTGGAATCAAAATGTGGTCTGCCTTGAACTGATGTACATAGAGGCCGGCTACACAGGGGTGAAATTGCTGCACATCGAAGTTCCCTGTATTTGGTGGCAAATCACATCTCTAGGCTGAGTTTTCAGTAAGTGCTAGTGCAGCGCATTCCATCACAAACCGTTTTGGATTTATGAAGTTCCACTCCGTACAGTCCTAGATCCCCTCAATGACTTCCATAGTGTGTCTCTGCGGGATACTGTCTAGAGGGCCTATGAATCCATAGTGATGATCATGTCTTCTGTCCCTCTAATTTCCAATTCCCTCAAAAGGCATAGGATATCTTTAGTGTCACGTAGGTAGGATGAAGAACTCTGAACAATAGGTTTCAGAAACCATTCACAAAACTGTGACAGAGGTTCCAGCAATGACCCAATCCATGAGACAATGGGTCTGCCCTGTGGTGGTCATATCTGTTTATGTATTTTTGGAAATGTGTAGAATCTCGAGATTCCAAGATTCTCAGCTATGAGGAATTCTGCCTCATGCCTAGTAATCCAGTCATGTGCACGGGCTTCCTCTACCATCATTGTAAAACTGTTGCTCTGCCTGGGAGTGGGATCCTCATTTACGATTTCATAGTTGCATCTATTCACTAGGAGGCAGTTGCATTCGGTGTCATGTATAACTCTGTCCTTGACCACTATCGTCCCTCCTTTGTCAGCTGTTTTTTTATCAGCTCATTGTTATTTTTCAGGGACTCCAGAGCTCAGGATTCATTCCTTGTGAGTTTGTGAAAAGCGTTCTTTCTGTTGCAGTTAATCTCATATATTTCTCTGAGAACTGCTTGTTCAAATGCAAGCACCTCAAACAGCAGTGATTGTGTTGTGGGCTGGAAGGTGGACTTCTTCATCAGTCCTGTATTAGTGACACCCTCTGTGATGTTTTCCTTGTCACCAAAGAATGCCTGCAGTTTTATCCATCTAAAGAAGTGTGCAAATTCAGTGTTGAGGGTGAACAGGTCCCTGTTAGATGTGGGGACAAATCCAAGTCCTTTGGACAAGACCCCTTGTTCTTCAGCCGTAAGGCTAGTTATGCTCAGGTTTCCTACAATGGAGTGCCACTGCTCATGGGTTGGGATCCCTCCCTTTGCTTCTCGTGATCATATGGGTTGGCTATTGGTCTTTCCATTGTACTCTGGGTCCCTGTCTGTGTGATTTTTGTTTCCCTCTTCTTTGGCCTCTGCATAAAAAAGGAGGGCCTCCTTGGTGGAAAGGGAACCTTTGTGGCATTTGGTGATGTGGTTGAGGCGAAAAAACCAAATGGCATCATTCATGTGAGGATTGTTTGCCTCTGAGTAGAACGGTCTCAGTAGGCCACTTGTCCCATCTTCATCTCTACTACCACTACTCCTCTCGTCTCTTGAGCTGAAGGTTCAGTTCTGAGGTGCAGCTCTAAATCTTGGTTGACGGTTTTGGAATTGGGTAGTGTGTAGTGGTTTCTCATATTGTTCATCAGCCGTGTATGGAAACACTTTCTCATGACTGAATTACTACACATCTTTCCTCAATTTATTAAGTTTGACTTGGTGAGGAAATTCCTATATTGTGTCTGGTCTACGTTAATTTCCTCCAATTTGTTTTTATATACTGAGATGTGTACAAAGGACTTCGGATAATTTTCAGTGGTCTGTATCTCAATCAGCAGAAGATCAGCCATATTCTTTGCTGTATTAATGATCAGTACCAGCAAGTCTCTCGTGCACTTCCATGCTATGAAGGACCAGTTCTTTCTTAACTCTTTGTTGTTCAGGAAAACACAGGGTTCATTGGTGACAATCAAACCTCTATGGGCTGTGTTTTTCCTGAGATATTCTGTCATAAATGCCCCATGTAGTTCTGTTCTCATGTGTTTCATTCTTAATGTTTTTAAGTGACTTCCAGTCACCCGAATGCGATAGTGACTGTGTGATCTCAATCTCTGATAAGAGTGTTGGGATTTGATGTTTGATGAACTCACAATATGCTACATCTCTCCCTCTATTAAACAAAAACTTATCAATTTTACAGAATATATACACATATATACATTGAAGTCTCTTCCAATAATCTCTTTTGCACTGTAATTGGTTGACCTGAACGTGTTGTGCGAAGTTATGACCTGGAAGGATCATGATCTAAGATCTGCTCGGATGGTGAAAAGACAGCTGCAGTCACTGGTGCTTCAGTATCATTCTCTCCTTCACCATGGATATCTGTTGAACTATGAATCAAATGCTGAAAGTGAGAAGAGTCTCTGGTAACAGGCTTCCTTTGGCACTAGGCAGTCACCATGTGTCCTTTGGGTGACACCACTTTGAAAGGTTCTGCATCAAAGGTAGCATCAGATTTTCTTTTCCACATCTGATGTGCATTCACTCGGTCTCCTCTTTGGAAAAGATGTTTTTCGCATATCATCTTTGGTCAGCATAAGTTTTCCTCTTTTGTTTCTGAACCAAGTCCCTTGTATGAGTAGCTTCTCATCTCTTTCTCTCTGACTGGTCTCCTGGAGTATCTTGATTGTCATTGTTCTCCCGAACATCAATGTTGCCGGACTTTCACCATTGGTTGAGTGAGATGTTAAACGGTAAGTTCTCAATGTAGAGTTTTAACACAGTTTGTAAATTGAGCTTCTCAAGTGTAGCACGGTACACAACTTTCTTTAGCATACTCATAAATCTCGGAACCAGTCCATTGGCCTTAGGCTACAGAGGAGTGCTCTTTTGATGCTCTCTGATTGTTCCACTGGGGTATCTTGGTTGCCATTGCTCTCCCAAACATCAAGGTTTCCGGACTTTCACCGATGGTCGAGTGAGGTGTTGAATGGTAAGCTCTCAATGTGGAATTTTAGCACAGTTTGTAAATTGAGCTTCTCATGTGTAGCATGCTACACAACTTTCTTTAGCATACTCATAAATACCCGAACCAGTCCATTGGCCTGAGGCCACAGAGGAGTGCTCTTCTGATGCTTTATACTCTGATGCTTCAAGAAGATGTTGAACTCCAGACTATTAAAAGGCAGGCCATTCACAGAGTTTAGGATGGCTGGAACAACCCACGTCACAAAGATGCTATCCAGTCTCTCAATGACACATTCTTGAGTGGTGGATGAGAGATCCTCAAATAATGGAAATTGCAAGTATTCATCCACAATCACCATCAGGTGATGTCCGTTGCTGAGTGGACTGACAAAGTCAATGCCTACTCTCCCCCAGGCATGTTTCAGGAGTTCTAACATATTTAGGGTGTGTTTAGTAATTTTTGTAGATAGGCAATTGCATAGATGACAAGCCTTTAATTCCTTTTCAACTCTCTTGTCTAGATATGGAAACCAGACTCAGTCTCGGAGAGCTTGTTTTGTTGCAATGATTCCCCTATGTCCTCCGTGGGCCACTTCAATCATTTTCTGAAGCAGACTCTCTGGAATCAAGATTCTCGACACTCGCAATATAACTCCCTCTTAAGTTATGGACCATTCTTCTTCGACATTTCAGTTTTTTTTATATTCACCCTCACTGGTGAGGGGTGGAGTGTTCTGGTTCCATGACTGATGTGTTATTATATCTTTCAACTTTAGCATGTCACTATCGTGTCAATGATAATCTGGGCTAACAAAATGCAGCTGGTGTGTTTGATTTTATGATGAAGATGATATAAGCTTCAGCTGACTTGGATAGAGTGCCATAAACCTGAATGGATAAAGTAGCCAACGGGTTCTGATCCTTTCCTGGATGATGCACAATGCTATCATTGTACTTTTGTAACTGTAGTCCACAATGTTCTATGGGAGGAGGCACTGGTCTTTGGATTGCCAAATATTGTTTGAAAAGCTTGATGATCAGTCTCCAGCGTAAAAGGTTTTCGGTACAGGAATACATGGAAGTGTTCACATGTCCATACCATGGCTAAACTTTAATTCTCAGTTTGTGAGTAAGAACGCTCTGGATGGGAAAAAATCCTGCTTGCATATGCCACTATATGCCTTTGAGCATTCGGGTGTTGGATTTGCTGTGAAAGGATAGCACCTAACCCAACTGGGCTAGGGTCAACAACAACCTCTGTATGAAGTTTCGGATTGAAATAAGCCATTTCAGGAGCCTTCTCAAAGGCTTGTTTGATTTTTTTAAAACTGTTCTCACATTCATGTGACCACTGAAATGAAACATTCTTTTTCATCAACTCTCTGTATGGAGCAATTACACTGGCAAAGTCTTGTATATATCTACAACAGTAGCTGGCCAGTGGAAGAAATAAATGCACCATTGAAACATCTTGTGAGGGTTCAGCATTTGATAGCACTTGTACTTTAGCAGATCAGGTGTCTTTGTTTTATGTAACTCACGTTTATCTGCATTCAAAGTCAAACCTGCATCAGCCAGTAAACAACATACTTGCGTGATAGCCTCATCATTCTCTTTTTGGGTAACTCCAAAAACCAATATGTCATCACTTACATTTTACGCATTCATGACGGGCTGTATGATATATTGAATGACGTCTTGAAAACGTTCTGCAGCTGATGACACACCAAAGCTTAGCCTTTCGCATCGAAAAAAACCAACATGTGTAGAAAAGGTTGTAATGTATCTGCAGTTTTCTTGAGTTCCAACTGATGATAACCTTTATTCAAAACAAGGTGAGAGAAAACCTTTGCACCATTTAATTGAGTTATCTTATCAGCAATGTGTGGACCTGGATGTCGTTTTCGTTCAGTTGCCTTGTTTGCCTGATGCATGTCAATGCATGCGCATACCACTCCTTCACTGTCCTTTTTGAGCGCTCCAATGATGAGAGAAACTCCTGTTGTTGGACCAGTAGAATGCTCAATGATATCTTGCTTAAGAAACGAATCAAGTTCTTTTTCAACAGCATCTTGTAAATGAAAAGCAATTTGCCTATGTCTTTGAGCAACATCACAGATGTCCTCCTTAATATGTAACTTAATTTTCATAGTCTTAAGCTTTTTCAAACCATGAAACAACAAAGGGAACTGACTTACTATTTCATGGTGAGCATTCAAGTTGTAATTTACGGAAATAAGTCCCATATCAGCAGCTGTGCTGAAGCTGAGTCCTTGTGGCCCGACAGCATGGTGTTGCGGGAGTCCATGGTGAAGTTTGTTCCACGGCATTGAATTAGTTTGATGGTCCTGCATTGATTGCATGAATATAAAGGAGCTACTTGGTCAAGCTTATCATTGAATTTATGTTGATTTTCATCATGTTGGTATGGGAACCTGGTTCCCTGGTAATCTTATGAGTGACGGTCATGAATTGGCTGCTCTAGATTTTGCATTGGTATTAAAAGGAGCTTTGGGCCTCCTAAATCATAAATTACCATTAGTTCAGAGTTCTACAAGTGATTGCATTTCTTGTGGTTGCTCCTAAAGTACTTCTTGTGTCCTGATGATGACCTAACAAGTTGTAAAGGGTCAAAACACAGCCAACATATCTCTGGCAAATTGGGAAAAACATGAATTGTATTATGTTCCTGTTGTGATACGGACAAGACTTATCGAATTATAAACCCCTTGCCATTGTGGCTGTTTTTCGTTTACACTGTATTTTCTCAGTATTTGTTCATCTAGTGCAACATTGTGAGCACAAATTGTTGGTTTGTATATTGTATTTTGCTGTTATTTTTGGACAAATTATCTAATAATAATTTTTGCTATTTTAAAGAATTTCTTTTGTGGGTACCTTTTTATTGGTTAATATTTGTTGTTCATGAAATCCTTTTTCACTGAACTATTGTGGTTTTCACATTACATGAAGCTGAGTAGACAGGCACTTGACGCTGTCTCATGAAGCACATGGATGGGTGCTTGCACCTTCGTTTTCTTGTGTTCCATCTTTGCTACAAATGAACCTTGACTTTTTAAGGGTGTAGATGCAGCCCATGTGTACACTTTGGTTTTCAACTGCATAAGTTATGGTAAGGGATGCAATTCATTATATTTCTCCTCAGGAATAATGTTTATCGATGCACCACTGTCAATGATGAAAGGGAATTACTTTGGTACTTTGGCATGTCGACTTTTCTTTGACTGACATTTGTCTTCACATGTGGCATGTCCAACATGCGCTTGCTTTTCTGAAGTAAACATCGACATGGCACAGACATCTTCTTTACTTTCACTTGATATTTAGATGGCACTGTTTGGCGGTGATTTAGATGACCATCAAATTCATTCAGTATCAACTTGTCATCCCTGACACTTCCGCTGGGCCTTGTGGGTGCACGCTGAATGTTGCTCCTGGAACGTTCAAGTGACCATTTTGTCTTTGCGCTGTGATGCACTTGTTTTTCTCTTTGCTTTGCAAACAGTCACAACATGGTTCTCCTTCCAACAGCCCTTACATATTAGTCCAATGGCAGCACATTTGTCTTCGTGTGGAAATGAAAATCAACATCTAAAACATAATTTCTTTTTACATGTAGACTTCACCTTGCATCTTTCAGTCTTTTGATTTGACTTGCTTTTCACACTCATGACTGATTCATTTTGGGCACCTCCTGCCTCCATGTCAGTAGCTTGTCGATTGGCACGCTCTTCAGCTCTAGCTGCCACTAACCCTCATTCCACACTCAGAGTTTCTCTCAGCATTTGCCGACTGAATGAATAGGACAAGTATCCATCGGAGACCCCAAGATGTATTGCTTCATCATCATTAAATTAATTGTAATTAGAGTGCTTTATGAGTGCATCAAGTCTTTCCACAAATTCATCGATGGTTTTGCCAACTTTCTGTCGTTCTTGACTGAAAATATATCTTTCAAAGTCAACATTTGGCATTGCATATAACTTCATATTCAAGGTGTCTTTAATCTGACTGTATGATTAACTCTTCGTCAGTTCATAGGATTTTCTTTATGACTTCCTGTACACCATCACCAGCAAGATTTTTGAGATATTTTATATACTTTTTGTTATTAGTCTCTTCAATTGCAGTAATGAAATCTTCAAATGTCTCCATCCTCGTAGTCCTTCGGTCACCAATATTTTTATTTTTGGTGGTATCATGGACGAGTAGGCCTTCAGAAAGAAACTGAAACCCTGGCTATTCCCAGGTTGTGCCTCGGATCATGCTCACTCCTGCTCCATAGCGCTAGGAAGCCCTCGGGCAGCTATGCGCTCTATAAAACTCACAAACATAAACATGATGGTGGTTTCAAGAAAGGGGCAGCATTGTAACCATTTGTGGGAGTGGCTGACATTGAGGGTTGAGTTCTCTCCTTCACTGCCTGGCATCTGCTAGGACCCGGGTCATCTGCACCATCTCTGAGGCCCTGTGATGTGCTGGCCTCTGGGTCATCATGGACAGTCTGTCGAATGGTGACCTCTCTCTTGGTCTCCATTGGAGACATTGACTTTCACAGAGACCTTTGGCGTTGTTCAGAGCCGCCACCCAGCAGCTTTGAATGTGTGCCACCCACTACAGGTATTGGACAGTTCAGTAAGCCCAACCCCTGTGCTTCTGCTTGGGTCTCTTCGCCATCCACTAAGGTCATGGAGCTCTTCCTTTGTTAAGGCTCTGGTAAGTACATTGACAGTGTGTGAGTGTCTGCTTCCAACCACAGCATTCTCTTGCACTTGTCTGTTGCTTTGTACTTTTCTTGACACCTGGTTGTTTTCTAACAAGCAGCACTTGTAATCGCAGTGTTTATCTTTCTGTACTATGTATGGCTTGATGTCGCATAGTAGCGTGGTACGTTTATGCATGGCCTGACCAACAGGTTCTCGACCAATGACGTGTACATTCGCTGCAAATGCTTTCTTTTTCAACTGCTTCACAGGAGCTGGAACTGCACTTTGACTCCACATGCATTAAGTTTGATTCTGTACTTTGACAACGGCACACATGGCATGCACGAGGAGTTTGACTGGAAAACTGCAAACTCTCTGAGAGAGCACTGTCAATCTTTGGGGTTACTTATCCCATATCTCGTTGCCATTTGTAGTGTCTTCCTAGCTGGGGTACCTGTACATGACTACGCTACAAACATAGCTTGGTATCACACATCTTTATTTGTCTGCGTGTAACTGCGATCTCCAAATTCTAAAGCAACCTTCACTGCAATACACTCTATCCATTACATCATAGCTCTAAGGAGTTCATCAGGAGCAGAAAGGGTTCTTTTATGGTTAACTTGCAAGACATTGAAATAAGCTTCTTTGTCAGGGGTTTATAAGTTCTTTAGGAAATGGAGGGTGAGGGAAAGGAATGGGAGGGAGGAAAAAAGGAATGGAGTTACTTTAATCACATTTTAAAAGGATCAGTATAACTAGCAAAATTGTGTAAATCTCAATAATGTATTAAACTTGAAGTGAAGGTAAATAGCAGAGAAATGAACAAATGACAGGTTGATAAACAGAGAATGCAATAGCGTTCAGGGAGGTCTGATATGGTGAGGATTGTGAGGAATAATAGCAGTCATTAGAAGTGTTTAAGGAAATAGTAAGGGGTAACCATAGAAAAACACTTGTATGAGATAAAAGGGTGTGTTTCGCATAATGTCCATCTAGTTTATGGTGACAGCAGACTGCGTACCACCAGGCTTTGTAAGAGATATTAGCTGGTCAATTCCATTTAATGGTAATCTGTTGAAAAGCAATGGCAAGTTAAAGGTTTAGCAGTTTATTTTTAGAAAAATAGGATTGCCAATCATCATGGAGGCTGAGTGTGAGGCACGAGTAAATGGAAGGGGAACTCAAAATATGTGATTCATTTGTTTCCAAACCTTATGCCATAAAAGCAAAGAAGTAGGGCAAAAAATTAAATGTGTTTTAGGTCACTTTCTGGAAATGAGCAGGATCAACATTTGGAATATCCTGCAATAACAAAATGATACATGGATTTTGGAGTAAGGTAAATTCTATTACAAAAAAATAATGTCTGTGTTAGAGTAGATGTTCTAGCTTGTTTGTGAATTTTAAACCATATTTTGTTGTAGAGAGAAGTTGGCCATGTGTGACCTACATCAGCTTCCCACAAGGATTCTAATGAAGATGTAGGTCTTAAGGTTGGGGAAGAAATCAACAATTTATAGCTAAGGGAGGCCTTGGGTTTACTGGAGAGAAGCTGGAGTAGAGAATGACTATAAGGATCTTAGTGAAAAGTATCAGGTTGCATTACCAGAATGTCAAAAAAGTGATTCAATTATTATATCATATGGGTAAATGGTAAAAGGTGGCACGATTTAATGATGTCCTGCAAGAATGGGAAGGGTGTATTCAACATACATGTAAAACATTTGGGGAAGATATGAGGAGGGTGGGAGGATTGGCCAAGAAAATCCTGAAAAGATAAAGAAGGAATAGGAGACTGCTCTAAAAATGCCCAAAGTGGTGAGAAAGAGGAAGAGCTGTGAAGTAACCAAAAGGAAGCTTGAAGAAGAGAAAAATCCTTATGATATTGCTGGATGTCATGAAAGTTTACTTCCCCATTATATGTATGGCATTTGAGTTTAAATAGAGACATATGAGATTTATTTTTGTTCCACAAAAATTTGGATAAAAGTGAATCAATTTTTCTAAAATATGTGTGAGGGGTATCGACTGAAATCATAGATAAAACATAAAGAATAATAGGGCTAATCATCAATTTAATAGAATCCTGATGACCCCACCAAGATAAGAAAAGAGGTTCCATTTAGAAAGAAGAGATTTAGTTTTGGAAAGAAGATCTGTAAAGTTAAGAGAAATAGAGGAAGAAATAGAATTGGTAAACCAAAGTCCTAAGTATTTAATTTTAATAGGAGCCCAAGTGAAACCAGGAGATAAATAATTGTTTAGTACAATATTTATTTGGTGGTGAATTTCAGTTTTATCAGAATTCACTTTATAACCAGAAATGTTTGAGAGGGAAGAAATATCTTGAGTAAGAGCTGGTAAGGTAGTTTCAGGATTATAGATGAAAAAGAGAATATCTCTTTTTTAGGACAGGGTCAAGGACAGTCAAGAGGAAGAAGAGAACAGCAAGTACACTGGAGTCCACCGATGTCACCCCGGAACACACGGAGCACGATAAAGAACTTACCACAACCAGGATTGAGCAGAGATCCAACCTAGTGGTTAATCTGAGCCAACATGTACTAAGTGAAGACGAAGAACATGTTCTAAACCGTGGGCTTGGCTTTGTACCCACTTTCACGGGAGATCCCTTTCAGCTACAACAGAAGCTACACCAATTTTTCCTGAGAAAATACCCAACATCACAGAGGAAAGTCAACTACTAATACCAATATTTGCACTAAGTCCACATTTAACCCTCCAGTTGGACTTCTGCCCGTAGAAGTCGCCACATTCGAGAAGGCTGTCCTAAATGAGATCCAGACAAAATTGCCGACACTGCCTCCAGTCTACTATAACCTACCAAAGAGAGAACAATTGGCTTTACGTACTCTAAGTGAAGACAAATCAATCACAATCAAGTCGGCCGACAAAGGAGGTGCCATAGTCATTATGGATACAACCGCATACAAGACTGAGGGGCCGATTCCGATTCGGGCCGGAAAACATACCGACCGACTCGGTACAGGAATGTTGTCTGACCGACACGTGCCGGCGCTGCCCGATCCGCGTAGTACGATGAAATGCATGTGAATTACGACCGACTCGTACGGAACACAAGCCAAACGACCGAACCGCACAGAAACCAGCTATCCGGCCGGGAAACTACACGAATCGAACCGACCGACACGCACCAGGAATGAACCAGACAGAAACGTACCCGCGAACTCCGACCCACACAGTACGATGCAATGCGTGTAAAACCAGACCGAGTCGCACGGAGCCCAAGCCGTACGACTGACACGCATACAAAACCGAGCCGAAGCAACCCAATACTCCGCGACCGACGCGTACGCCGCACATGAAACCCATCAGGAACACAGCCTGAAAGACTCGGAGAAGTCCGCACGAGCCAACTGCAGCGTCCTACTCGGTCAGAAGAACGTCTCCTACATGCCTAAAAAACACAAAGGAAAGAATACAAAAAAAAGGGCCAAACAAGCAATGACAAAGTCAATTAATACAGGGGGGAAAAAACATGGAGCAAGGACACACCCCCAACTCCACCCATATAAAGGCCACAAATCCCTACCATGATCCTTTGCAAATTCAACTGACCTGCCAGCACAGAACACCATCAGACAGCAACCACAGACACACTCACAACTCATCCATCACACAAGCCACACACCATTAGCACCTCCCAAATAGCACCCTCACATACACCCAGCAAAACCTACACTAACCCACCCTCACTTGCACACTCACACACACATCAATCCCCACCACCACCCATCACCATGCCCCCAAAGAAGAATCCAAAGTTCCTAGACAGTGAATTGGAAGTCCTGGTAGATGAGATCCTCAGGGTAGAGCCACAGTTGTTTGGTACATTGGTCCAACAGACCCCCATGTCGCAGAAAACCAAGATGTGGGAGAGGATCGTCGACAGGGTGAATGCACAATCACCATGTTTGCGCACAAAGGAAGACATCCAGAACAGGTAGTATGATGTGCGCAGGAGGGTCAAGGACCTACACAAGAAGGATTACGCCTTGAGTAATCGCACCGGCAGTGGCCCTCCTGCCAAACCAGTATACCTCAGGCCCTGGGAGGAGAAGGTGCGGGCCATCCTACCACCAGTGAGCGTATATGGACTATCAAACATCCCAGAGCCTGGTGAGTACACAACCAATATACCCAATATTGTGTGACAATACACACACATCACTGTCAAGGGGATAGTCAAACCATGCACCCTTAGCAAATCCACAGCAACCAAAAGATAATCATCCCAAGATGTGTATGTTAGTCAGATAAACACAATACATGCCATCTCATAGTGATATGTAACTGTGTCATGACATGTACAAACCTAACAACAAATAGAGCAAGGCAGTGGCACAAATCTAACCAACAAACACAGCCAGATATTTTGCCACCACTAGAACACCACCTCACAGGGAAGCTCACTGAAAGGAAGGAATTCTGTGTATGCTGGTGAAGTGAGTGTAGGAAATAGCATGATGGGAGTTGTAGTCACAGATATTGGTCACCCTCACTATTGGCCCATCAACACCACTCTGAACCATGCTCACATCACAGGGAGTGGAAAAGAACTGACAAGATGGCTGACACTGGGTACTGCTGTGGGGAGCACAAGGCCCTGCTGGGAACTGTGCAACAACCAACAGCAGGACACCACTGACTGACATCCTGAAAGCCAACTTGCACTCCCTGCAATGGAAGCACATTACATGGTGGGATATCTGGCTGGGTGGGAAGGAGGACTGACAGCTCTGACCATAGTTACCAGCAGCTTTTCTCACACACCCCCTTGACACAAACTCCACACAACTCACCTGGGAGAATGCAATGCCTCACACTCTAATTAAATATCCCACAAAGAACAACCACACTGGGTTATGCTGTGTGAAGCACAGGGACACTTTTGGGACTTGTAGCCAAACAAACGCCAGGACAACACTGTCAGCCATCCTGTCAGCACAGGCACACTACCCCACAGGGAAGCAGAGTCAAAAGGAAGGAAGTATGGGCATGCTGGGAAGGGGGTGTAGGCAATAGCATGATGGGAGTGGTAGTCACAGCTCAACATCCCCCACCCACATGGCCCAGCAAGCTCACACTGAAGCATGCACACCTCACAGGGAGTGAAAAGCCACTTCAAAGATGTCTGCAACTGGCCTCAGCTGTGGGGAGCACAAGGCCCTGCTGGGAACTGTGCACCAACAAACAACAGGACCACACTGTCAGCCATCTTGCCATTGCTGTCACACTCACACACAGTGAAGTCCACTCAAAAGGAAGGAAGTATGGGCATGCTGGGAAGCGGGGTGTAGGCAATAGCATGATGGGAGTTGAAGTCACAGATATTGGTCAACCTCACAATTGGCCCATCAACACCACTCTGAACATTGCTCACATCACAGGGAGTGGAAAAGAAATGACAAGATGGCTGACACTGGGTACTGCTGTGGGGAGCACAAGGCCCTGCTGGAAACTGTGCAACAACAAACAGCAGGACACCACTGTCAGCCATCTTTCCATTGCTGTCACACTCACACACAGTGAAGTCGACTCAAAAGACAAGGAAGTATGGGCATGCTGGGAAGGGGGGTGTAGGCAATAGCATGATGAGAGTGGTAGTCACAGATATTGGTCACCCTCACAATTGGCCCATCAACACCACTCTGAACCATGCTCACATCACAGGGAGTGGAAAAGAAATGACAAGATGGCTGACACTGGGTACTGCTGTGGGGAGCACAAGGCCCTGCTGGGAACTGTGCAACAACCAACAGCAGGACACCACTGTCAGCCATCTTGCCATTGCTGTCACACACACACACAGTGAAGTCGACTCAAAAGGAAGGAAGTATGGGCATGCTGGGAAGCGGGGTGTAGGCAATAGCATGATGGGAGTTGAAGTCACAGATATTGGTCAACCTCACAATTGGCCCATCAACACCACTCTGAACATTGCTCACATCACAGGGAGTGGAAAAGAAATGACAAGATGGCTGACACTGGGTACTGCTGTGGGGAGCACAAGGCCCTGCTGGGAACTGTGCAACAACCAACAGCAGGACACCACTGACTGACATCCTGAAAGCCAACTTGCACTCCCTGCAATGGAAGCACGTTCCATGGTGGGATATCTGGCTGGGTGGGAAGGAGGACTGACAGCTCTGACCATAGTCACAAGCAGCTTTTCTCACACACCCCCTTAACAAACACAAACTCCACACAACTCACCTGTGAGAATGCAATGCCTCACACTCTAATTAAATATCCCACAAAGAACAACCACACTGGGTCATGCTGTGTGAAACACAGGGACACTTTTGTGACTTGTAGCCCAACAAACGCCAGGACAACACTGTCAGCCATCCTGTCAGCACAGGCACACTACCCCACAGGGAAGCAGAGTCAAAAGGAAGGAAGTATGGGCATGCTGGGAAGGGGGTGTAGGCAATAGCATGATGGGAGTGGTAGTCACAGCTCAACATCCCCCACCCACATGACCCAGCAAGCTCACACTAAAGCATGCACACCTCACAGGGAGTGAAAAGCCACTTCTAAGATGTCTGACAATGGTGCTCTGTTGTGGGGAGTACCAGGCCCTGCTGGGAACTGGGCACCAACCAACAGCAGGACACCACTGACTGACATCCTGACAGTTAACCTGCACCCACTGCAAGGGTGGCATGCTTCATGGTGGGATAACTGGGCTGGGGGGAGAAGGAGGTCCGGATGTCAACCAAATACCACCAATTCTGGTCATGCACACACCTCAACATCCACATTAAAATGCATCAGGTTGGCAGGACAATGAGCCACACCAATATCAACCTCTGACTGTGACAACTTAGGACAATGCAATGTACAGGGCCGCATCCAGAGGTACAGTCACAACTGTCATGTGTGTGAACCATTGATGCCTGCAGAAACATAACATACATTGTGTGTCTCTTCCAAACACAGGTGATGATGGGGACACAGCAGCAGATGAGGAGGAGTCCCTGTCCCAGGCTCCGGTGGCCCCTGAGCTCTCTGCTGTGGAACAGCCTCTGCCCTCATCGGATGGCGAAGACCAACCTGGCACCTCCGGTGTGAGTCATCATGCAGCACCAGCAGGACCACCATCTGCACCCCCTGCACCCATTCCTCCAACATCTGCCAACACACAGACCACCCCCGCCGACACGGACAGACCAAGGACACTGAATGACAACAGCACAGGGACCCCAGCCCACCGTGAAGCAACGGACAACAACCCCAGTACCAACCCCCAAGAGGGCCTAGGGTCACCTGTGCGTGCCACCGCAGGTCCCGCACGTGTGGCCAGGGGTGGTGGGAGGGGTGGTAGGCAGAGGTCACTGTTTGCAGAGGGGTCTGGACTGCATGATGACCCACAACTGGCACGCATTGCTGATGCATACCAGAATAGCACCGGAGAGGTCAGCCAGGTAGTGGGGATCCTCAAGGACATTCAACAGCAGCAGGCTGCCCATCATGCCTGCTTGGACTCCCACATGTCCCGTGTGGAGACACACATGTCCCGTGTGGAGACACACATGTCTGGCATGGAGTCCAAGTGGGACACATTGGAAGAACTGACAGCGGTGCAGAGGGACATATTGACATGCCTCCGCCAGATTAGCACCAACATGTCCACACCTCCCTGTGTGCCCACAACATCTGGTGCCGCAACAACTGCAACTGCCACAGGGAGGGAGGATGACTCTGGTGGAGAGTCCTCTGCACTGCAGCGGCCTGCACGTGAGGGTCCCCCAGAAAGAAGAGGGGTCATCCGAGGAAGGACAACTGAGAGGCAGATGGCCATGTACATCCCCCAGGAACCCAACACCTGTTCTGGAAATTCTCCTTTGTGTGCAAACTGTTCACCCTGTCGAAGGCAACCCAACTCTCCATGTCTCTATGACATGGGGAGTTTGATTTGGACTAATGTATCAGATGACTGTGGACTTTACTCAGGACATTTCTGCTACCAACACTTCCAACTCATCTGGGAACTTTGGATTCCAATACCAATGTACAGCACCCACCATCCTGTGCACTATCCTCACACATGTATGTAAATAAACTCACTAATACACCATACTTGCCTCTGTTGTGATTCCAACATTGTTTTTGTCATGGAGATGATGATCTGCTAAATGACACTGTGCATGCTAACTGCTACAGCAAGTTCAACACCGTCATGTGAGTCATGGCGACGTGACACATATGAGGGAGACACACCACTAGGGCTACACAACACATAGACACCAGGGCCATCTGACTCATCGCCTACACTGATGTTGCCAGGAAATACAGTGGAATGCACAGACACCACACCTATTCAGAGTCTGTGTTAACTAGCCCACAGGTGCAGTAAGCAAATGTCAGTCAGATGTGTGACCACAGACAACGCACATCCCAAAGTGAAGCACAGGTTTATTACACATTTGCAACATGTTGTTTCCACTACAAATGCAAGGTAATCCCACGTGGCAGTGGCCACACAGTCAACAAGTGTAGAAGAAATAAAGTCCAGGGGTGTGTGGCACATCACCTGTAAGGAAACGACTGCTTCCACCCTGAAAGCTGAATCATGGTGTCGGGGGATCCGAGTTGACCAAACAACTCTGAAAGTACCCTGTGAAGGACAGACATGACACACAGTCAAAAGCACTGAAGAACAGGACAGAACTGCAATACTCATGCCCAATACATGTCACAAGATACCTACACAAAACCAAGTTAGCATGTCAACACTGTTGGGGAGTACAGACTACCTGTAAGGACACATCGCTGCACGCATCCAGTCAAGTAGCACATGGCCACATTCAAACAGCACCAGAGCACCACCAACACATATCATGCAAACTCACATCATTGATATGACATCTCTGGATACTCACATTCAGCTGAAGAAGTTGGTGATGAGCTGTGTGCGGACATCACCCTTATCATCATCATCATCACTGGCATCGTGGCCCAGGCCAGGATCCTCCACAGGTGGCGGATGTTGGTCATCGTCATCCAGGATGAGAGGCAACTCCTTCCGCACTGCCAGGTTGTGTAGCATGCAGCAGACAATGACAATCTTGCACACCTTTGCTGGGGCATATGGGAGGGCCCCTCCAGTCTTGTCTAGGCAGCGAAAGCGGCTCTTCAGGAGACCGAATGTCCGCTCGATCACTCTCCTGGTCCGACCATGTGCCTCATTGTAGCGCATCTGGGCTGGTGTCACAGGGTTCCTGAGGGGTGTCAGCAACCACGGCATGTTGGGGTATCCGGAGTCACCTACATACAGACAATTGCACATTAGCTGAGTTGGAAAAGAGGGTGGAATACAACATTGCAGAACACACACAATGGTACAAAGTCAGTACACACCGACAAGCCAGGCACGCTGGTTCTGCATCTGTGACATCATCCTCAGGATGCGACTATTCCTCATCACGTAGGCATCGTGTGCAGAACCGGGGAAACGGGCACACAAATGTGAGATGCTCATATCTGCAAGACATACCACCAGAGCATTGATCGAATGGTAATGTTTCCTGTTCATGTATGCCTGCTCATGTGCCTGTGGTGGTACCAAAGCCACATGTGTCCCATCAATGGAGCCAATGACATGTGGCATCCTCCCCAGGGCATAGAAGTCACTCTTGACGTCAGTGAGTTGTTGACGTTTAGGGAAATAGATGTACTGGTTCAGGTATCTCAACATTGCCTCCAAAACATTGCGTAGCACACGGCTGAACATGGTCTGTGACATCCCACCAGCAGACGCCACAGTGTGTTGAAAGGTAACGGTGGCAAAGAAGTGTAGGGCTGCCATCACCTTCACCTTGGGGGTCAGCGCTGTAGGGTATGGCCGGCCAGGTTGCAAATGTGGGGCCAACCGCACCGCCAATTCCTCAATCAGCGCCCTGTTGAAGCGGTACCGTTGGATGCAGTCACGTTCAACCATGGTTGCAAGGTCAGGGAATGGTCTATGGACAGCTGGTGCCCTGCAGTGCATAGGTGAAGAAAGAAAGATTGTCAGTCACCCCACATATGTGGCATTGACCATACTCAATATCACATGATACATCATTACGAGACACAAGTACCTGATGTGTGTGCCGTTCTGTATGGACATATATGGCACCTACATGGCCAACATCTAACATCACAGTTCAACATGTGTTGACAACAAGTTCCAGGTTGTGCTATGGAAAATCATTAGGCTGTGTCACAGTACCCATGTACTGCTGTCACGTTCCAAACACACACCACAGTGACATGTCAGGACAGATGTGCCACAGGCATCACAGCTCATTGACAGGTAGATTCCCAGGGACCCTATATTGCCACATGGACACTGGCATGACATGGTGTATCATGTACAGCAAAACAACCATGACTCCCACAGGTAGTGGCCCCTGTTGCCTCTGCAGGACAGACATGGACGTCTGTGACACACACATGCACAACATCAAATTCCATGCACAAACAACGTGGATGTGGAGACTGTCTCCCATTGTGCACATGGAATCAGAGACATCAGAAACACAACATGCACACAGATTGTGGAGGGCCATCACTATTGTGGCAATGGGTCACCCTGTGACGTACATACCTTCCCACATGGGACTCAGGGTGTATGTGACATGACATACACATACACAACCTGGAAATGTGACCATGCCACATGCTCTGAACTGAACAGTTGCACATCACAGTGGTCATGTGCACAACACACAAAGGATTCTGTCCCCATGAACACGTGCACAGCCTGGGAGTGGCTGCCCCCAAGTGCCACCCAAAAAACCACATGTTGACCCCCATACACACACAGATAATGCAGCCTTACATGCCTTAGGATACAGTGTGGACAGGCTGTGGTGTTGTAGGTGGGCCCCTGAGTCCCTGGCAAGTAAATGTGGCTGGCATACGTTCACCAGTGACAACCATGGTGACATATGCGAGTGACTTGTACAGGGACGCATCGTACAGCAATGGACCGATCGGTGCGCACGCATTGGCCATTGCATATGATGTGAACGGATGCGCGTTGTACAGCAATGGACCGATCGGTGCGCACGCATTGGCCATTGCATATGATGTGAACGGATGCGCGTTGTACAGCAATGGACCGATCGGTGCGCACGCATTGGCCATTGCATATGATGTGAACGGATGCGCGTTGTACAGCAATGCACCGATCGGTGCGCACGCATTGGCCATTGCATATGATGTGAACGGATGCGCGTTGTACAGCAATGGACCGATCGTGCGCACGCATTGGCCATTGCATATGATGTGAACAGATGCGCGTTGTACTGCAATGGACCGATCGTTGCGCACGCATTGGCCATTGAATATGATGTGAACGGATGCGTGTTGTTTTTCAAAATACGCGTTGTACAGCAATGGACCGATCGGTGCGCACGCATTGGCCATTGCATATGATGTGAACGGATGCGCGTTGTACAGCAATGGACCGATCGGTGCGCACGCATTGGCCATTGCATATGATGTGGACGGATGCGCGTTGTACAGCAATGGACCGATCGGTGCGCACGCATTGGCCATTGCATATGATGTGAACGGATGCGTGTTGTACAGCAATGGACCGATCGGTGCGCACGCATTGGCCATTGCATATGATGTGAACGGATGCGTGTTGTTTTTCAAAATACGCGTTGTACAGCAATGGACCGATCAGTGCGCACGCATTGGCTATGGCCTGACATGGTAACAGACGCGTTTTCGAAGCTTTAACGAGTCGGATGCAGTGAATTCAGTTGGCCAGGCACAACAATGTTGCAAATTCATGGGTGTCATGAAGTTGAACTTTTGAAGGATGCTGTGGGCGTGTATAAGTGGTGCAATTCCATGGATTGGCCAGATTCAGAAGATGCAAACGACTTGGACCTATCACTTTGGACACATGGGACAGTATCTGCCTCTGCAGCACACATATAATGCTGGCTGTTCCCCTGAGAGCTCACTTGCCTGCACTACATGCTCCAGGACGACATCTGCCACTACCACTGCTGCTGTCTCTGCATCCTCTGGCTACTGCAATGGCACGTACTGTGGATAGAGCCCCAGCCTTCAGCACTGAGGAGAACCAGGCCTTGCTGGACATCCTCCTTCCACAGTACAGCAAGCTGTATGGGAAACCAGGGGAGTAGGTGAGTGTGCTGTCCACTGCCTTACTAATTGTGCATGTTGTCTGACTAGCAAGACGTACAGTGTGTACACCAGTGGCTAGCATGCTCACTGAGTAGTTGTCACCCCCCAAAGTGTGTAGTCACATGCACTGAACAGGTATAGTGCAGTAACAGTGCATTCCAACAAGGTTTGACTTCCCAGGCAATGAAACCATTTAGTAACTGCTGGCAAACTGTTCATAGCCATAGTTGCACTACCTGTGTAGATCATATGCCCCTGTGATTGAGACATGTATATCCAACTGTGTGATGCACGGAAATGTTGCATGTGTAGTAATGGCCTTTTCACTTTGTCATCCTCACAGGTTGATGCCCACCAGAAGCAGGAGATCTGGCTGACCATCGTCCGGGCAGTACGATCTGTGGGGGTCTACAGGCGCAGGATCCGCAACTGCCAGAAGAGGTGGCAGGACCTTCGTGGCTGGATCCGGAGGATCGCAAGGGTCCAGCTGAAGCTGTCGCCTCCTCGCAGGAGGGGCGGACACCGGACCCTGACCCCCACATGCTCCGGATCCTGGCGGTGGTCTTCCCTGACCTGGATGGGCAGCTGAAGGCCAGACAGCAGCAAGGAGGGGGTAAGTGCTAGCCTCAACTGTGTACTATGACTGACATGCTCTATGTACTCCTTTAGCCTGGTTCCACTTCCACAGTACAACTGTCATGTCGTCCTGGACTCATGTCCCTCACTTGTGTCATGCCCCCTCCTCATCTGATACACAGGTGTGGCCCTTACAGTCTGTGACTTAGGTCACTTGGGTACTGTGTACTTGCAGTTACCTGTGGTTCAAGTTGGGGACAGCCTCAGTTACAGGAACTTTGTGGTGGGCTGCATGGGTGGTACAATTGCTCACAATGCCTGTGATCTGACATGTACTCCGGGTATGGCTTTAATATGTTTTCCAATTGCTGCTCTGACTCACCACATGTCTGGGGTATGTGCCACACACCCATGCTGCTGCAGAGACCAAGGTAGGAGCCTCAGAAGTATGTACATCATGTGTGTGACACATGCATAGCCACCTGCCTAGTGTTCAGGGTAATACCATGTTGCACATGGACCAGGACTGTAATGCCTACTCCGTACATCGAAGGCACTCTGTTCTCCCACTCCCGTGTGTCAGCATACATATTGGGCATTGTGAAGAGTGCACTCAGGTGTATGCCTCTGTGTCACCGTGGTGTGGCCTTGCTATTTGGACTCCTGGAGTGTTTAACAATTTGGGGTGGCCAGCCATCTGAGTTGTGACTATGGGATCTGCACATAGGTTAATGCATAGGTCTCTGATCCCTTGACTGTGCACGATGTTGTATGAAACATTGAGGTGCAGGCAGCTTTGGTTCATTCTCATCAGACGGTGAAGTGCTCATGTGTATGGATTTGTGTTTGCAGTCACTCAAATGTCTCATTTGATTGACGTGGGATCATCTCAGTCCTCATGATGTGGGTGGCCAGGGGTGCACATGTGCACCTGTCAGCTACAGGGCTTACATTTCTAAAACTTCCATGATTGTGACACAGTGCAGACTGGTGTTGTGTGTATGCACTGCCCCTGTGACAGGAGACAGTTATGACTGACTTGCCAGACAGGCCTGTGCCATGACATTCCAATCGCAAAGGGTGATCCAGCAGTGGTGTGATATGTCCTGCATGCACACCATTGTTGCATTGTCTATCAGGACATGAGGACATCATTGTGTCTGGTGATGGAACCAAAACCCGCATATCAACAGAGACTTTGCCCATCACTTTTCCTGACACATGTACTGAGTCAGTGGCAGGAGATGGCATGTGTTTGGAGTGACACATTTCCATATGTTCTCTTGGATGTCCAACAACTGTGTATGTGGTGCATGTGTGCACATATGATTAGTCGCATACAACAGGCAGCAGACAGATGGGTGCATGGACAGGTAGGATATGTGTGGCATGACTGACTGTCAGGCAGACAATGGGCTTCTTCAAATCAGTGTCAGCACTAATTGCAATGTCTAGCAAATGATGGCAGGGCTTGCTCTGTGATGTGCTGTACTTACTGTGGTGTGTGTGGTCAGTACAGGTGACTAATGTTGCTCTGTTTATCCTGATTGTTTGCAGATACATCCACGGCCACATGAGGAGACAGCTCCACGGACCAAGAGGAGCGGCAGAGCCAGACTGGGTCCACTGCATGGGAGACCGAGGGACCCAGTGGCACGGAGGGTGAGGGGAGCCACACCGAGGAGACCTCAGCTACGACCACCTCGGCTGGGGAAAACAGCATCTCCAGTGAGGACTCCCTTGTGGAGGCGGGTGTCAGCAGACCAGAGGCAACGTCAAGCATGTCTGTCCCCGCCACCACCACCATCTCCACCCTCCCATCTGCTCCCATCCCACATGTCCGTGGAGGCTCCAGTGTAGGGGAGCGTGTCTCCTTCATGCCAGGCACCGCACCCCCTGCCTCTGTCCCCCCTGCTGCCCTGAGTGTGGAGTCTGTGGACTTGCTGAAACAGATCCATGTAGGACAGACATCAATTCTGAGTGTCCTCCATGCACACAAGGGTCTTTTGACACAACTGGTGTCATTCATGGAGGGCATGTCATCTGGCATGTCTGCCCTACATCGGACCAATCAGTCCATGGCCTCCTCACTGACGGCAGCAGTGTCCCTCCTGCAACAGTCCCTCACCCCTCCTACCTCTGCCCCATCCACAATCCCCAGCACCCTACCTGTCCCAAGCACACACACACCGGCACCGGCACGCACCAGCACAGACCCAAGCAGCACACAGATACACAAGCCACATTCCAGACGCACACGAACACACAGTCAGGGGACTGATACCTCACTCACAGGGGATGGGGCCCAGACACACACACACGCATCCACAAGCACTCCGCAGTCCTCAGATACCTTTCCCTCCAAAACCCCTTCCCTCTGCACCTGCCCCCCCTCCCAGAAGCTCTTCCTCTGTGAGCTTGGCCTCTTCCCCACAGATACATCTGACACGAAGTCCAGGCGGAAGAGGCGACCACCACACACAGAGGGGAGTGCCCCTCACACCCGGACACCCTCCCCCAGGTACAGGCAGACTGAGGACCCCATTCAAAAGTCCCCCCGGACCAGGAAGGGCAAGACCCCACCACCACCACCACGCAGCTCCACCACACAGTCTCTCTCCTCCATCCCCCAGGCCACCACTCCACAGGTTCCACCGCCACACCCTGCCCCAGGTTCCCCCATACACCGATACCGCATCCCCAAACTGCTTAGGCCCTCCCCCCCTGCCACTTGCTCTTCCACCCCCAAACCAGACGCTCTGTCTGTTTGTGCCACTGGTGTGGAGACCGGGTCCCCCTCCTCTGTCCTGCCCACCTCATCTGCCCCCACTTCCACTCCCTTGGAGTCATGCACTGCAGTGGAGTCCACAACCACCCCGTCTGACTCGGGCACTGCAGTGGGGACCCAGTCCACTCCATCTGACCGGCCCACTGCAGTGGTTGCAGCACCCACACCATCTGACTTGTGCCCTACAGTGGTGCCGGCCCCCACTGAGTCAGACACCTCCACTGCAGTTGCCGGTGACACTCCTGCACCCGCCACCCCTTCACTGCCTCCTTCTGGCATCCCCTGATCCTGTCCCTGCGGTGCCTGGCCTGCCCCTTGTATGCCCCTCCGAGGGGGATGTCCCCTGTCTGTACCAGTGCAGGCAAGCAATGGGTGACAAGTTGTCACATATCACCCTGTTCGGACTGTGTATTTGGACTGGCCATTGGCCTTAGTTTCTTTTGGACTTAAAATGTTAGTTTAACATTTGCTGAATAAAGCCTCTTTTTGTTTACTTGTGGTTTTTCTTTGGATGTACATGATGTAGATGAGTATCATCATGCATTTGCAGTTGTAATAGTGTTCAGATCAGGAAAATGAAGTGTTGCTGTGATGGACTCCATGTGGTCCATGGGATATGTGTCCTAATGTAGTCTGGATCTATAGCATCCTTTGCTGCAGTCTGAGGGTGTAATGTTCAGCATTTGACACAGGGATGTACGTTTTGCATTTGTAAATTAACATCTTTGGCTTAAACTGATGCACATCTGGTGGGCTTACCACTGTTCAATGTTTCTATTTCCCTGACTGTGTGCCCATCTCCACTGGACATGCAGTTTAGCACATCAATGTTGAAGGACTCATCTGTGTATACAGTGCAACTTGCTTGACACGTGTTTTGGGTGTATGCAGATGACTGACCTGACACTCCCGTACCCAGGCTGATGTGAGCAGAGCCTTCAGTGTGTTGTAGTTGTTGACTCACTGACCGAGTGTTCTGCTGACATGTTTGAGTCGTGCACAGACAAGGTTTGGCACAGCGGACCTTCCACAGGAGTGGAGTGCCCTCATGGCAGTGTGTAATCCCGTGACATTGCCTGGGCCCGTGTTGTGTGTTGTGTGAGCATGTCTGTGTGTGTTCCCTTCCCTTTTCCTACACAGGCTGTGTCCCTAGGGATGTTCCTGTTTGTGATGCTTGCTGAGTTGTCCTGTGTTCATCCAGCATCTTGGACCTGGTTTCTCTGGGATGTGGGTGCATGGCAAACTAATGTTCATCAGGTTGTCATCCCTAGTTGTCTTTGTTGTCAGGGCTGGGGATGTGGTCAAACGCAGATGGGACACAGTCAGGATTCCCCTTGGCACTTGTTGGTTACACAAGTCATGTAATTTACAGTTTGTGGTAGCTTTCAGTGATTGTGACACGTTGTGTGTGTGACTGCTGCCAATCCCCAGGGTCAGAGCTGCAATGTGTGTTCTTTGTGGGTCACCTTGGCTTCTTCATTGGTGTGTGACTGTGGCCGGGATCCCATTGATTGGGGTGGATTTCACGTCATGCCCATGTACGGCGTACTGTGCAGTGTGTCAGACATTCACGAGTCTTGTTGACTGGCCATGTGTGATGGGTTTTGCACTTTAGTTCCCACCACCACCCCTGGGATTGTCATGTGTGCATGTGCAATGTCACCAGTCCATGTGAGCTTCACTGCTGCACATTGGTGGAGATCAAGGTGTGTGGTGTTGAGTGTGTGCAAATGTGAGTTGTTGCACGGCTAGACCCCTACCTCCATATTGGCCTTGGCTGACAGGCCGTGCTGATTGATTTGTGCTTGTGTAGGTGTGATGGTAGTTAGTTGCTCAGGACACATGGCTGTGGTTCACAGTGTGAACGACATCTACCTTTGTCATCACATTGGGATTATCATGCAGGCTAGTGTCACCACAATGTGGGGTCCCTGGGGGTAGTGCTGTGGTGGGTCTGTCTCTTGCTGTGTTAGTTGCTGTTCCTACAAGCTTGTGTGACATGTGTAATTTGGGCTCCCTCCCATCTAACAATGCCTGATTGCCCACATAGGGGAATCCGATCCATGAGTTACTTTTGTGTGGCACTGTAGACACATCTGTGTAATTGGGATTAAGGCCTCCTCATGTGTTGTGTGGTTGCCTGGGGACACTGGCACACCCCCCATCACCTGTTGTGTTTGATATGCAGTGTGAGGCTGCCTGTTTGTGTTTGTGCATCTGCAGCACTGCATTGGCATATCTTTAGTGTGCCATTGGCTGTATATTGTTTGGTGGATTTCCCCTGCTGTCCCTGGGACTCCTAGGTCATCAGTCAGCACAATAATCATGGTTTGTATGTCCCATTGCTGCCATGGTATGGTATTTGTTCATCTCACATCTACAGTCTCCACAGGATATCTACATTTGTGTGTCCATTGGTGCAGATATGTGGGTCTGCATTATGATGGTCACTTCTGTCATTGTGTAATTGATAAATGTTGACAATGTCAGCCCCCATGGGTGATGTTTGTCTGCACATGGCCAAAGGTATGTCTTATTTGCACTGCACTGTTTGCCTCACCCAATCTATGTTGCTATGGGACACAAGCACTACTTTGCAACTGATGTGTTTGTTGTTGTGTGACCAGGAATCATCCATGCTGTTTGGCAGTTGCTGCTTTTTCCATGACAACACTTACCTTTTGGTCACTGTGATGATGGGGGTTTAGACCCCATTGCCACAATGTTCAAAATGTGCTTCAACTATGGACCCCAAACTTACATTGTGGTCACTGTGATGATGGGGGTTTAGACACCATTGCCACAATGTTCAAAATGTGCTTCAGCTATGGACCCCACACTTACCTTTTGGTCACTGTGATGATGGG
Source organism: Calotriton arnoldi (assembly GCA_963921515.1). Classification (NCBI taxonomy): domain Eukaryota; kingdom Metazoa; phylum Chordata; class Amphibia; order Caudata; family Salamandridae; genus Calotriton; species Calotriton arnoldi. The sequence goes on from CAWUFW010008852.1 coordinate 551,062, forward strand.
GGTTTAGACCCCATTGCCACAATGTTCAATTGGGCTTCAGCTATGGACCCCACACTTACCTTTTGGTCACTGTGATGATGGGGGTTTAGACCCCATTGCCACAATGTTCAATTGGGCTTCAGCTATGGACCCCACACTTACATTTTGGTCACTGTGATGATGGGGGTTTAGACCCCATTGCCACAATGTTCAAAATGTGCTTCAGCTATGGACCCCACACTTACCTTTTGGTCACTGTGATGATGGGGGTTTTGACCCCATTGCCACAATGTTCAAAATGTGCTTCAGCTATGGACCCCACACTTACATTTTGGTCACTGTGATGATGGGGGTTTAGACCCCATTGCCACAATGTTAAAAATGTGCTTCAGCTATGGACCCCACACTTACCTTTTGGTCACTGTGATGATGGGGGTTTAAACCCCATTGCCACAGTGGTCATGGTCTTTTTGCATTGTGGAGGCCACACACATTTATGTGTGACACATGTGATAGGGGGTCACATTGTATGTTCAATTTCATGTTCAGTGTTGTAGGCATTTGACACAGACTACACACGCTTGTCATGATGTTGGGGTGATGTCTTTTTCTGACATTCCTTATGTTGGAGGATGCTGGTTGTGTCATGCATTACCCGTCCTATGAGTGGGGATGGTAGTAGTGACAGGCATCCAGGCCCCCATGAGTAGGGGTGGTGGTAGTGGTAGGCATCCAGGCCCCCATGAGTAGTGGTGGAGGTAGTGGTAGGCATCCAGGCCCCCCTGAGTAGGGGTGGTGGTAGTGGTAGGCATCAAGGCCCCCATGAGTAGGGGTGGTGTTAGTGGTAGGCATCCATCCCCCTATGAGTGGGGATGGTAGTAGTGACAGGCATCCAGGCCCCCATGAGTAGGGGTGGTGGTAGTGGTAGGCATCCAGGCCCCCCTGAGTAGGGGTGGTGGTAGTGGTAGGCATCAAGGCCCCCATGAGTAGGGGTGGTGTTAGTGGTAGGCATCCATCCCCCTATGAGTGGGGATGGTAGTAGAGACAGGCATCCAGGCCCCCATGAGTAGGGGTGGTGGTAGTGGTAGGCATCCAGGCCCCCCTGAGTAGGGGTGGCAGTAGTGGTAGGCATCAAGGCCCCTATGAGTAGGGGTGGTGTTAGTGGTAGGCAGCCATACCCCTATGAGTGGGGATGGTAGTAGTGACAGGCATCCATCCCCCTATGAGTGGGGATGGTAGTAGTGACAGGCATCCAGGCCCACATGAGTAGGTGTGGTGGTAGTGGTAGGCATCCACGCCCCCCTGAGTAGGGGTGGTGGTAGTGGTAGGCATCCAGGCCCCCATGAGTAGGGGTGGTGTTAGTGGTAGGCATCCATCCCCCTATGAGTGGGGATGGTAGTAGTGACAGGCATCCAGGCCCCCATGAGTAGGGGTGGTGGTAGTGGTAGGCATTCAGGCCCCCCTGAGTAGGGGTGGTGGTAGTGGTAGGCATCAAGGCCCCCATGAGTAGGGGTGGTGTTAGTGGTAGGCATCCATCCCCCTATGAGTGGGGATGGTAGTAGTGACAGGCATCCATCCCCCTATGAGTGGGGATGGTAGTAGTGACAGGTGATGCAGCGGATACAATAAAACTATTTTCCTCCTAGGTCACTTATCGGTCATCCAGGGGCGACTTATATTTTCTCACATCCACATGAAGATGGGGCCCATAACATCGCCTAACAAACACACACACACCTGGATTTCCTCTACACCTTTACGAAATCTATACTCCTAGGAGAAAAGAAAAAACTAAATAAAAATCATCATAATGTACCGCTGGAAGGAGACGGGATACCTTATTACCTTAACCTATCGCTTTCTTAGTTATTTCTTAAGATATTCCTGCTCATTGTTTGGTCGATGGATCATCTAGTAAGAAATCAGTTCATAGTGATTAAGACCAGCTAAATCACAATAACCAATTACCAGTTTCACAATCATTTAGTAAAATAACCACTGAGTCGTTTGATTTAAGAATCTTAAATTTTATATAATTTTAAAGGCATGGAAAAGAATTTAGTCTTTTTGTTCAATTATTCATTCATTATTAATTCAAATATTTATTAAGCCAAATCAATTTTATTGCAGAAAGGAAATTTTGTCATGAAGCAAAACCCTAATTACCTGCCTATCTTCCTAATTTAGCCTAATGATTTCTAACCTAAGTTTAAGATTTAAAAATAACCTGATTCTCATACTCAACTGGAAAAATAAGACAGCAACAGAAACTTCAGCTCGTCAGCATCAGCTACCGCCACTCGTCTCATCTAACAGTCTTTCAGCATCTCCCGCTCAGTAAAATGGATCGATCTGGAACACCAAGCACTGGAAGCCACCAACTCCAACACCAACAACCCCTCCCACTAAGAGTAGGCCCTCTTATACCCTAATTCTAACTTTGCTAACTAAATTGTTGCAACATTAATAACGCGCTTTTCTTTCATTGGTCTATTCATTTAATTTATTCAATTTTAATCAAGTTCTCCCGGATCCAGCTTGTTCTCCTGGAATGCATATGTTCATTTCCTTTCTCACAGTTCAAGACATGTTTCCATCCGCTTCGATCAGTACATTTGTAACTTCTTTCGATACATTCGAGAACTCTGCAGGCATTGTCCTTTCTCTTAAAATTGTTTCCCACGATTCTCTGCTGATCACCACGGCACACTATCAGTTCAATTAGGTCACATCAGCCTTGACCATTCTTGCATCCTAGCCTCTCAGCACCATCACGTGGTCAGTCTTTCTCCAACTTTTTCTCCCTCGTCATGCGTTTTCTCAGCGCATGCGTACTCTAATAAACGGCAGCCATTTTATATCGCCACTCGATTAGACTTAGAAGCACTATTTAGAAGTAAACAAAACATAATTAAAATAGAGAAACATAGCCTTTTCGTTTCCCTCCCGTCATCTACGTACCCCAATTAGTGATTACCTAGCAGAAAGCAACATTTAAGCTGTTCCTTACTTACCATCACTATTGTTTTTGCAAAGTCACGTTTATATTCTATGAAGCACAAATCATGCATTTATTATTTATTTAGTATGCAATTATATTATGTTATAATTAGACACACAGACATTTGTAAATAGATTATTCGGCATATATACTTGCGTGTTACCCTTCCCTCACGTACATTGTTGATTAATACATTTAAACAAACATTTTTATTAATTATTTATAAAATTTGTTAGGGGTTAAACATTTTTATTTTCTCTGCTCCATCAACTCCCCCCTTTGGTGATTTTTAAATCACCACATAAAACCCAAGTTATACTTCTTTTTCAGGCAGCATATGTCTTTCATCCTTTTGCTTTTTGTTAGTTATACATCTGTTTCCATTTCATCTTGTCTTCTTGTCTCTTTATACATGCTTTCTTTCATTTTCTCTAACTCAATTTCACCCATCTCTCTCTCTCTCTCTTTCATTATTCTGTTATTTCTTTTTATCTTATTTTGTCTTACTTTTCTTTTTATACACGTTATTACAATTTTCAACACCATGGCTAACAATATTGCTACAGTTGCTATTATTATAACTTTCCCTATCATTAGTCTACTCATTCTTGTTAACCAATTTGCTACTGAAGAAAACCCTCTACCAAGTTTTCCCAGGACACTTTCAACCTCCAGTGGAACTAGTTCTTTGTGCAAATTTGTAATATTTGTAATATACTTTTGTATATTTTCACTTTTATCAGGAATGTAAGTGCAACAATGTTGGACTTTCAACATTCCACAAACTCCACCCTCTTTTGCCAAAAGAATATCAAGGGCAAGCCGATTTTGCATCACCATAGCTCTCATGGCAACCATTTCGGTATTTACCATCAAGAACCCTCCCGCAGTATCTGTAGACAAACGATCTACTACTGTGGATAATTTCCGAATTTTAAACGCATTCAAAGATATTCCCACTGCTGGTATTAATGCTCCAAAAATATCACCTACAATTTCTGAAAAACTCTCCCTCTTTCTACGTGTAAAGCTATTAATCATCTTGTATGTTCCTTTTTCTTCTCTGTCCATATGAAAGATTTTTGGAAAGACCAGGCCTACATAACAAGTTCCATACCAATGGTCCGGTAACCTGTAATAAGCTCTATTCCCACAAATATAATAGATACCTGGAAATATTGGATCTTTTCCACCTTTGAATCCCCAACCTCCCAAAATTTGATAATTGTCATGGCAGATACTGGAACCTACAAAATAATTGTCATAGACTGTCTTATTTCTCCTAATACACAACTTTCCTGTTTGCGGCCAATCTAATGTCATTGCTGCATTTATCTTTTTCCCTTCATGATTTTCTTCCTCAAACGTCCATAGATGTGTTCCTTTCTCTTTTATTGCTTCTCTTTAAAATTTCATTCTTCTTTCTTCAACCATTTCTAAAAATACCTTTTCTTCTTTCTTTAACTCACAGGTAAGGTTGTTTTTAGCTATTTCTTCTAATGTTAAAATTCTATGCTCTAAAAAGAATTCTCCTAAAACCTTTGCTTGTTTTACTTTGTTAAGTTCTGGAACTACAGGAACATTTGCAAAAATCTTATCTATATCAGTGTAATAAAACTCTAATCTACCTGTTTTATAAAATAAACTTGCTATGACACTACATGTTATTCCATAAGTTAGAGGTAGGTGATGATAAGTCACACCTTCTGACACTGATGCAGGCAACTGCATACAAACATAACAATCTCTCACATCCATTGTCTCTACATATTCGTACAACAATTTTGTAAAAACATTTTTAGAAAAGTCTGTTACTGACTTATCCTTATGTAATTCTGCACTACTTCTTAAAATAACTGGTTCTTTAATATTAGTTTCTTTTTCTGGTTTAGTATCATTCTTTGCTTCTATTACAGCTATACTAATAGGAATTGTGATTGCTAAAACTATCCATACTGTCATTAATAATCCTGTACAAAAGCAGCACATTTTACACCATCTTTTTACAAACTCACATTTATCTCTTCTATCTCTAGTATTCTCCATTTTGCTTTTATCTTTTGTTAAATCTCAGAAAATTGTGTCACTACACCTCAGAAATGACTTAGATGCCACTCTGCTTTCAAAAGTCTTTGCTTGGTACTTTCTTTTAATTCTTTTCAGAATTCTTTCGTTGTCACATCCGGTGATTTGTCATATCCAGTAAAATTGTCACATCCGGCAGAAGCACTTTAAGTCTTCACTTCAGGTTTGTTGCATCTCACCTTTACCCATTCGGTTTCTTAGTCTCGGGTTCTCGTGAGTGTTTCCTTCTTCTTTGTAATCAGTTAGAGCGATGTACAACCACTCAGGTGACTTGTATTTCGAATTCACTTTCTTTGTTCTTTTAGACTTTTGCAATCGTTTTCCACTTGGCTTTTCTTGTTCCTTTTGACTTGTTATTTCATTCACCTGTTCAGCACTTTTTTCTCCTGTTCTGATTATTCTGTATCTCAATTTTCTTATATAGTTGCTGGGCCAATTGTCTCCTTTTCTTGGCCTTTTGGCTTCACCTTCTTTTTCTCCTCTTTCTGATTTCCAGTTTCTTTTTCTTGATTCAGTTCTTGTTTTCTCTTCTTCTCCGCTTTCTTCAGATTCTGTTTCAATTTTTTCACAATTGTCTCTTATTTTGAAACTTATGATCTCATCTTCTTTTACTGGTGGATCTGTTTTCTCCTTCTTGTGTTCCCTTATTACTGTCCCTCCTCGATGTTCTTCCGAATTGGTATTTATCTCACTCTCTGCTTCTAATTTTCCCTGTTCTTTTGTTCCACTATCTGTCCCTATTGCTCCTCGGGGTTCTTCTCGATTTTCTAACCTTTTATTTGTCTCTTTCCCTACTTTGTCTATTAATATTACTTTTGAAGGATTTCCACCATAACTTGTACTTGGTTGCTCATTTAGATCATTTTCTTGTTCATTCTCTTCTCTAATTGGTTTAAATCCCCAAGTTCTCCTTCGAAATTCTTCACAGTTTTCAACTGAATCATCAGATCCTGAACTCGTGTCAGATATTTCCAGATGTCGACTTACAGGTCGATCTTCAAGTTCTGGAATTTCTGTAATTTTTCCTTCTTCTTCTTCTTCTTCCTCTTCCTCTTTAGAGGTGCTTGCAGTTGGGGTTTCCAGATGTCGACTTTCAGGTCGATCTTCAAGTTCTGGCACCCTTTCTCTTATTCTTTCTGTCTCAGTCGCTGAACTCTTATCCCACACTTCCAGACGTCGACTCACATGTCGATCTGCAGGTTCTTGAACTCTGATTGTGTGGCTGGCATGGACCCAGTTTTTCACTCCTGCACACTTGACTGCAGTTGTTGTCACTAGGATTACCTGTCGTGGCTCGTCCCAGCGAGGAACTAGACAGTTTCTTCTCCTGTGGATTTTTATGCGGACCCAGTCTCCTGGATTCAAGTCGTGGGCTGGTTTTCTTTCAAGAGTGGTCGCATCCGGTCCAACCTGATGAAACACAGAACGCACCACATCAGCCAGTCCTTTGCAATAATCCAGTACTAGATCATCAGTTATAGTCAATAACTTGTTGACAGGTACTTGTGCTTGTCTCATTGCTCGTCCCATGATCACTTCATGGGGACTAAGTCCAGTTTTCTTTTCAGGAATGCTTCTGATGGTCATCAGGACAAGGGGCAGTGCATCGGGCCATTTGAGTCCTGTAGCTTGACACATTTTTCCTAACCTGTTCTTAATTGTTCCATTAATTTGCTCTACTACCCCAGAAGCCTCTGGTCTGTATGCACAATGCAGTTTTTGTTTAATACTTAATGCTTCACAAATTAATTGAATCAACTCATTTTGAAAATGTGTTCCTCTATCTGTCTCAACCGTGACTGGAAAACCATACCTTGGAATGAACTCTCGCAGCATAAGTTTTGCTACCGTTATTCCATCATTCCTTCTAGTGGGGTATGCCTCCACCCAACGAGAAAACAAACAGACGACCACTAGAACATATTTTAGTCTGTTACAAGGGGGCATTTCGATGAAGTCTAATTGCATTCTAGTGAACGGACCTCCTTCTCGTCCTATTGTTCCTAGACTCACTATTGTCTTTCTTCCTGGATTAAACTGCTGACAAATAAGACATCTTTGACAAAGACTTTCAGCTATGGCTCTGAATTTTGGGTTATACCATGTTTGTCTAAAAAGTCTGATCATTGCATCTCTCCCAATATGAGCTTGTCCATGGTACATCCGTGCCATGTCTGCAATCATGCTATCAGGCATAACTGGTCTTTCATCTCTGTAAACCCACACACCATTGTTTTCTTGTCTTCTACATCCTGCTTTTATCCAGTAATCTTTTTCCTCATCATTTGCAACTTCCTGTAACTGTCTCACCTCATCCCATGTCTCGACAGTGTTAGTAAAAAGCAAAGGAGAAGAGATATGCTCCCTTTCGCGATTCTTATTTAGGGATACCATGTTCTCTGCACAATATTTGGCTATCTCGTCCACGTAATTATTACCAACAGCTATGTAATCTTCATTTTTCTTATGTGCTTTGCATTTCACTACAGCTATCTGCCTAGGCAGCTGTATCGCCTCAAGCAGTTTCTTAACAAAATCTCCATTTCTGATAGGTGTTCCTGCAGACGTCAAGAAACCTCTTTGTGACCAAATCTGACCAAAATCGTGCACTATACCGAAACCGTACTGGCTATCGGTCACAATCGTAACTCGTACATTTCTTCCCAACTTACATGCTTGAATCAAAGCAATCAGTTCTGCAACTTGGGCAGACCTTATTCCTTTCAGACAAGACGCTTCCATCACAGTTGCCACTGTGCACACTGCGTAAGCTGCGCTTAGAACTCCTTCTTTCGTTCTCAAGCATGAGCCATCCACAAACATGACATAATCTGATTCTTTTAAAGGCTCATCCTTTATGTCAGCTCTTGGTTTTGTGCAATATTCCAGCACATTCAGACAATCATGATCTACTTCATCTTGTTCAATTATACTCTCTTCATCTGGCAATGATGTCGAAGGATTCACATTCATACATCTATCTATGGTCACATTTTCTGCACTCAAGATTACTTTTTCGTACTTAGTCAGCCGACTATGTGTCATGTACTGTGTTTTTGTTCTTGTCAAAAGAATCTCTACTGAATGGGGAACATATACTCTCAGTGGATACCCCATCACTATACCTTCACTTTGTTCCAGACTTACACAAGTAGCAGCAACAGCTTTCAGACATCCGGGCAACGCTTTTGCTATAGGATCTAAAACAGCTGAAAAATAAGCAATTGGTCTCTTCATTGTTCCATGTTTTTGTACCAGTACTGAAAATGCACATCCATCTCTTTCACTGCAGTACAATTCAAAATCCTTTTCATAGTCAGGCATTCCTAAAGCAGGGGCCTCACACAATTTCTTTTTCAACTCTTTGAAAGATTTCATTTCTTCGTCATTCAATTCAAAAGGGTCTTTTACATCCTTCTTGGTCAGTTTTTGTAATGGTTTAGCAATCAAGGAAAAACCACTTATCCATTGTCGGCAATATCCAACCATTCCCAGAAACATTCTTACCTCTCTTTGCGTCATTGGTGCTCTCATTCCTTGAATCATTTTTATTCTTTCTGTCGCTATCTTTCGCACTCCTTTCTCAATTTTATGCCCTAAATATTGGACTTCTTTTGGCAAAACTGCAATTTTGAAGGGGACACTTTATGTCCTCTTTTCTCTAGATGGTTCAGTAAAGCAATTGTATCGCTTACACATGCTTCTTTTGTTTTCGATGCCACCAACAGGTCATCGATATACTGCACCATCACTGACTTTTCTGGCATTTTCAAATCTTCCAGGGACTTCTTTAAAATCTGATTAAAGATTGAGGGGCTTTCTGTATACCCCTGAGGAATTCGGCACCATGCCAAAATACGCTCTCCGAACCGGAACGCAAATAATGGCTGGCTATCTGGATGTAAAGGAATAGAGAAAAATGCGTGACACAAATCTATCACTGTGTACCACTCAGCTTCATGTGGAATTTGGTATAGAATTACTGCAGGGTTTGGCACTATTGGACAACAAGGCACAACTATTTTGTTGACCTTTCTCAAATCCTGTACTATTCTATATGTTCCGTTTGGCTTTTTCAGTCCCATAATAGGTGAATTACATGGACTGCTCATTATTTCTTTTAGAATTCCCTGTTCGATCATTTTATTTATTACAGGAGTTATTCCTTCAATTATTTCTGGAGTCAATTTATACTGTGGCGTATTTGGGTAAGTTGTTCCTTCTTTTACTGTTACTTTTACGGGATCTACTTCTTTCATCAATCCAATATCTTCTCCTGTAAAATCCCACACATTTTCTTTCACTGCATTTTTCAGTTCTTTTGGAAGTTTTTCTGCATCAAATGCAGGAAACAAACCATTCATTTCAGGTTCCTGATTCATCAATGTTACTTTATACAATACATCTTCATCTGGGGTCTGAAATCCAATTCCATCTGGCGTACAATAAATTGTGCAATTCATTTTGCACAAAAGGTCACGACCTAAAAGATTTACGGGACTACAATCGCACACTACGAATCTATGCATTTTGCTAAAAGAACCAATTTTTACTTCCACTAATTCAGTAAGTGGTGTTTTAATCTGCTGATTCGCTACTCCAACTACTTGGATGTATTCACCTGAGAGAGGAAGGTTTGGAATTTCCACTGATCTAACAGTAGAACGGGTAGCTCCAGTATCGACAAGGAATGTTACATTTGCACCATTCACTTCTCCATCCACAAAGGGACCAGACTGATCTACCTCTAGAGTTGCGCCAAGTACGCACTCTTTTCCCTCTCCTAGGCACCGTCAGAAACTTTCATCCGACTCATCCTCACTCTGTCGCAACCAATACTGAGAAATGTTAGCTGCTCGCGGCAACTGTGTTACCTGCTCTCCTCCGTAGAATCCTGTTTCTGTACTGTATCTTTGCTGGTTAACAGTGTTGGGAAGTGGTGGTTGTGGCACCTGACCTTGTTGAACAACTACCTCATTCTGCACCTGTGGAGTTAATGATTGATTTTCCGGATTAGGTTTAGGTGGGAACTTACACTCGTTTCTCCAATGCCCTAATTTTCCGCAATTATGACATGGCCATTTTTTCTTTGCCTCCTCTAGACTCATTTGACCTTTCCCTTTACCTATGTTAGGTCGGGATTTATTCTGTCCTGTTTCATTCCCACTATTATTATCCAATTGAGCTTCTTGCTTCTCTGCCACTTTCACCTGTGCCCACATTGCCTTCTCTTTCAATTTACGCTGTCTGCTCTCAATATCATCACTACAATACTTAGCATACCTCAGTACCTCATCTACAGTGCCATTTTGCCAGTTAATCATATGTTGTTTAATCATTTCACTAATCTCTGGTTTCAGTCCAAACACAAATCTATATACGAAATGACTCATATCTTTTTCACTCAACTCCTCATATCCACTATACTGCTTGAAAACCAACAACAACCTCTCATAGTAGGCATGTACAGACTCCTTACTTTCCTGTGTAGTTCTATCGATTTTTACCCAATCTGTTTCTTTAGGAGGAATCTTATTTTTCAAAAAGGTAATCACCTTATCGTACTTCCTCATCACCTCAGGACCTGGAGCTCCTGTCTTAGGATCTCTTGGATATTCTGTAGTTGGCCAGTCAACTGTAATTTTACACTCAGACCACAAATCAGTTGGCACCACTATGTCAAACAATCCATCTAAATCTATCCACAACACTTTTGAAACCTTCACAAACCTCTCCACTTGTCGGTACCATTCAACTGGTTTCTCTCTCAGCTTTGGGAACTCATTTGTAAATGACAGTATATCCTGTCTAGTCCAGGGAACATGCACATAACTACCACCTGGAGTTTCTCTCATAGGGTATTCTCTTGCAACAGGTTCTTTTTCAGTTATCATAAAAGCCAAAGAAGCTTTGTCTGCAGTTTTCTCATTCTTTTTTGTCCATCTAACTTTCCATCTGTCCACATCACCCCATTTTCTCAGTAAAACAATTAACTCTTTTATCTGTGTCAGCCTTCCTGCTGTGTTCAAGTTTTCAATATCTTTCTCACAAAAGTCTACTCTGTACGGTTTCTGCAATGTTTTCACTTTCGCAAAATCTACTCCAATTTCACTTGCTATCTCTTCTAGTTTGTCATGTAAATTTTTAGCTCTCCATGTAATACTTTTGCACAGAAACATGATTTCATCATCCTGGTAATTTTTTAGCTTTTCTGTACCAATCGTCCCTAAAATTAATTCTTCCATGTCAATCTTTAATCTAATTACATCTAATGGTTTTTCTTCTGGTTCTTTTATTTTAAATGCCTTCATCCATTCATTTAACTCATCAGGAGTCGGACCTATGGGTGTATTATTTAGTTCTATCCAATTACCACTCTTTTCAGGGGTCTCTGTTGCAGATTCTGTTACCATATGCATTTTTCTACCATTACACTCATTCACAGTCAAATTTGTAGGTGGACTTGGTCTGTAGGTACTAGCCAAATTACTTGTACTTGCACTTGGTTCCATCCTTTCTTTTTCTCTCTGAAATTGTGAACTCATAGGAATCACTAAAGACCGTTCATCAATTTTCTGATTCTCAAAAACTGGTATTACTGGACCTATTGTTACGGGTACAGTCACAGCTTCCATGTTTTTCGTTAATTCCCTAATTTTCTCAGTCAGTTCTTTTGTTGTTCTTGCTAATTCAGTTGCATTGTCACTTTCTACTCCTTCATTTTGTGAAGTTCTTATTTGATCTTGTGACCTATTTATTTCCATTCTTTTTACCGGACTTTTATTTCGCACAGTCTCTATTTGCGGCGCATTAGGTGTCACCACTGTAGAACTCTGCTGATACGGAGGGGGATTTCTATTTAGAATATCTTCCAGCAATTCATCATCCGTTTCACTCTCATGCATATATTTTTCCCTCTCCATATGTTTCTTTTTCTCAGTACGTTTTCTCTTAGTCTCTTCCTCAACTGTAAAAGCCGGAAACAAACCTCCTGTCATGTTAGCACATCTCCATCGTTTTATTCTATCCTTATGATTTATTCCCCACATTCTTCCAGGCATAAACTCATGATCCCTTAAACCTCTGAATCTCTCTCGCTCATACATCTCATCTTCCCATTCCGTCAACGCTTCAAATTGTGTCGGTCTAGGTCTAGCTTCTAAATTTGTCATCTTTTCTCTCAAATTTCGCAAAACCGCTACACTAAATGAACCATTCTCAGGGAAAGCTAATGCTCCATCATTCTTCGTATACTTTGCCCAATTTTCTAACCATATGCATGTATGATATCCATATTTCAGCATCATATGTGAAGCTGCTGATTTCGGCGGAGGAATTACTTGTCCCTCTCTAGTCACAACCTTTTTGTCTTTCTTAAAGAAATTCTTAATTTTTGTCGTCCATGACGTTCTCTCCCTTTCATACTCGTAATACGGCATGTTTTCGATTGGTTTTTCTCTTCAAACCAGCACTGTTCCGTGTACGGAACTTCAACCAATCACAGCGCGACTCACACCAACACACCAATCAGAACGATTCCCTTCGTCCGCGGACCAACCAATCCTAGCGCTGCACTTTTCTACGTCACTCCTGTCTCTGTGTTCACGTGACTAGCGCACTATCCAATCCTAGCGCGGCACTGTCGATGTCACTCCTGCTCTTTTACCCCTCCTTTACAAAAATTATCGGCAATTTTTCCTTTTCACTGTTTCTTCGTTAGTTACAACAATTAAAACAATTCCATAGTCTGATTCGCTAAACCAAAGTGACAGCTTTGCCCTTCTTCACAAGAATCCTGTATTTCCAGTAGGGAGCGCTTACCTCTACCCTACCACAGAATTATTAACTTTCGCCGATAAAGTAGCACTTCCCTCTACCTTACCCTTCTTTCAAGCAAACAGTAAACCCGTTTCTCTGGGGATAAGACACATGTGGAGACTATGCTCCTGAGAATTAAGGCCAGAGTTTCACAAGAAGACGTGATTTGCTATCTTAGTTACACACCTTTCGTACAGAAATCCCTAACATAACACAACCTGTGTTATTACCAAAAATTGAATTCAGACCATGTACCAAATTCCATGTGACTTCTCTTGCCACACGTGTTCCACTTCCTACATCCCAGAAGCGTGAAAACTCACATATAACATAACGCGACTCAACATATAGTATTAGTCATCAAAATAATCAATAATCAATAATCAATAATCACCAAACTAATCTATAGAAACCATAACTCTGCTACCAAGAAATCTGATGCAGCGGATACAATAAAACTATTTTCCTCCTAGGTCACTTATCGGTCATCCAGGGGCGACTTATATTTTCTCACATCCACATGAAGATGGGGCCCATAACATCGCCTAACAAACACACACACACCTGGATTTCCTCTACACCTTTACGAAATCTATACTCCTAGGAGAAAAGAAAAAACTAAATAAAAATCATCATAATGTACCGCTGGAAGGAGACGGGATACCTTATTACCTTAACCTATCGCTTTCTTAGTTATTTCTTAAGATATTCCTGCTCATTGTTTGGTCGATGGATCATCTAGTAAGAAATCAGTTCATAGTGATTAAGACCAGCTAAATCACAATAACCAATTACCAGTTTCACAATCATTTAGTAAAATAACCACTGAGTCGTTTGATTTAAGAATCTTAAATTTTATATAATTTTAAAGGCATGGAAAAGAATTTAGACTTTTTGTTCAATTATTCATTCATTATTAATTCAAATATTTATTAAGCAAAATCAATTTTATTGCAGAAAGGAAATTTTGTCATGAAGCAAAACCCTAATTACCTGCCTATCTTCCTAATTTAGCCTAATGATTTCTAACCTAAGTTTAAGATTTAAAAATAACCTGATTCTCATACTCAACTGGAAAAATAAGACAGCAACAGAAACTTCAGCTCGTCAGCATCAGCTACCGCCACTCGTCTCATCTAACAGTCTTTCAGCATCTCCCGCTCAGTAAAATGGATCGATCTGGAACACCAAGCACTGGAAGCCACCAACAACCCCTCCCACTAAGAGTAGGCCCTCTTATACCCTAATTCTAACTTTGCTAACTAAATTGTTGCAACATTAATAACGCGCTTTTCTTTCATTGGTCCATTCATTTCATTTATTCATTTTTAATCAAGTTCTCCCGGATCCAGCTTGTTCTCCTGGAATGCATATGTTCATTTCCTTTCTCACAGTTCAAGACATGTTTCCATCCGCTTCGATCAGTACATTTGTAACTTCTTTCGATACATTCGAGAACTCTGCAGGCATTGCCTTTCTCTTAAAATTGTTTCCCACGATTCTCTGCTGATCACCACGGCACACTATCAGTTCAATTAGGTCACATCAGCCTTGACCATTCTTGCATCCTAGCCTCTCAGCACCATCACGTGGTCAGTCTTTCTCCAACTTTTTCTCCCTCGTCATGCGTTTTCTCAGCGCATGCGTACTCTAATAAACGGCAGCCATTTTATATTGCCACTCGATTAGACTTAGAAGCACTATTTAGAAGTAAACAAAACATAATTAAAATAGAGAAACATAGCCTTTTCGTTTCCCTCCCGTCATCTACGTACCCCAATTAGTTATTACCTAGCAGAAAGCAACATTTAAGCTGTTCCTTACTTACCATCACTATTGTTTTTGCAACGTCACGTTTATATTCTATGAAGCACAAATCATGCATTTATTATTTATTTAGTACGCAATTATATTATGTTATAATTAGACACACAGACATTTGTAAATCGATTATTCGGCATATATACTTGCGTGTTACCCTTCCCTCACGTACATTGTTGATTAATACATTTAAACGAACATTTTTATTAATTATTTATAAAATTTGTTAGGGGTTAAAATTTTTTATTTTCTCTGCTCCATCACAGGCATCCAGGCACCCATGAGTAGGGGTGGTGTTAGTGGTAGGCATCCATCCCCCTATGAGTGGGGATGGTAGTAGTGACAGGCATCCATCCCCCTATGAGTGGGGATGGTAGTAGTGACAGGCATCCAGGCCCCCATGAGTAGGGGTGGTGTTAGTGGTAGGCATCCATCCCCTATGAGTGGGGATGGTAGTAGTGACAGGCATCCATCCCCCTATGAGTGGGGATGGTAGTAGTGACAGGCATCCAGGCCCCCATGAGTAGGGGTGGTGTTAGTGGTAGGCATCCAGGCCCCCATGAGTAGGGGTGGTGGTAGTGATAGGCATCCATCCCCCTATGAGTGGGGATGGTAGTAGTGACAGGCATCCAGGCCCCCATGAGTAGGGGTGGTGGTAGTGGTAGGCATCCAGGCCCCCATGAGTAGGGGTGGTGTTAGTGGTAGGCATCCATCCCCCTATGAGTGGGGATGGTAGTAGTGACAGGCATCCAGGCCCCCATGAGTAGGGGTGGTGGTAGTGGTAGGCATCCAGGCCCCCCTGAGTAGGGGTGGTGGTAGTGGTAGGCATCCATCCCCCTATGAGTGGGGATGGTAGTAGTGACAGGCATCCAGGCCCACATGAGTAGGTGTGGTGGTAGTGGTAGGCATCCAGGCCCCCCTGAGTAGGGGTGGTGGTAGTGGTAGGCATCCAGGCCCCCATGAGTAGGGGTGGTGTTAGTGGTAGGCATCCATCCCCCTATGAGTGGGGATGGTAGTAGTGACAGGCATCCATCCCCCTATGAGTGGGGATGGTAGTAGTGACAGGCATCCAGGCAACCATGAGTAGGGGTGGTGTTAGTGGAAGGCATCCATCCCCCTATGAGTGGGGATGGTAGTAGTGACAGGCATCCAGGCCCCCATGAGTAGGGGTGGTGTTAGTGGTAGGCATCCAGGCCCCCATGAGTAGGGGTGGTGGTAGTGGTAGGCATTGGTATGGCATTGGTGATAGCCATCCCGCCCCTATGGTTCTGCTGTTCCTGGTGTACGTCATTTCTGCATCCCTATGTGTGTGTGACATATGTCGGGTACGTGTATTTTGTTTGTGTTGTGGGTGTTTGACTTACCGTCTGCGCCGTACGCGTCCGTACCGGTTCCGGTAATAGATGTAGAGTATTGGTAGGACCTGCGCGATGGGATTCATGGTTGGGTCGTCTCGTTCGGGTTTCTCGTGGCTTCGACTCGTGCTCGTCGCTGGCTTGTACGTCTCGTAGCCGTGGATCGTCTTGTGGCGCGAATCGGAGCTTATGTGCAGCTCTCCCGGATGCTCTGACGTGCCGGACGTAGCGACGGGTTCGGCGCGTACGGAAGGCGCATCGTACTAGTCCGGCCGGAAGGTGCTGTATATTTGCTTCCGTGCGACTCAATTCGGCGTTTGCAGATCCGGCTCGGGCGGGGAACAGGAGCTGGAATGGGTACGTACGGCTGGGTCGGGATCTGAGCAGTTATGCGCATCGTACTTGCTCGTTCGGACGACTGTTCGAATCGGTCGGGAAACACGCGTTCGGCTTGGTTTTTTTCCGGACGAATACTGTTAGGTGCGCTTCCGGCCGAGATCGGAATCGACCCCTGAGTGTCTGAGACAACTTGGGGTTGGCACATATTACCGTCCTTGTTGGACTTGGCCCTTTTTGGCTAAAGTTCCTTAAACTTTTTGCCTTCCTCCTAGACCTTTTTCTGACATTATGTTGCCGACTTAGATGCTTTGGGCACTTTGCCACTGCTGATCAGTGCCAAAGTGCAAGTGCTCCCTGTATAAAGTGTTATGGTAATTGGTTGTCCATAATTGGTATGTTTGCCTTACTAGTAAAGTCCCTAGTAAAGTGCACTATGTGTGCCAGGGCTGGTAATGCAAATGCTACTAGTGGGCCTGCAGCACTAATTGTGCCACCCACACAAGTAGCGCTAAGAAGAGATCTCAGGCCTGCCACTGCAGTGCCTGAGCGCAGGTTGCTAACTGCCTTGTTGTCCTGGCAAGTGCACCCACTTGCCAGGCCTTACCTTCCCTTTTTATGCACATCAGACACCCCTATAGTAGGCCCAAGGTACCCCCCTGGGCAGGATGCAGTGTATGTGAAATGTAGGACATGTACTGAGGTGTGTATCATGTCCTGACAGTGAAATACTGCCAAATTCGTTTTTCACTGTTGCAAGGCCATCTTGCCCATAGGACAGAATGGGGAATGCTGAGTCCCATGTTTCCAGCATATCTTCCCATAGGCATAAGATGGAGAGATGGAGTTTAGTGTGCCTGAACTCAGAATTTAATAACACGTCTTTTTGTGAAGATGGTTTTTGAATTGTGTGTTTAGAAACCACGCTTTTAGAAGTGGCTGGTTTCTTGTCTTAAACCATCCTGTGTGCCTCTGCCTGGTTGTGTATTGCCTGTCTTGGTTTGCATGTGACAGGGTCTGGGAAGTGTCCTGACCCCAGGGAGGAGTAGGTGAGACAGCAACAGGCTGGCCTGTGTTTGATGTGGGGGGGGAGTAGTCCCCTGGATGTGAAGAGGGCTGTGTTGCTGCCCCCAGAGGATGGCTCCACCTCCTGCTGAGTGTCTGGGCCCCAGACCCTGACTATCAAAGGAAGAGGGTGTGCACTGGCAGGAAGACACCCAGGTCTGGTTTGGACCGGGGTCAGAGCCCCCTGAACACAAAGACTTCAAAGGCGTTTAGGGGTATAAATGTAAGAGCTGAAACCCCTGAACTCAAGACTGAAATCCATACTGAAAAAGGATTGAAACTACTTTGTGATCAAGAGGAACCTCTGCAAAAGAAGAACAGCTGAAGAGACTGAAGAGAAGGACTGCCCTTGCTGTGTGTTCTGGGGCTGGCCTGCAGTTTGCTGATTTGACTGAGGAGAGGACAAGGGACTTTGCTGTGTGCTGTGTCCCCCTGCTTGAGAGGACTTTGCTGTGTTCTGTGTCCTGAAGTAACTTGTCTCCAAGGGCCCGAGGAGAGCTGGTCCCCTGTTGTGGAAACTCAGGAACATAAAAGTTTCCAAGTGTGTCTCAGCGACGCTGTGTGCGTGTGCTTTTTGCACGCCTGAGACTGCCGTGTTGTCCGTGGTGCTGTTTATGAGGTGCCCCGTGACCGCATTGCCCCCGCAGCGTGAAACATCGTCCACGCTGCTGCATTGCTGTTTGTGGCCCGAGCTGTCATCGTAACTGAGGCTGCGAGTAAAGATCGCCGCTGCCGACCCGAGCCGCAACGTGCTAAAGGATTTCTTGAAGCTAAGGAAGCTACAAGGTGAAAGGGATCGTGATCGTTGTATGTCGAAAGGAATCTGCCCAAGATCGTCAACGAAGGAGAAGGCAGCGCCGTAACCCGTCCGGCTACAGCGTCGCCTACCAACAGAGCTGCAACGTGATCGGGATCGCCCAGCAGGACGTCCGACGAGCGGAGAGAGAGAGAGAGGCAGCGCACCCCCCCAGGTAAGGCTTGGACTCCGGTCGGGAGCCACAAGCATGTGTGGCCTGGGGAGGCGTGCAGGAGGAGTACAGGAGTGCTCCGAGCTCTCTCCCGCTGCACCGCGTTAGATGCGCTGAGTCCCCGAACGGCCCGTACCTGCCCAGCAGAACCGGGGCCGCCCCTGTAAGCTTATGACCGTTGTCTCTGTTGTTGGGGCCTAGTGGTGCCCGAGTTGACCGCGCAGATTGGCTAACCGCATTGTTCTAGCATTACGAACTGCCTGATTCTTGCATTACGAACCGCATTATTCTTGCATTACGAACTGCCTGATTCTTGCATTACGAACCGCATTATTCTTGCATTACGAACTGCCTGATTCTTGCATTACAAACCGCATTATTCTTGCATTACGAACTGCCTGATTCTTGCATTACGAACCACATTATTCTTGCATTACGAACTGCCTGATTCTTGCATTGAGGACTGTCTTATTACTGCATTACGAACTGCATAGCATTGCATTAGGACTGCATTAGAGATCGTGAATTGCTCATTAATACCGCAAGAACCTACAAGTGATTGCTGGCCTAATAACCGGCAAAGCGAAATATTACGAATGCGCATATGTTTTGGTTTTCTATCGTTCGGTCTCATCGTATTCCTTTTATAAAGATACCGCTATTTTTATGAAACCAGTGTGGTGTCCATTTGTGGTGTTATCACTGTGTTACTGGGAGTGTGGTTGCAAATACTTTACACATTGCCTTGGAGATAAGCCTGGCTGCTCATGCCAAGCTACCAGGGGGTGAGCAGGGTTTATCTAAGCGTGTGTCCCTCCTTACCCTGACTAGAAGCAAGGGTCCCTATTTGGACTAAGGTACCTACCTCAGCCAACTAGAGACCCCCAGTTCTAACAGTCCTTTAGAGATCGATCCTACTAAAAGATTAATTGCCGTCATATCCTCCATGGTGGAAGAAGCTATAGACAACAACTGGATTACTTCCAAAGAGGCAGAATTTCTGAAAACAAAGGAGCCAGTCACCCCGTATTTTTACATACTCCCCATAATCCATAAAACACAAAGACCACCACTAGGTAGGCCAATCATTTCAGGAATTGGCTCGGTCCTTGAACCATTGTCGCAATTTGTGGACCTTTTTCTGAGACCCCTGGTACAACAGATGCCCACATATCTACAGGACACCAAAGATGTACTGCGCCTATTAGGAGACTTTGCTTTTGACATGGAGACTGATTTCTTAATATCATTTGATGTTGAATCCTTATATACATGCATCCCCCAAGATCAAACCCACAACACTGTGGACTGCCTGCTGCATGCAAACCAACTGGATTCCATCACACCCATATCTTTCATCATGAGATGTGCTACGCTAGCTATGAAAGAGAACTTTTTTCAATTCGAAGAACAACTGTTTCTACAAACATCAGGGACTTCGATGGGCAGTTCCTTCGCCCCTAGCCTGGTGAACCTGTACATGCATGCATTTGAGGAGGAAAAGGTCCTCAAAGCAAACAATCCTTTTCGTTCCCAGTTGCTACTATGGAAAAGATACATCAACGATATTCTAGTGGTGTGGGTGTGGCGTGGTGATGCCAGTTTCATTGAACATTTCCACCACTGGCTTAATAGTCAGAACATCCATCTTCATTTCATGTGTGAATACAGTAAGGAGCGTCTCTCCTTTCTGGATCTCCTCATAGTCCCCTGTGTTGGCCGTCTAGAAACTGAGCTGTCTTAGAAACCAATGGCTCGTCACGCCCTGCTACAATATGATAGCTACCATCCTAAGTCTCTGTGAGACAATCCACTATTCGTCCAGTTTTATGACTGAGACGTAACTGTTCAAACACAGTAAAATACAAAGAACATGCAGCAAAGCTACAAGATAATCTTTTGGGCAGACATTACCCTTTAACTTTGGTCAATAAATCAACCAAAAGAGCCCTCAATAACAATAGGGATGCCTTGCTAGACACCTCATCAAACAGAGAATCCCAAGACAGACTGGTGTGTGTGAATACCTTCTGCACCTTATCTAACCAGGTTAAAAAGTTCATTAATAAAAACTGGCACATCCTGAATAAAGGCAAACAATCCTTACAGAAACCTATGTTTGCTTTTAAATGTAGTCGCAACCTCAAAGATAACCTGATTCATATCAGACCATGTCCTGCCAAGCCTATGAAGCAGAACACGCTCTGTGGTCTCCCACCAGTACAATGACATTATCCTTGTGGTGCCTGTGGAGTATGCACCCAAACTTATGTAACAATAACTATTGACATAGGCACTGGCAAACCCTGGGTACTTAGTCACCATACCAATTGTAATAGCGAGAGAAAAATCTATCTCATCACCTGCCCATGCGGGCTCAGATATGTGGGTATGACCATCCGCAAAGTAAGAATTTGAATAACTGAGCATAAGGGTACTATAAGGTGAGAAAAGCAGGCAACAAAACTCACTAAATATTTTCTTGAAAATAACCACCAAGCTGACAGCATGAGTTGTCTAGTCCTGGACAAACCAAATTTGTCGCCCTCAACACCCAACCTGACCAAGAGACTGTTGAGAATGAAACAGAGATGGGTTTTTAGATTGGGCACAGCAGAGAATGGGTTGAACGACGAAATACCTTAGTTATCTCTCATTTAACATACTCCTGTTTCAATAGTACTCAGCGTTAATCAGGAGGGTACTTAAGACGCACATGACAACACTAGCTACACTTCTAATAGGTGTGAGGCTGCTAGTTACCCCTTGCTGACTAAGGCACAATATTATAACAAACACACGAGCTGCCATTCAGACATGTGACACACAGTGGACAAATCATAGTGGGGCGGTGCGATGCCTTTTTGTGCTGAAACTTTACATTTAGGTACATGTACCATTTATCCCACATGCATGGATTGCAACACACCATTCCTTTTGCCACCCCATGACTCACACTACACCGAGTGAGTTATAATTCTGATTTAAGAGTACATTTTGAACCACCTGACTCGGCATCCTGCGGGACCGTAACCCAGCAATTAGTCTTGCTCCCTCTGTGTTTCACACATTACATAGAGAGAGCACACCTCTTTCTTTCATAGTCGGGGGTTTTGACTAGACTAAGCTTTTACAAACTACATTTCCCGGCATGCCTCGGGTCGGCAACCCAGGAAGTAGTCATCAGTTCAGGTTCCCCCTTCCTGTATATCTTTTTGTGATTCATCTGCGTTCAGCTGACTTCCCTGTTCCAGTGCTCACGCATCCGTTGTTCCACGTGCAAGAGCGGTAAGCGGTACACCGTATTTTTGGCCCCTGATTTTACACGCTGTCTGTCACACTGACGGCCATTACCTTTTAAGCCTCATTTTATGTGAGGTTGGTGCCGCTGGACCATGATCCATATATACGCACATTCTTAGTATTGGGACCTCACTCTGTCTGTGTGTATACCTCCCTTCAAGTAGCGGTCCCAAAAAAGTTATTCCAACGGTACTGCACACTCACGGCATACCGCCTAGGGTCACTTTTAGCTTGCTATCCATTTGGCGCGCTATGATCTCGAACACCTTTATTCTATCATGTTGGTGTTTAAATCATGACCATTGCTCATAGATGACACAGCTATCATGGCACATAGATAAACAGTTAAATGCAATGTCTCCCCACTTTGGAGTACGACTGTACAACATCACTAAAGCTAATCATTGCTATCGATCAGGCACCTTTACTTGCAATGACATAACGATCATAGCATGATCATGGTACTTAGGCAAAAAGTCATGTATTTTTAATGTCTTCCTAATTTGGATTATGACTGCACAATATGCTCTCCCCCCTGTAGCCAACAAACACCTCTCCTTTCCTATTTTTTCGCTCACAATCAGCCCTGGGCTGGCACTGTCATGATAATTGCATGACCAGCCATTTGGCAACATGTACACAACTTAACACTACACTGCTTTGAATTGGTCTCAACTTCTATATTTTGCTTGTCACTATCACCACATCGTTGATGTGTACCTAATGCCTTTACCTAACAGGTTGAAGCTGCGTTTGCACCTTAGGCAATTTGCCAAGGACAGATGGGTCACGATGCCTGGCTATTGCAGGTAAGTGGGTCCCACCATAGCATATGTGTAATTTTAGTAGAATAACATACGACATCCCTCTTTAAGAAGACATACTACAGATGTTTTTTTGAATGTTGAAGCTTTTTTCTATATCAGACCATGATTTAGAGTGTCTTGGACTTTTACAATGTTGAACTGCCGAATATGGGCTGCTATTTACCAAAATCTGTAACTGATTTACATGCTTGGTATGTTGTTTATGTCCCCGGTAACAGGTCGTACCGGTGAATCCACCTTCTTAATTCCCCAGGATCACTGGTTTTGTATTGAAAGCTAACACAACCGATACATTATTTTGTTTCACCTGTTTACCCACATTTTTCGCAGCAGTAGCTATTTAGCGATCCTGAAGAAAGCCAAGACACTGGCGAGGTCATTGGCTGAAACATGTCGATCACTATTCAGTACGCCTGAATCTAATGATTTCAAGCGTACATCTCCGTTTTTAGTCCCAGCAGAAGGTAGCCAGAATAAAGTTTAATAGGTGAACCTTGTAGTTAGTTTTACTTCACCAATTCTCTTGCACTGCACCCCTCACAACACCCCGTTAGCTCATGTTAGGTTTTAGTAATAACCCCTCCATTAAAACATCCCTGAGCTCCTCCCTCGCAGCGAGGGGGTTGTAGCCCGCACCATGACTAGGCTTCATGGTGCGAGGAGGATTCCCAATGATGAAGCATGCCACCATTGGTGGGTGAGGGAAACCGTCCCTAAAAGGGATATCCCTCTGTAAGTTAGTCCCTATTTTTGCAGTTCCGCACCTCACCAGACCTGAGGGCCCTGTGTGTATTGATTAACTTGTGACCAGACCAGACAATTTGCTTCATGGATTTGGTAGCTTGTAGAAGGTCCATGTATTCTAAGAAAAGGATGATAATGCCACTCAGTTTGGTGGAGGTAGAGGTTTTACGACCAAGTCTTTGAGCACATTGTGTGTTGAGCTTGGGCAAAGTGAGAATGTTTAAAATTTGTGACAAGAATGTAGTGAAAAAAGAAACTTAATATTCGCCTTCAACATTTTCAGGAAGGCCATAAAGTCAAAGATTATTGCATCTGTTCCTATTTTCAAGGTCCTCAGCATGTTGTTTAAGGAAGGCAATCTCACTCTGCATGAGAACAATCTTAGAAGTATTATCTTGCAAGTCACTAAACCTTTATTCTGCTTCCATACTTCTAGATTCCATGGAAGACCATTTTGCATCTAAGTTCCATATCCTGATGTTAGTTTCCTACAAAAATTGGGCACAGCCCTCGTATTTTGTCTAGCAGAATGTCTATAGATATGAAGGAAGATGATTTATCAGGTGAGAGAGGATCGTGTTTACAGCACTTGGTTGAGCCTGTCTGTTTAGCAGTTGAGTGAGGCTTAGGAACAGTGATAGGCATATTGTCTAAAGACGTAGTAGTAGCCATTGGGTCAATGGGTTGCAACTACGCAATGAAATATAACCTAAAATATGGTCAACGTGTGATGTAGTAGTAAGTTCAAACTTCCTCAGTTTTCCCATACAAAACGAGGGACAGCATCAAGAGGAGACCATAAAAAAGTTACATTCAAAAGGACTATGAATTCAGTAAATATTATAAGGCCATTAGCATAAGTGGTAAGACTACCAGCTTGTAAAGCGTACAAGCTTAAAATGTATGTAGATTTGATAAATAACAAAGGCTGATAGAATACAGCATGGAGTGTCAAAATGATCAAATGGTAAAAACAAAATTATGGCAATGATGTGCCCGAAATAACCATTCTGTGATGGGAGGTAGGGAACATGCTGAAAATACCTCCAAAAAGCTCTGTCACAGCGTTAGTCTGATGCAGTAGCAAAATTTCTGAAAGGAACTCAAAATGGCTGCCACTGTTCTGAAGAGAAACGCACATGGCATACAACAGAAAATAATGCTCCAAGCCAGCCAGAAAGCAGTAAATAGAATCGCGCTTCACGCCGCAAACAACATGCCAAGAGATTTCCTGCTTTTGCTACCCATCAGAGATGTGACGGTGTGGAGCTCTTTCAGCCCGTGGCCATCTCTATGGAGTCTAAGCCACGCCCCCCACTTTTCCTATGTTAAATGGGGAAATCTAGTTTATACTTCAACATGTCCCAAAAAATTGCTAGTAAGAGTGTGGAAGCAAAGGTATGTTGTACAAATGTTTACTTCCTAATTTATATACAACATTGTGCATATGTTTCCAGGAGCTCTCAGAATGTCGCCCCATGCATCTGAGAGCTTGATCCAACCACAGGGAAACATAATATTTTTTCTCAAATTCACTAAAATGTGCTCCAAAACGTGATACTGGAAACTGTGCTTTCTTCTTTTGGTTATTCGTACTAGCCTTGTAAACTTTGTAGTGACTGTTTTGGCAGCTGTATCAATATATCCCCTACATTGTATAAACACAGAATTTGTGCTCTATGATACTTGTTTTTGAAAAATGGATGGTGAAGGGTGACCCCATTGAAGAACCACAACATAGACACCTTATATTTGGAATAAATATTGGGGGTCTACTGCCATATAAATGTGTTGGTGTGACTGGTGGGTCTGGCTGTACATGGGTTAGTATGCGCCTGGGACTGGATCACAAGACATTTTTGACTGGCGCTATTAGGAAAGTGCTTGCAACTTTTACCACTGTATCATGAAAAACGGATTCTGGAGGAGGGAATGTACTCTAACAATGTTTGTCCACATTTGCCTTGTGGAAATTTGTAGTTCTTCTGAAAGTGTTACATTGGTTTTTTGTGCTGTGCTATTGCAATGTGATGTGATTTCATTGTACTTCAGTTTTTGTGTTGTTCTGCTTTGAATGTTTTGTTGTGATGTGACATATTACTTTTAAATGTGTTATGTTGCTTTGTGTATGCTAATTTGTTAAGTTCTATTATCTATTTTAGATATGGCAGCAAGGTCTACTATATTTCCTGCTGAAAGCAGTACATGCATCGGAAGTTCCTGTGACAAAAAACCTTATAACCCTTTCTAAAGTGGTAAAATAGCACTGCTGTAGTTCTTCAACCACTTAAGACACCAGTCAGCCTAAATCTGTAGCTGCTGCCAATACTTACTTTATGTGAAACTGCCCGTAGAGTCTAGCTTACACATAGCAACATTGTGGCTAACACAGTGAAAGCTGACCAACAGCAACACTCCAGCATATTGAGGGGCCGGGATGTGATTTACGTAAATGCATGTTTTTTGTAATTATGTATTAAAAGCCTGTAAATGTACATTAACCACTTCAAGCTCAGACTAAAAAAAAAAACAGGCCCAGGCACCAAAAAATAAAAGGTGGCCTCATTAGCAAACCCAAGAGCTGAAGAAAGTGGCTCACATTTGCAAATCATGACAGTTTTCAACTTCTACAGACATATTATATAGGTGTTTTTCAAGGCATGGAAGACTGAATTCATTTGTGTTGCTGCAGACAGTATTTGTGGTTATATCAGGGAAATTAACTGTAAAACCATGCCATCATACCGTAAAAAAGACCTTCAAAAAATGCCATACATACTTACATGTTAGCCAGGCCCTTCTGGCACTGCCAAATTGCCAAACAGGCCAATCTGACCCTGAACCAATGTTTAGGTAACTCTTGCTCTTTGATCATGGTCGGAGCCTCTTTTCGTGTATTCTTTCCTTTAAATTTATATATCTCCTGCACCAGTATAAACAGGGTCACTAATGATCTGCACGTCAGTAATTGGTATGATCAGTAGACATTACTGAGCCTTCTGTGCTGGCAGGGCAACATTTGAGAGCACTGTACTTTCATTTAACAAATTATTGCATTATGGACCTGATAGACCTCCTTGCCTCAATTGAACAAATTAGACCAATTGGACTAATGCATCCTTTAACAATGCTTTCTAAAAATTAATGTGCAGCGCTGAAAACACTGTGTCTTCCTAAACCTCATAAATTAGATAACCCAAAGACCATTTAAACTATCAACACAAATTGATGTTGGTCCCTTGCCCTGTCTTTTTGTGCAGAATCTATTAGGGAGCAATGCCACAGTTTGGGGGCATGTACTACCTTGGTCATAACCCAAATTGAATTATTTCCAAACATGACCAGTCAATATGTTTAAGTAATCAGCCATCCTGGGTGACCCATGTTTATAAAGACAAACGTGCAAGTACAAGAATCATTCAAGCTGATAATGGGAAAACAAAATTGGGTAGAAAGTGAATCTAACTAATTTGGGAAAGTTGACAGGTACACTATGGTTTCAATCGAACAAGGCTTGGAAATTAAATCTAAGACTGTACAAAAACTGTGAGGATGAAGTTTGTTAAACAGTTCCCAGAGAAAATAATCAAATTTGTGAAAATTAAGCAAACAGATGAAAGGCAAGTCCATGTGAAGATCATAAAAAAACACCACAAAGTCCAGGCATAGAAACCACGGTGGCACATCCACAAACACATCCATCAGAATCTATCCCCAAACAACATGTCCACACACCTCATGCCACACAGTGGGCAAGAAACGCACTTAAACTGTTGATTAACAAATGGCAAAACAGTGTGCTTGTAAAAACACAAGAGGACAGAACCATCTAAAATTGTTAAAAAAAATAATGTCTCCAAAACTAGACCATAGTGTGAGCAAAAATGTAAATAAAACAAAGTCTATGCACACATCCACTCTTTTAATGGGAAGCACACATGCCCAAAAGGCTACCAAATAGTGAACCAGCTCAGAACACTAAGCGCACCCACAACATAGCTCTAAATGACATGATACCATGCAATTAAAGCAACAATCTCTTCACAGTGCAGAAAAAAGGTAAACAACATTGAATTTAACCATGTGAAACTGCAGCCATTGTACACCACACTTACTCATAAATTCTCAGATGTGCTTGCAGATAATCTTCATTACTCCCAGTCATAATATTTCTAGCCACAGTCATTAAAAAGAAAGGATTTGCCTTGTTGGGTAGACAATGATTACTCTGTCTAAAAAACCGAAAACCTATGAGTTATCAATTATCCCTAAGGGAGGTCATGCTCCTGCTCCCTTCATAAATCACAGACTCAAATCGCACAACTTCCTGTAATATAAAATAGTTTATTTATTTATATATATATATATATATATATATATATATATATATATATATATATATATATATATATATATATATTCACTGAAAAAACCATAGGTTTCAGGCACGTTATAGTTGGAAATTAGCATTTAAAAAACCTTTGAAATTCACAGAAAAAACCATAGGTTTCAGGCACGTTATAGTTAGAAATTAGCATTTAAAAAAACCTTTGAAATTCACTGAAAAAAGCATAGGTTTCATGCACGTTATAGTTAAAAATTAGCATTTAAAAAACCTTAGAAATTCACTGAAAAAACCATAGGTTTTAGGGACAGTTATAGTTAGTTGGACATTTCACTCGTACAAAACCAGTGAAATTCCCCCGTTATAGTTAGTTCAGCTAACTATAACTCGCGCCCGCAATGCACTGCTGATGACGTCACATATTACATCACTTATGACATGGTCAGTGACATCACTAATGACATCACTGATGACATCTCAAATGACATCACTGATGACATCACTGATGACATCATCCAGTGACTTTGTGTTTCTGTAAAGTTTAAATATGTTTAATATATATAGGGAAAGGCGTATTGAAGAATGAGTGGGTGTATAAGTGTCTGAATGGATGATTTAGTAGGTGCGTGACTGAGTCTATAAGTGAGTGATTAAACGTATCTTACTGAATGCATGGGTTAGTGACTAAACTGTGTGAATGTCTGTATCCGTCTGTCTGTTGGTGTGTAAGCGGCTGCATGGGTTTGTGAATAGCTACATGAGTGTCTATATGAGTTATTGATTGGTTGTGTGAGTATCTGTATGGGTGCCTGAGTGTTTGTGTGTGTGGGGTGTGTGTGACTCTGTGCATAGATGTGTGAGTGGGTGATTCACTGGGTGCATGGTTTCAAGAGTGAATCTGTGATGGACTGTATGGGTGGGTGAGTGTGTGTATGGGTGTTTTAGTGAGTGAATGTATATCTAAGTGGTACATGTGTGAGTAACTACATATGTGAAAGGTAGTATATATGTGTGTTAGAGTATTTAAATGGCTATAAGTGAGAGTGTGTGATTGTGAGAGTGGCTGTATGGATGAGTGTGTGCTTGTATCCGTGATTGTATAAGAGCTGAAGAATGTGCTAGTATTTGTATGAGTAAGTGAGCTGGTGTGTGTATAACTGTATAGGTGAGTAAATGGGAGTGTGATTAATTATTTGCATGACTGACTAGGTGTGTGAGTACCTCTATGGATGAGTGGCGGTGTGTGAGTGTCTATATAGGTGTATGAGTGCATATGATAGTCCTGTACTGAGTGACCGTAAGTATGAGTGACTGTACGGGTGAGTGAGTGGATGTGTGTGTAGACCTAAGAATCAGTGAGTGGGTATGTAGTTATTGGTGTTGGAGTGTCTATGGTTTTGAGAATGGCAGTCTGTAATTTAGAGTGGGTGTATCAAAGGTTATATTAGGGTGAGAGAAGATGCATGAAATTATCCTTCCTCTCACATGGTCTGACCATAAAGCGGTATTATTCCAACTGGCAGTCCCTCTTCCCTTTCAAAACAGGGAACATGACACCAGTCAGTTACCTTCCTATCAGTGGTCTAAAACCAATTTTGATAGTCTAGAGCACCATCTTGGACAAGCCACGTTTACTCTGTGGCCTGGCCCAAATGAAGCCACAGAGGCGTACACCAACTGGCTTAAACTGGCCATTTCAAAAGAGGTTCCAAAAAAAGGTACCAATAAAAATAAACACAAAAAATCTGCACCTTGGTACTCGGATGCTCTCCGGCTCCAAAAACAAAATTGCAGGAAACTGGAAAGAACTTGGAGACTAAAATACAGCCCCGCTGATAAAATAACATTTAAAATGGCCCTGGCCGACTACAAAGCAGCTATCATCCGAAACAAATCATCTTTTTTCAATCAGCAAATAGAAGCTTCTAAAAACTCGGCTAAAGAACTTTTTTGGGTCATAAATAAATTGACTAAACTCCCTGAGACGAAAAGTAATAACATCAGTCAATCTTTTTGTGAAGAAATTGCCTCATATTTTCGTCACAAAGTGGAACTAATATATAATAAATTTTCCATCGCCAGTGACCTTCCAATCAGCAAAGGTTCCATAAATGCCCTTGATGTAGATAATACTAGTTGTTTTGCTAACCTTGAACAATTTACAGTTACCACTTCGGATGAAGTTTTAAAGTTAATTAATTCTACTAAGTCAGGATCACCATTTGACCCATGCCCTCCTTCTGTGTTAAAACAAATTCCAGCTCCCATTGCAACACCTTTAGCAGACATCTTTAATGGGATGTTCAGCACAGGTATCTTTCCTGATCTTTGGAAAATGGCTTCAATTCTACCACTCTTAAAGAAATCAAACTTAGACCCGGACAACCCAGCAAATTACCGTCCCGTCTCCAGGTTACCTTTTCCAGCCAAACTTGTGGAAAAACTGATAAACACACAACTATCAAAGTTTATTCAGGATAATCATCTGTTGGATCCTTCTCAGTTCGGCTTTAGGGCCGAACATAGTACTGAGACGGCTCTAATAAAAACAACGGATGAGTTAAGAACTATCCTGGATAAGGGGGCTCTGCAGCACTCATTCTTCTGGATTTGTCGGCGGCCTTTGATACGGTTGACCATGTCACCCTTGTCAACCGTCTCAGTAAATTGGGCATTGCCGACAAAGCCTTGGCTTTACTCCAATCATTTCTGACTAACAGAAACCATTCAGTTATGTTGGAGAATTTTTCTTCTGATTCCTTTTCACTCCCTTGTGGTGTCCCACAGGGATCTTCATTGAGTCCGCTGCTTTTCAATGTTTATGTTTCAGAACTAGCCCCTCTGATTAGATCTTTTGGTTTTTCCCCTGCGTCTTATGCAGACGATACCCAAATTGTGGTGGCAGCCTCGAATACCACAGAAACAACTACCTCTCGGTTCTACAACTGTATGAGAGCAGTCAGTGGCTGGATGGAAACGCACTGTCTTAAGCTAAATGCTGAGAAAACCGAGGTTATACTCTTTGGCAATAACCCCTCTTTTTGGAACCCGGCTTGCTGGCCAACAGAGATGGGAACTCTCCCAATTCCTGTACAAAAAGCTAGAAATTTGGGCGTAATAATAGACGACCAACTAAGTTTTAATAAACACATCAGCTCGGTTGTTTCGGCCAGTTTTAATACCCTAAGGATTATTAGAAAGATTCTTTCTTTTATTCCTTTAACCACCAGAAAAACAGTTGTCTCTTTATTAATTTTATCAAAATTGGACTACTGTAATGGTCTTTTTGCCAAGCTTCAAAAACAACATATAAAGAAACTTCAGAGTGTGCAAAATGCGGCAGCCAGGCTGGTCTTCAACCTGCCCAAATTCCACCCAGTTTCATCGGCCATCAAGGAACTACATTGGCTGACGGTATCTAACCGTATTAAATTCAAGGCATTATGCCTTATTTTGAAAGCCCTGCATGATGTAGGTCCTTGTTATCTAAAAAAATCTCTCTCATGGTATGTTCCAAACAGAGAACTTTGTTCTAAAAATACCTTGACAGTGCCCTGCCCCAGGTTTAAGAGATTAAAATGGGGAGGCAGTTGTTTTACCACCGAAGCCCCTGCCCTGTGGAACAGTCTACCTATAAACATCAAGGCAGCTCCAACATTGCTGGGCTTCAGGAAGCTAATAAAAACCTGGCTTTTCAATTGTTAGGTGCCTAGTTATTTCTCAGCACCTAAGTACCATCACCTTACTGCCATTCAAATAGCGCCAAGACACCTATGGGTATTCGAGCGCTTTAGAAACCTTTTAACATAACATAACATAACACATGGATGATGTCATCAGTGATGTCATTTGAGATGTCATCAGTGATGTCACTGACCATGTCATGAGTGATGTAATATGTGACGTCATCAGCAGTGCATTGCGGGGGCGCGAGGTATAGTTAGCTGAACGAACTATAACGGGGGAATTTCACTGGTTTTGTACGAGTGAAATGTCCAACTAAGTATAACTGTCCCTAAAACCTATGGTTTTTTCTGTGAATTTCTAAGGTTTTTTAAATGCTAATTTTTAACTATAACGTGCCTGAAACCTATGGTTTTTTCAGTGAATTTCAAAGGTTTTTTAAATGCTAATTTCTAACTATAACGTGCCTGAAACATATGGTTTTTTCAGTGAATTTCAAAGGTTTTTTAAATGCTAATTTCTAACTATAACGTGCCTGAAACCTATGGTTTTTTCAGTGAATTTCAAAGGTTTTTTAAATGCTAATTTCTAACTATGCCTACAAAGGTAGGACATGTGAAGAAAGAAGAAAAACGCACAGAAAGAAGCAAAAGAAATGCAGAAAGAAGCAACAGAAGTCCACAAAGACGAAGAAAAGAGCAGGAAGAAGCAAGACATGTGCAGAAAGAACCAACAGAGGAGCAGAAAGAGGCCTTGTTGCAAAATCATCCTGTGCCCACAACTTTTTCAGACGGGTACTGGTGGTAACTGACTCTGACTAACCAGGCCTAGAGCCAGTGCTATGCTAAAAGACACTTAGAATACAGTGAAAACACCTACATACACTAGGGAACCCTATGCGTTGGGGTACCTCTGTGATTAGCATGACCTCCTCTGTAAGGCCCTAGTACATAATAGGGCAGGGGGATTAAAACTACCTCTTAAAACGCGCCACGGGGCGCGTTTGCACAGTGGTGAAGGGAGGGGGGGCCTGAGGCGACGTGTACAAACATGCCCTGTGGCCGTTTTATGTTGGGAGATTAAGTCCCCTTGAATCCTGAGGGTCCCTGGGGTCCAACTAGCCCACTAGGTACCTCCAGTAAGCGCCACAGAGCTGCGTTGCAGAGAGGTGTAAAAAGGGGCGTGGCCTGGACCACCTCTCTGCAACGCAGGCCTGTGGCGCTTACTGGAGGTACCTGGTGGCCTAGTTGGCCCCCAGGGGCCCTCAGGATTGAAGGGGTATTAATTCCCCAACTTAAAACGCGCCACAAGGCGTGTTTCCACACATGTCACCTCAGGCCCCGGCCCCTCCCTTCACCACTGTGCAAACGCGCCCCGTGGTGCATTTTAAGTTGGGGGATAAAGTCCCCTTGAATCCTCAGGGTCCCTGGGGTCCAACTAGCCCACGAGGTACCTCCAGTAAGCGCCACAGAGCTGCGTTGCAGAGAGGTGTAAAAAGGGGCGTGGCCTGGACCACCTCTCTGCAACGCAGGCCTGTGGCGCTTACTGGAGATACCTGGTGAGCTAGTTGGCCCCCAGGGGCCCTCAGGATCGAAGGGGACTTAATTCCCCAACTTAAAACGCGCCACAGGGCGTGTTTGCACACATGTCACCTCAGGCCCGCCCCCTCCCTTCACCACTGTGCAAACGCGCCCCGTGGCGCGTTTTAAGTTGGGGGATAAAGTCCCCTTGAATCCTGAGGGTCCCTGGGGTCCAACTAGCCCACCAGGTACCTCCAGTAAGCGCCACAGAGCTGCGTTGCAGAGAGGTGTAAAAGGGGCGTGGCCTGGACCACCTCTCTGCAACGCAGGCCTTTGGCGCTTACTGGAGATACCTGGTAGGCTAGATGGCCCCCAGGGGCCCTCAGGATCAAAGGGGACTTAATTTCCCAACTTAAAACGCGCCACAGGGCGTGTTTGCACACATGTCACCTCAGGCCCCGCCCCCTCCTTTCACGACTGTGTAAACGCGCCCCGTGGCGCGTTTTAAGTTGGGGGATAAAGTCCCCTTGAATCCTGAGGGTCCCTGGGGTCCAACTAGCCCACCAGGTACCTCCAGTAAGCGCCACAGAGCTGCGTTGCAGAGAGGTGTAAAAAGGGGCGTGGCCTGGACCACCTCTCTGCAACGCAGCCCTGTGGCGCTTACTGGAGGTACCTGGTGGGCTAGTTGGCCCCCAGGGACCCCCAGTATTGAAGGGGAATTAATTCCCAAACTTAAAACGTGCCACAGGGCGCGTTTGCAGAGTGTTGCTGGGAGGGGGCGGGGCCTTAGCGATGCCGGTCTTTTTTTATTTATTTTTATTTTTAAGAAGGGGAGCTGTGTGGCCCCCCTTCCTTTTCTATTTTATGGGCCCTGGGGACCCCATCCCACAGGGCCTGACCCCTATTTTTTTTAAAAATGGAAGGGGGCCGCGTGGCCCCCCTCCAGAGGCCATATTCGGCCCCGGGGACCCCATCCCCTGGGGCATGGCCAGTGTTTTTTTTTTTTAATTTATTTGGAGGGGGGCTGCGTAGCCCCCCTCCTCAGGCCATTTATGGCCCCGGGGACCCCATCCCCTGGGGCCGGCCTTTGCGTGTATTATGGGGGAGGGGGCCACGTGGCCCCCCTCTGTGGCCACTTCTGGCCCCGGGGACCCCATCCCCAGGGGCCTGGCCTCTCGTTGGGGACCATGGGGGGAGCCCCAATGCCCCCACGGTCCCGCCGGCTCCCCGCGTCCTGTGGGAGCCGGCATTGCTTTTCCACATGGGGAGCTGCTAACATGCAGCTCCCCATGTGGAAAAGCAATCTGCTTTAGATTTTGGAAGAGAGAGCAGGTTTCCTGCTCTCTCTTCCAAAATCCAAAGCAAGTTTGCTACGGCAGGACGGGAGCCGCGATGCTCCCGTCCTGCCATAGCAAACAGCAGTGTCCCGGGGGTGGGCACCCCGGGACACTGCAGGAGCCGGCCCTGGGGGGTGGCGGTCCCCAGGGCCATCACAGGCTCCAGGAGGGGGGCCGCGTGGCCCTCTCCCAACCAATGCACAGCCCCGGGGAGGTGGTGGTCCCCGGGGCTCAGGGGTCCGTAACGGACCCCCAAATTTGCATTATATTGCCCAGGGGAGGTGGCGGTCCCCGGGGCGTGTGGGGAGCTCGAGCCCCCACCAAGGTATATTTTATTTTTTAAAAAGAAGCCCCGGGGGGTGGCGGTCCCCGGGGCTTGGGGGGCCTTGGAGGCCCCCCAACATTAAAAAAAAAGCTGTATGCCCCCCGCAAATATTTTATCAAAGCCCCGGGGCTGCGGGGGTCCCCCTGGGCCCCCGCAATTTTATTTCTGCATGCCCCCGGGACGTGGCCCACCCGGGGGCTTAATTAAACGAAGCGCGGGAGCCCGTGCTTCGTTTTTTTTTTTTTTCGGCCAAAATTTGCGCTGGGTGCGCGAATCTCGCCGATTTAAAAAAAAAAGCTTTTTTGGGCCCTGGGGGTCCTTGTGGGACCCCCTGAGCAGGCCTAGGGGGTCAGGGTGTTTCTACCCTGCCCCCTTTTCTTGTTTTGCACGTTTCTTTTTCTCTTTTCTTTGCCTCGGTTCTACCGAGGCACAAGATGGCTGCCAACACTTCCTGGTTTGAAATGTTGACAGCCAATTATAATGCAGCTCGTGATCGGCAGGGTGCGCGGATCCACCGCGGCCATAGATATCGAAACTTTTATTTTTTGATTTTCTCAGCAACTACTGAACGGATTTACACCATTTAAAAAAAAAGGTCTCTTTCTGAACAAAGGGCTACCTTTTTGCCAAATTTGGTGTAATTCCGTTCAGCAGTTTTGGCTGTAACCGTGTCTAAAGTTTCCTATGGGAAATTGATTTTTTGACCTCTATTTTTTGATTTTCTCCGCAACTACTGAACGGATTTACACCATTTAAAAAAAAGGGTGCTTTCTGAACCAAGCACTACCTTTTTGTCAAATTTGGTGTAATTCCGTTTAGCAGTTCGGGCTGTAGCCGTGGCTAAAGTTTCCTATGTGAATTAACATGGAGAAAATACGTTTTGGGACCCCCCTTTTTTCTCGGCACCGGCTTGCCAAATCACCCCGACACTTTCAAGACAGGAGCTGACCGGAGCGCCCCACTAGTTTTGAAAATTTCGCGATGATTCGTCATCCGGCGCCAAAGTTATTGGGAAAACAATAAACGCTTTTCCTATGGAAACTAGGTCCTAACTATAACTATCTACTGGCGACCGCCAGTATTTAATATATATATATATATATATATATATATATATATATATATATATATATATATATATATATATATATATATATATATATATATATATATATATATATATATATATATATACAACAACCAGAGGTGCCCCTGTGAGGATGCCCACACGAAAGGTATCCTCCCTGGATGGGGACTAAAGCATAAGACCAGCTTCCATATTTTTCAACCAGTCATAGTGCTACTTAGCACGTTTCAAACTTTCCGTTCTTGATCACAAGCCCAACAGACTGGAAAACGGCAACCAAAATGTATAACACCTGCTCATTTTATTCAAACAACCCGCCCTGTGGGCGTATGCTTCTGCCCCAGTGGGCGTATGCCATAATGCATCTTGGTATTAGCAGTTTATACACCTACGTATTACCTCAGTGGGTTATGCGGCTTGCCAGCATTATTGCAAGATTAACAGTTCCAAGTGGGTTGATTAAAATTGGAATGCTGGAAAATGCTCCCTCTACACAGTCCTCAAACTGGAGCTTTTTGTCCTGTTCAGCGTCTCGGTTTCAAGGCATTGCAGGTCCGCAGAGCTAGCGGCGGTTCATCCTCGCGGCTGGGCCAGCCGCAAAACATACAACAACCAGAGGTGCCCCTGTGAGGATGCCCACACAAAAAGTATCCTCCATGGATGGGGACTCAAGCATAAGACCAGCTTCCATATTTTTCAATCAGTCATAGTGCGGCTTAACACGTTTTAAACTTTCCGTTCTTGATCACAAGCCCAACAGACTGGAAAACGGCAACCAAGATGCATAACACCTGCTCATTTTATTCAAACAACCTGCCCTGTGGGCGTATGCTTCTGCCCCAGTGGGCGTATGCCATAATGCATCTTGGTATTAGCAGTTTATACACCTACGTATTACCTCAGTGGGTTATGCCGCTTGCCAGCCTTATTGCAAGATTAACAGGTCCAAGTGGGTTGATTAAAATTGGAATGCTGGAAAATGCTCCCTGAACACAGTCCTCAAGCTGGAGCTTTTCATCCTGTTCAGCATCTTGGTTTCAAGGCGTTGCAGGTCTGCAGAGCTAGCGGCGGTTCATCCTCGCGGCTGGGCCAGCCGCAAAACATACAATAACCAGAGGTGCCCCTGTGAGGATGCCCACACGAAAAGTATCCTCCCTGGATGGGGACTCAAGCATAAGACCAGCTTCCATATTTTTCAATCAGTCATAGTGCGGCTTAAAGCGTTTCAAACTTTCCGTTCTTGATCACAGGCCCAACAGACTGGAAAACGGCAACAAAAATGTATAACACCTGCTCATTTTATTCAAACAGCCCGCCCTGTGGGCGTATGCTTCTGCCCCAGTGGGTGTATGCCATAATGCATCTTGGTATTAGCAGTTTATACAACTACGTATTACCTCAGTGGGTTATGCCGCTTGCCAGCATTATTGCAAGATTAACAGTTCCAAGTGGGTTGATTAAAATAGGAATGCTGGAAAATGCTCCCTGTACACAGTCCTCAAGCTGGAGCTTTTCGTCCTGTTCAGCGTCTCGGTTTCAAGGCATTGCAGGTCCACAGAGCTAGCAGCGGTTCATCCTCGTGGCTGGGCCAGCCGCAAAACATACAACAACCAGAGGTGCCCCTGTGAGGATGCCCACACAAAAAGTATCCTCCCTGGATGGGGACTCAAGCATAAGACCAGCTTCCATATTTTTCAATCAGTCATAGTGCGACTTAACGCGTTTCAAACTTTCCGTTCTTGATCACAAGCCCAACAGACTGGAAAACGGCAACCAAAATGTATAACACCTGCTCATTTTATTCAAACAGCCCGCCCTGTGGGCGTATGCTTCTGCCCCAGTGGGCGTATGCCATAATGCATCTTGGTATTAGCAGTTTATACACCTACGTATTACCTCAGTGGGTTATGCTGCTTGCAAGCATTATTGCAAGATTAACAGTTCCAAGTGGGTTGATTAAAATTGGAATGCTGGAAAATGCTCCCTGTACACAGTCCTCAAGCTGGAGCTTTTCGTCCTGTTCAGCGTCTCGGTTTCAAGGCGTTGCAGGTCAGCAGAGCTAGCGGCGGTTCATCCTCGCGGCTGGGCCAGCCGCAAAACATACAGCAACCAGAGGTGCCCCTGTGAGGATGCCCACACGAAAAGTATCCTCCCTGGATGGGGACTCAAGCATAAGACCAGCTTCCATATTTTTCAATCAGTCATAGTGCGGCTTAACGCGTTTCAAACTTTCCGTTCTTGATCACAGGCCCAACAGACTGGAAAACGGCAACCAAAATGTATAACACCTGCTCATTTTATTCAAACAACCCGCCCAGTGGGCGTATGCTTCTGCCCCAGTGGGCGTATGCCATAATGCATCTTGGTATTAGCAGTTTATACACCTACGTATTACCTCAGTGGGTTATGCCGCTTGCCAGCATTATTGCAAGATAACAGTTCCAAGTGGGTTGATTAAAATTATACATATATATATATATATATATATATATATGTTATGTATGTTATATATATATGTATTTAGGCATATATATATACATCTGTGACGAGGTAGACAATGACTATGAAGATTAATGGTAAGTACATGTTACCTCCTCCTCGGTCTTCCTTGTCACTGCGTCAAATAGTAAGGCTATACCCAAGAGGATATACGAAAGCTTCTCAATGTATATACAGCTATAGCTTGTTAAACTTGAGAAGTTTACAAATACATATAAGCATTCTATTATGTGATGCATACTTTGTTTTCTATTTAACAGGAAATGAAGAAAGTAATAATTTTTGTAATGCATGTATGTATTTCCCACTAAAATCATTAATCTTACATCTGTACAACTGACACAACTCCTGTTCCAAATGAAGGTGACAAAGAACCTCCCAACTGCAATTTGGAATGAGACAAAATTGTACAGGGAGCAGCACATACATATGGATTGCAAATATCCTTCAGGAATCTTCCTTGAACCACACCCATAATGCTGCTATTCCTCTTTGTGATCTTCCTTGCATTAAACAAGAACATGGGGAACCAGATAATTTATACACCAAAGAAACTGTTTGTGCGATATCTCTACTTAAAGAAGAGGAAGTAGTGGAGATGGCAGGCACATGTTGCCAGATATCCCAAAGTTACAAAAAAGACTGAACCTTTCTAAAGGAGGCAGTTCTGTTTACATAAAATGCCAATTCTCTGTGAACATCTAAGAAGTGTAACTTTTCTAATTCTGGAGAAGAAGCATCAGGAAAATGATCATGCACCGATATTTCCTTCTCTACATGACAAGCAGTAGCTACATTTGTTAAGAACGTTGGATTTGTACTTAGAACCACCTTTTGAGGTGAAAACCTAATATAGGAATCCTGACACAAAAATACTCCAATATTTCCAAGTCTATGTCTGGAAGTTTGTGCTACCAAGAAAGAAATACGTGAAAGGTAAAAAAAAAATTAAGGATACCCTCTCTAAAGGTTTAAAGGATGTCTCTTGAAAACATTTTATGACCAGTGGTAAATCCCAAGGTGGAACTGGGAAATGAACTACTAGTTGGTGATTTAGAAAACTCTTTAGAAGTGTAGAAACTACAATTTCAAAAGACAGAACACCCTGATCTCCAATGGCCTATCGCTGGTTATACAGAGCAGATATAGCCAGTCCTAGTTCAAAACCATCTTGTAAGAAAGTGAATTTTTATTTGAGGTGGGCTGTCACCTACCTAAAGAATAATAACACTAATTTGTCAGGTAGAACCCCAAAGTCACTAAATTAATCTGAGCCCAACCCAATGTCACTGATGGCACACAGCAGACTTGCTTAATTTAGGGCAGTGTGTAAAGTATTTATGCAGTACAAAACAAGTAATACATTCCGTTGGACTTGCCTTTTCTGCAGGTTCATCCCTAAATGTTTTGCCTTCCTCCTCCTACTTTTGCTGAGTTTATTTTGCAGGCTTTAGGACTCTGTGTACTTTACCATGGCTTACATCTTGAACTAGATTATACCCCATTGGCATATTTAATTCACTTGTAAGTCCCTAGTAAAGTGCACTACGAATACCCAGTGCCTGTAAATTAAATGCCACGAGTTGGCCTGCAGCACTGATTGTGCCACTAACTTAAGTAGCACTTTTAACATTTCTCAGCCTGCCATTGCTGAGTATGCAGTTTAAACTGCCATTTTCACATGGCAAATTAAACCATTTGGCAGGCCAAACCTTCCTTTTTTAATAAATATTAGTCACCCAAAAGGTAGGCTGTGTACAGACCAAGGTCATGGTACAGTATATTTAAAAAGTTGGACATGCACTTTTAAGCTTTTTCACTACTTCAAGGGCTGCCTCTCCTGTAGGATAACATTGGAATTACCTTATTACATTTTATAAATGCAATTTCCAAATGGGAAAAAGTAACTGGTTCATGTTTGGTGTCTCTCGAATCCTAATTTAGAATTCTTATTTATGGTGAAGCCTGATTTTAAATTGCAATTCTGAAAATGCCACTTTTATAAAGTTGCCGCTTTCTTGCCTTAGAATTTGGTGTGTGTAGCCTGTCTCTGGGTCACATGACTGGGTGTGGGTGACAGTTGGGCTCTGTGTATTCCTCCTAGACATACAGACACAATGGGAGCTTAGATGTGACTGGATGGACCATCACTGGCAGGATGGGAGGGAGGAGCTAGACATAGCCCCACTTACACTTGAATTGGCTGTGTCCAGCCACCACAAAAATGGTTGCATAACCCCTGTAAGTTAGTCTCGAGCCATGGCAGGAAGGCAGAGCATCTGTGCACATCAAAGACATGCCTCTAGAAGCTTCTCACCTCTTCAAAAGCACACCTGTGTATAAAAGAAGGAGCTCAGACATCAACTCTTCAGTACACTTCTGAACCTGTGGATACTCTGCCAGGAAGAAGGCATGCTACGCTGCTAAAAGGACTGCCACTCTGCTAGACTGCTGTTCTAAAGGAACTGCACCCCTGCTGTGCTGACCTACCGCCTGCTGCCCTCTTGCCTGAGGAGAAGAGGTGAACCTGCAACTTCATCTTGAACCCAGGACCCAAGAGTGACTCAAGGGGCTAGTCTGCTTGCCTCCTGATCTGAGCTTCAGAGACATAAAAGAATCCCCAACCAGCTCCTTGACCCAGCTGCAGCAAGTTCATAACCCCCAAGTAGTGCCGCTCAGGTCGTGGAGCCTTGGTGTGGCTCATGAGCTCTTGAAATCAAGCTTTTTAGCTCTTCGCAAACGTGAATGAGAGCATTCGCAATGAGACCGTGTCGCTTGCACTGAAGCTCATCGTAGGCCGCCGTGAGCCCGTCTCTACACACTGCAGCATCAACAGCCCTCAGGATACTGCCAACGCGATGCTCCAGCCCACCTGTCCACGACACCCGGCCTGCTCTCTGCACCACACCGACTTCTGCCTGTGATACTGTATTGCTCTACATGATCCTCTCCAACGAGCCTCTTGGTAAGGTGAGAAGGTAAAACTTCAGCGGGACTAATCTAGGACTGTATCCGACCCACGCTCTTTTGCGGTCGGCTAGATCTTTTGACTTTGACTTGGTCCAGCACAAACATATAGCTGTGGTTTGCGCTTTATGATTTAGGGACTACATTGCAGTTGTTTGTTCGGATCTAATGATTGGATTTTTTTTTGTTTTGGTCTTATTTTATTCATTAAAATCTGCTCTATCCCTGGTGTGGGATCTTTTACTGTGGTGTTTGCATTGTTTTACTGTTTGAAGTCTTGCACAAATATTTACACATTGCCTCTAAGTTAAGTCTGACTGCTCTGTGCCAAGCTACCAGATTGTT
This sequence comes from Calotriton arnoldi, assembly GCA_963921515.1. NCBI lineage: Eukaryota > Metazoa > Chordata > Amphibia > Caudata > Salamandridae > Calotriton > Calotriton arnoldi. The sequence goes on from CAWUFW010008852.1 coordinate 592,473, forward strand.
CAGCACAGGTTAATTTGGGGTTTGCTTGTACCTTACCCTGACAAGAATTGTGGTTGCTACTTGACAAGTGATCTCACCGCAGTCAACCAGTAACCCAGTTTCTCACACAGTCAAAATACCAAGCAATAAAAATCCCAAACCAAGTTAGAAATACTGAGTACAATTTAATAAAGAAAATTACACCAAATTGATAAAAATCCAATAAGGGGAACTGGAGATATCAAGTTTCAAATAGTTAAGCAAAAATAGTCCCAAAAAACACTTGGCACCAATATTAATCTATAGAAAGTGGTAGACCAGTACCTATTTGTAATTTTAGGCTGAACGTAATGGAGCGGGTTCATCCTGGTGAAAGATTTTACCTTCTGACTATGGGCCACATGTACCAATATTAGGAATTGTGATTACCTAATTGCGCTTTTCTGCGAATCACAATTAGGTAATTGCTATTCCTAATGTATGAAACTCCATGAGTTTTATTTAGTGATTCCTAGGGGGTCGCAAATCGACATTCCTCAATAATATTAATGAGGTAGGTCGCAATTCGTGACCCATTAGGAATTGCTGAAATCACGGGGATGGTGGCCTACTGAGATCAGCAGACCACCATGTTCGTGGGTGCTTTTAAATATAACAATAATTTTTTTTAAATGCAGCCCTTTTTCCTTGGAAGGAAAGTGGGTTGTGTTTAAAAGAAAGAAATTAAAAGTTTTCTTTTCATTTTTTAAGAGCAGACAGTGGTCCGTGGGACCACTGCCTGCTCTTAAAAAATGTGTTTTTGTCACTATTCACACAGGGGAAGGGATCCCTTGGGGGCCCCTCCTCATTTGCGAATGGGTTAGCACCAAGTTGGTGGTAAAATGTGAATGTTTTGCACAGCATTCACGGTCACAAAACATTGTTACATAACGCTGCAATTCGGTATTAGGAAGGGACGCCCTAATTGCGCCCCTTCCTAATAGCGAGTCGCTAACCCATTTTGCGATTCGGTAATAGGTTGCATAGGAAAAGCCTTTTTTACGTTTGCAAACAGACTGATTCTGCCAATCGGCTGGTTTACGAACACAAAATAGCTTTATACATGTGGCCCTTAGTCTTTTTATAGAGCTTGTAGGAAAACACAATTTTTGCTTAGTCACACCAACAACCTTTTCAGGATTTATTGCTGGTATATGAACTCTGAACACAAGGACACTACTTTACAGCACCCAATGTATGTGCTCTGACCCCTAAAACATGTAGAATTGACTAATCCCTGATTGGAAAATTTGACTTACTATAAGTCCCCAGTATATGGTACTCAGGGGTATATTCACAAGAACGTGTGATAACTACCGCAACAGTAGCGTAACGCAACTTTCAATAACGCAGCCTATCACGGGAAAATAACCCTGTGTCAACGTGGAATTCACAACAAGGCGGTACCATGCGATAGTCTGCCGAAACCGTGGACAAAGTCCGCGATACAACCACCACGATGGAGATAAAAACACAAACCACAACACCAAAAAACACACGATGGGCCAAAGCGCGATGAGGAAACCAGCGACAAGCAGCGCCAGGCCTGCAACACACACCTGGCAGGCGTCAAAAACCTCCATAAAAGCATAAAAAAACACCCACACACAAACTGACCAACACACAAGCACCATGGAGGCAGCCGGAGCAGGCGCAGAGGACGAGCGCAACCCCACAAGCACCCCGGATGACCAGCCTGGGACCTCGGGGACAGGGAAGGGCAAGGACAAGAAGACCAGGAAGACCAAGATCAGTCCGCCGGCGAACAGGATCATAGTCACGGAGGTGATGGAACACCATCAACAACTCTTCGTCACCTCCAACGTGTCATTGGGCACCAAAAATGGAATATGGCGGGACATCGTCGACAAGGTGAATGCCGTCGGAGAGCACAAGCGGACAATGGACGAGGTCAAGAGGCGATGGAATGACATCAAGCGGAAGACCAAGGATAAACTCTCCGCCAACCTGAAGGCAGCAACGCAGACCGGAGGTGGGGGCCCAGCGCCACAGCTGGAGCTGGATGACATGGAGGAGCTGGTGTCGACAGTCATCAGTGTGGAGACTGTGGCCAGAGTCGGGGGACCGGACACTGCTCGACAGGACACAACACAACCGCAACAGGGTGAGTGACCACCAGGTACTGGGGGACGGGGGAGATGGCCACAATGGCACACATGCACAAGCAAGCAGGGCACAGTGCACACCCACAATCACTCTGGGTCCTCGCCCAGACCCACACACTGTCACAATGTACAATGCCATGCTGTCTGAATGTCAACCTGTCAATCAAACAAAGGGGGCCCCTATAATGATTAATAAAGGTAGGGACACATAGGGGAAAGAACTATACAATTAAACAAAATGGCAGTCCTACCTGTGAACTTCTAGAAATGCATTGCGTCATATCAATTTATACCTGGCCAGTGCTAATCAGTGAATTCACATGGAAAAGAGGACAAAAATATATATCCAAAAATGTGAATTTATTAAATCAATACATAGATAATCATAATAAAAAGATCATTTGAGAAAAGTCCCACCGCTCATTCAATCGCTCTCACTCTAACAATCTTTCAAACAAACCGCAGTCATTCAAAACAGGACATCATACACTCACTCAAATAGTCAAACAACATACATGTTTAAATAGATCCCCGAATGGTGTCCAAGAATGATCAGACATAATGTTGGACAAGGTACTGAGGATAAAACAAAACAGTCAATGTAACTCTGACACATTAGCCATGAAGAATTCAGTAATGCTAAGCACAGAACACAATGTGAGACATGAAAAATTATTCAAAAAAGGGGAATCATATTAAACACTTGAACAACAATCAGATCGGGGGGCGCCAACGCGCGTTTCGGTGTGTTGCCCGTCTGTGGGCAAACACCTTCTTCAGGGCGCAGATGGCGGTAAGTTCAAGCAGTGGGTAGGTTCTAAATAGAAGATGATTTGAATCTCAGTAAATGATGAACAAACGAACAAAACAGCATGAAGCTGTATGGAGTTGGGTATAAAACCGCCCTTGGTGTAGTCGACAGGAATCTAGACAGGAAACGCCTCCCGGATAGGTGAGTTACTAAATGGGCTAATCTAAGGATGGGTACTCCAATACGTCGAGATATTCTGTGATGAAATGAATAACTGGTTCTGGAACCGTAGCTCCACTAAGCTGGATCCGATCAAATGGGGGAAATCCTAATATCAAGGGTTCCAACCTGGGCACACAAAAGCTAGTTGGGCGTAGAGATCCCCGTTCGTAATGAATGGACCGGCTCGAGGGATGTGAAAAGCATCAAGGTGCTGGATATCTAGGTCTCAGCGGATGATGCGAAAAAAACGTGGCGACTTGATGGTCGGCCAGCAGGAGAATGAATTCACCTTGATGCTTTTCAAATCCCAAGACCCCCAGGAACAACAAATGGCCTTCCAACACCGTGTGCTGGAGGGCCAGAGGGAGACCGCCGAGCAGGTGCGGGTGGGGTTCGAGCTCATGGCTAACAAACTGGACGCCATCCTTGGGTGTCTATGTCTGCCCCATGGTCTCCAGCGAGCCCTGACTGACATCTCTGGAATCATGACACGGAGGGAAGAATACCTGTCCGCTCACAGAAGCCCCAGTGATGCCAGCCTTGAGCTGGCACACATTCGGAGGCTCATGGAGGACATGGTGCGGATGGAGGGGGAAAGGATGGCAGCCGCCGCTGCACATCAACGAAATGTAGCTGGGATCAACCGTGCCCTGCATGTCCTCGTCATGGCATTGCTGCCACAAGGCGTGGAGATGATGAATGCTGCTGCCCCCACACCATCCACATCTCTGCCTCCTGGTGTGTCAGTGCCTCCCAGTGCGGCAGGCGTATCCACTCCGGTACCTGATGTGTCACTGCCACACAGTGCGGCCGACAATCCTCCTCTGGCCCCTGATGAGTCAGTGGCACACAGTGCTGCAGCTGGCACTGTAACACCCACAGGTGGGGCAGGGCACACACCCGGGGACGAGGACGTGGATGGGACTGTGGTCAGGAGGACCAGGTACTAGCATCCATTACCGCCACCTTACCTGTTTCTGCATGGTGCCGCACATGGCCTCAAGACCTACCACTGACCCCCGATACACTCTGAGGCACTCATCTTGGACAGAGACATGGACTGCCACATGCTGTTTGACGACCAATGACACGGCGGACAGACTGCGGACTGTACCCTTCCTCTTCCGCAGTACAGGTCATCCCGGGATGGACACTGGCTGGCCCTCCACGGGTCCATATTAAGTGGTGTGCTCGGCATTGCCCTGTACCGCTCCAGCTGCATGACTGCACTGGATGTGCAAATAAACATCCAGTGACGCACGGCTGTGTAATGTCTTACGTCATTCCTGTGTGGATGTGTGGATGAATGTGGGGACAGTGCCTTCCCTTGCGTCAATGATGTTCATCCTGTGGGATGCCAGTAAGGGGGTGTGACATTGCATCTTGTGTAGCGGGTTCCGTGAACACTGCAGCAGGGACACACGCATCAGTCACTTCCTTGTCCGGACATGGACTGGACCATGACCAGAGCCCATGAGTCATTGTTGCAAGGCCTGCGCTGGTCGGGCGTACGGCAGGCCAGTCCACTCCGCTTACGCACCGAGGGGGGCCCTCATTGCTACCCGTTGCAGCCGTACTCGCTGGTGGTGTGCAGGTCACTGGTCTAGTCGTCAGCATGTCACAGCCACTCCCTGAGGGCAGGTTTTCACACACACCACACCCATCCGGCACAGGCGTCACAGGCCATGTGACTCCGCCAACATAAGGGTCCGACGACGTCACATTCCCCTCTTCCGGTGGTGACTGGATGACGGACGCCCCACGGTTCGCACTCATATAGGGCCCATGAGTTGCTGTGCACAGGGTTAGTGGCATCCAAGGCCTGTGAGTACGGCACAGGCCTATCACCACGGGGCGCAGACTGGGGTTGCACAGGGTTAGTGGCACCAGAGGCCTTGCGGACGGCACAGGCACCCCGCCACGGGACGGTGACTTTGGGTGCACTGAGTCAGTGGCACCTTGAGCTGCTGAGCTGGTGTGCAGCCTGCGATGATGCCCCGTCCCGGCGGTCCGGACAGCTCAGGTTTTGTGTGCCCTGCTGGACTGCAGTGTAGGCCAGAGCCAGCGGGCAGCGCGGGCCTACCGCCCCGTGGCTTTGCTTCCGGGATGCCAGAGTTGGTGGCACCCATTGGGCTGAGTGGGTGTGCAGCCTGCGATGGTGCCGGGTGCACTGGTATGTCCTCTGCCATGGAGTAATCAAGACCCAGCACCAAACGTGAGACCTGGTGGCCTGCGTAGCGGGGCTGCATGATGTGGAGGGTGCCATGTCCGCGGGCCCCGGGCTTGTGGCTTGCAGCGGCACGTGGTGGGACCTCCTGTCTACGCGCCAGTGGCAGAAGGTGAGCATTGAGGCCTGGGTGTGCATGGGCGGGCATGCTCCGATGGGCGGCAGGAGGGGTTGGGGTGCCTCTGCGTGGGTGTGCATGGGCAGGCAGGCGATGTTGTCTTGTGCAAGTGTGAGTACTGTGCCAGTCATGTATCTGGGCTCTGTTTCAGCTGATGGCTCTGAATCAGATGTGTGACCTGGTGAACTGCCCTACATACCGGCACGTGGTTGGAGACACACCAGTGGCTGCAGGTGAGCAGTGTGGCCTGGGTGCGCAGGGGCGGCACTCTCTCTCTCTCCCTCTCTTCCTCTCTCTCTCCTCTTCTCTCTCTCTCTCCCTCCCTCTCTTCCTCTCTCTCTCCTCTCTCTCTCTCTCCCTCTCTTCCTCTCTCTCTCTCTCCCTCTCTTCCTCTCTCTCTCCTTCGCTCTCTCTCTGTCCTCTGATGTGCGCAGGACACACCTTCTCATCATGTTTTTTGTCTTACAGGCTGTGACCTACGTATTGTCCGGAGGGGAGCGGCCATGTGTCTTCATTTCATTTCGTTGTTCATTTTAATAAAGTTTCATTTGTTGCTTCGAAAGTGTATGTGTGCTGGTCATTTCTGTGACGACACATCCATGTCACCAGTTGTGATTGTACGGCATCAAGCGGAATATTTTGTACATGTGTAGGTGTGGCTGATGTGGCATGTCTTTGGTCGGGGGGGTGCCAGGGAGGGGTGGTCCTGGGGTGGTGGCGGTGGGTGTTGTGGCCCTCTTGGGTGTCCGGGCCGCATGATGTGTGGCTCCATGGCATCAGTTACCCTTCGGATGTGGCCCTGGGCTGTGCTCCCTTTTGTGGTGCTGCCTGCCGTCCGAGTTTACACCAGGTCAGAGCAGGTGTAGATTTCCTGGTGCTAACGTGCCTTATCACCTGTTTTGTGTTTTTATCGCGGATGTGGCTGGTCGTTGTGAATGTTGAGGTGTGATGTTGTCTTGACTTTAGGCACGGGAACGCCTACTCTGCATCTCATTAGCGATATTTGCGAGGGTCCTCTATGGCGATGTTTTTTGCGGCTGCTATCGCGGGTAAACTGGTGCTGTGGGCTGTTTACATCAGCTTGTGAATGGGGGGGTAAATTTATCACGACTTTGGCTGCGATAAAGTGCCGTTAATTCGGCGATAGCTCATTGTGAATATGCCCCTCTGTGTTCTTAGTACATGTAAGTTAAATGCTGCTATTGTGCCACTACTAGGGAAACAATGCAGAGCATGTTTTCAGGCCTCCCCCTGCTGCCAGAATATGCAGTTTTAAAACTGCAAATTCGACCTGGCTAATAAACCCTTTGCCAGGCCTAAACCTTCCTTTTTGATACTTATAAGTTAACCATAAGGTAGGCCCTAAATGCCTGTAGGGCATGGTGCATGATATTTAAAAAGTAGGACATATGTACTTAAATTTTGCACCACTATATGTCTTAAGTAAATGGCACCCCTGGTACCTAGGGCACGGGTACTAAAAGGTACCTTGTGCCACCCTAAGGGACCCGCACCCAAATCCATGCTGACTGCCATTGTAGGCTGGGTGAAATGATGCAAACCACTTTGAAAAAACAACATGGCACACTATGTAAGTCACCCCTACAGCAGGCCTTAGAGCCCAAAGGCAGGGTGCATTATGTTATATGTGAGGGAATTACTGCATGAGCAGATATGCCCCTGTGATGTCTGGATCCATTGCCACGACATTGCAAGTGTTCAGGAAGCCATCTTAAGTATATGTACTTGGCACTGGTCATTACGAGTTACCCAGCTACATTATGGCATCACTAAAAATAATGGTGTTTGGTATTAAACAACTAGTCTTAGTAAATCCACACTGATACCAGTGTTGGATTTATTATGACAAGCACCTAGAGGACACCTTAGAGATGCCACCTGAACCCTACTATTTGTCTAGTGTTCTGACTGACTGGTATCATTCAGCCTGCCACCACGGATGAGTTTCTGACCCCCTGTAGGGGAGAATCAGTGCTCTCTCAGGTCAGGAAACAATGCCTGCTCCAGAGAAGGTGGAGCAGGATCGTTACCGAATCTGCTTACCA